>OY015313.1:56270264-56870264 GCA_955612985.1 Cheilosia scutellata | reverse complement strand
GGTTGCGATCGATTGGTATCTATTGCGTTCGGTTTAAATCGCGTACGCGAACGAACCTACTATAAAGCCAAAAACGTTGAATGTAAATTTTTTGTGTCGCATTTCGTCACCTGAGAATTGGTTTGCTCCATACGCCACTTAGTCGGTTTCGAGAAAAATGATAAAGAAGGTGCGCATCTTTTTCTCAAAAATTGCCCGATAGAATTTTTTTAAATTTATAGCAGCTATTCCCTAGGGTATTCCCAACTAGAATACAACTTTTCAATCTTTCATGCGTAATAGTTTAGCAGTTATACTTATACAGCGTATACGAAAAGAAGATTTTTTATTTTTGTGCTCCATATCCAGTTTCGTTTCAAGTTTTACTTTTTTTCATGCACGTGGAGCAAAATAAATTGAATGTAGAGCAAACCAACACTTACTCTAACTGAATTATTGTAAAGAATTTTGTATGGAAAAGTTTCAATTTCTAGTGAAATTAAAGGCTTTTTTTTTTAATAAATATTATTAACAAAAACAAAAAAGGAAGTAACACAAAAGTGTACTAAAGTAAACAGTTCTACTGTTATTCTAAAACAAAACATACTAGTAAAACACGTTTTGTATATTATACAAGATGCATAATGTATTCATGAAAATGGTTCTACATACTCGTTGCATAGTTTGATCCTTTTCAAAATAGTAATTAAAGGAAAACTACGTACACATGCAATGGTAATAGAGCAAAATAAAAGGAAACTCAATATGAAAGATTTTTGTATGGGAAATTTGCTCCATACGCCAAAAAATGGCAAATGGAGCAAAATAAAATTTACTAACCATTAAACTTGTTGGATGTAGAGCAAAGTCGATGCTGGATATCTTCGGATTGGTAAGCGTTAGCGCCAAAATGGCAACAGATTCGAAAAGAGCACCCTAAAATACCTTAGATTTGATACCTAACTCAAAATACGCGAAATTGGCGTATGGAGCAAACCAATTCTCAGGTGACGATTTGATAGTTTTGCATTTAAAATCCAATAAAAGTAATTAATTCGAAAAATAATATTAAAATGGATATTCCGATAGAGTTTTGTAATTCAATTTTATCGTCTTCTGCATCTTCCTCGTCATCAAGTAGTGACGATGATTATGGAATTGCGATTGAATTTCATAAATACAACGATACATCGACTTCAAACTCCAATAAGATTCATTTGCTGTTCGATTGGCATCCCGAATCGGAGAGTTCATCCGCACGGTTCTTGACGACCAACCGAAAACGACATAAGTTTTTCTCTTTGCGAGAGACTTCATCCCCACCACTGCCATTTGGCAGTCTTTTCCATTTTTACTACAAAAGTAAAGGCACGGACCTATTTATGTCATCACATACACAAGTTCAAGCGAGACGAATATACCCAACAATTGCCGAACAAGAAAAGGAACACAACACAGCGGACGGCAGATCAGCATTTCCGGTTTTTAATTACTACGTTGTAGAGATTAACTAGTAAGTATTGGTGTATTATTTAAATAAAGCGCATCGTGTGTTGTTTTTTTTTAATTGTCATTGCTTTTTATTCTATCGGTCGTGGCCGCTCGAACCAGAAATGGTCAATCAACATCGTTCGGTAATGCAATCCATGGCACAGATGCACCAGCATCATTTTCGGAAAAGGGTATTTAAATACAGCTAGTTACCCTATCCGGTTTATAGATTCGTGGTTTTCGAGATATGTATAAGGTCTTGAATGTTTTTTTTTTGTATGGGAGGTGCCAACTGCCAAGCTTCTTTGTATAATTTTGACCAATCTTCACAGGAGCACTGCTAGGCCTATAACTAAGATCGTCTGTAAATTTGAACTTAATCGATTCAGCGGTTTTTGAGATACAAGATTTTGTATTTTTTTTTATGGTATAGGTGTCACGCCCCAAGTAATGATAAAATGACGTGCTAATACTAATATTAGCGACCATAGTTACGAGGACTATTAACTGTATGGTATTCACCATTATTCCCGTTGGCGTTTGTCGTATACGACTCATGTGTCGTGTCATTGTAATATATTTATATTTAGATTTTTTTTCGAACTATTGTTAACGATTTTGCTGCATTTTCTATGTGTTCACTGTAATTTCAAAAAAGTTTTTCTTAAAAAAGTTACAAACACTGACTTAAAACCGAAATTAAATATTACGCGTTTACGACAAACTCCAACGGGAATAGGGGTGATTATATTTGATTTTATATTCTCATATCGTCGGATTCTAAGAATTAGTTGATTTGGTTGATATTTTCATTTGTTTTTTTTTAGCAATTCGTAGATTGATGTTTTTAAACTTATTTTTAACTATTATACATTGTTCTGGTATATATCTAGGTGCACATTGCATGATTGGCTAACAGAGGTGTTGCCCTTTTTGAGTAAATGTTGAAGGGGAACCGAAGTATGACCCATCCGTAGTCGCACGTACTTGGAGATTTTTGATTTTGAAATGGTTGTCGGGTAGATGGGATATGAATATGATCTGTATGGATTAATTTTGTTGTAGTGGTGACGGTAGATATAAGCTCCATTCGTTGAGCAATTTTTGTTGCTGGGTATGGTGCATGTTTTTTGTAGGTCTATCTTGCTTCATATGTTAAAGCTGTAAACTTGTGTGTTTTTGGCGGCGTTAGCATCAGCAGCAGCTGCTGCTGTTCATTGTCTTGGGTTCCCGCTTCCCGCATGACCTGGGATCGACATAGGCTTTAATCTGAATGCCAATACTAAGGATGAAACTGTCGTCAAGTGTTACTGCGAACGAAGTTGATTCATTGATTTTTGAGCCGTCGGTGAATATTAGTTTCCAGCCGTCTGATTTTAGGTCGGATGATAGGCCAGCGAGCAATCTCCGGTATGTTGCGTTGTCCGTATTTATTTTAATGTATTCAGCGAGTGTCAGTATTAACGATTTTGAGATAATAAACCAGGGGATGTATAATTTGTTGTTGTTTTTAGGGCCATAGACTGTTTGATATCCTTGTCAATAATAGAGTCTTTCGATAAAATATGTTTGGCAAGTAGTTTTGATAGAATAGCGTGCCTTCGTTCTTTGTTAAAAACTAACCCTAAAATACATAAATTGCTAACATTTTCGATTTCTATTCTATTAAAGCTTACGTTTAATTGCGGACAGAGACGTTTACGACAAACATGAAGCATTATACATTTTTGAATGGATAATTTTGCGCCAGAGATGCCAGACAATTCCAAAATATCGTTCAAAGCTTTCTTATATACATAGTGCTAGCTATGTTGAGATCGAGGCTTTTGCACAAAATATATAGGTAAATCGTCTGTTTCATCTGCAGTACCTACTGCTTGCAGTGAAGCGTTCAGAAATTCTGCACATGTGGTTTGAGCATAAATATTTTATTCAAAATGTTGCTTATATAATCGAAAGCAAATAATAAAGAGAACTACGGATAATGGGGAGCCTTGGGGAATCCCGTTTTGCAGATCAAATGCTGACGAAAAGACGTTGTTTCTTAAAAAAGGTCTAGAACATGTTTAATAAATGGTAAAACAAATACGTCCTCATCAACCCTTATGTAAAACGTTAACACAAACAAACTCCTTCTGCCAAGTGGCAAATCAGATGTTTATACATTGGTACAAAATCTCGCCCAACTCTGAAAATAAATCAGAAAAAGTGTCCTCAATTGCAAAAAGACTGCTCTTTTTTGAAAGTCGAACATAAAATGTGATATTTTCTGCCTCTTAGTTTTTACTTTACAAAAATCATCAATAATTGTTGAATGGTGGCAGTTCAACAATGGCGGCAAATTTAAAATGACAGGATGTACTTGCGGGTATTCAATTTTGCATACTGCTATAAAAGCAAAGGATAACTACTAACCGAGGATTTGAATTTATATGTGTAAATGTATTTATTTAAATAGTTGTTATTTTGTTTAATACAATCGTTTGTTCTTAAAACATAACAAAATGTTAAAGGTAATTGCGTAATAGATATACTCGTACATGTATCGTACTGTAAAAATGAATAATGGTATCCAGTTTACTTTATTATTAAATGTTTAAGCATAAAAAGTTTGCTGTATTATAATATTGAGATTATAAAAATATATAATTTTCATAACAAGCACGATCTATTTGGATTTTGTCTAAAAAGAAAATAAATAGACGCAAAACAAAATGTGTTTTCAAGTGTTTCATATACACAATAAACTAGGCTTTACTCGTACAATCATAGTGATCACTTATTCTTACTTACAATATTGATTTAGTACATTCCTGACAAAATGCTCTAATTCATTTTTATACTTCAAATACAGTGTTTTTTCTTTGTTTTTGTTTAACATTATCGTGGTTATATTAAAGTGTAAAATAACGGGTATAATCTAGTCCCACCAATCACTGACATAATTTCATGGAGATCACTCAGAAGTAGGATTCTGCATACTGTCTATTCCCATCGATGTCGCCCAACGATTCATTCATAAATTGCATGCTTTTCAACTATGAAAAGTGCATCCTACATCTGTAAATGGCATCTCAAGCCTCTATACATTAATTTAAAATAAAAAAAAAAACTGCATTCAATTCATAAAAATGGGAGTTTTTCGAGAAACTGACTTATTATCAATGGTACATACACAAATATGTGTATGATAAGCCTAACATGCATCCAAAGTCGTCGTCTTTATGAATTTCATCAGAAATACTCATTTTAGCTCCTCTTCGATTAGTCCGACTAGATATGATACCCAATGTTGAAATATAAAGGGAATAATAATAATTAATTCTATTAAAATTATACATTATTTTAAATACATATTTAATTATACGTTATTCACTCTTTTCTTTCCGCTTGTCTGTCATTCTTTATACCTAGTATTTTCCCCTGAAAGTGTAGATTTGGCTTTACCAATTTTTTTATTACTACCGGCTCTTCTTCGCTGAATGTCAAATTTCGTTTACTTCTACGTACGATTTCATTCATTTTATCCAAGTCCTGTTGAAAATAATTATTTTATATTATTATTATATACTAACAAATATGTATAAGCTATTACTTTTGCGGGACTCTTATGGAATTCGTAGGTTATGTGATTTGGAGCGTACTGGACTTCATTTTTCTCCAACTGATGAACGTAGATATGATTTGAGAGCTTCTTTGGGGGATTCACTTTTTCGGTGGGATGAGGTGAGAGAAGGAGATCATATTGCTGAAAAATAAAATAAAATAAAACACAATTAGAATAGATCGCATTTTTTGCATACACTTGGGTTCATTCTAAATCTATATCTGTCCTGACCTAAGGTAATAGGAATTTGTAATGTATAAAGATTACTGGCTCGCAATACAACTACCATCACAAGAATTTGGTGGTAGATGTATGGGTCGGATGCTGTAAAATGATTACTTACTTAAGTAACGCTTCAGTTCGGTGTGAACATGGCTCTTAACGAGGCACAATATACATATTTGATTTTCCGACATTGCATAATAAAATCATGAATATGTATTGTTAAAAAATTAAAGAAATATCAATTGTTTTTTGTGCGAGATAAAGTCAGCAGGAAAGCCAATCTCTAGCAAAAAAAAATTAAGAAATCATACACCAGAAAAGTTCAAGACAATAATTATGTTTCTTGATTTAAATTTCTGTTTGAATTCCTATTCAGAATTTAACTCCGATTATTATTATTGCGTGGCCCGATAGCGGTGGTTCCACTGCTTAAGTTAGTTAGTTTGAAGTTGCTCTCGTTGAGAGAAGCACTTAGGGCCCATTGTGCATGCCACTAGGACAGAGGGGAATGATTCCTTTACTGGCAACTCATGCAAGCCATTTGCTGCTGTTTATTAAGCTAATAACGATACCGGTGCTGATATGTACTACCTAATCATTGAAAATGATGTCCTAAGTAGGCCTTTCTTAAATTGGCTAGGGAAGGGCAACTGCAAAGAAAGTGAATGATAGACTCATCCTCCTCTTCATCTCTGCAGACCAAGTCTTTGTGCGTGTCTGCCTAATATACAGTGTCCCGAGATGACATTAACAACTTTCGAGACGCTAGATCTTCGTAGGATAGTGGCGCATAGACGTTGTGCAGACTTATACTATAGTCTTGTTCATCTGCTGCACAGTTACCTGAGATGTCACAGTCAACAGGGAGCCAGCAAAGGGTGTGGTTGTACTGGAAAGCTATCTCGTAACGAGATACGCGGCAATCTTCCACCACTTTAGATATTGATACTAGGGATTAGATGGCAGCTTAGCTATCAATTTATATGACGATATCCCTTTGTGATACCGAATTAATCGACAGCTTGATGAAAAGCTGTAATTTCGGTTTGGAAGACACTGCAGTGTTTCGGAAGACAGAAGGAGAGACCCAGATTCAGTTCTTCTGAAAAGACCCCGGCGCCAACTCTTTTCGGTGATTTGGAACCATCTGTGAATATTGAGAGTGATCTCGTAGGACATTTCGTGAATCCCATTGGTTCCTGTCCGGTATTTCATGTCTGAAGCGTATTTTGAAATTCATTTTCGTCGGCAGGTAAGATGCTAGCATGTCCAGTCGGTTGTCTCCAGTGCTTCCCTTCCTTTAGTTTGTGGCGTATTCTTTACTGACGATGTCTAGGGGAAGTAGATTAAGCATGATCTGTAGAGCAGCAGTTGGAGATGTTCTCATTGCACCAATGATGCACAAGCATGGTAAGCGCTGAGTCTTCCCTAGGATACAAAAAAGTTTTCAAGTCAAGAATAAATTCATGAAATGAAAGACTCGTATAAGGTTATGGTTCACAGTCACTTTGTGATTGTGTTTCCATATAGTCTCGGTAAACATGGAGTAAATAGTGCGGCTAGGCAGATGTGGTGGTTCGTCTACTGATGAGCCAACCCATCACATCGGGGCAAAACGCATTTGGAGCACAGGCCACTTAAATGTTTAATAATACTTCTCTATGACATTTAGATTGGAGCTTTTGTCCAAGACCGGCCACCACAAAACGATGTCGTATAGAATTATCGGTCTGATTACCGCGGTATAAAGCCAGTGCATTATATTGGGTTGAAGGCCAACTAGAGCCAACAATCCTTTTACAGGAATATAGAGCCACTGACTAGGGATTTCCTAGCGCGTTCGGCAATAATTTCTCTTCATAAAAGCTGGCTTGTTGTCACATCTATTGGGGTTCATTGTGATTGGGGGAGTGATGAAAGGTAGCTCCACAACGTTGGTTTGTGCGTCATTTAAAGTGTGGTTTTTCGTATTTTCTGTTGAGGATGCCAAGTTATGTTTTAAATGCATTCACGTTAAATGCAATACCCTTTGCCTATTACATAAGTAAGTGTGTAAGTCGAGAGTCGATAATTCATGTAATATTTCCCGGTATATAATTAGCACGTCATCCGCGTACAATTTTCGCGTTTATCAATTTCATCTCCATCTAGATAGAACTCTGTTTATCTTGTTGTCGATCTTCTTACATATCATTAACTAGCAATTGTTGCTAATATTTGTCTACTAACTGAAACATACTTATAATTAAATAAATAAGTTGCGCAATAGGTACATAAAGGTTCCTAAGCTTTGAGACGAGTAGAAGAACGGCTGAAGCTATCACACGCTTTTCTGACTTTTGCGAAAAAAAACCTTAAGATGCCATTTATAAATTTATACTGTCTCTTAGCTCAGTACCCACCCCATGTCCCCATCACACTTACGCCACTGCGGCCAACATAAACATAATATTTTCAAAAATAAAGAAAATTCAAATTATTTATTACATACTAGATTTCTCACCGATTTCTTCTTATCGCTAAAGTTGAGAGCGTGTGGCGTCATTCTTGGTACATAAATAAAATTATAGAATCGTATAATATCACCATACTTCTCATCTATAATAAGGACAACATAATATTAATTATTAAATTCAAGTGTTTAATTTAAAACTGAATTAACTTACTTTCATTGTTAATTAATACCTCACGGTAAATATTGCTTGCGGCTTGTGGTTGTTTTCTATACAGTCTCATAATATCAGTAAAAGATTTCTCAGGGATTTCTCCTACCTATATTCAAAGTGTTCCAATATACAATTCACACTTGTTTTCTGTCTATTTGTACAAACCTTGATATATATATATATTGCACACATAAGTAACTGATCAAGATGCCGATCTTGCATAAGTTCAGTTCTATGAGTAATTGAATACTCAAATAACGTCCATATTTTTGTCATATGTATTTCATCGCCCATATTGAGCTCCTTGCACAACTCTTTCATTCGCATCCAACCTAATGTATAAAACTATAAATGAAAAGAAAATAAGTATTTTCAAACAAAAAAAAATCAAATAAATTCGGTAGCACCTTTCTTAAATATATTGAAAGTGGAACATCTTTCCTACTATCGACGGGCGCAGGTTTTGGAGCTTCAACTGGTTTTAGTTCAGCAGCTGGAAATAAAAGATTGACTCTTCAGTTAAATACAGCTTTTTCTTTATAATATTCTACATAAATATTTTAAGTAACAAGTACATATACAAGAACTGCCTTCACTTTTTGTTGCAGTTGGCATGGAGTAGCTTAAGCTTAAGGACTTTTAGTGCTGTATCTTCTGCATATTTATTTAAACAAGATCACAGCTTTTTCAAAAATGAAAGAAACATTTTTTTCGTAAGAATGTCATTTGCGCCATACTTTCAATTCTCTGTGTAAACTGTATTTTTTTTTCTCTACATAATAAAACAGTACAAACAGCAAATAAAAAAGTCATGAAACCTTGAGGGTATTCCACAAGCTGCGTAGACGCGCATTAAGAAAGGATTTCTGGATCACCCACAAACCTGTTATTATTCGTACCGCCCAATAAAATTGTTCATAAGAATACCTTTTAAAACGCATGCATACATTTACGCTTTCACCGCGTCACGAGGAAAGTCACGGGCAATGACAATAAATTCAAATATCCACACGTAATGTAACAAAGATGGTCTGTTAGGTACATGAAGAAGCAAAAGGTGTCCCATAATTCATCCAAAATTTGAATTTTGCGCCATTCAATAGTACAGTGATGCCAACGGAAAAAAAAGTTTTTGTATTATTTTTTATTATCAGCGTGATCTGATCCGGATCATCATGAAAATAAAACAAACTGGATCATTGATTGAGTTGTAGCAATAGTTGTTTTTCACATATGAAATCCAATACCAATCATGACAAATTTCGTATTGCCACCAGCCATCTTGCAGCCACACTGTACAATGTGACGTCACAATCCGATGATTTCTCTATTGCACTTCCTCATATTTGAGTTTGACATTTCGCTTGTTGTGTCGGGGTGTTACCATATGAATACTAATCTGCAAACATTTAGCAATCAATATTTTTTTTGGGAAACTATTTCCAAGTGCTATGTTCAAATATGCATCATAATTAACCGTATTGTACTGCTAATATTTCCATTTATATTTCTGTGCTATATAGCGAAACAAAACATCTCGAAAGTCGGAGTAGTAACTTATTCGAATTAGAAAAAATGCTAATTGATTTTTTGTGTTGTTAATTGTGTTTCATATTTTGGTCTGGCAACATTACTGTGTGGCTATAATTTGCAGGGACACCAACATTGAGTGAATGAAATAAACAACGCCACGGAACGACAACGAGAAATAGTTGAATTAATTTTCAGATCATATTTCGTGATCTCGATGAAAAGCAGGATCACATGTTGTTGTTGTAAGTGCATGTAAATCGATGATCTGCATATCGATATGGATCATAGCTGATAATAAAAAACGGCTAATGTCACAAATGACAATTCGGGGTTAAGGTGCTAGTACACGGTATGTAGCACGCCACATATATATGTGGCTCTGCCGTCAACAGAGAGTGTACAAAGAGAGCTTGTACACGGCATGTACCCATTGGGACCATTCGGTGACGTCAAAATTACGTCAGAGCCACATACGTATGTGGCGTGCTACATACCGTGTACTAGCACCTTTAGTAAAAATGGAGCGCTATACGAAAGAACAACACATTTTCATTGTTGAGCAATATTTTAAAAATAATGTCAGCTACAGTCCGCATTTTTCGAACGAAATCTGCCCGTCATAGTGATTTAAGACCATCAACTGTGAAGAGAATAATTGAAAAATTCAGGGAAACTGACTCAATTAGTGATCTTAAGCACTCTGGGTGACCTGGTAACAAGTCGCTAAACAGAAAACATCAAAGCAGTTCGTGAGAGTATTGCTGATAGTTCCAGAAGCATCAATTCGGCACCGAAGTCAAGAATTGGGCTTTTCGAGAAGCTCTCTAAAGCGAATTCTCACGAAAGGTTTGAAACTTCATGCTTACAAATTTCAATAGACTCCAGAACTGAAGACTACTGACCATACAGCGCTAAGAGAGTTCGGCGTAAGTCCTGCTGCCACTAATTAATACGAAATATTCAACAATATTTACCTTTTCCCGCATTAAACAGGTCCCTTCTCGCTGATTCCGATGTGGATGCTGATGTCGCTGGATTAAAACATTCATACGCAGAGTTCATTGGAGACTGCAATACTACGAAAAACAAAATATTTATTACAATAGAATCATTTTCAAATAAACAAAACGTTTGTCCACTTACTGTTTCGTTCTTGACTGCAATGTGCCATTTTATTTACATCAACGTCCGCCCATGAAGGAAGCGCTGCTTTTCTCTGTTGCAATATTGTCCATAAGGGCGAATCGCTTCTCCATGCCAATGATTCCAGGCAAGTTTCTTCGATAAAATTCAAATGTTTGATTGACGCACGCGAGAATTTATTTTGTCGCTTCACAACTAGTTCAATTATTTTAATAAAATTGAACGCTTTCAGATCGAAACAATCCAAAACCCATGGGAATTTTAATGACGAATTGTATGCGTCTAGCACGATTTCGACACAACACGTTATAAGTGTTAGGTTTAATGTGTCAGTTTCTAATAAAATCTAAAAGATGAATAATAAAAAATTAGACAACAAAACACGTAAGCCAAGCAAATAATTACTTTGAAGTCTAAATTGGGTTTGGCTACAATTTCAGCTCGTACTATCTTCTCTAACAGGTAAAAATAAAGCGATCGTGCCAGTGCAAAACGTTTATCGGCCTCGGATTCGATGGGAAATTTGTCTTTGAATACAGCGCCCATTGCGTCAAGTTTAGATAGGAGTTTTTGCATAGTCTGTTCGCCAGCTTGGCTGCAATAGAAATACAAAAACAAGAATGTATTGTCTTTGTTGTGTAAGCAAATTAATTATGTGCTTACTTTATATATTCGATTGGTCCTGTGAGATCAGCTATATCTAGCAAAATTTGAACATTTTGGGTTGCACTTGCCACTGGCTCTGATATGTTGTTGTCTTTTGTCGGTAGATGATGTCTTCTCGTTAATGGAGTCTCTGGGGCTAGTGAGCGTGTACTCTAAAAGTAAATTTGAGAAAATGAATGCATTAGGATAAAGCCTTATTTTTATCTAATTACCTGACTCATGTATCCATTAATACCACCAGAGGATTCTATTCGAAAAAGAAAATAAAAAAATATGTAAATATTTTGAAATAAGAACTGTGCATTAATTTATGTGTAATGTCTCTACTATTTCGATGTTTTCGAAAACGCGTAGAACAATATTGCATCTAGTACGTCGATGAGGTAGATCTATATACAGATAATGTATGCATGATTGATCCAATACATCCAAGAAGTTGTTCATGTTCAGTTCATCAGCGCAACAATTGGTGATATTGATTTGACTCGGCACTGCCTCATAGAAAAAATGCAACAAGAAGTTGCATTGACGAGGCGGAGAATAACTCTATATCTGTTCTCTACAACAACGATTTTAACGATTTAGATAGAGATCTCATCAGTCGATCTTTGTGAAGTGGTCATAGCTTTCCACAAGTGTGAACTAATTTCCAATCATTGACATATTATATAAAGAATGCTAGCGAATTTTATACTAATTCCAAGAAGCCCAGTGGCGCTTTTGAGGACCAGTGTCTGCATCTACTGCCAGGTCGAACGGAAATTATATTTCCATTTGTTGGTTATTCTCCTAAGCAACTGACCACGAAAAAGTTAATTCGGCAGACCGTCTCTTAGAGGAATATAGTGGAATTTAATTTGAGAAATATAACCCAAGGCGACGAAGCGGTCACTTCTTTGATTTGCTCAAACCCCAACAGGGTACAGAAGATGATAAATGCTTTATGAATATGCGTCGCATATTATGGAAGAAGCTTACACACACTGGGGATCTACAGAATGAATGGGGAGAAGAACCATTGTATTCGAGACAGAGCTTCACGACATTCATAATATTCAGACAGTCGTCGAAGTCTTGATAAACTAACTGGTGGAAAAATGTATCAGCCACTAATTAGTTCAGTTTAGTGTTTAGTGTGCTGAACATCTTAGGCTGGCCGCACATTGGATACGAATTTGCATCGTACGTAAACGTATGAATATAGCCGTACGAATTGAGTGCGCATAAATGAATACGATTTTCTCAGTTAAATAGACAGTTCCCAGTGTCCCATATCCCCTTTTGTGTCCATAAACAACATCCACTTTTAATGTTTCAACGCGCGAACGTGTTTAAAAATCCCAACAAGTTGGGATTGTATTCGCACGTCGGAACTATACGTATGTACGACGAACTCGCGTCCAGTGTGCGCGCTCCCATACTACTTGGAAGGTCGGGATTGTTCGTGCGTGTGCGTACATGTTCGAGAGAAATTCGTACGAAACCGTATCCAATGTGCGGCTAGGTTTAAGGTTTTTTCCACTGCGCCATCTCTCGCGAACGTCTGTCAAACATCCGAGAGTATAACTGTGCAAAAAAAGCTTCTCAATCAAATAAATCCATGTTAGGACACTTGTGACTGCAATCTACGCTCATCAACGAAAAAATACCCTAGAACTATATTTTTTCTAGCCACTTCAAATTAATGTTTTGCTTTATCTGGCAGATAAATTCCTGATGGACTATCCAAAGCTCTTGCAACTGTTCCTTAATGTGGTAACTAAATTTTACAAGACTTACCATTATTGTCGACTTTTCTGTGATTTGTATTGTGCAGCAAAATTCTCTCATCCAGCTCTCCAACACTTAAGACATACTGTTCATAAGCGCTATTCAGCGACTTTGAGTTTGGTTCGAAGTAGTTGTTCGATATGATGTCCATGAATGTGTCTTTATTCCCCAGTAAGGTCTGTTTGGAGCACATATATTATTAGAGCTTAAATTCATTAATTCGTTGCAATGTGTACTCACTTTTGTCTCTATAAATTTGATCATAATTTTCTTCCAAGAATTAAGTTTCATCGACATTGCCTCTATATATATTGCTTTAGTAAATTTACACAGGGCTTCAATTATGCAGTGTTTAGAGACCACAGATGCATCGAAATCAGGTGTATTCCAGTTCTTTGGTACTCCCTCGAAATTTGGATTTATCAATTCAACTCGATTTTCTGCAAGTGCATTTACATACACTAGGTCTATGCAGCACAGCAACAAATGAAATGAGGACACGAGGTCAACAGTGCAATTCATATCTTCATTTTTAGCGCACAAAAACAGACACCAGCCGAGCTCGTAAAGCTTGTTCGCTGTGCATTTTACCGGCCTGAAACAAGATACAGCATCAACTTTTAAAGTGCATACAATGGAATTGGGAAAACTATATTTACCTTGCTTTTTTGTTCTTCTTCTCATGTTGTGGCACAATGAAAATTATATCAAATATTTTATTATACCTTTCGAACAGATTTATGCTTATTCTAAAGCCCCGCTCTAGTCGTTCGACTTGCATGATGAAATTATTCGAAAGATTTGCCATTTCGCACCAGCTTTTGATTTTTGTAAAAAAATCATAAAGACTGGAAGAAATTATTCGTTAGACAGAAAACCTAATGAAACGTGTGTTTTTAAAATATTACCTGACATTGCAACTTCGAAGAAGCTTCGTTAAAGAGACACAATTTCCTTTGACAACTTCGTTGGATCCACCAACTGTTGGCCTGTAGGAGGCGCGACATGCTGCATATAATGCACAGCAAAGCCATTGACATGGATCTCCCTGTAATTATTCAAATTGTTTATTTTTTCTGTTTCATTTCAGAAATTTGCATTTTATAGTAAGTGCATAGAGAAAGTAAGTATTAAATGTTGTAGACATGGTTCCGATTCCGACCCACATGCGATTAGTTGGAAACTACTTTACTGAAAAGAATCGTGCTAAAACATTCAATATTGATCTTTTCTATTGAGAAGTTTGCGTTACAGACGCAAACGTGTTTTGCCCTATTTGGATAACTTTCAGCTCGACCTGAAGTTATACATATAACTTAGACACAGATTTGCCTCTGGAAAACTATTGGATATCAGTGTGAAGGTGTAGTTCATACTGACTACAATCTCGACTGGAGAGGTGGTGATACAACGTGGTGTAGCTATACGTCAGCTAACTGCACTTTTGTAGGCTCAGTGGCTAGTGGGATGGACTAATGCGCGAGGGGTGTCAGGTGCGATCCCCGGAAAACGCTAACTATATCATTAGGTTTTCTCCCACATGAGTGACCTAACCTGACAGATTGCCATGAATCTAACACCTTGCTGACCTTGCTATACTATTCAAGTAAACCCAAAGAAGCGTGAACAAGGTTCGGAAAGTGTTAACAAGACTGTGCGTAGGAGTGGCTAACGCCCAAAGTTCAAAAAGCACCCATTGAACTTCAAAACTCCTATGAGTTTTATCTGCGAAGAGATAAATTACTCCCAAACATGTTCAATTGGCTATGCTCTCATTTCGTTCACGATTTCAATTTAAACAGTACTAATATATTCCACATACTCAATTAAATGCAAAAGGGTTTCCATTGCAGTGCCAGAGTGCATTCATTAGTTAAATCAATGGAGAACGAAATCACACCAGAAATGTTTAGCGAAGAAACCATTTTGTTAAAAACAAAAATCAGCCAAGTTCACTAGAGCGATGAGTTTAGGAAGGTTGCAAGTTGCAACTCGAACAAATTGATGTCACAATAAATCCAACTTCAACTCATTGACATGATGTAAAAAATATTTTTTCTTAAATTTTGATTCTGTGGCCGCACCTCCAGCAACAATAATTGATGATGACTTCAGCTTTCATATGGCTGCACCAAAATGTTAAATCTTTTTGCAACAAAAACACTGCACTTTTTTTATTGATAAGAGCAGTAAATCACATACAAAGAAAATATTGCGTACTAACAATGGAAGTTCATTTTTGTCACATACATAAGTGGATAATGTTTGGAAATATATCCAGATATAAACTTACGTCCAGCGAAAAATTTTGTAAAATATCATTATAACTGGTCCATGCAATTTCTTCTGTTTCTTTATCCATATTAAGCTCACGGCACAAATCCTGAAATTTCATTTTGATCTCTTTTGATTTTGATTGGAACATTGCGTCCATAGTTTTTTAGGAAATTTTTGATTGAGATATTATTTCGCGAATTTTGAAAATTAAATTGACGCAATTGAAAAACACTCGATTCTATTAAACATGCGATCTGTTTGTAATACAAAACAACTGTGAAGTAAAAATCTGGTGAAAATTCGTAATGCAAACTAGCGAAAAAATAAAATATGATGTATTTTCCATTCCGCCAAAAAATTTGGGCGCGAATAAGTTTTGACAGTTCTAATTATAACTTTGGGGGTCGTTTTATGGGCTAGTTTATATTACTGTATGAGTCACATCAGACGATGATGGAAACTCCGAACTCGAAAGAGTAGTGTGTATACCAAATCGTCAAATTAAATTAGTAGGTAGGTACCTATCATCGAAAGTTCCCTTTTGTTTAAAAACAAAAAATCAAAAAGTGAGAATATACCAGATGAAGAATATATTCCCCTAACAACTGAAAACTACAGCTGTTCCTTCCTATTAATTCTGCTGCAATTTTTGACATGTTCGAAAAACGGCGCCACCTAGCATTTACTCCAGTATAAGCAAAGAAGAATTGGCTACGACAAATTATTTATCTAATTCTAAATGGAAATTTAATATAAGGCGTATTTTTTTGGGAAGTGAGTATAGGCGTATTTTTTTGGGAAGTGAGTATAGGCGTATTTTTTTGGGAAGTGAGTACAACAAAACCAAAAGTGAGTATAACCGTTTTGCATGTAAAACTAAAAGTGAGTATAACAAAACCAAAAGTGAGTATACCAGTTTTGCATGTAAAAGTAAAAGTGAGCTAGCTATAGATTCCCAAAAAAATACGCCTTATAACAAAACCAAAAGTGAGTATAACAGTTTTGCATGTAAAACCAAAAGTGAGTATAACAAAACCAAAAATGAGTATACCAGTTTTGCATGTAAAAGTAAAAGTGAGCTAGCTATAGATTCCCAAAAAAATCGCCTATAAACAAAACCATATAAGTGTTATCAGTGTTATCACTTGCAAAGTTTGATAGGAACTGCAAAGGAAGTAGAAGTACACTCGTGCAGCGAAGTAAATGCGAATTATCGAACTTACTAGCAAAGTAACATTTTATTCATACCGATTTAAGGGAATTGCTAAAAACTGCTTTTACTTTTCTACAACCTTTTATGTTATGTCGATTTCCATTGGGCTTCTACCGATTTGCTCTCAGATCTCAGATTTTTCTTGCCCAATGGAACATGAAATGAGATCAACTTTGTTTTGCATATGTGTTTGTGTGTTTTTTGACATTCAGTTTTTTAATTGCAATTTGTGTTTACAAATGTCACTTGTTTTGGCATTAGTGAAAGTATGTGTCAAACGAAATTGACAAACAGCTTATTTCTACAGCAGAAAAACTGCTCTGAATCTGAAATAAGTGTCTTTTCTTGCCCAATGGAAATCGAAACTATGGCAAATGTTAGCATTCTCGTCATCTTTGGTTCATCTTCGTCATACGAACAATTTCGTCTAGCAGTAGAGGTATCTATTATTTGAATTGCATTTATAGTTTTGTGAAAGAAGTGGTAAACCGTGTGTCAATTGGGCTAAATTGACCTCAGCCTTAGATTTAGAAATAGATACAACTTGCAGTACTGCGACGCATGCTGAATTTACATGTGTTCTCTCCCATTTAAACGTGTGTGTTCTATTTCCACTGCATGAAAAATACCGCACATGTGTTTTGGGCATTATTCGTGCAAAATATTCCTATGGAATAGGTATGCAAAAATCAATCGAATACCACATTAGAAAATATTCAATAAAAAAGATCTACTGTAGATTTATGAATCCACTTCCAGAGCCCCTAAAATTGTTTCGAACATACCTTCAGCCGGTATCATGTTCATACAAACAGTGCTATTTTCCGGCTTATGTCAAAATCATATGTTGTGATTTGACGTTTTAAAGGTGTAAAATCGTGAGAAATCATGAAATAGTTTTTGTATTTTTATTTAAATATTTAATTAATTCCTATCCAGAGTTAAAATGTTTAGATCGATACGAGAAATTTGCAAAATTCAGCAAAATATATCGAAAAGACTGTCTAAATCTGTGTCATCTTTACCGGTTCTACCCAGACAGTCCAGTACAATATGCACGAGAAAACAAGTAATTTTTATATGGAGAAACATATCAATTGGTACGTTACATCATCTACTTTGCAGCTAAAACTCTTTAAAACGGAATATAATTCTGTTGTAAGAATTATATGCAGTTCCTTCGACATCACACCATCCGAGGTACGGAGTTTTCATACGTCCTTGTTTTCCTCACGAAAGAGAGATTCATCCGCCGACTCGGGCGATAAGGAAAGTCCAGATAAAAATGCTTCATCGAGCAGTGGAGGCACCAGCAATAACGGCGGGAAAAAAGATGAAAATGATGAGAAAATGAAATCGGTTCTGACCAAAGTTTTTCTCTGGGTTTTCACGGTGTACATGTTTGTGACTTTCATGTCGTTGTTTTTCAAGCGGCCAGATAGACCAGAGGTTGGTGATCTTTATGCATTTAGTGGAACTTATTAGGTCTGATGTGCTAAGTTTCATTGTTCAGTCTACTACAACTAGATACGTTTCGTGGAACGAATTCGTACATCACATGCTGGCTACTGGTGAGGTGAAGGAACTCATCATTCGTCCAGACATGGAAATGGTAACTATTATTCTTCACGATGGAGCGATTATCAAAGGACGACAAGTGGGCTCACCTATTTTCCACATGGCAATAGCCGATGCTTCCAAATTCGAACAAAAACTGCGTGACGTCGAAACAAGAATGGGCATACGAGAAGGTATAAGAGTAACTCGGACCTCGTAAAAGTACTGAGTTTCTATATTCGCAGGTGTTTCTGTCACGTACGATAGGCAAAGTGATATAACTGGACGGATTTTGGTACTATTAGTATTCTTCGGTCTATTCATGGCGTTGGCGTCACGTATGAAGGGAATGAAGAGTCCAATAAGCATGGACTCCTTTGTAAGTATAGCTTTATAAACTATTTCACCCCCTAACTCTTTTTCTTGTGCAATTTTCAGAGTCAAATGGGCCGTGCAAAATTCACATTAGTGGATCCACATGACGGGGGGCGTGGTGTTCTATTTAAAGACGTCGCTGGCTTAAAGGAAGCCAAACAGGAAGTTGTTGAGTTTGTCGACTATCTGAAGTCTCCAGAAAAGTACCAGAAGCTTGGAGCTAAAGTGCCTAAAGGTGCCCTACTGCTAGGACCACCTGGATGTGGCAAAACATTACTTGCTAAAGCTGTTGCTACCGAAGCACAAGTTCCCTTTTTAAGCATGAACGGCTCTGAATTCATTGAAATGATTGGAGGTCTTGGCGCGGCAAGAGTTAGGGATCTGTTCAAAGAAGGCAACAAACGTGCTCCATGCATCATATACATCGATGAGATAGATGCCATTGGAAGAGCGCGATCAGGTGCAGGGGGAGGCGGCCAAGGAAGTTCGGGCGAATCGGAACAGACATTAAACCAACTCTTAGTAGAAATGGATGGAATTTCCTCAAAAGAAGGAGTTCTCATGTTGGCCAGCACAAATCGCGGAGACATTCTTGATAAGGCTCTTCTTCGTCCTGGACGTTTTGATCGGCACATACTCATTGATCTTCCGTCACTCGTGGAACGAAAAGAGATCTTTGAAAAGCATCTCTCATCTATTCAGTTGGAGAACGATCCAAATAAATACTCCGAACGACTTGCGAGACTAACCCCTGGCTTTTCAGGGGCAGATATTGCTAATGTTTGCAACGAGGCAGCCCTTCACGCTGCGAGAAACTCCCAAAAGGTTGTATTGACTAAAAATCTGGAATATGCTGTGGAGAGACTTGTTGGTAAATTCATAAAACATTTAAACAACATTCAGTGCTTACAATAGAAATATATTTACAGGTGGAACAGAAAAGCGATCGCATGCGCTATCTCCCGTAGAGCGGAAAGTCATCGCCTACCATGAGTCAGGGCATGCTCTAGTTGGTTGGCTCTTGCCCAACTCTGACGTTCTGTTAAAGGTTACAATTGTACCGCGAACCAGCCTTGCGCTGGGTTTTGCACAGTATACACCAAGTGAACAGAAACTATTCACAAAAGAAGAGCTGTTCGATAAAATGTGTATGGCTCTCGGTGGAAGAGCAGCAGAGGACCTGATGTTCAGCAGTATAACAACTGGGGCGCAGAACGATCTGGAAAAGGTTACAAAGATCGCATATTCTCAAGTAAGACTCTCAATTACTGCAAACGGCTTACTCACCAGTTAAACATTGTTTAGATCAAGAAATTCGGTATGAACGACACAATTGGCCCGATGTATATCACCGATTCTGAAGAAGTTGAAAACGGTCCTCAGGGAGATAAGCCATTTTCCAAACAACTAGAAGCTTTGGTAGATAGAGAAGCAAGAAGTCTGGTTACATCTGCATATGTCAACACTGAGAAAGTCTTGAAAGAAAATAAAGATAAACTCATAAAGGTTTGTCTGGTGAAATATGCGAACATAATGCAAGTTGTCTAATTACTTTCTTTTTAGCTCGCCGAGGCCTTACTACTTAAGGAAACCTTAAACTATGATGAAGTTGTGGAATTAATAGGACCACCATTACACGCGAAAGCGAAGCGCATGATCGACCCTGTGGACTTTGAAGATTCTCTGAAAACTCTTAGTGGTAACTCTACTTGATTTTGGAGGACATTTGAAAGGATCAAACGAAAATGTTTGACATTTGTCTGGTCATTACTGTTTTGTATATTAGAGACAGGAAAATTTGTTATTGAAATAAAATAGAAAATTTAATTATTCTATAAATAAGCTAATTTTTAATGCTGATATCCAATCATATATTTTCCTCATAGTAGCGTGCGATTTTTACCCTTTAAAGCCACCTTGTACCGATACAAGATATAAACTGCTTGTCAGGGATAGTCCTCGCATTTCTCTAGAGTTCTTCCCTAGGCAGGTAGGCAGATGCTTCCCGCACCTTATTCTACTCGTACTGCTGCGAAGTCTGGGGCACTCATATTTGGCAACACGTTTGGTTTTGTTTTTGGATGTAAATTCCGTGTGTTAAACAATTCACCAAAAAGAAAAAATCTTACCCCCCTTTTAATGTTATAACACTTACAAGTTTGAACTCAGTGGTTCACCAGTGGCAAAAGGACCAAATTTGTTTTCTCGAAAGTTTGCACATGATGCAATTCGCCCATGATATTTGGTAGTCCTCTGATATTTCTCTACTCTAGATCCTCTTCTCTTAAATAAAATGCTAAAATGTTTGGCTTGTCAAATACGGCAATCTCAGTGATCTTGTATTCTTATACTAGTTTTGCATAAAACTTCGACCAAACAATAGTAGTAAAGTAAATACTAAATAGTGCAAACTAGTTGAACATTGGCAACTTTGATCACAATGTAAATGTATCCTACTCGTAGGTACTTATCCACACAGCTCGCTTGCAGGCAACGTTGCCATATTCACAGTTTTAACTGTAAATTACAGTTTTTTAGACAAGCTTACAGTTTTTAAAATGACCTCCTAGTACAAATTACAGTTTTTTTTTAAAGTTCAGATTTGAAACAATAAATTAAAATGTGCTTTAAATCGTAGTGCTTCGTATTTAAGCATGTTATTTTATTTAAAATGAATTGTTTTCTGTTATTTTTGTTTAATAAAACTAAAAAAAAACCGTAATTTAAAAAAAATCGTTTGGTTTTTGAAGGTTACAGTTTTTTGGTTGAAAATACAGTTTTTTTTTTGGGAATTTACAGTTTTTTGAAAAAAAAATCTGGCAACATTGCTTGCAGGTGGAAATGCAGAGAGCAGAACACTTGTGCAAGTGAAAAAGCAAGTGTGATGCGTTTTCCCCAAAAGCTGCAGGTAAAAAGAGATAAATGGATTTAATATGACCTTTCCACTAGCATTCCTCTCTTCTCCAACACACAGCAGAAACATTAGTACAACTTTTGTATTGGTTTATTGTTGTATATAGTGTCTTTCCTGTTACGCGCACGTCAACTGAAGAGTAAAGTACGTACCTACACTTCTTTATTTTCCTAAGCTGCTAAACAACTCCAGCATCAGCATCCCCTTTTCAATTAACCCAATAGCCTAGGTGTAAAGAGATCATCCGTTTCGTTTATCGATAAACCTGTTGAAAAGAATGAGAAGACAGAAGTGTAGGTATTCTTCGCCGCATTTTTTCAGAGTGAGGCTGCTGCTCTGCTGATGCCATCCAATCTCATGTATCTTTCAAATCGAAGATACGATCATTTCGATCGATTTTGATCTTGTTGACAAAGCATTTGGCATTGTGTTGAGATCTGCTTGGTTGTTGCTGAGCAATGTAAAAAACTTGTAATATCGCGTGTCATTTATTATGGATTCACTTAACCATATAAATATATTGTTTTGATATTTTTGGTTTCGATCGTTGTTTGGAATTTGATTTACTTGATCGGGCTTTAATAAATAAATATTAATTGCAACAAAAGAGTGTAACTAGTTTTAGTGAGATAAAATAAAGTGGCATTGATACAATCAATAGATATTGTATAATAATATTCAGCAAAAAGTGGGCATTGTCGTTGATTCAGTTTTCACGCGATTTTTTTTTATTTTGCTGATTTGTTTTGATAATAATATAAATAATGGTTCTTCGCAAAGTTCTGTCTTTATGCGTATTGATTGTGTACGGCGGTATGCTGATCATTAGTCAAGTGGAATCCTGTAATGAAGTCGTTTGTGCATCTATTGTTTCTAAATGCATGTTAACACAAAGCTGCAAATGCGAACCAAAGAATTGTTCATGCTATAAGGAATGTCTCAGTTGCTTGGGGAAAAAATACTACGAGGAGTGCTGTAGTTGCGTTGGTAAGTGAGGTACCAAAAGACATACAGTCGCAGTCACAAATATAAACCCAGTTAAAAATAGTTGCTGTCTGAGGAAGGGAATTCATTTAATTTTTTTGTTTAAAAATATTATGGGTTGAGGTTTCAAATATGGGTTATTGAGTTTGCACTTATGTACACTCCGCGCCACTTGAATAGCACATCCCCTAAGGTCGGTTTTCTATCGCCCACTGGTCCCAAACCAAGCATGCTAGAGACTTAATTTTTTTTTTTTCATTAAAGTTCATTTAATTGTGATTTGACCAGAAGGAAGATTTAAAACTCTAGCCACTACAAGAGAATATGCTGAATGGACGACGCATCAGTGGAAGAACAGAGTTATCAGACGAAAGTAAATACTCTTAATACCGGTGTCTACCTTGACCTGGCCTCCTATTGTAAGAACCAGTCTCCAGAAATTGTCTGATGGCATCCCTTATAGTGGTTCGAGGCAGACCAAGTGTCACCGCAATCCGACGTTGGCTGTAGTCAGGATCCACTAAGGCTACAGTCCAGCTGCTCCAGTCGCGTCTATTGACATTTTTCTTTCTGATTTGTAATACCCAGAGGGTCACAAACTCTAATTAAACACTTTCTAATATTCAGAAGTAAAGAAAACAGGGATTTAAGATCACAGTAATGAAATCACTAAGAACGACAAATTAGGGATGAATTACAAAAATGCATTTAATAAACAAATAAGAGATAGGAAAATTGCAGAAACCGCTTAGGTTACGGGTAAAATGTCCACTTGACAAAAAACATTCGTTGTGATAACCGTTACTTCACGTAAACAAAGATGGTGGCACTAAATATAGGTGGGCGTTTAATTGTGCCAGTGAGTGTAGTATTTTTTGTATCGTCATTAATAAAATAGTATTTTATATTTGTTAAATAATTACATAAAATGATGTAAATAAATTAACGTTTTGTTTTGTAAATAGCTTCGGCGCCAAAATTACTCCGGACATTGACGAAAGTCGTCCGAAATAGGGCACATTCGGCGAAATTACTTTTTTATAAATAAAAATTAATAATTGCCTTGAAGTTCTACGAAAATGTTTCTTATTTCAGATTAAAGGCTAAATATCAACGTTTCAAACAACGGAGTGTCTATGTCCACAAAATCTCAAAAGAAAATTAAATTTCTATACTTTCGTTTCATTTGTCAATATTTTATAACATTTTATGAGCTACTAATAATTGACTTATAGCAACTGGAGAATTTCGTTAATTTTAAATATGCCGTATTTATAAACGTGTCGTTATCCGGTATACGTATAATGATACCTATTTGTTTTCTTCTCCTTTTTTATCTTCATAAGGGCTGGATGAGCAACATAGCGCTGAGTTACTTGCAGGCACAGATTTTCTAAGCGAAATTTGCATTAAAATATTTTTATTTACACAAAAAAAGCTGTCAGAAAACAGCTGATGTCGGTTTCAGTAGAAGAAAGTACTAGTTTTCTGTATTTTCTGTAATAGTTTCTCGTATATTTATCCTTATCTGGACACGAACCCTGTTTAGTAATGTGGTTTTCCATTGGGACCAGTGTTGTGCCATGTAGACTAAAAATGTAGACTACACGATTGTCTACGTGTAGACAACTCAACGTAAACAATTCCCAATTGTCGACATGTCCATGTTAACAACCAGTCAGTGTTGTGCCATGTAGACTAAAAATGTAGACTACACGATTGTCTACGTGTA
Organism: Cheilosia scutellata; assembly: GCA_955612985.1. Lineage (NCBI taxonomy): Eukaryota > Metazoa > Arthropoda > Insecta > Diptera > Syrphidae > Cheilosia > Cheilosia scutellata. The sequence goes on along the minus strand of OY015313.1, from coordinate 56,846,132 downwards.
GACAACTCAACGTAAACAATTCTCAATTGTCGACATGTCCATGTTAACAACGTAGACAATGTAGATTATTATTAGAACAAGTTTTTTATTAATTTTTCCTGTAAAGTTTCCTAATAAATCATTAAAACAAAAGCAAGTTTTGTATTAAACTTTTAATTCAATATCGTATATATTTATTTAAAAACAAAACAAAGTAAGTTTATTATAAAATTGTTCAGCTCTAAACATGTTCACCTCCATCTATATTATGATTTAAAAAAAAAACAAAACAGAACAACTTTATATTAATTTTTAATAAGCTTAATAACAAACTTCATTATTTTAGAAGAATTGCCAATAAGATATAAGAACTCAACCGAAAGCCTTCTTGGAGCTGTTGATAATGCTTGAATTGAATTACTTCTCAATGGGTCTTCTTCCTTTAGGTACAAATTTAGAATTAATTCAAACTAAAATGTATTATACCAGAAAATACTCACAAGAGTATTGATAACCATTGCGTTCTGATTGTCACCTTCACCAATATTATTTGTAACAGAAACAGCCATCTAAAAGAATAGTTTGTGTTGGTCATTAATTTTTTGGTAAATCAAAGGAAATTAAAATACACTATTATTTACCTGTGTCTGCGAAGACGGGTTTCAGCAGTATTTTGAAGATTTTTCCTGCAAACTGTGCAATGTGCTGAGTATTTGTTGTTTGTTTTCACCAAAACAAAACCTAGCTCCTCAAAAGCCTTGTTTTTTGGTCGACCAGACATATTTAAAGTTTTATATTTATGATACACAGGATTTTAATTTTTAAGAAAAGAAATTCTTAATTAATTCTTAAAAGTTTACTTTCTCGATTGAAGTTTACAGATGAATGACAGATTGACAGATCTGAAAGGTATTGATGACATTGCCGACATATTGTTGACATTGTCGACATATTGTTGACATTTTCAACATTGTCGACATTGTTGACGATATTGTCTACGTTGAAAAGTCGACAATTAAAGTCGACATGTAGAGGAACAACACTGTTAACAACGTAGACAATGTAGATAATTATTAGAACAACGTTTTTCTTAATTTTTCCTGTAAAGTGATTCCTAATAAATCATTAAAAAAGAAGCAAGTTTTGTATATAAACTTTTAATTCAATATCGTATATATTTATTTAAAAACAAAACAAAGTAAGTTAATGATGTTTAACACAAAAAAAAAAGAAAATACTCACAAGAGTATTGATAACCATTGCATTCTGATTGTCACCTTCACCAATATTTGTAACAGAAACAGATATCTAAAAGAATAGTTTGTGTTGGTCATTAATTTTTTGGTAAATCAATGGAAATTAAAATACACTATTATTTACCTGTGTCTGCGAAGACGGGTATCATTTTTCCTGCAAACTGTGCAATGTGCTGAGTATTTGTTGTTTGTTTTCACCAAAACAAAACCTAGAAGATCCTCAAAAGCCTTGTTTTTTGGTCGACCAGACATATTTAAAGTTTTATATTTATGATACACAGGATTTTAATTTTTAAGAAAAGAAATTTTTAATTAATTCTTAAAAGTGTACTTTCTCGATTGAAGTTTACAGACAGTGTTGTGCCATGTAGACTAAAAATGTAGACTACACGATTGTCTACGTGTAGACAACTCAACGTAAACAATTCCCAATTGTCGACATGTCCATGTTAACAACGTAGACAATGTAGATAATTATTAGAACAACGTTTTTCTTAATTTTTCCTGTAAAGTGATTCCTAATAAATCATTAAAAAAGAAGCAAGTTTTGTATATAAACTTTTAATTCAATATCGTATATATTTATTTAAAAACAAAACAAAGTAAGTTAATGATGTTTAACAAAAAAAAAAAAGAAAATACTCACAAGAGTATTGATAACCATTGCATTCTGATTGTCACCTTCACCAATATTTGTAACAGAAACAGATATCTAAAAGAATAGTTTGTGTTGGTCATTAATTTTTTGGTAAATCAATGGAAATTAAAATACACTATTATTTACCTGTGTCTGCGAAGACGGGTATCATTTTTCCTGCAAACTGTGCAATGTGCTGAGTATTTGTTGTTTGTTTTCACCAAAACAAAACCTAGAAGATCCTCAAAAGCCTTGTTTTTTGGTCGACCAGACATATTTAAAGTTTTATATTTATGATACACAGGATTTTAATTTTTAAGAAAAGAAATTTTTAATTAATTCTTAAAAGTGTACTTTCTCGATTGAAGTTTACAGACAGTGTTGTGCCATGTAGACTAAAAATGTAGACTACACGATTGTCTACGTGTAGACAACTCAACGTAAACAATTCCCAATTGTCGACATGTCCATGTTAACAACGTAGACAATGTAGATAATTATTAGAACAACGTTTTTCTTAATTTTTCCTGTAAAGTGATTCCTAATAAATCATTAAAAAAGAAGCAAGTTTTGTATATAAACTTTTAATTCAATATCGTATATATTTATTTAAAAACAAAACAAAGTAAGTTAATGATGTTTAACACAAAAAAAAAAGAAAATACTCACAAGAGTATTGATAACCATTGCATTCTGATTGTCACCTTCACCAATATTTGTAACAGAAACAGATATCTAAAAGAATAGTTTGTGTTGGTCATTAATTTTTTGGTAAATCAATGGAAATTAAAATACACTATTATTTACCTGTGTCTGCGAAGACGGGTATCATTTTTCCTGCAAACTGTGCAATGTGCTGAGTATTTGTTGTTTGTTTTCACCAAAACAAAACCTAGAAGATCCTCAAAAGCCTTGTTTTTTGGTCGACCAGACATATTTAAAGTTTTATATTTATGATACACAGGATTTTAATTTTTAAGAAAAGAAATTTTTAATTAATTCTTAAAAGTGTACTTTCTCGATTGAAGTTTACAGATGAATGACAGATTGACAGATCTGAAAGGTATTGATGACATTGTCGACATATTGTTGACATTTACGACATTGTCGACGTTGTTGACATTGTCGACGTTGTTGACATTGTCGACGCGATTGTCTACGTTGAAAAGTCGACAATTAAAGTCGACATGTAGAGGAACAACACTGATTGGGACATAAAATCAATCTTTTTTTTGATCCGGATCACTTTTCATGTTCCATTGGGACAAAAAATCAATTTTTGTTTTGATTCGGATCACTTTTTGCAGATCTCGATAATTTTCAAGATTTACACATACTCTCACTAATACCAATATACCTTGCACAGCTGTTTAATGTCATTCAGAATTTGTTTTCAAAACAGAATTACGAAAAGCCTCGTGAAAAGCAATTATTCAGAACAAAAACCTAAATAATGGACGTGGACTTAATTTTGGAGCAATTACTATCATCTTCGTCATCTTCTTCTACTTCCTCGTCATCTGTGGATTTCGATTCTTCGTCGATATGATTATCCATATGAAGTTCGTTTATTTCCATCGACAAACGAAAACAATTTGCACAGCTGATGTACTGTCAAATAACGCACTAATACATTTACAAAAGCAGATCAAACTGCTTGCATGTTCCATTCGCCACGAAAAATCTGAGATCTGAAATAAAAATGTGATGGTCCCAATGGAAAACGACATAAATCAACAGTGGAAAAATGTTTATAAATGGCCACGTTCCGTTCCAGTGACCGCTAGTCGTCTAGCACATAATATCCCTGATGAAGGAACGCTGGTGCTAGAGATCTAGCGGCAGCGGCAAAGTGACATTAGAACCAATTTGAGTTCGTATTATTTTATCTTCATGAGAGTCAAAAATGTATTTTGTGCCATCATGTCGCATATTTATTATTACACTATAATTTAAATAATCAAATACAATGTATATGAATTCCATAGAAGTTGGAATTCCCATTTTACACCAAATTGGAAATATTTGACTTCTGCACTTTCACTTTTATTTTGACAGTTCGTTATTTTTTTTTTCAATCTAGCAGTTCATTTTGCGCTAGATTGAAAAATTTCCCAGAAAAGGATATTTCACAAAATGTGCTAGAGCTCTAGCGCAAATGGTGAAATGTCAGTTTTTTTATATGGAGTTTGACATGTTACTAGTCATCTAGCGGTCAATGGAACACGGCCAATAACAATTTCAGCAAAGTAAATTGTTCAAAACACTTCTCTGTTTGAAGAAACTTTTTGCATCAAAACATTTTTTTTTAGACCGAGGAAAAAAGTCAAAAAAAGTAGACTTTTACAAAAGTTCTAAATTTTCAATGGGTACTTAATGGGTTAGGAAAGTTTTGTATCATTCAATCGGAATTTAAATGACCTTTCCATTGATGCCAAAATTTACATGAAGTAAGTTCAAATGATGAGTAGAATTAACTTTAGTTTTGTCAAATACTTATGTCCACCATTGTATAAGGACAACTTCGAATATGATATGTATGAGGAAATAAATGATGAGTACCGGAAATCTAATGCACGGCGCAAGAGTAAAAATCCTGTCACATGAACTTATACTGCACTTATATGCACAATCATGCGATGCATTACACTCCGTGCCACTTCATTACGAACAGGAATTTTTTTGTTTTAATTTTACGATACTTTTCAAATCCTTCGCTAATCGGGGAAAAACCAAATGCACAATGAATGAAGGATATATTATGTTTATAGATTATAGGTATTGTAGAAAAAAATGGGATTAAGTTGATAAATGTAACTTTTATGACGCTTTTCCCAAAAAGGTGATAAAATTTACCTGTTATTTTTGTTTCACTTGATTACGAACAGTGGCTTAATCTATCTGGTAGAAGCTTGAAGGGTAAAAAAAATACAAAATTTGTTTGTATGATTAAATAATGCTTTTATTCAAATAGTAGCAATAGCTTTTAGTAATGGGTACTACCTCATGATCGCTAAATCACTTAAAATAGCCTGCTGTGTAGAGATTCATAGAGTGCTGTCAAATAATCTAGCGAAACTTCGGACCAGGCTCGTTTTATGGCTCCATAATTTCTTCCGTTTCATGATATTGTTTTCCTCCTTCGTAGACTTTTCTTGAAAGCCAACCCCACACGTTTTCCATGATGCTCAGGTCAGGTGAATATGGGGGCCATGCAAGTAGGTTTACATTTTGGTTCTGAATCCAGGCTTTTGTGTTCCGTGCGGTGGGTATGTATCGGTGCATTGTCTTGTTGGAAAGTCTATCGCTGACCACCAAATAACTCCGAAAACTGCCAAAAAACTCTTTCCAGTATCGATTTGTAAGTGATTGCCGTCATTTTGGAGCTTTGGAAATCAAGCTCCACAATTCCATAATGGCTTATTGCTCCCCATACCAATACACCACCTCCTTTGCTGTGCCGCCTTTGAAAATGTATTCCTTCTTTTCTCAAATCATGGAATTAACAACTTTATCTATCAAGTCCGTCCAAATATTTTTTTTTTTTCATCAGAAAAGACGACAGTATGCCAAGTCGATTCCACCAGTCACACTTGTACTTGTTGCAAACTCAAGGCGCTCGAATTTTACGTGACGCATTCAATTGTGGTTTCCTCTTCATTTTGTCATGGCCAATATGGCTGGCCTTCTGTATCATGCGTACAAGTTGTGTACAATTTTATTTGATTTAAAACATGGTAACAGGTAGAAAGCCACTGTTCGTAATCAAGTGAAACAAAAATAACAGGTAAATTTTATGACATTTACCTATGGGAAAAGCGTCTTAAAAGTTACATTTATCAACTTAATCCCATTTTTTTTCTACAATATACACTACAGCTAGGTTCCAGAAATCGAGTGAAATCGAAATTGCAAATCGTGTGAATTCGTTTTCAGTGTTCTGCATTTCGAGCGATTCGGAAACTCAGAAATTTTTTCGAAATCACAATTTCTCATTTCACTTTGACTCAATTCCGAAAATTTTGAAATCGAAATCGAATACAGTTAAATGTAGAACACAAAAATTCATTTCCGATTTCATTTCGTGTGAAAGTGAAATGTGGAACCTAGCAGATAAACATAATATATCATTCATTCCTTGTTTATTTAGTTTTTCCCGGATTAGCGAAGGATTTGAAAAATATCCTAAAATTAAAACAAAAAAATTAATGCCCAAAATAGCATCTAGCAGAAATGGAATGAGGAAATTAAAACACTCAGAGTAAAGTGCCTAGAATCCAGACCAGACTAAAGTCAAACGGTCTAGAATGAGAGCTAGATTTTGTGAACACATTTATGTATATGCCTTTAAACCGACGAGAAGCGACTCCAAAAAGACGATGACACAAAACAAGATGCGAGGAATTTGACATAAATCCTTGGCAAAATTATGAAAATGTATTGTTTGATTTTTTACTTAACATTTTTTAACTTTCTCGTATACGTAGCGATTTTTTGTCAGACAAAAATGGTGAAAAACGGAGACTCGACATTTCTCTAAAATAAGCTTTTTCTTTCATTGCATCCCACAAGCAAAAATCCATCCCCGTTCCCTACAAGTTTTAAAAATCTCCATCAAAATCTTTAACAGATAAAAGCAAACGCCTTTACTAACAAAAGACAGATAGACGTACGAGTTAATCTCGAACATTGAGATCCGGAAATAGTAACTACCACCTTGCGCAGTTCCTGAGTGATTACTTTTACAACCCGTTTGCAAGTTCCTTGTGCTTCAGTGTATCTATTTCGATTAGCTGACAAGTAGTAGTGCGCGCAGTGATAATATTTTTTCAACCAAAGATGCTGTGTTGATCATGATCACAAGTCATAAATTACAACTTACTATGGATTTGTTTCATTTCATCTAAAAACGGATATCGTAAGACGTTCTTGATTTGACCTGTTATGAGATGAATGGCCATACAGCCACATTTTCTGTCTATTGTTGAGAGAAAGTAAAATAAATAATAAAAACGCAACATGATTGTATAAATACGAATTCGGATGAATGGAAGTTACCTACAAATTCGTGCCGAATCCTAACGGCTAAATTGAGAAGTTCTCCGGGCAGGTTTTACTCTCGAATGTTTGTCAGACGTTAGCTAGAACTTTAGCTAACAAAAATGATTGGCAGTTGTCATTCTCCAGAACTCGACACAAAAGTAAAGACTTTCGAAAAAGCTTTTAGTACAGCTTATAAAGTCTCTTGTCTGGTCAAATACAGCAAAAATACCCTCCCTTCGTGGTGGAACAGCGAACTCTCTAGGTTCTGACTAAAAATCTGCGGCCCTAGCGACACTGTCTTTAATTATACAAAAAAATCTATCAGAGTGAGTGTAGCAACTCGCAACGTTTGCAACCCAGTGCCTAGGAAAACAACATCCAATACCACTGAGGACAAAATGTCCTGGGCCATAAACAGTTTCGCTCCATACAAATCGCCATAATGCTACAGATACAATAGCAATTCCATGGCTCAACCGATTTTTAGGAGCTGCTACTCAACAATCACGTACCCCACTCACGAGGACGAGTTACAACGAGTTAGAGTGATTTTTATTCCAAAGGCGGACAGACGCGGTCACGAAAGCGCGAACGATTTAAGACCCATCAGCCTGTCTTTTTCATCTTGTTCATCTTAGTATTTGGATAGTTTCTATGCTTAACTCCAGAATCATTTTGACAACACGAACATAGCACGATCAGACCCCTAGAGCCCGGATGCTGTTCTGCGAGACCCTACGGCCATTGTAACATTTTGCTTCCTATATCAAGAGAACTTGTACCACACTCAACAGATTACGTTACTGTCAAAATGCTATTTATCGTCTCATCTATATATAGGCGTATTTTTTTGAGAATCTATAGCTAGCTCACTTTTACTTTTACATGCAAAACTGTTATACTCACTTTTGGTTTGGTATACTCACTTTTGGTTTTACATGCAAAACTGTTATACTCACTTTTGGTTTTGTTATACTCACTTCCCAAAAAAATACGCCTTATATAAAAATGAGTTCTCAAATGTGTTCGGATACATATAATTTGAAAACCAAGGACTCTATTACGCCCATATTTACAAAAAATCTTAGGTATTAGCCCAGGAGTCTACTGAAGGAGATTGGTCAAAATTGGACAAAGGGGCGTGGCACCTCCCATACAAAAAACACATTCAAAATAAACTGCCAAATCGATTAAGCTCAAATTTACAGATAATCTTAGGTATTAGCCCTGGAGTGCTCCTCTGGAGATTGGTCAAAATTGGACAAAGGGCGTGGCACCGCCCATACAAAAAAAAAACAAAATCTTATATATCGAAAACCGCCGAAACGATTGAGTTGAAACTTACAGACAATCCTAGATATTGGCCCAGGAGTGTTGCTGTGAAGTTAGTCAAAATATGACAAAGGGCGTGGCACCGCCCATACAAAAAAAATCAAAATCTTATACATATCTCGAAAACTGCCGAATCGATTGAGCTCAAATTTACAGATAATCTTAGGTATTGGCCTAGGAGTGCTCCTCTGGAGATTGGTCAAAATTGGACAAAGGGCGTGGCACCGCCCATACCAATAAAACATTCAAAATCGCATATCTCTAAGACCACTGAATCGATTGAGTTGAAACTTACAGACAATCCTAGGTATTGACACAGGAGTGCTCCTCTGAAGATGGTAGATTGCTGTGAAGATAGGTCAAAATTGGAAATACCAAAGGGGCATGGCGCGATCAAATTGGATACTTTCTTCTACGGGTTTGTTCGTAATTGCTACCCGAAGGTTTAGAAAAAAAAAAACGTAAAAGTAATCGATTTGTTTTGTTTCTCAAATTGATTTCCAATTTCAATTGTATCTTTTTCGTTCGTTGACTTTCTTCACTGGCTATTTCAAAGGTAAATTATTGATAGTGAAAAATTTATGTGCGATTTATAACAAAGTGATGATCATTTACAGTTCGATATTTGTTACGATGCCAAGAAGAGATAATGGTAACAGTAGCCGGCGTTCTCAGAATGGCCGCTGAACCAGTGAAGCTATCCGCCTTCATTTTCTATTAAAAAAAACTATAATTGAACAAAAAATATCAAACTAGATCTTGAAATATTTAAAATAACTATTTTAGGTAGAACAACGTTTGCCGGGTCAGCTAGTAACCTCTAAATTAGTATTAGAATGTCGAGACGAGTTGGCTTCACTTGTTCGGTACAAGGTTACCCTGATTTGGGTTCCAGGCCATAGCAACGTTTATGGAAACGAGGCTATGCTCTCCACCGTTCACTTGGGGAATCTGTTTACATTTCGCTCCGAGTAGTAAAGCAAAAAAATTCCTCAGAGTTCCTATCGAAGGCCAACCATAGATGGAGGGGACTAGCGAACTGTAAATAGGGGACCATGCGGTCAGATCTCGCCACACTGTTGCAGTTGTAATGACGCAGCCGAAAAAGAAACTCACTCACTACCTATGCGCCTGTCCGGCAATATCCAGGACCAGACAGCGATCGCCGGGAAAACCATTCTTCGACTCCCTGGAGGAGGTTTCGAAGAGTAGCCAGAACTGATAATCTTTTTGAATTCCACAGGCTGGATATAAACCCCCCTTCGACAATTACAACAACCAGGTCAAATGAGTTTGTGGTAACAAAACGGCACATAGTGCTACATACTTGCGTTTTTCTCAACCTACCTGTACTTATCCCTGTGTTTTGAAATGAATAAATATGTTAATGTAGGTTTTAATTCAAATGTATAATGTTTATCAAAAAACTTATTCGAACTGCTTTAACCTTGTTATCTTTCCAGAACTTTGTCCTAAACCTAACGAAACCCGAAATGCATTATCCAAAAAATCGCATGTAGAAGAATTTGACGGAGTTCCAGAATTATTTAATGCTCTTATAACCTCCGAACCCGAGGAATACGAATGGGACATTGTAACATTTCCGGTTGATTTTGACACTGTCCTTGCAGGCCCAAAGTTGGAAAAAGACGTCAAGTATTACTTAAGTAAGTTGTCTACTGAACTACCTAATTATTGTTCTTCTTCACATAATTGTATACTGATACTGATCTACAGAATCAAATGAGCAAGATTCGGATGAAATACTCAAGGAGCGCGACCATATGATTACAATGAACTGCAGTGTAATTTACCTAGCGCCATGCATTTCCTGGAACAAGTGTCGTCAGAGTTGTCAGAGCACTGGCGCCAGCAGCTATCGGTAAGTGTCCTTTTTTAATTTATGGCTGGCTCTCAACATACCACTCGTCAGAGGTATGGGTTGGCTTGACTAATAGAAAATAAAGTAGAAACAATGTATACAAAATTACTGATAATAGAGTGAATGAAAATGCAGCAACAAACATTGGAAAACTGCTCGCCCTCCAATGTTAACACAATGGAATTAAGTGTTAACAGATTTATTGTGTTTTTATTTTACTACACGATAGAAATTTGTTAGTATTTCTTTGTTTTGTTTTCAGATGGTTCCATGACGGCTGCTGCGAGTGTGTTGGTGCAACATGCATTAATTATGGTATAAACGATAGTCGTTGTAGACGTTGCCCCGAATCAAAGGATGACGGTGATGATTTGGAAGAAATCGTAGATGATGAGCTACAGGATTTCGGTGATGAAATGGGACCATTTGATGGAACTGTGAATACAAATTTTTAATCGGTACTTCATTAAGTAGAAATGTAAATTCAAATATATCAATCACTCAGTGTATGGTTTTTCATTGGAGTGCATTGCAACCCATAGGATGTAGAAAATAAGTCTTAATGTGTTTTATGTTGTCTTTTACCTGAAAATGACTCATCCGTTTGTGTCTATTTATATAATTTGCTATTATTTATCATTGTAGTATTTTGTACAGAAATATTTACGCTAATTTTTTATAACATTGGAGTAATTGAACTAACATTCCATGGTAAGAGATATTCTTAATAAAAATATTATATTTTATTAGATTTATTATAAATTTCGTTTGTATTAAACAAAAGAATATTTAAAGTGAAAACAATGTTATTTTGTTTAGAGAGAGATAGGGAGAGATGGCTTCTCGAGAGACGTGGTTGGGAAGCCAAATAACTCGTGCGAATTTATATGGTCACACAAACCTAAAACGAAGAATACGTGAGTTAATTCAGAATTCAATAATCAACTTAAATCCGACTGAATTGGAATTTCAACGTATCTCCAACTTGTTTTTCTTACACTATGCCGGGCGATGGTAGTGGCGGCGAAGTAAATAGAATCATTTATTGTAACCCCAGGCGCGGAGGTTCGAGCCCTGGCGCATAAACCACAATAGACCGTCGACTCCTCCCACAAACCGGAGGGGATTTTTTCCGGGGAGAATCGGGTAGGTCAGGAGCTCTATATAGCGAATACGGAATCCCGGCAAAATTGATTCAGTTGTGTCGCGTGATGCTGGAAAACACTCGTTGCAACGTGCATTTTGGAAGTAGCTCCTCCGAACTATTTCAAACATGCACCGGACTTCGGCAAGTAGACGCGCTATCGTGCCAAACCTTCTTCTTCAATCTCGTGCTGTAGCAGAAAGTGCGCAGGGCAGGTGTCAACACGGAAGGCATTATCTTCAACAGGTCTGTTCAGGTGCTGGGGTATGTGGACGATATTGATATTATCGGTCGTTCTCAGCGTGCCGTGATAGAAGCGTTCACGGCGATTGAAGAACAGCCGTAATCCGTTGTCCTTGAAGTAAATGAGGACAAGACTAAGTACATGCTATCAACAAACAAACATCTGTCCAGACTAGGACAAAACGTCACTATTGATAGCAATAATTTTAAGGTAGTTAAGGAGTTCACCTACCTCGCAGTACCTAAACATGAATTCAACAAATGACACCCTAGTGGAGATCCGGCGAAGAATTACCCTAGGAAACCGATGCGACTTCGGTTCGGCCAAACAATTGGGTTCAAAACTCCTAATTTGAAAGACGAAATGTGTGCTCTAAAAAAACCTTTATCCTGCCAGTTCTGCAGGAGTGTTGGAAGGGAGAGCTGATACTGGGCTCTTTCGAAAGAAATATACTTCGACGGATTTTTGGTCCTACGTGGGAGGTGGGCGAATGGAGGAGAAGATACAACCGCGAACTCTATTAGCTGTACCAAGATGTGGTTGTAGTCTAAAAAGCCAAAACACTTCGACTACATTGGCTCGGCCACATCGAGCGAATAGACAATAATGCTCCAGCTAAGAGGGTCTTCGAATCCTAACCCCAGGTTCGAGAAGACAAGGAAGACCGAACCTCCGTTTCAAAGACCAAGCCATCGCGGATGCTAGGGCGCTTGGTCTGGACAACTGGAAGCAACGTGCCCGGGATCGTAGAGGATGGAAGGCTGCAGTATCTCAGGCAAAGACTCTAAACGGGTCGGTAGCCCGATAAGTAGAATATATAATTTTTGCCCATCCGGAGGACAGCACTACTCACTGACTGAAAAACAAATTACATTACAGCGCCACTACAATGGGACGGAATTTTTGAGTGCTCAAGGATTTAGAATTCCCTTTAAAAAATGCCGAACGATATCCATACGTGCAGATAGGAAAAGGGATTTTGCTTGGATTCTACGAGTATTTTAAGACTTTATTCGATAAAACTTTCTAATTTATAGTCATGTTTTAACGAACATCTATCTCAGTAAAGTAAAGCAGAGTAGAAAAATCCTCGGGGCTGAAAGCAGTTTACCGGCATTATAGTGAGCCAGCACTCCACCAGAAAGGTGTCACAAGCATTTTCCCCAATGGGCAAAGGTCGAACTATACTAGGCGTATTTTTTTGGGAATCTATAGCTACCTCACTTTTACTTTTACATGCAGAACTGGTATACTCACTTTTGGTTTTGTTATACTCACTTTTGGTTTTACACGCAAAATTGTTATACCCACTTTTGGTTTTGTTATACTCACTTCCCAAAAAAATACGCCTACTATAAAACAAGCTTTTGGTCAAAGAACTTATTCTGAATAATTCCCAAAGACTTGAGCTACTATAGGCGTATTTTTTTGGGAAGTGAGTATAACAAAACCAAAAGTGAGTATAACCGTTTTGCATGTAAAACTAAAAGTGAGTATAACAAAACCAAAAGTGAGTATACCAGTTTTGCATGTAAAAGTAAAAGTGAGCTAGCTATAGATTCCCAAAAAAATACGCCTTATTACACATATCAAAAATCGTGTCAATTTTTAACATGCTGAAGTTATTATCACGTCAGATTTATAATTAGGCGTATTTTTTTGGGAAGTGAGTATAACAAAACCAAAAGTGAGTATAACAATTTTGCATGTAAAACCAAAATTGTGTATAACAAAACCAAAAGTGAGTATAACAGTTTTGCCTGTAAAAGTAAAAGTGAGCTAGCTATAGATTCCCAAAAAAATACGCCTATTGCCGGTCAAACGGCTTGTTATGCATCGTACCACGCCGCGTGAGACGATTGACACGACTTGTATGTCACGACCAAATGACTGATTTGGGGCACTGTGTGATCGCCTTGTCAATGCTGTTGGGACTGAATGACCGATTCATGGTGACAGGACTTTAATTGCGGCTGTTCAAATATTTATTTATTTATTTATTTATATATAAATAGTTTACAAAAAAAATAAATTTATAAACTATTTTAATGGAAGACATCTGGGCAGCAAGGCCATTTGATGTCGTTGTTGAAAATTTCATAATTAACATGAAACTAGTTCATATACTATGTAAATATTAGTTTATATATATATGTATCTATATAATTTTTATCTATCTATTATAATTTTTTTTTTTTTTTTTTTTTTTTTTTATTTTTTTTTTTTTTTTTATCATATGTCATTAAATTTGGAATGACGAGATGTGGCTTCTTTTATATGTTGCAGGGTTTCAGCTTTTGCTGGATTGAGAAGTTCGCCTAGTTCTTCTTCGAAATGTTCTGGGTCATGTATGCGTTTGGAAATTGGACAGGTGACCATGATATGCCAGATTGTAAGAGCCCTTCCACAATGTTGACATTCTTCGGGTGTTTCTTGATTGTAAAGATGCCTAGTTGTGAAAAGGGTTTTCCCTACCCTGATTCGAAATAGTCTTATGCAGTCCTCTCTGCTGAATGCTTTATTGTATGGAATATGAGTATGCAGGTTGTGGTGCGATCGAAGGAATGTTTGGCAAGATTCCCACTCCTCGGATCTCTCTTGTTCCTGAATTGATCTAAAGATTCTCCTGGCGAGTTGATAAGAGTTTGGGGTTGTTGCTACCAAAGGGTATTTGATGGTTTCTTTGGCGGCTGTGTCTGCAAATTCATTACCCTTAATTCCGACATGTGCGGGTACCCATGCTAAGGATAGATTCGCGTTTGAGTTTAGACTACTCCTGATGTATTCTAGGGTGGGGCACTTGTTCAATCCATTTCGTAATCCATTTAAAATGCTTAAATTGTCAGTAAAGATAATAGTGTTCTCTGACCAAGACTGGGCGATAAAAATCGCTTTTTCGACAGCCGTTAGCTCAGCTGTGTAACTGCCGGCTAGTTCCAGGAGGAGTCCTCTTTCGATGATATTGGTTTCTCCGTCTTTGTTAAGTTCAATCACAGCATATGTGGTATTATTATCCTTGCACGAGCCGTCGGTGTATAAAAATCGGACTGCGTTTGAAGAACCAATCATTTCTACGTGTAGAGCTTGAAATAGTGTATCCGGTGTTTCGTTTTTCCTGTATATTTCCAAACTCGAGTTAATTTTTAGTGAATTCCTTTTCCAGGGTGGAGGTGGATTAAAATCAGTTTTTGAATAGGTGTTAGGGAGGCATAAATGATGACTATGTAGTAAGGACACCATGTGGCTTATAGCGGAGATACAGCTCTTTCGGGTTGGTTTTATGCTAAGAAGCAAATCCATAGTAGTATTGTGCAATGGATGCATGAAGTCGGCAAGTGCCTTACTTACAACATTCACTGCTCTCTTCCTTCCTAGGTATTGGAATGATGCGTATCCAGCTTCGACTCGGAGAGCTGCGATCGGTGTGGCTTTCAATGCTCCTGTTGCCGTGCGGAAACAGTCGTTGATGGATGCGTCAATTTTTTCCGAATTCTTTTTCGTACTCCACATGTAAACCGTCATACCATGTTGAAGGGTTCCATCAACGAGTGTTTTCGTTATTTGGAGGGCAGTATCAAGGTGAGGCCCCTTTCGGCGTGAACATATCATCTTCAATGCATTATTTCGCAATTTTAGCTGGTTTGAGACATTGTTAAAGTGTAAATCCCATTTGAGATTACCGCTGAACCAAACTCCCAGTATTTTGAGTTGTCTCTGAAGGGTAATTGATAAACCACGAATAAGGACCGGCGACATTGTACATTTTCTTTTTCTACAGACGTGGAGAGCTTCTATTTTGGATGGTGGGACCACCGCCCCTCTTTCTTGTGCCCAACTAAAGATGGCTGAGTCGGCTACTTCTAAAATTCGTTTTACCCAACTTGGATCCCCTGAAGCTAAAGCATAGATGTTATCAGCATAAATTCCTATGAAATCCAGGTTAAATCTTGGAGCGGAAAGTTTGGTAAGTAGTGAGTCAATGTAGGCGTTGTATATAACCACTGATAGTGGCGAGCCTTGTGGAATACCGTTTTCGAGCTTAATTGAGGATGAGTTATAACCGTCAACGTTAACGCGAAATGTTCTTCCCGATAAAAAGGATTGGACTACTTTAAGGATCTTTTTTGGGACTCCCCATGAATTCAGCTGGTGAATAGCAGGGAAAAACAGGACTCTATCAAAAGCTTTTTCTAGATCCCATGACATAACCACACTATGTTTAGTTCCAGATAAGTTTTCAGAAATTTTGTGTTCTAATAGGTGTAAGAGTGTCTGAACTCCTCTATTGGGTCTAAAAGCGTGTTGTCCTGGGTGCATCTTTTTCTCCATTGTCCATCCGATTCGTCTCGCAAGGATTTTCTCAAAAATCTTGGAGAGAACGGGAAGAAGTGAGATTGGACGATATTCTTCGAAAGAATGGCAGTTGCGTGGCTTTTTGGGTATAGGTTTAAGCTTTGCCCGCTTCCAGTCGTGTGGAAAGTTCCCAGTATTTATGATGTTGTTATACAAAGCGCAAATTCTTCGTTTAAGACTATCATCACTATGCTTCACCATTTTGTACGTGATCTTATCCTCTCCAGGTGTCGTCCCTTTCGCAGTCTGTAGGGTCATCTCGAGTTCAGTCAGTGTTATTGTATCCATAAGATATTCCGATTGGTCAGTTGAGTTCGGAAGCTCGTCTATTTTAAAATTAGTCTTTTTTTGAATCGTGCCTTCTGGATAGGTGGTGTCCGCACTATACCCTTTCCATTTTTCTGCAAAAGTATTCGCTATGACCTCCGGGTCATTTTGAAGAGTTTGACCCATGAACATATATGGAAAATTTTGAGGTGGCTTCGAGGTACGAATTGATCTAATTTTGCTCCACAAGGTTTTTAGGTCCATTGACGGGTCCATGGTGTTGACGAAATTTTCCCACGATAATCTTTTAGCCTGAATGGATTCTCTTCGTAGTTTTGCGCAAGTTTTCCTATAACGAATGCAGTTTTCGGTTGTTGGGCTTCTTCGCACTTTAACCCAGGCTAGATTTTTTTCCTTTACCAAATCTGAAATTTCTTTCGTGAACCAGACTGGATTCGATCTGTGGCCTTTATGTTGGGTTACCGGAATGCTTTTGGCTGCTGCTGTTCGAATAATTTTTTTAATTTTTGCAGCTTCCTGGTTAGTGTTGAGTGATGTGTGTCGTATAGAGTTCAGAGTTTGCGTTGTCGATTTAAACAGATTCCAGTTTGCCTTATTTTCTTTAAAACGTGTTTGAGATATTTTTGACAATCTTTTTTCTGGCGTTCGTATAATAACTGGTATATGATCACTGCTCTCAGAACCCGAATGATCAACCGCCCAGTGAAGCAAAGGAGCAATATCTTCAGATGCAAGAGATACATCTATCGCCGTAAAGGTATTCCTAGTGCTAAAGAATGTGGGTGACCCATCATTAAGGAAGATTAGATTATGATCGTTGGCAAAATTTTCAAACCGCGATCCAGATGGATTAGTTGTATTTGAACCCCATAACATATTGTGTGCATTTATATCTCCCACAATAATGTGGTGATTGTTGTTGCTTAAAGGAATATCATTCAGGGTTTCTGGGGTAATTTCTACACTGTGCTCTCTGTAAAAATTTGTAATTTTTATCGGTCTTTTTGTTTTTATTTCAATTGTTTGATGGAGCAGGTTAGAACAGGAAGTAATGTGTGATGATATAGGTATGTTGTTTTTAACTAGAAGGCCTATACCAGATTTTGCATACTGGTAATTTTTATTATGGGGAAAAGGTTGGTAATTTTTTAATTTAAAATATGTTTTTGTATTTGTTGTAATGTGGGTTTCTTGAAGTGCTATTATGTCAGGGTTGTATTTATTTATTAATCTTTCTAGAGCGTGTTTGTTATTAAGAAAGCCTTGAAGGTTCCATTGGAGGATGACAAAGTCAATTTCCAATAGAGCCATTATTATTGTTCAACATGTTCTATTGCATTTGATGTAGGTGGTGTATTGCAGGTATTTTCGTATTGAGTGAGAGAGAGAATTTGCGGGTTGGAGTGTTTTGATGTATGAGCGGTGTGCTCTGAAACAAAATCAATTGATTCAGTATCAGTTTCCATGTGTTTTACATTATCTATAGAAGATGGTTGTTTAGACCATACTTCTGTGGGGGGAATAGAGGAGAGTGTTTTTTGTGGTTTATTGAAAGCGTTTGGTGGGAGTGGGAGTAGGTTTTTGATTGTATGTGGTTCATGTTCGATGTTGGTTTGCTGAGGTAGGTGGTTCTGTGGCCTGCTTTGGAGTGGTTGTGTGGTGTGTTGTGTTGCATTATCAGTAGTGGTAGTAGTTAATTCTTTTGGCGCTGCTGAATGTTGTGAGTTTGGTTCGATGTTTGAAAAGTCTCTCTGCTGAGTTACGATTTGCACTTGATTGTCAGAGAGTGTGGTGGAGCTGGGGGGGGGTGGCGGTCTTCGATTTGTTTTGATTCTCTATGCGTGTTTTAATTATTTCCGCAACAGTCGGGTTTCCATTTCGTTTTTTAGGAGGCTGTAATTGGTGGAGTGAAGGGTTATCATTATAAATCTGCCAAGCATCTCTAACAGTGCATCGGCGATCAGCTTTGATTTTATTGACTGCTTTGTACCGGAGAAAAGAGGGGCAAGCGGAATCATATGACGTGTGTGTTTCTTCTTTGCAGTTAATACAATAGATGCGTTCGCAACTATCGTGCGGTGGGGGGAGACAGCATTCTTTGCAAATAGTGGCATTGGTGCAACGATTTTTCGTGTGCCCTAGTTTTTGGCATGACACACAGCGCATGGGGTTCGGTATGTACTCATCGACCTTGCAGTTAATCCAACCGATTTTGATAGCTTGTGGACGGCGAATTAAATCAAAAGTAATAATGGCTGAGCCTGTGGGTACCATAGCATCTTTCTCTTTCTTCATCATCTTCCTTACTTCCGTTACTTTGAACTTTTTCAGCTCTTCCAGTAGTTCAGCTTCTGGTATAGCAATGATATGTGGCGAGTAAATTCTACCTTGGACGGAGTTCAAATTGACATGGTTGGACACTTTAACGGGAATAGAGTCTATTAGTTTTGCCTTTAGGAATTTGTCTGCGGTTGGAGCATTCAAGACTTTGAGCAGCAAGTCTCCAGATCTCATTGCTTTGACCTCTAAAATGTCCTTTGAAATGTAGTTAAGGCCGCGATTAACTTGGAATGGGTTATAAGATGCTAGTGGACGCAGATTTTCTCCTATTTTTTCAGTTCCACTGATAACAATATAGCGTGGTATGTTAGAGTCGTTATTAATCATTGGTAATTGGGGAAAGTCGTCTTCTACTAATTTTCGTTTCGCTTGTTTTTTGTTCCGGCTTAAATCCACTTCTGGTTGAAGGTCTTTAAACCGGTTATGAAAGAGGGGGGGCGGCCCCCGGTCCATTTTTTACTTTTCTTTTGCGAGGTTATATGTTTTTCAGCTCGTTAAAAATAAGAAAAAAGTATATTTCGCTTACCGAAAGAAAGGGTAAATTATTCTGTATAAAGAAAGAGATAACTATAGCCTTGACTTTACACTTCACACACTCAGAAAAAAAAACTCTTCTCAACAAAAACACGTCTTTACACGGCGATTGCCTGTTGAGGACTGGCTGTTCAAATAGAGCCCCTGATTTGGGATAGCAGCCAACAAATAGGTACGCCGATAAAAATGCTATTTCTGAAAATCTATTCGACATTTTATACTAAATAACAAAACGAAAAACTAACAAAAAATGTTTATTGCACGAAAAATTACGATTAAAATATGCACAAATACTCACAAATTTGTTCAAGTTAATTTTTTTTAACGCTGCGAACTATTTCAGCCGACAGAAAAAAGTAGAAATGACACTTATCACATCCTCCCTAACATTAGGCGTATTTTTTTGAGAATCTATAGCTAGCTCATTTTTACTTTTACATGCTAAACTGTTATACTTACTTTTGGTTTTTTTATACTCACTTTTGTTTTTGCATAAAAAATTACGCCTATTGTCAATCGTATTAATCATGTCACCTTGTCGCGCTGTGAAATCGCCTTTCATTCGCCGGCCACTCGCAGAGCCATTCAGAGCCCACGCAACATGACAAAGTGAGCTTGTCACGGATTTTGGAACAAAATGACACCTGCATGGCAGCGCACGATTGGCATTAGGCGTATTTTTTTGAGAACCTATAGCTAGCTCACTTTTACATGCAAAACTGGTATACTCACTTTTGGTTTTGTTATACTCACTTTTGGTTTTACATACAAAACTGTTATACTCACTTTTGGTTTTGTTATACTCACTTCCCAAAAAAATACGCCTATTGTGTGATCGGGTGTCAATTGGGGTTGCCACACTTACGAATGTCATTTACACGACGATCTAATAGCCAAATTTTGTGACGTCAGCATGTCAAAAAATAGTATACTCAACATAATTCATTTGGGAATCTATAGCTAGCTCACTTTTACTATGCGTATTTTTTTGGGAAGTGAGTATAACAAAACCTAAAGTGAGTATAACCGTTTTGCATGTAAAACCAAAAGTGAGTATAACAAAATAAAAAGTGAGTATACCAGTTTTGCATGTAAAAGGAAAAGTGAGCTAGCTATAGATTCCCAAAAAAATACGCCTACTTTTACATGCAAAACTGTACATACTCACTTTTGGTTTGCAAAATTGTCATACTCACTTTTGGTTTTGTTATACTCACTTCCCAAAAAAATACGCCTATAGAAAAACCAATTTATAGATAGGACCTGCAAACAATTCAGTTTCGTAGGTACAGATTTTTTTTCTACCGGTGAAGGTTTCAAACTATCATACTCGTCAATATTTACAGCTGGTAATACCTGTACATTACACATCTGGATCTGACATCTGCGTCAAAAGGAAGTAGACCGAAAAAACTTTTGCAAATTTGTTTCCAATTTATGTTTTCGAATATTTACAATACAAGTGAAAAATAATTTATCTTTTGAATTTGTTGTTGACCGCGAAATGAAATGATATTGTGCCAACTAATTTAGTGATTATTAAATATAAGAGACCGCAGATGTGATACAAATATGAGTACAAGCGCAGCTACTAATTATAATCTGAAAATTGTTCTGCTAGGAGAAGGATGCGTGGGCAAAACTTCAATTGTCTTGAGATATGTGGAGGATAAGTTTAATAACAGACACATCAGTACATTGCAGGTACATTGTACAACAAATTTGAATTCTAAATGAGCACCTCATCCATTGTTGAAGTTCTCTTTTTTTCATTTCAAACTCAAATATTTGTTGGGCTTCCCTACCTTCTTCCTATTTACATTTAATCATTTTTATTTTAGGCTTCATTTTTAACAAAGAAAATCAACTTAGATGATAAACGAATTCAACTAAACATTTGGGACACTGCGGGACAGGAAAGGTAAGAAATCACCATCATTGTGGTGAAATAGATAAAGAAATAAATGCTTCCCTCTGTTTACTTCTTATCTCGTTAAGATTCCATGCTCTTGGCCCCATTTATTACCGCGGTTCAAATGGAGCAATATTGGTTTACGATATCACAGACCAAGACTCTTTTCAGAAGGTTGGAAATAATTTATTTTCTTACTTATTTATATACGGCTCTGTATTGTTTCTATAAACAGGTGAAAAATTGGGTGAAGGAACTGAAGAAAATGCTAGGTTCAGATATAGTTATAGCTATAGTTGGAAACAAAACTGATTTAGAAAAGGATAGAATAGTCAACATCGAGGAAGCTCAAAGGTTTGTCTGTCAGCAGTGGTTTTAGCTTATGTAACATAAATATTGTTAAACTTGTGCTTCTAGTTATGCCCAAGCTGTGGGAGCTAGTTTCTTTGAAACATCAGCAAAACAGAACGAAGGAATCGAAGACCTTTTTCAGGAACTAACATCATTGGTAAGATCAGTAATTTGTTGTCATGACCTGAAACATTATTAGATTACTAACATTTTAGATGATCCAATGCACCGATATGAAGGAAGCTAAAGCTTCGTCATTTCAGCGCAATAATTCGGTACGGAGTTCCAACAGACTTATTGTGGACGACTCGGATGATAATACTGCTGAAGCAAACCCTGCCACGGGCACACGATGTTGTAGTGGTTAAGTAGTGATTATTTATAAAGTGATATCCGGCATTTTATATAGAAACTGTTATATTTTGTTAATATGTTTATCCTTACCTTTCCTCCTTTCTCTATTCTTTTACGTTGTTATAATCCCAAATAAAAGGAAATCATTCTTAAGTAAACAAAGCCCGTATCGTATTATTCCCGTGCTTTTATCAAGATGTACAAAAAAACTTGTTTTTGCTCATTCCGATACAGTGGGGAAAGCAGCTGAAACGTGCTGCACCACAGCGATGCATAGGTTGATTGGGTTGTAATATAACGAATAAAATATGAGAGAGGAATGATGCCGTTGGAGCAAATAGTTCTGTATGCGGCCTTTGCTGAGGTGGTGGATGGTACTTTTGGTAGGCTAATAGAGGATGGTATAGCCGAATTGTGGCTGTTGAGAATCTGATGGAGCTGATATGGAGTCTAAACGTAGGGTGCGTTGCGGTTAGCTATTTTAATAGTGCTGATAAGCAGTCACGATTAGGTGGTAAATTGTTTTCCGGGTTTATCCGATCAGCAGAATTAAGTTTCCCACAGTACAGTTGGTTATTTGTATGATGAAATCAAATATGTACGCGTGGTTGCCGTAATAACTTGTGATTATCCGTTAATAACATTGCCCTCGTATCCCTTTTCCTCGTGTTTACGATGCTGCCCCTCTGTCCAGATGTCTTCAGAAACCTGCAACGATTAAATCATGATATATCTGAAAGATCTTGAATGGCTTGGAAGTACTAGTAGCTTCCGATCCTCAAGTGGCAGAGAAAGTGAGACGTGACCCTCTTTTACGGCATCTTATACGTCACAACTCGGCTCTTTAAAATTTTGAGGAGAGTAGATAACGATTTTTGGTTGTTGGTGTTGTGGTGGAGTTGATTTTGTCTTATTCCATACACCCCTATCGTGGAATCCGCCGGGAGGAATTATTCACGGAAAAGAATATTTTGGTATCGTCAAAATCGCAAAGTGAACAGTTTGTCTGGGTAATGTGAATGAGTTTCAATGTATCGTTAAAAACGTTCAAATCGAATTTTTCCTGAACGGGGAACTGTTCACTTTGCGATTTTGACGATACCAACATATTCTTTTCCGTGAATAAATCCCCCCGGCGGATAGGGGTGAATATTTCATAGGTGTTTATTGACTTTCAATTACTATTGTTCTCTCTCATTCGAATCGAATCGTATTCTCTAGTCTCTACTCGTTGACTGGGATTACATTGAGGTTTCTTCCAGACCACTTTATTACCAATTTAACAGCCATTTGATTGCATTTGTATGTGTATAGAAACCCAACATAGATCCGTATTATGATGCGAGCCAATAACCCTGAGCTCTTCGCGCCAAACGCGAACTAGCTTGGATTTAATTTCGGTAGTAGTACTTTTATAGACAAATTTTGTAGTAAAGTTAAGTGGTATTGCCTGAAATAAAACCATTCGGGTTGCTTCCGCAGCTGCCAGAACCTCTGCTTGGAAGACACTGCTGTGAGCAGGAAGCCTGCTTAATTCCTGTGCGAATAAACTGGGACTGGTTGCGCAGTGAATCTATGATCCATCTCGGTAGAGTACCTAGATGAAAATCGATTTTCCTTCCTGCTAGTCCTTGTATTATTGTCATTGACTTGAGATAGGTTACCTTGCATTGATAGCACGATTAGCGTATACATCTACAGAATTATTTTTAGGTTTGGTCTCAATTTCTGTCGAAGAGTAGCTGCATGCATAGAATGCATTCTCTGATTTCTGTATTTTATTGACATTCCTATTATTATCGAAATTTATTCCCCGATTTTATACAATTTCCTCAAGATCGCATTGTTTTTTCAGCGTGTAAAGTATGATTAGTGAGGGAGTAAGAGGAGGGTGAGTAGAGACACATTTTTTGCCGCTTCAACATCAAGATCACCATTCTTTTCGTTACCAAGTTCTAAAGCCGAACTCCCACCGACGGTTCAAAGAGGAAGCTTACATCCTTGCGCTTGCTAAAGTCAACTTAAACAAGAAGACCCACTGTGATACCACAGGATCGAATAATTTCAAGACTACCCGTTGAACCATCAATAGCTAATAGCGTTGAGGCGACTGATGCTTATTTTACCGAGTTCGTTGAGATTGTCGTAGAAGTATTCTCCAAGATGTAGATTCCCTCGATATGGGCATATGCAATTGTGCATTGGGTAGCGCAAATAAAACCATATTAAATTAAAACAACAGACTTTAATCGTTTCAAAACAAAAATACTACTTTAAATATAAACGTATCTGCAATGAACGCACAAATCAATGAATGTAAAAGTATAAATCAAACGTGCAAACGGGACTAGACATTATTCCTATAAATAAAATAAAATCTAAAACATTTTTTTTTCACAAAGTCTTTTTAGTATTAGCATTAGCATCTGCTAAAACAGCTTTCATTTTTTCTATTCTATTTTTTAGCTCAGCTTCGGCTGGGTCAAAGTCAATATCATTAGATTTTACTGCCGAGAATAACTGATGTGCTGTGACCATAAGAAAAACAGCAGAAATCACTCCACTTAAGCGATATACAGAATCTTGACAATATACAATGGAAATCGCAGCGCAAATGTATAAAATGCTTGCAACAAAGTTATACGCATAACTGAAATAAGAATCACGTTTAGGTGACTATAGGTCTGGATTAAAAATGTACTTACAGATTTTTGGGAGCCTCAAATTGCCAGAGTATAAAAATACAACTTAAAGCTATAGTTGCCGGGATTATAGACGGATCCGGGGAAAGGCTATTTGAATATCTATAAAATATTCATATATGAATTAAATTTGTATCTACGATTGTATGGATTTTACCTGAAGTCTCTTGCCCAAGAAATTGTTGTGGGAATAAATAAAATCGCCAGCACACACATTAGTAAGAAAAGTGTCATGTGGAAGTGAACACTGACTAGACCTTCGTGGATACCGTCGTATTCCCTACGTTCTTGTTTCGTTTTCTCTTGTTTTTCTTTAAGGGCTTCGGTTTGTTTTTGTATTGCTTCGTTAAGCAGCCTTTCAAGTTCTTCATCGCTATTTTCTGCTTCGAGTTTTTCGCTATTAATTAGGTCTGAGTTGTTTCCACTTTCTCTTTCTGACAACAATAGTGGTGCACTTCCGTCGAGAGTGTCATTCTCTTGTTGTGGACTGATATCTTCCGTTTCTGTGTCTGTAGCAATAGTTTCTTCTTCTTCGGTTTCCGGTTCATTATTTTTCTCGTCGTCAGGATTCAATATTGTCTTTCCAAACAGTTTGCTGGCAATTGTGGCTACTGTATCGAACACAAACTTTTCCAAATAGTCTTCATATTGCTTTGAAATCTGGAATATATAAGATAACACACAGAGGCTGTACATTATCAATATTTTTAAAGATATGTTAATTTAAATATTCCGCCAGTTACCCTCCATATTTATCTTACGAAAACATACCTACCAGCAACTGATTCCCATACCATTTCCAACTCCTTTCCTACTATTTTTTAAGCAATCTGTTGCCGACAACTCTCTTGTACTGGCACACTGCCAGCTGAGAAACGCCAACGTGATACTACGAAAAACGGATTATTGGAGAACGTTTGTCTCTCCCTACTCGTTGAACCATTTTGAGCTTCTTAATAATCACCCAAGTCGTTGTAATGGAAGGCGCCTAAGTGAAGCTTCTTTCTAAGGGAGAGACCTGGAAAGGAAGAAAGAAGGTGAAGAATAATTTCCTCCTCCTTTTCATCCATAATGCTTCTGCAAAAATCGTTTGCAAAAAAGACTAGACTTACAGCGTGATTTCCTATTAGGCAGTGCCCAGTAATGGGAATTGTTGTAGTGCCGATATGTATTCTGTTGAGAGAAATCTAATTCTTAGAGCGTTTTAAATCTAGCTGAGGCTAAGTTTGTCACTTGTAAACCTAAGATTTGTACTCTCGATAGCATTCAACTTAAATATTTGTTTGCAATTAGCGATTGGTATGCCCAAGGTGCCTTTTTTCGGCAGGATGGTTGTTTCGAGCCATCAGTGTAGAAGTGAATTGATTCATTTTCTGAAAAAGTCTCCTCATTCCAGATTGCTTTGGAGGGGATGGTGACGAGGAAGTTCTTGGACTCTTGGATGGAGTCAAGTAGTCCGTGTTTTCGGTTGAAATTTTTGAGTTCTTCAGAACGGAAGCGTGACCAAAGTCTTTCTCTAACCACTGTGAGGTAGCCTTAAGGCGAAAAGCTGCATTCGCTGCCATTTATGCTTGCTAAATATATCAAGGGGTAGTAAATGAAACACCATGTTCAATGCCGCAGAGGGAGATGTGCGTAGTGCACAGCTTATGCACATGCAAGCTGTGCGCTGGACCTTAGATAGTCGCGATTTATGACTTTTTCCAAGGCTGTCCACCAGACAGTTATAAGTTATAAGTTATTCAACATATTCTTATAATATAATTTAAAATTTATTTTTTAAAAAATACTAAATTTAATTATTTAATTAAATTTATATAATATTAAAATTTTTATTATTTTTATATTTTTATTACTTTAAATATAATAAATTGCCTGATAAAAGGATTATCTTGATAGGATAAATCATGTAATTAATATTACATTATGACGAAGATATAGAGCCTAAATATTTTGCTTTGTCAGAGTAACTTCCTCTGATACCATTGAGAGAGGAAGGGTCGACAATCGGAATTTTATATTTCCTGGTGAAGAGCACCAGATCAGTTTTGTGGGAGTTCACCTCCAAACCCCACCGACTCGCCCAACTAGCTAGCTTGTTTAAAGCATTTTATAGGAGATCTTTTAGCGATTGCCGTGCATCCTTCCAAGATTATCAGTAGTTCGTTGACCACCAAATTACAAAGCCGGGGGATAGAACACCTCCTTGCGGAGTGCCTCTACTAATAGATCTTCTTGAGGACATCTCATCCAGCTTTAGCAGTAGATTAATCAGTTCACAAAGTGAGCTGCCAACATGCAGGTCTGATAGCGCATCTGCTATGATTGAAGACAACTATCGTATACTTCTTATGGAATGTGGAGTATTCGATATTACGTACTAGTGAGATCATGTTGTCTCCTTTGATTTACCTTTGCACTATGCTTGTTGGGCTGCTGAGATTAGTTTTTTAACAATAATGTTGCGTAAGTGGATATCAATCAAACGCTCCAATGTTTTTAAGAGGAATGAGTCTGAAGAGAATTTGCCTGCTTTGGGTATCTTTGCGATATATACTAGATCAAGACAAGACAACTTTTTGTCTGAAGCACAGGAGTCTCTGCAATTCGACTGGTATTATGCCGTAGGAATCCCGCGGATTTATATCCATTGAAATTATGGATGGTCTGTTGAAGACCGTGCTGTTAATCACAGCAACCTTGGGAAATCAAGCAGAAACTTCGCTAAATGTCGGCCAAGAACCATCATCTTTCTTGAGGAAGGTGGCTGTTTATTATTTATTATTAGAGGAGAGAATTTTCCTTAGCCTTAAAGCCTCAGAGGCATCTTCTATTTTATCACAGAAGAGTTTTACGTTTGGCTTTCCTTAATTCTTTTTGTATATATTTAGTGATACCTTGTCCCAGTCTAACACTTTTCTCGTAGTTTTGGCATTACTTATTACTTATTGCAAGAGTGGTGCACTTCTTGCCTGTTCTTTGTGACATAGGTCGGTTCATTGCCTGCACAAAATGAAGTTTGTACTTAAAATGTAGTCGAAGATCTCACCTCTTTTGTTGATGTCAGAGCTACCCCATAGAGTATGGTGAGTGTTAGCGTCACAGGGACAATCTTTCCAGGTTATCCCCAAAATAGAGTCCATATTGGTTGTAGAAAACTAAATTTTAAAATTAGTACTAAAAAACTGTTGCTAACTTAGAAAGTGCAAAGTGCCTACTTCAAAAATATCACATTTTGCGAAATATTTGAGTGTCAAGTTGAATAAATATTACCATTTACCGTACTCTAACCATAAAACAATGCAATAAAATTCGATTAAATTTGTTACTTACCAGCATAAAATAAACGACACAACCTAGTATCAAGGCTATACCACCACACGATGCAAATGCAATAGCGATCAGAGCAACGCCAGCCAGAAGAGGAATACGTTCAATAATAGGCAAAATTATTGAAAAAACCGGCGTAGAGAGTTTTGTCAATCTGAAAATGTAAAAAAAAAAATCGTTGTTATCGTTGTTGTTATCGTTTATTCTTTTCATAGTGTGCAAATTTTGCTAAGATTGGCTTGATTTTATCCACAGAAAAAAAAACACATCTCACAAATTAGTTTTTTGAGCTCATTTTTCTTTTTGCGAAACCAGCGAAACTAAAGCTTTTTTTCCGTTGCGCCTGGAGTTGAGTAATATTCAAAAGATGTAAATGGTCCGTACCATTGGTTATGTCCGACTCATACATATATTAATTGACCAATGCCATTAGTGTCAGGTTAGCCAATATTATGCCTCAGAGAGGCACTATGAGAACCGGCCGCACGTGTAGTAGAAAATTCGTTCCTTTCATATTTCCGTTTTTTTTTTATACTTCTCCCGGGAAAGGCAAACCCATAACGCTTAAACAGCGCCACGAGATGCTTGCAGATGTATTGTCTTGGAAAGTTGATGTCCTCGCGGTTGTCAAGTGTACTGTATGGTCATGTTTTGTGATGACTACGACTAAGTTACCTTAACAAGTTAGTAGTTTACGCTTCTGTAGTAGGGCTAGGTAGCTTTCCAGCGAACGCACCTATTAATATCGTCATTACATGCGGCTTTTCCTCACAGCGCTAGGTAGAACGGTCTTTCTCTTTGTAGTCGGCGCTCGAGGTTTGTCACGTCCAGAGAATGGATGATTTCATTATTGCAATGGATTCATGTGTGAAGTTCAGGAGTGTGAAGTTTATTTCTTCGTCACTCGCGGTAGCGTTTCCTAGATCTCTGTGAATATCACTATTCCTTATATACCATGGCGCACTTACAATCGCTCTTAGCCGGCTCTCACATTGAGGCAACATTCAATAAGCAACTGGCAATAGGAAACACGCAATATTATCGCTCACAATTATTTTACTTTGAATTAAATTAGAGGCCTCACATCAAAGCAACTCAATATCGGTTGAACGAAAAATGTTGCTGATTGCTTCAATATTTATCGCTAGCGATACACAGCGCATGTTGCAGTTCGAATATGTTCGTTATGTGCCTCGTTTGCGTACAGTATTCGTACAGAGTTAATGTAAATAGGTAGGTTGTTTACCATTTTGTATGTAAAATTGACATGCGTTGACTTGGTCTCGTTAAGGACTATTTGCCAGATATCTGTACATTTGCATATTTTGTTTAAAGCCCGTTGGAGTTCTCGCGATGATGAATTGCGAGGATAGCTGTATCATCTGCGAACGTTGCTACGATGGTTACTTCATCTTGTACTATATCTCTTGTGTAGAGCAGGAATAGAATTATACCGAGAACACTTTTTAGCGGAACACAGGCGTAGATTTCCTTGAATTCTAAGAATTCATTCTCATGTTTAACACAAAAGAGTTTGTTTTCAATGTAGGATTCCAGTATTCTGTACAATTTTCTTAGCTTATACCTTAGGCATTCGTATCATAGCTAGTCAAAGTCTTGCGATACTTCGAGAAAAGCGCTAGAGCGAATCTTTTTCCCTTCCAGAGCCTTTTCAATTTCATTTGTTATTCGATACAGCTGATCGTTTGTGGAATGTCTGACCTGAAAACCGAATTGATGATCCGGGATCAAGCGTTTTTCTTAAATTACTGGTTGTATTCGTTTTAACAGAAGTTTTTCAAAGACTTTAGATATTATCGGCAAAAGCGAAATGGGTCTATATGATTTCTTATCATTTGCACATTTCCCCGGTTTCGGAACCATAATAACTTCAGCGACTTTCCATTCCCTTGGAACATATAAAAGTCTTAATGAGGGATTTAGAATGTAAAGCAACTTAAATAATGTTTTTTTCGGAAGCTCCTTCAAAATTTTTCAAGTGATTAAATCATATCCTGGAGCCTTGTTATTTTTCAGCTTACTTATTGTCATTCGAAGCTTGGATAGGGATACAGCTTTTATTTTAGAGTTGTCGGGTGGCGTATTAGCATTCGGTTCTTCGATCAAATGTTGCAAAGGTGGATCAGATAGTTTTTATCGGGGGGCGCGCGGGATTGTTGCCATCTCTTGCGCGCTCTCCTCTTTTCTCTTATGAGGTCTTCGATTTCAGTCTGGTATTTGGCTTTATTGTTTCGTCTTGCCATCTTGCGACGAGGAGTGTTTTTTCACGCTGCGCTTTGAATGGCTTCCACGAAATTGTCGATTTCGTATTCTATTTCAAGCGGTTCTTTAGCGATATATTTAAGATAACTTGCAGACTTTTCTGAAAACGTTTCAGCTGGTTTTTTTACTAGTTAACCTAAGCGGACATTCATTTGCAGAGTGACTGGTGAGTGGTCTGAGGATAGATCAGATTTTTGGTTAGACCTTTTGCGATAAAAAAATTGACGATCCCAGGGATTTTATTTTTGTCAGTTGGCCAATATGTTGGCTTTTCCGTAGAAAGAAGTCCACCCTGCGCTTCATACTGGCTTTGTATAGTAGTTTGCCTTTCGTTGAATTGTACCTTGAACCGCAGAAAGTGTCTCGCGTTAACGTCACCATCGATGATAAAATTAGATCCGAGTAAGTCAAAGAGGCGATCGAGGTCATCGTCTACCAGTCTATGGCCCCTATTGTGAGTGTCAATAGTTGATCGTTGATCGACAACTGTGATTGTCGATTGCGATCGATATTTGTCGATTTGACAGTCGCTTGTAGTCGATTACAGCGCGAACCAATTCACTTGGTCATTCTACTGCGCAGGTCTCTGTGTATTTTGTTTTTGTGTTTTGTTTTGTGTCGTGTTTGTTCTCTTAAGTCCTCTCTCTGCGCAACCGACGGTTGGCCAAGTGAATTGGTTCGCGCTGTACAAATGCCTGGTCGATGCTTTCTCTCGGAAGTGAAAACATTTTGTGCGTACGAATAGCTTAAATCAATCGACGCAATCGACAATTGTCGTGACGATCGCTGATCGACAATCACAACAAGGGCATATATAACGGTGGGAAGGAACAAGAATGTGGTAGTCTAAGTGGTGTATTTTTACCAAGTCTGAACTTATTTGTCCAGAATCGAGTTCAATTACTATGTCTTCGGAGTGCTTAATACATTCTTTGACCATCCGTAGTGTTTAATTGAATTGAATATCACGAAACAATTGTCTCCACAAGCCCAAAAAGTCCACTCCGGAGGGAGAAAAGAGCAGAGGAAGACCCCAGCCTATGATGTAATTTGTATTTTCCCGGGTGTTCTACCTGAGGCCCTATATTTTGTTGCACCAAAAAGGTATATTTATAGGTTTAAATCACTAATACTCACCTTAAAAATATACGATGAATAACATTTCCATAAAATGTTACAAATGTCCAAATAGCAGCCGTAGTCAGTAGGATAATTGCAGAGGCGGATCCATGTATAATAAACGATATTACCATCGAACGATGGAAGTTATCTGGTTCGGGTAGGAATCTAACCGATTGCAGTAGTTTGGCAAATATGCGTGTAGCTAAAATTATGTTCACACTTAATTTCAATATTAAATTTAAACCATTCGGTAGACTTACCTGTGATAAGAAAGAAAGAGCCGCAGTGTACAATGGCTGAATGAAGTTTGCCACATTTAAAAGGTGCTCGGCTCGGAGTCAACGATACTTGGTATTTAAATGACAAAAGCAAAACGGCAGTCAAATGCGCAGGAAGCCAATGGGCATATTGCTGCACTATGCGTGATAGAGATCCTCCAAATGCATTTTGATATCTGTCAAATTATAAAACGACAATATCCGTTAGTAAAAGTGAGGTACAGGTAAAATTCTTTGTCTTACGATATATGATAGCGGCAATTGGGATCCAAATACAAATTGATTGTAACTGGATTTTCTGTAGTATTGTAGCCAAGGGGTTTAGGCATTGGAACACTCACCAAAAGTGGATTATTTTCCAATCCCCTTATATGTAAAACAAAAAAAATATATGAAAAAATTACGTAGTGTTTAATTGCAGAGGGTAACATTACGAGAAGTTTTGATAACGTTCCGAGCCTTTTGCCCAGGGTACACAAGTCTTTGCAACTGCATTATGTGTTGGCTTCGAGCACACCCTTGGTTTGATGAATAATTTAAATGCCTGATAGGACTCATCGAGATCTTGAGAAAAAATTCATATACACTTGTATTGATTTTAAAGAGATGTAATAATATTTCTACCTGATACGAGTATTTTATAATGCGATGCCCCAAGCGTTGTGTCCGAAATCAATTGCTTTTCGCTGTACGAATACCACTTTGGAGCCACAATTTTCAAAGTTCTTTCTTCTGGATCGTGAATATCTACATTTAGCTTAACCTATATTGAAAATTACAAAATATTATATTATATGGAATAGAAATAATTTAGAATACATTGCTCCTAGTTGGGGGAATCCGCAAAATGACATGTGTCCAATTTGGATATGTTTTCTTTATTTTATGAAGATCGACGGATAGAAACATTCGCTTTTGAGGGCTATTTGGAAGCTTTTGCACGCGATGAGAGATAGAGTATCCAGTTGAACTGAAAATAAAACGGTCAACAAATAAAAATGAAAAAGAAAACAAGTTAAGATGGAATTGAATAGCTATGATGTGTTTTTTTAAGAAATCACGAAATCATCAAATATGTACGTTTGAATGGACAAAGGGAATACCCGAAGCAAAAGACAAACAAAAATTGTAGTGCACGAGTGGATTCCATTGGCTGGAATATGTTGGAAAACAGTTTTCTTAGCGCCGACGGGTGGGAGCAATCGATTGGCTGGTGGATCACAGTCACATATTTCTTTCGAATGAGGGCTCTCATCAGACCATTAATAGGTGAAGCTTAAATCGTCTCTTCCGATAAGTCCTTAGCAAAGTCATCTTCTTGCTCAAGCCATCCAGGAAATGCTATTACACCCACGAAAATCTACTGTTTGGCATGGAGGGTAACAAATTGATCATATTATAATCGATGTAAGGCTCTCCTCCAGTATTATCCATGTCCCAACGTTCCCAGCTGCCAATATAGATAGGAACCACTACCTTGTTGGATACAAGGTATGAATGCAATCGGAGCATACCACCAGAACCTTTGCCGAGCGCGTATGCCTCAATTCTATACAATCAGCATCAAGTGCTGATACCAAGTGAAACCAGTGGTACTAGGTTTCACCAAACAACTTCAATAAAACCCTTGGTCTTATGAAGAGTACCAGCAAGCACATGTAGCGAAATAACTAGACTTCATAGCGAAATAACTTCTTCATACAAAGAAGAACGAAAACGGCAGAAATTCCGAAAGCGGAATGAACCATTCAATATGGATAATGAAAGGCAAGAGTTGCCTTTCTCCAATGGTGTCCGACATCTGGTTATCGCGGAAAGATGTTAGTGAACAAAATTCGTTGATGCATGTACGGGAAAACGGATACTATGAACGTAAGTCCAGTATCCGACTGGATTTGCGTTGCGGAGAAAATTATTTCCCGAACGGATACCATGATAGGGCCGTCTCCAATACTCACCTCAATGTCCGTTGACGTTTTGTCATATACGGCTGATATTTTGTGTCGCTGTAATTAATGTATTAATTTTTTTCATCTTGTATTAACGATTTTATTTCTTTTTGTATGTGTTTATTGTCAAACTAGATCGTTTGTCCATTCATCTACAAACGTCTACTTTTTAATATCTGCTGTCCTGACTGTGTTGACGAGCATTTATTCAATCGGGCATGTCCTCCTTCATGTTAAACTTATTATTTAATAGTCGCATTTATAAGTTAAGCAAGTTTAGTCCAGATGGACAAAACCCAGTGGCTACCACTGATATTGTGTATAAGACAGCAACTAGGCACCACAAAGTTGATGCGGAAATCATGGCAATTAAGGAGGCCCTATGGTGGCTACGGTATAATGTATGTCTGTAAGGGATATGAACATTTTTGACGATGAATATGTATCTGAATTCGGTCATCTTCAATTCCAAAACTGTCCTCAATTGTAGGCTCATCTCTTCACGAGATGCCGGAACAATTTAAGATTCACCTCTTATATGGATACCTTGCCATAGGAACATTCCAGGTAATTGCATGCGAACTCACTAGGAATGTCACAACTATGTCGATTCTACTGGAGAAAGAAAATCTCTATATGCCTCTCGCTACTTACTCATTAATTCATTCATTAATGTTAAATGGCCCGCGTGTCCATTAAGTGAGTCGCGGGTGTAGGTGGCTCAAGTTGACCTTCCATAACTATCGATTCCTCGCCATACGGGTAGGGGGTAGGGGAGAGCTTATGGACTTGATCTAACCATCTCAAGCTAGGTTTACCTAGAGCTACGCGAACACTGCTTGTACAGTTTGTGTAAGGAGATTGAATGACTCTCAAGAGAGAACCGGCAATTCCATACTCCTGTAATACACACCAGAGTTTATTTCGAGTAAAAAACAGAGTTTTTTACTGACCTGGGTTGGCCTATTAGTGAATTTTGGTTTTTTGAGTATGTAATTAATTAAAAAATGGAAAAGAAGTAGAACCTGGGGTTTCAATAATAAGAAACGTTCATTAACAAACAAGGAAACATATTATAGGACATACCAGTATTTCATGTTGCGTTTGAACTCCTTAGCATCACAACCGAAAACCCAATCTTCGGCTTCCAAATTAAAGGCATCTGCATACAATTTCTGTAAAATGCAAATTATATTATAAATATATGAAATCCTTTTTATTAGATGAAATATTTACCTTATACTGAGGTTTATCAACCAGTGGAATCATCTGAACATAAGTGTAGTTCAACCCGTCTTTAAACTCCTTGCTAAATACCCTACGAGAGTCCTCGTACCATTCATCCGAATGTCCCTCCGTAACCAAATTAATATCACGACGTTTTGAATTTGTCGTTGGTGCCTTAAAATATTCAGGAAATATTATAGGCGTCATTGAATCTAATTCTTCAAGGCCAAGATGATTTACCACAAAATAATACGATGCTTTAGATAAACGCACAGATTTATCTTGAACAAAGCTAAGAGCTTGATTGCGTTTGCTGCCCGCAGATGATATAATACTAAATAGAAATCGATTGATGACAAGCACTAATTGGAGACACCACACCGAAGCTACGTGATCGGTGCTTAACCACACATTCGGTATAGCTGAGGTCTAGAGACAATAAGAGCATATTTTAAGTAGTCCTTTGAATTCATTTTCAACACTTACCATCACATTAATATCGCTGAACTTTGAATAGGTAAGGCCGGCATGAACTAGTAAATCTCGATTTCCACCACCGATTGAAATCAATAACTTATCGTCTAGGCTTTTTTTATCTTCAGGTGATGTTGAAAGAACATTTGCGTAAGGAGCGGTACAGTAGTTAGTGGTATTCTCAAATGGTATCACCCTTCGTTCTGCTAGCAGGTCGTTGTTCGTATTCCGATAAACAGCTTCCATATAGACATCAAAGTTTATCACTGGGCGATCTATTGGAGTCGCTATGAATATGATTGTATTAATCATATCAGCTACATCCGGGTCGGTGAGCAAGGACTGTGCAACCTTTCCACCCATTGAATGTCCTATTAGTACAACTTGTTTTGGCGCATTTGGCAAACTTTTATATAATTTCAAAACAGCGAAAATACATTTCTTGAGGAACTCCTTTTGACTGCCGAGGTATCCCCCAAATAATGCGGAAAATTCTTCATTATAGTCGACTACAGAAGATAAGTTTAAGGACAACAAATTCATCTAAGGTATGTAGTCGAACACACTTACCCATAAAATAATCCAAATGATAATTCAAGTCATGATCAATACCTTTCCGCAGTGCAGTCGATCCAAGTGACCTTCCCTAAAATATTCAACAGTTCATTTATGTATTTATTCTTATATAATAATTGTAATCAGTACCTGTTTGTACGATCCGCTGTTTCCTGGTACAAATATGACAGGAGCTCCATTGAAACGTTGAGAACGTGCGTTCTCTATTAAACGACCCTCTGCATAAGTGTATAGGTTGTACTTTGGAAATTGTTCCTCCCCATCAACATGAATTTTCTATGAAAAATTGAGAGAAAATTATTAAAGAATGTTAAATGAAAGATATGAAGAAACTGCAATGAGGAGAAACATAAGGACGCTAATGAATGCAAGTGGAATTGCTTGAAATAGCTGTAATTCTAGACAACAACTAACTGAAAACTAACTTTAAACTCCTTTCAAGACTGCTTTAACAGTCAATACGCCAGTTTTTCATGCCTCAATGTGCCGGTTGGGAAAAGCCTTGTTCCTCAAGGGAATACACGTTTTAAAAGCCTTTTTTACGAAATTATTTGATGACGAGCTGATGATGATAATGGATGTGCAAAGCTATTTATCTAATCAGACCATTACGTCAATCGAAGAATCAAAGAAACTAGTCGTAAGGTCACTTTCAGTTTTGTCCCGATCTTACCTCAAGTTCAAATAGATCCTAGATATATGGTTGCCAATTATATATGTTAAAATAAGAAAGTTCCCATGCCAAATGTTAGACTTACAATTGTTGGATTATAGGAGTACAACGATAGAGTACCGGTAATGTTATTATTTACAAGCGTTAACAACTTACTACATTAAAGGGTTATCAAAAAATACCCATTACAACGCTACAACTCGACCTAGAAAGAATGCCAGGTGTATGGTCACAAATAATATAAAATGGGCAAATGTTCCTTTTCCTTCAATATTCTATAGTTGCTATGATAATCAAAATACTTATACCCATCGTTGAAAGAAAAAGTGGAAATAAATAATTAATGCGATAAGAAAGGTATCTTAAGAATGTCAAGCCATAATTATTATAAAATTATTTTAAGTTTATGTGGGAAATGAAAACATCTGACATGTAATTACAGGACATGTAATTGAGGACATGAGAGAAATTGCATCTGGTGCACATGTACATTACGCATATTTCTGAAAATACGACCAATAAGTCTTTACTACATATATAGTATAAGATTATTAAAGATTTATTGATGTATAGATAAGAAACAAAAAAAAAAAATAGATGAACTTACGATAAATGTTGGAACTTGGTACATGTAAGTCATGTGGCAAGCATTCTTTTCTACGTCCAATAGAATATTTACAATCCCGTAAAGGAAACAGCAAAGGCTGGACAATGCAATAACTATCACTAAATGCTTGTACATATTTGGTGATTTATATATTGTCACTAATGAAACAATATTATGTTAAACGATTAACTTTTATGGTAAAAGGCGCCGGTTGCGCGCAAATAAAACTACACGACCAACTTCGTAGAAATTGTAAATAACACAAAAACAAAAATTCAGAACACTTTTATGCTCCTCAAATCCTCCCCAACTTCCAAGCAAATAAAAAAAAAAAAAACCAAATACAAATACCGGCTGATTTTGAAGGAAGAGTGCTTGCAATGGAAATGGAACAGAACAACAGGGTTGATATACGATATACCTAAACCTAATAGGCACAGGACGAGATATTTTTTTGGGAATCACCTCACTTTTACTTTTACATGCTAAACTGTTATACTCACTTTTGGTTTTGTTATACTCACTTCCCAAAAAAATACGCATACTATATTTTCATTTTTTTGTGTTTTTGCGTCCACTATTTGGCGAACGAATGCAAAAGTACATTCGCGAGCGGAAGAAGAGTGTTTTTGATTCGGATATTGCAGTTAAATTCATAAGTTTCGTTAATGTCTATCATCGTAGCTTCAGATGACTTTTAAAGACCACCCATTATGTTGCAGACTCGAAATCCTACCAAAAAAAGTGCATTACTAAGCATAAATGCAACTGCATTTATAATGCCAGTTTACCCCTTTAATATTCAGTATACCTAATGTAATGTAAATCCAGCATAATGATAGGCGTATTTTTTTGGGAATCTATAGCTAGCTCACTTTTACTTTTACATGCAAAAATGGTATACTCACTTTTGGTTTTGTTATACTCACTTTTGGTTTTACATGCAAAATTGTTATACCCACTTTTGGTTTTGTTATACTCACTTCCCAAAAAAATACGCCTGATGTCTAAAGCCTAGTACGCTGCTGTTTCGGAACGAAAAATCCCATACAAAAGTGACAGAACGAAATCATGAACGAAAAATTTCGCTCTCCTTTTCGTTTTGCAGTACGCTGCTGCCGCGAAATGATGGCGAAAAGTAATTGTAATAGATTGCTTGGTACAATTCTCCACTCTCTTTTCGCACACAATTTATTGTCCGGGAAATTAATTGCTTCCGAAAATATGACATTTCATTTTTTTTCGGGGTTGTTTTGTGTTAAATTTTTATATTCCGAAGTGAAAAAGTGAAAATGATGTGTTCGGGACCTAGTTTCAGCATCCAATATAATACATTCGTGATTGCAAATGCAGTAAACCGCAGCAATATTAGGAAGATGACCCACCACCATTAGCACGGTACCATCAGTGCAGAAAAAGCGAAGAATCAAAAGAAAATCCGATTTAACATCATTGTTTTAATTACATCGTTTTTAATGACCTCGTTTTTTTATTTCTATAAAATTCTATAATTTAATTATAATTGCATTCAATTACAAAATACACATTTTTGCTGTTTTCAAATGTCACTTGTGTAGCAGCTGACGGAATTCTCCACAAATTATTTTCCGCGGTCTTTTCGCAAACGTTTCGCTGTGCAATTGGAGACCACCGGAAAATTTCGTTTCGCAACAGCAGCGTACTAGGCTTAAGGCTACGGACAGAGTGAACGCGAGAAGCGGAGCGAAAGCTAAAGCTAAAGATTCTAAGCTATAAGCAAAGCGAATGGTGTCCATAATGAACGCTAACATTAACGCTTCGGAAGTGCATCAAAATTAACAACATCCTTGAATTATGGAAATGGATTCGTCAGAAGAAGAGGAATTTCCATTGAATAATTTATTTTTCAGCCATTCATTGTTTGGAAAAAGAGAGTCCGTTTAATATATTAAAAATTACGTAATAAATGTGACGAATTTTATCATCTTTACGAAGACATCCGAAAACATCCCGAGAAAAATGTCCGAATACTTTTGAAAGTCATTAAAAGTATTCGATAATATACCCAAACCTATTGACAGCTTCGTTTTAGCTTGATTTTCTTGCTAAAAAATTAAGCAGAAGAGTTTATTCGCTTTTAGCGCCAAGTTTCGCTTAGCATGTATCTTAGCATCGAATCTACTATGACCAGTGCAATTAAAATGTATGGGCGCAGTTTATTAGCTTTGACCTGTCAAACCTTAGCTTTAGCTTTCGCTGAGCTTTTCGCATGCACTCTGTCCGTAGACTAAGAGTGAGACTAGAAGCCTAAAGGACCATTCACATGGGAGCGAACGAGCGAATTTATTGATGAAATGCGAACAAACCACTTTTTATGCATTTTTATAAACAGAAAATTGCACATTTTATTATTCCAAGATATTCTCCTCTTGGAATAAGGTTAATTTCGAATCTTTTATTCGCTAATTTGTGGAACGCGATTTAAATGTGGATTGCGAATAGACTAACAATTCGCGCCAGGGTGTTTTCGTTCGCTGCAAAAAGTTTGGAATTCGAAATTTCGTTATTTAAACTATTTATAAACTTGTTTTCTTAATACATTTTGATGGGATAATTAATTATCCTCCTCTTGGAATAATAAAATGTGCAATTTTCTGTTTATAAATCCAAAGAAAGTGGTTTGTTCGCATTTCATAAATTCGTTCGTTCGTTCCCGTGTGAATGGTCCTTAACAGTTGAATTTAGGCTGCTATAACTTTTTTATGGAGATAATATTTTGAGTATATCGAAAAATCAAAATAATGTAGTAGGTCTAAAAACCTAAGCAACATCATCCCCAGATTTATTTTTAACCAGCGTATGAACCAGCGGCTGGAAAGCGATAAAGCTAGAAGCTGGTTCACTTTGGACGTATCCTAATATGCGAAAGTGTGTAACACGTATTGTGGTCGGCCACCGAATTATGAGAAAGATCAGTAGATGCATTGATATTTTTTGAGCAACACGGTCAACGTATTTTGCTATCATATAAGGCGGCTCTCAGATTGAGGCAACAAGAAATAAGCAACTATAGTTGCTATAGCAACTGCCAATAAGCAATCAGCAACATTTTTCGTTCGAAGGATATTTAGTAGCTTTGATGTGAGACCTCTAATTTAATTCAAAGTAAAATAATTGTGAGCGATAATTTTGCGTGTTTCCTATTGCCGGTTGCTTATTGATTGTTGCCTCAATGTGAGAGCCGACTAAAACATGTACAAAATGGTTTCCGAAAGTGGTGAAGGAAGGGTTGGTTAAATTAACTGAAATTAGTTGCTATGGCTTTCGAAACTTGAATTCTCTAATCTTGGGTAGAGAATCACAATCTCTGATGATGTAAGTGCCCCATAAGGATTTTCGTAGTCCTTATATATTGCTGTCTCAGCGTTAATGGACCAGCAACATATAACATACCTGGTTTGTTGTCAAACACTTGTGTTCCCGTCTGAACTCGCTCATTACTATTTGTTTACTTCTTGATGACATTAATTTAAAAGTTCTACAAAACAACAAAACTTGCCGACCAATTGTTTATTGCTAAGTTTTAAGCTACTTTTGGGCTAGTTTATTGACTTAAAACTTATTTTCAATTCTATATCCAACGGAAAAATTGTATTCCAAAAGATAATGGAGGAGGATAAAACTATACTCCTAATACAACTGGTCCAAAGCCGGCCTACTCTATACGCAAGAGGCAGCGATTTTCGGGGACGCCCATTGCATTGGAAACAAATAGCCAATATACTAAAAAGTGAAGGTAAATAACACATTTATCTGTAAATTATATGGACTTTAATTTTAATACTTTAAGTTTCGTGGGTTAAAAGTCGGTGGCACATGCTAAGATCAAAATTCTTAGAGGAATATGTAGCCCATTTACAAGGAAGACGCAGTAACTTCAAGTACTTTGATGAGATGACCTTTCTAGTTGATCATGTCGATATTGATGCATTTGAAAAGCATTCAAAACGAAACGAATTTATATCTCACCCCGAATTCGTTATTGAAAAGAAAGATCTGGAGGCTGAAAGTGATGATGAATCGAACATATTTTTAGAATTGGAATTGGAAGAAGAAGAAGAAGAAAATAAAGAGACGGAACAAACCGCCCAATCATTTGATCTTACAGAGGATGTGAGTCAAGACTGCAACGATGAACCATTATTATATGAACCTAATAACTCATTTTCGGCGAACCAACATTCTGCCAAAGCTGCGGGCGATAAGTTGAACTCAGAAGACGAAACGATACTTATAGGAGAAGAAGCAAATAACGAAGATTCAGCCACTGTTTGTATGCAGAAAAATACAAAAAATGGAAGTCTTCAGGAGGAGAACGAACCGAAAGCAAGTTCAAGTAAACAAGAAAGTGTATGCACTTCCAAAGAAGACGTTGCGTTGCAACCAAAACCAACAAAAATTAACGAGGGAAAGAAATCGTCCCTGGAAAATGGGGCTTCTGAAAAACACCGATGCGAGGACACTATTTTTGGGGAACTCGTTGCTGCGACGCTACGTAAAATGGACAATGAGAAGAAAAAGTCAGTTAAACGGGAAATCATGAACATTCTTTTTACATGACGAATTATAAACGTACAAAACAATAGAACATAATAAAAAAACAGATTGCACAAGCAGTTTCTAATTTAATGCATATTTCTAATAGAGCCTGTTGTTGAGTCTGCTGTTGATAACTACTGTAAATTTAGATGAAACCTTTTTATAGGAGGCGTAAAGCAGAATTCGTCTCCTAAACTCGCGTTTCTTCTAGGGTTTTGTGCCGAGTATTTCAGCATTGATTCAATTTTCTTAGCAGTCGAACTGTCGCCTTTTATAATGTAGGTATGTACAATACATGTGGAACTTCTGTAGCTAAACAGTTGTGGTTAATGGTTTGTGCCACCGGCTCTGGTTAAAATATTCCTTAGAGAAATGGTTGAGATGGACAAACCTTCGTGCGTACTCATGGGCAATCGATCACTTTTCAAGTGCTACAGCAATATCACGAAGTACGGATTCAACATTGGATCGTAATAGTTGGTATTTTGTGTTTAAGCATAAAATATCTCTTCGATGTTTTCTTCAACAAAATTCCAAATGCAGAGTTTGTTGGTTGAGATAATACTTTAGAATGCACTGCTATTATTACTCCTACTTTTGCCAAATAGAATCACCTAATCTAATGGCTATTTCCATTGAACATACCACAGAATGGACCTCAAAATTCAGAATTGTTCTATTTTATGAATTTCGTTGAAGCACTTTTCCAATAGTGGTAGACAGACACCCACACCATGCATATCATACGACAGATTTCATTTTGTTGCTACTTTGTATTTGCTTTGTTGCTTTATAGCTGAAGATGACTTAGTAAAGAACATGCACCAACGAAATTCTAAGTTTTGGTTAGGTGGATGTATGCCCAATGAATAGAATCTCGGCATCGTTTGCCTGGTCCAAAAGAAAGGAGACCCCCCAACTGAACCAATTAGAGAGCCATTAGTCTCCCTACTATTGCAATATCAGAATTGATGAATATATGTAGCTGGAAACATTAAGCGAAAGGAATTAGATTCAACTTTTAGAGTGACATAGTAAATCTTTCGTAAATGTGGGAGTACACGGCATGTAAAAAGCCACATACGTATGTAGCTCTGACGTCAACCGAGAGTGTCACATATCGTACACATACGTATGTGTACCATCACCCCTATCGTGGAATCCGCCGGGGGGAATTATTCACGGAAAAGAATATTTTGGTATCGTCAAAATCGCAAAGTGAACAGTTCCCCGTTCGGGAAAAATTCGATTTGAACGTTTTTAACGATATATTGAAACTCATTCACATTACCCACACGGGGAACTGTTCACTTTGCGATTTTGACGATACCAAAATATTCTTTTCCGTGAATAATTCCCCCCGGCGGATTCCACGATAGGGGTGCATAATTTGAGTGTCACAAAGAGAGCTACTACACAGTTTGTATTCACCATCAGTTCTTTCAGTCACTACCTACCCAAATTCAAATAAAAGTTTAAACAAACCAAATAGATAGACCCAGCTGTCGCAAAATTCTCAAACCTTACAGGACAACCCTGCAATGCCCTTTCCACAGCTCGAGAATTAGACCTCCAGATACTTAAACGTGTCGCTAGAGGTGAAACAGAAAAAAACTTCTATGTTATGGTTTCAGCAATTGAACCACAAAAGACAACGAGCCACTACGTCCACATGAGCAGCCATATATTAGGCTCGACACCACAAAAGCATATTTTTTTAAATTCAGCTTTTACCGTTTTGCATAACAAATTCATAGATGTTGTTATGTGTATAGCAAATGTACCTACTCTATGAAGCTGTATGTATAATGTACTGCTAGCCACACCTCATTTTAAATTTCTCCCATGCGTATAGTAAGAGAAAGGTATTGTTTTCATACAAAATCCTGAACTCGAACTGTTAATCAATTCTGATATCACGATGATATGGGAACTCAAAATCGATTTCGTTGTCTCGTCCGTCTGTACGTCTATCTGTGTGCTTCTGAGGCCTACAGCCTAAGTAATTGGACGGATTTGTTTCAAATTTCGTATTTGGAGCTTCTGAACTTACAGTTTTTTTTTTTACATACATACATCTTCAATGAGCGCGCTTATCCATTAAGTGGGTCGCGG
Organism: Cheilosia scutellata; assembly: GCA_955612985.1. NCBI lineage: Eukaryota > Metazoa > Arthropoda > Insecta > Diptera > Syrphidae > Cheilosia > Cheilosia scutellata. The sequence goes on along the minus strand of OY015313.1, from coordinate 56,802,569 downwards.
GTGTAGGTTGCTCAAGTGGACCCTCCATAGCTCTCGATTTTTACATGCTACTTCCCATAAAAAAAAAACGTAGACCATTTTAAGCAAACCCAGTTTCTAACTAAAAACGTGAACGTCAAAAGTCTCATCGAAAAACAGCAATTGGCAAGAGAAGAAGATATTGGAAAATTCACTAAAAAAGCTTCAACCAAACTTGCAATGAATATGAAAGTTTCGTGCGACACTGTCGAGAGTCGTGCACTATAATTTCTCATAAAAGTAAATTTTGTTCTATGTAGGCAAGTATAGAGCTGACCGTCCGGGGGTTACTGATAGGATGCTTCAGAGCATAAGATGAGATATCAGCACCCTTGCCTTAGGTCATAGAGATAACCATCGTTATGGAAAATCGTACAGTAAAAGGGTTAAGAGTTAACAATGAGTAATGTAGTTTAATTGTACCTAACGTACATATAAAGGTTGAAATAATAAAATATGAATGAACGAATGTAATTAGAACAACTGTGCGATTTTATTGGTTTTTAAAATGTTTCAGGTTGGCATTTAATTATTATTATTAGATCCCATCAAGGAGGAGTTTTATGACCTCCTGGATGGAGCCTACGGAGCCTGTCCGGATGTTAAAATTGTACTCGGGGATTTCAATGCTAAAGTCGGAAAGGAAAACATCTTTGGCGGGTTAGTTGGTAAGCACAGAACCCACGAAACGACAACAGACAACGGCTACCGACTAATCGATTTTGCAGCAGCTCGTAATACGGTGATAAGAGTAGCACTAGGTTTCCAAGGCTAAGGATTCACACAGAAACCTGGCGCTCTCCAGACGGTCGAACAGCCAACCAAATCGACCATGTGCTAATCGATGAGAGGCACGCATTCAACATCCTCAACGTGCACACATTCCGAGGGGCAAACGTCGACTCTGACCATTTTCTTGTCGCGGCTAAATTCAGAGCTCGACTGTCTAACGAGAAGAAGGTGCGCGAACCGCCCAGAAGAAGAAATTCGAGCTGGAGACTTTAGCACACCTGAAGCGGCCAGAGGCTACAGGGAGCGCCAGACTATGAAACTTTCCTCTATGCACTCACCTACTACAAACGCCAACAATCAGTGGTGCCAGTATCGCGACATCATCCAAGAGGTAGCCGAAACCATTTGTAGGGTACCAGCCACCCCAGAGAAAGAGCCCGTGGTATGATGATGAATGCGTATACAGGAAAAAGGTGACAGAAGATTAACATAAGAAAGCGCTGCAGCGCAAAACAAGGGCAGTGAGAGAAGAGTACAGAGCCAGGAGAAGGGAGGAAAAGAAGATCCTTCGTGGAAAGAAGAGGGCTTTCCCAGCTCAAGGAGATCGTAATTACACTGGTCGGCATAAGTATTTTGACAAAACTAAAGTTAATTTTGCTCATAATTTGAAACTTACTTCATGTAAATTTTGGCACCAATGGAAAGGTCATTTAAATTCCGTTTGAATGATACAAAACTTTCCTTAACCCATTAAGTACCCATTTAAAAATTTTAGAATTTAGAACTTTTGTGAATGCCTATTTTTTTTACTTTTTTCCTCGGTATCCAAAAGAAAAATGTTTTGATGCAAAAAGTTTCTTCAAACAATTCTAATAGTGACTGCAAAAAAAATTTTCAAAAATCTCTTCGCTAATATTTTTTATGATTTTTTGAAAATTGCTAAAAATGACTATTTTAGCAACTTTTTCCTCCTTTTCATACAAAATTTTTCTGAGATCATCCCATTCAAAAAATCATAAAAAATGTTAGCGAAGAGATTTTTGAAAATTTTTTTTGCAGTCACTATTAGAATTGTTTGAAGAAACTTTTTGCATCAAAACATTTTTTTTTTGGGACCGAGGAAAAAAGTCAAAAAAGTAGGCTTTTACAAGGGTTCAAAATTTTCAATGGGTACTTAATGGGTTAAGGAAAGTTGTGTATCATTCAAACGGAATTTAAATGACCTTTCCATTGATGCCAAAATTTACATGAAGTAAGTTCAAATTATGAGTATAATTAACTTTAGTTTTGTCAAAATACTTATGCCGACCAGTGTACATCCGGAGGTTTTATAAAAAAACTACAAAACCGGATCGCAGGCTCTTCGCGACAGCGAAATACATACCTAGTCACCGAAGCGCAGAGAATAGTAGACGTGTTTAAGCAGCATTTCAAGCAGCTGCTTAATGGGTATCATGTAGAGAGGGTGATAGGACAAGAAGAGAGCCCACGTCTAGTCAATGAAGAACTAGTTCCACCACCTAGTATAGAAGAAGTTGTTGTAACTATAAAAAAGCTTAAGAAGAACTAGGCCGCAGGCTATGATGGTTTACCAGCGGAGCTCTTTAAATACGGTGGTGATGTTTTGGTAGGGAGCATGCACCGAATCATCAACCAAGTATGGGTGGAAGAAAACATGCCCGATGACTGGACTATCAGCTCTATATGCCCCATCTACAAAAAAGGCGATCCTATGTCTTGCAAGAACTATCGAGGCATATCCCTGCTTAATGTTGCATACAAGATCCTATCCAACGTTCTGTGTGAACGTCTTAAACCGTTCTGCAACACACTAATCGGCACGTACCAGTGTGGCTTCCGGCCCGGAAGATCGACTATAGACCAAATTATCACACTGAGGCAAATCCTGGAAAAGACCAACGAATTTCAAGTCGAAACTCACCACCTATTCATCGACTTCAAAGCCGCGTATTATGATTATGATAGCATACATCGTCAGGAGCTCTATGTGGCGATGGCCCAATCCCGGCAAAACTGATTCAGCTGTGTCGCGTGACGCTGGAAAACACGCGCTGCAACGTACAGTTTGGAAGCAGCTTCTCCAACTATTTCAAACTTGCACCGGATATCGGCAAGGAGACGCGCTATCATGCGACTTCTTCAATCTAGTACTGGGGCAGATAGTGCGCAGGGTAGGTGTCAACACGGAAGGCACTATATTCAACAGATCCGTACAGCTACTGGGCTATGCGGACGGTATTGACATCATCGGTCGCTCCCAGCGTGCCGTGATAGAAGCGTTCACGGCGATTGAAGAACAGGCGAAATCCGTTGGCCTTGAAGTAAATGAGGACAAGACTAAGTACATGCAAACAAACAAACAAGCATCTGTCCACCGCCTAGGACAAAACGTCACTATGGATAGTAGCAATTTCGAGGTAGTTAAGGAGTTCACCTACCTCGGAGTAAACATGAACTCCACGAATGACACCCTAGTGGAGATCCGGCGAAGAATTACCCTAGGAAACCGTTGCTACTTCGGTTTGACAAAACAACTGGGTTCAAAACTCCTGACTCGAAGGACGAAATGTGTGCTCTGCATAACCCTTATCCTGCCAGTTCTGCTTTATGGCGCCAAGTGCTGGATGATAAGCAAGAACGGAGAGCTGATACTAGGCGGGCGAAGGAGAAAGAAAAAAAGGAGAAGATACAACCGCGAACTCTATGAGCTGTACCAAGATGTGGATGTAGTCCAAAAAGACAAAACACGTCGACTACATCGGCTCGGCGACATCGACCGAATAGACAATAAAGCTCCAGGTAACAGTATCTTCGAATTCTAGCCCCCAGGTTCGAGATGACAAGGAAGTCCGAACCTCCGTTTCAAAGACCAAGCCATCGCGGATGCCAGAGCACTTGGTCTCGACAACTGGAAGCAGCGTGCCCGGGATCGTAGAGGATGGAAGGCTGCACTGTCTCAAGCAGAGAAATATCTAACATTTTTACGTATTATTACATTGTTCATAAATCATAAACATTAATTAACCCATGACTGAGCTGATTAGTGGATAGCCATATTCATCCAAAAATGCGTCTCGCCGGTAAAGTTGAATTTTCGGCCAAAATTGGGGTCTTTTTCCAAGCACTTTCTCGAAGCACTGTCAGGGAACAAACGGTGTTGTGTATGGTCATTTTCATTAACTTTGAGTTCCTGGGTCAGTTGGATCTTGAACAGGTAGGGCCAAGTCCCGACGCATAATTTGCCAAGTTAAAGTCTGCAAAAAGTCGACTTTGCAGAGCCACCGCGTCTGCCTCAAAATGAGCGTAACGTTTGCACTGACTATAATTCTTATTTTTATAATAAAGTTTTTTTTTTTTATTCTCAAATTTTCCAAAGCTACGGGAATGAATACGGACAATGACGAAGATGAGGACGAGAGTGTTAGTGTTACCCTTGTACCAAAGATGTCAGGCCTCAGGCGTCAGTCCTTTGGGTTTTTTGCCTTAAAGGTTTCCTGTGAGTGCTGAGTGAGGTTAATGGCCGCGGGAGTAGCGGTGGATAACAGCCAAAACTATAATTTCAAATATTGCAGGCAATATAAATGTATTGAAAGAACATTTCAAGCTTTTATTTAAAAATAATGCTTAGGCCGTTGCTAGTTAGAGTAAATCATTTTTTAAAACTTTCAGATTGTGAAGTTAGTGTCGAATGGCATTTTGGCCCCTCAGAATCGTTCCGAACACTTCAATAAAAAACCTTCAAAACTCTTTTTTCTTTCAAACTTTGTACCTTAGTACCTACTCTAAACAAAGAGACCCGTTAACAACTAGAGGGTGTCGTCAAGCGGCACTTCAATCCCTGTCAAATCAAGGGATCGATGCCATCATAGGATATGGCGATGACATAGCAATCGTTGTCAGTGTTTATTTCGAAAGCACCGGTTTCAGAAAAACTGCAAAGTATGTGTAGTTCAGAGATGGTGTAACAACGAACGACTTACTGTAAATTCAAAAAAGCGCTCGATGTTTGACACGTCCAGAGAACGGACTATTTCATTATTGCAGTAGCAATTCCTAAATCTCTGTGAATATCACTATTCCTTATATACCAGGGAGCATTCACAATTGCTTTTACCGTTTTGTTTTTGTTTTGTTTTGAAATGTTTGTAGTAGAGTCATATTGCTTGGTTTGGTACAACCCCAAAGTTCTATACCGTATATGTCCAAGACAGTTTAAGCACTTGCTTATACAGAAGCAGTTTGTTGTATATGTTTAGTTTCGAGTATCTTCCGAGTAGCCAACACATTTCTCTCACTCTGATTTCGAGCTCGTCTCACTTTTTTTTGACGTGTGGCTTCCACTTCAGTTTTGCGTCTAGGGTCATTCCTAGATATTTTGCCTCGTTTGCGTACGGTATTTGTACCGAGTTAAAGTAAATAGGTAGGTTGTTTACCTTTTTGTATGTAAAATTGACATGCGTTGACTTGGTCTCGTTAAGGACTATTCGCCAGGTCTTTGTCCAATTGTATACTTTGTTTAGAGCCCGTTGGAGTTTTCGCGTTGATGATTCCACAGACTCATCGATTGCGATGATAGCTATATCATCTGCGAACGTAGCTACGATAGTCCCTTCATCCTGTGGTATATCTCTTGTATAGAGCAGGAATAAAATTGGACCGAGAACGCTTCCTTGCGGAACACCGGCGTAGATTTCTTTGAATTCTGAGTATTCAGTCCCATGTTTAACACGAAAGAGTCTGTTTTCGTGCCATACTTTGTGAAAGGCTTGCGATACGTCGAGAAAAGCGCTAGAGCAAATTTTTTTCCCTTCCAGGGATTTTTCAATTTCATTAGTTATTCGATTCACTTGATCGATTGTGGAATGTTTGACCTGAAAACCGAATTCATGATCCGGGATCAAGCGTTTTTCTTCAATTACTGATGGTTGTATTCGTTTTAACAAAAGTTTTTCGAAGACTTCAGATATTATCGGCAGAAGGGAAATGGGTCTATATGATTTCTTATCGTTTGCACATTTCCCCGGTTTCGGAACCATACAGCAACTTTTCATTGCCTTGGAACGTATAAAAGTCTCAATGAGGCATTTACAATGTAGAGCAATTTAATTAAATCTTTTTTCGGTAGCTCCTTCAAAATTTCGCCAGTGATTAGATCATATCCTGGAGCCTTGTTATTTTTTAGATTTCTTATTATCATTCTAAGCTCGGATAGAGATACAGCTTTTATTTTATAGTTGTCGAATGCCGTATAAACATTCGGTTCTTCGATCAATGGTGGTCCATCAAACGGCTTGAAAGTTTCTTCTAGATGCTCAGCAAATAAATCCGCTTTCTCTTTGTCTCTTTTTGCCCATTCGCCGTTAGCTTTTCTTAATAGTTTTTTTTCGTTTAAGCGTTCTATTCAAGTGGCGCAAAATTAATACTCCACATTTTGCCGGTTTTTAGGCTAACAATTTTTTGTTAACCTAACTAAAGCTTTAGTTTTAAATCTTCTTTCTGGTCAAATCACAATAATTAAATTAACTTTAATTTAAAAAAAACTTAAGTCTCATTATGTGGCTTTGTCAGATTTCGCAAGTCGTTTTGTTCATAGTTTTTCTTTATTTTGAGTACTTTCCTATTTTAAAATCGATGATTCGATTTCGTTTAAATATGTAAAGAAGCATAGCTTTATAATTGGTAAAGGCTGCTATCTGCTATCTACACTTTTTTTTTAAAATAAAACTAAGTTCAATCACAATGTTACTGTACGCCCGAATACTTTTTCGATCGGCAACCGCGGGATCAAATAGAGATCTTTAATAAGAATTAGATAGATCCTGGGTTGATGATTCGTTTGAACGATGACAAACGCAGGCTAGTGTAAACTCGAGTTTATCCTGAGACGACGACGAAGATAAGATTTTTCAATCTTCAACGATTAACCGATATCGGATTTGCAGAGGCGATTGGACAATGAAATTCTCAAGTAAAAATACAAGAGTTTCCCCTAAGGGTTTAAACAATATTAATTCGAAAGTTTTATTTCCTGACGTTTTATATACAATTTTGAAATACATAATAAGTTTTTTGCTTTAATAGAGAAATTATGATTGTATAAATGTTTGGGTTCTGGAATTGTGGCGAATTCATAAAAAATGGTGACTGGTATAACTTAGGCGCAAAATTCAAATGGATACAATTCAAAATAAAAATAATGACTACTATAATGACACCTGTAATAATAACGATGAAAATGACGATGAAGATGGCGGTAGATATGAATATGAGCCAACAGTTACCATAACAAAATCAAACTGTAATTAGTTGTGGTACGCAAAACGTAAAAATGTACTTATATACATATGTCTTATTTTACGTAATGTAGATACAATGTTCATAAATTAACTGAGCTTTGAAAAGAACAGTGGAAAGTAACAGCAATCAAATTACTCCAGAGTGTAGTACTATTGCAATCCACCCCACTTTGACCGTTGTCATAACATTAGGAAAAGGGGTGAGCAGTAATCATTTTGAATCAAATTTAACCATCTGCACAGAGGTACGTGTATCTAATCACCCAAACTTACCCCTTTCTAATGAACACCATATACTTGATTTTATATTCATCAGCATCACTGACTCGATAATTTGTGAGGTCTGTGATGGGATTTTATTATTTTCTTCATTAAATAGATTTTCAAATTTGTAGTACCTACCTTTACTAGAGAAGTTGGTTGGGCATTTCCGTGCCCCTTGGTATGCCCATCTTCCTGTGGTAGCGTTGTTCTATCAGCTCTGTAAATTCTGCATAAACTAACAAGTTTCCTTGTGTACACTCTCCTCATTTCCACCATAGAAATGAATCTTGTGTTCCTTATAATTTTTTTAAACGATCTCTAAACTTACTTACTTATCGGGCTCCCGACCCGTGAAGAGTCTCTGCCTGAGACACTGCAGCCTTCCATCCTCTACGATCCCGGGCACGCTGCTTCCAGTTGTCGAGACCAAGCGCTCTGGCATCCGTGATGGCTTGGTCTTTGAAACGGAGGTTCGGTCTACCTTGTCTTCTTGAACCTGGGGGCTGGGATTCGAAGATCCTCTTAGCTGGAGCATTATTGTCCATTCGCTCGATGTGGCCGAGCCAAAGTAGTCGACGTGTTTTGGCTTTTTGGACTACATCCACATCTTGGTACAGCTCATAGAGTTCGCGGTTGTATCTTCTCCTCCATTCGGCCTCCTCCCACACAGGAACAAAAATCCACCGAAGTATTTTTCTTTCGAAGGAGCCCAGTATCAGCTCTCCCTTCTTGCTTATCGTCCAGCACTCGGCGCCATAAAGCAGAACTGGCAGGATGAGGGTTTTGTAGAGCACACATTTCGTCCTTCGAGTTAGGAGTTTTGAACCTAGTTGTTTTGCCAAACCGAAGTAGCAACGGTTTCCTAGGGTAATTCTTCGCCGGATCTCCACTAGGGTGTCATTCGTGGAGTTCATGTTTACTCCGAGGTAGGTGAACTCCTTAACTACCTCGAGGTTGTTGCTATCAATAGTGACGTTTTGTCCTAGGCGGTGGACAGATGCTTGTTTGTTTGTTGATAGCATGTACTTAGTCTTGTCCTAATTTACTTGAAGGCCAACGGATTTCGCCTGTTCTTCAATCGCCGTGAACGCTTCTACCACGGCACGCTGGGAGCGACCGATGATGTCAATATCGTCCGCATAGCCCAGTAGCTGTACGGATCTGTTGAAGATAGTGCCTTCCGTGTTGACACCTGCCCTGCGCACTATCTGCTCCAGTACGAGATTGAAGAAGTCGCATGACAGCGCGTCTCCTTGCCGAAATCCGGTGCAAGTTTGAAATAGATCGGAGGAGCTGCTTCCAAACTGCACATTGCAGCGCGTGATTTTGCCACATAGAGCTCCTGACGATATATGCTATCATAATCATAATACGCGGCTTTGAAGTCGATGAATAGGTGGTGAGTTTCGACTTGAAATTCGTTGGTCTTTTCCAGGATTTGCCTCAGTGTGATAATTTGGTCTATAGTCGATCTTCCGGGCCGGAAGCCACACTGGTACGTGCCGATTAGTGTGTTGCAGAACGGTTTAAGACGTTCACACAGTACGTTGGATAGGATCTTGTATGCAACATTAAGCAGGGATATGCCTCGATAGTTCTTGCAAGACATAGGATCGCCTTTTTTTGTAGATGGGGCATATGGAGCTGATAGTCCAGTCATCGGGCATTTTTTCTTCCACCCATACTTGGTTGATGATTCAGTGCATGCTCCCTACCAAAACATCACCACCGTATTTAAAGAGCTCCGCTGGTAAACCATCAGAGCCTGTGGCTTTGTTGTTCTTAAGCTTTTTTATAGCTAGGCCAACTTCTTCTATACTAGGTGGTGGAACTAGTTCTTCATTGACTGGACGCGGGTTCTCTTCTTGCCCTATCACTCTCTCTACATGATGCCCATTTAGCAGTTGCTGGAAATGCTGCTTAACACATCTACTATTCCCTGCGCTTCGGTGACTAGGTTTCCTTCGCTGTCTCGAAGAGCCTGCGTTCCGGTTTTGTAGCCAGCAGCCAGTTGCTTGGCTTTTTTATAAAACCTCCGGATGTTATTACGATCGCGCGACTTTTCGATCTCCTTGAGCTGGGAAGCTGCGTAAGCCCTCTTCTTCCTACGCAGGATCTTCTTTTCCTCTCTTCTCTTGGCTCGATACTCTTCTCTCGCTGCCCTTGTTTTGCGCTGCAGCGCTTTCTTGTGTGCATCTTCTGTCACCTTTTTCCTGCACACTCATTCATCATCATACCACGGGCTCTTTCTCTGTGGGGTGGCTGGTACCCTACAGTGGTTTCGGCTACCTCCTTGATGATGTCGCGGTACTGGCACCACTGATTGTTGGCGTCTGTGGTAGGTGAGTGCACAGAGGAGAGTTTCATGCTCAGGCGCTCGCTGTAGGCTCTGGCTACTTTAGGTGTGCTAAGGCGTCCAACGTCGAATCTCTTCTTCTGGGCGGTTCGCAGCTTCTTCTCGTTGGACAGCCGAGCTCTGAATTTTGCTGCGACAAGAAAGTGGTCAGAGTCGACGTTTGCCCCTCGGAATGTGTGCACGTCGAGGATGTTGGATGCGTGCTTCGCATCGATTAGCACATGGTCGTTTTGGTTGACGGTTCGACCGTCTGGAGAGCACCAGGTTTCTGTGTGAATCCTTAGCCTTGGAAACCTAGTGCTACTTATCACCGTATTACGAGCTGCTGCAAAATCTATTAGTCGGTAGCTGTTGTCTGTTGTCGTTTCGTGGATTCTGTGCTTACCAACTAACCCGCCAAAGATGTTTTCCTTTCCGATTTTATCATTGAAGTCCCCGAGTACAACTTTTACATCGTACTCCGGACAGGCTCCGTAGGCTCCATCCAGGAGGTCATAAATCTCCCCCTTGATGGGATCGTCAGCCTCGTCGGTAGGGGCGTGTGCACATATTAGACTTATGTTTTGGAAAGTAGCTTTGATGCGGATCACAGAAAGGCGATCACTTATCGGCTTGAAGTCAATAACTTTTGTCCTAAGCCGATTTCCCACGACGAATCCGCATCCTAATACATGCAGTCTTTTGTTGCAGCTATAATAAATGTCGCAATCTTTTCTTTTCATCATGCCTGATCCTATATCAATCGTATCTCCTGGATCGCGGTAATGTCTGCCTTGTACCGCGTGAGGACAGACTCAAGTTTTTGAGTGGCACCTGGGGTGTAGAGTGTTCTTACATTCCAGGTGCATACTCTCATATCGTAGTCCATTGACGTTCCGGGTCTAGTTGCCATTTGAGGAGTTTCGTTATCCGAGGCTGGTTGCGTCTCTCTCATAACTAGTCTTTTTTTCCATGGTCGGGAAGTTACCCCGACGGCACAACCCCCAACCTGGAGGGCCAGGCCCTGTTTTGACCCTAGGTTAGCGGGCCGGACATTCCGATGCCAGTAACCCAATTTTGGGATATGAGCGCTGCCGTTGACCCATTTAGGGTTCGTCCGCCACCAACTCTTTTCCAACACCCTGGCTCACTATTGGAGATCCTATAGACCTGTTATCCAAATATGTCGAAGCAGCTCATATAGGGATTACACTTTAGTTCGACCTGACTGGAACTGTAGACGCCACCGTTGATTCCATCTAGGGGATTCATCCGCTGCCGCCTGAAACAAGAGGAAATGTCTTAGTGCGTAGACACTCCTCCCCCCGCTCTCGTTCGCTGCCACCAACGACCTTCCAACAGGGGTTGGTTACCCCATCTCAGGTCGAGGTATACTAGCACCCACCAGTCACCAACGTGGAGGTGAGAGTAGGAGTTGATAGTGAGAGGCTAGAGTGGGAACGCTTGTGTTCCCTATGATCTTGGTAATACCGTCATTGGTAACATTCTCTAAGCTTTAAGATAGGAACAAATGGTTTGCATGATAATTAGATACATAATACTTAATTTCCCTCTGCGGTATTTAAACTTGGCCGATCAGAAACTTCAGCTTTTTTTCCCATCGAAAGCCACTTAAAACTATCGTCCTTGTTGTATTGCTATTTTCACCACTAATGCTCCGGTGAAATAATAGCTAACGGACACAAACGTTCTAACCCGAAGACTTTAACCGTAGTGAAAATTCCATAGAGTAAGATTCCTAGATTAAAATGGAAGCCAATCAAATGCCGTTTCGCACAAAACATTTATTTGAATGCCGCATCTTCAACATCGACCAACTTCATTGATTTTGGCTGGCATTAAAAAGAGGCTAATGCCAACAACTCCGCTTTAGTATAAGTACGCTCGTTTTGCTATATCGCATCGTGCAGTGTCAATAATCCTTCCAAAATCACCATAAAATTATAATGTTCAGTTCCACTATCTTATTTCAAAAATTATGCTATACCTGTGTGTAATCCTGCGAGACCTGCCTAATACCTAAAATATGCAACACTCCGGCTAAAGCAACTAACATTCATTTGGCAAATAAAAGCCCGCACTTCATCCAAAAACACTGTCCAAACGACAATAACTTGTATAAATATTTAAAAACACCTCCTTACGTACACATTTGGTGCAGAATATCATCATTTTGGATACATCCTCGACGTAAGTACACATATCCATATGCAAGTTATCTAACCCTGCCTCCATATGTGTGTCGTGTGCCCCTGACAGATGTATTTGATTTGAGGATGAAAATGTTTTCTAATTACTACCTACCTACCTGCCTGCTCTGACTCTGCTCGGTTTAGTGAAGTGCTCCGCGCTGTGCTCAAGCCACACCACCCACACCATGACGAAATAAAAACGTTTTCCGAAATCTAATTCTCCGTTGCGTGAATATAAATTAGAATTTAATACGGTGCACGTTTTAGGCCCATCTATGTGGTGTGGGATTTTGTAATTAGTAGACCACTGAGAATAAACCGAAAATTCAAAAGTTCTCGGACAATTTACAATGTACAAATATGACATCATGTTTACGGATAAATCCAAACCTAATATGTACCTACTCGAAACACACTAGTACCTAATAATGCTAATTTCACATTAACGAGAACAATGAAGACAATTTGCAAATCGCATGCAATATTCATTCTCATTTAATCCAGGGTAAACATAAAATCATCCTCTGTGTTCTTACGACAATATCGTGTAGCTCGCTCACATATTATGTCCCTTTTCACTATACTACCATACTGGATATGATGTATTTCATATAGGGATTCGGTTGAGTTGTGCGGCAGGAAGAGGTGGTTACGTATGGAGCACGACACCCATGTATGTATAATATCGTGCGGGATAACATCGGAAGAAGAATCTACCCAGCTAGCTAGGGCTTGGACTTGTTTCCGAGAGGAGGGCCTTTTCGACATTTCGTCCGTGCGTGCGTTCGGTTGATATCTAACGTATTTTGACTGAAATATGGATACAACATTGCAATATTATGACAAATCCTCTTTTTCTCCTCAATAGTTTTGTGTTCGATAAACGGTAAGCTCCAGTTGCTTTGTATGTCTATTTATACTGATGTTGATGTATCTATCTATAGATAGAAGTTATATCCTACTATATATGAGGTTCACTACCTATGTAGGTATAAGCCGATTTAAATTTCATGCTATCATAACTCTATTAGGATGTGTTTGTTTTTTTTTTTTGTAAATGGCAGAATAATAACTTATTGTGGGATCATATTTGAATCCTAAGTTAATGTTCTTGATTTAAGCTCATAGCAAGACAGTGAAAGATTGAATTCAACGCGTATGTTTATTTAGCTATTAATTACACCCTCTCAGCTTTGCCCTTACAATTATGCCTATATATAAATGCATTTAGATAATAAGTTTGTGTAAACAACACATGTAAAGAGGTTGGGAATCTGTAGCGCTACTTATGTTATGAGGTTGTCCGCGGATGGTAGTGTAAACAAGGCAAGTAAAAGCCTGGCCGATGATGCTTTGATACCCTTCACTGCATAAAAGTCATGCAAAGTGCTGCGAGTTAGTATGTACTATACACGCATGGGTCTAATATTGACTTTTTATAGGAGGTAACATAACTACTTGACCGAAATGGACCATTTTTAATACCAACATAACAACGATAAAAATAAGTCCTTTCACAAAATCTCCTTCACCGAAGTCGATTCGTTTGGACGCTATCGGTATTTCAATAGACAGAGAGACATACATACACATGGGTCTAATTGTGGTTTTGTATGGGAGGTATCAGAACTACTTGACCGACATTTTCAATACCAATCTGATGGTGTTAGGGAATAATGCCCAAGGAAATAACGCCTAAATCAATTTGGAAATAACGCCCTAAAAAAACTCGTACAATGTGTTGTTGCAAAAGTTTGCGTCATTTTGGGTATTATTTCCTTTCCAGCGTTCGCCCAAAATAGTAAGTGGAAATGCATAAACAGTGGCATAAGTATGCAAACCCCCTGCTTGGGGTTTCTGTTGAATTTTGGAGTAGGTGGGAGTTCGATGTCAAAAAAGGATTTAGACAAGGCGATGCGCTGTCATGTGACTTCTTCAACATCGTTCTTGAAAGAATAGTGCAAAACTCAAACGCTAACACCAGAGGCACTATCTTTCAAAAGTCCGTCCACCTACTCGCCTACGTCGACGACATCGACATAATCGGCAGAACCCAGCGTGATGTCACTGGCGGGTTCGTGGGCATTGAGACGGAAGCGGCGAAGATGGGTTTGGCGGTAAATGAGGACAAGACAAAGTATATGCTGTCATCAAGAAAGGATACCCAACACCGACGTCTTGGACAGAATGTCACTATAGACAGATATAACTTTGAGGTATAAAGGACTTTGTCTACCTAGGCTCCGCTATGAACTCAGACAATGACATCAGCGCTGAGATTAAGCGAAGAATAACTCTTGCCAATCGCTGTTTCTTTGGGCTAAGAAAGCAATTGAGTAGCAAAGCCCTCTCTCGAACAACTAAAGTGACCCTTTATAAGACCCTAATCATCCCAGTCCTACTTTATGGTGCAGAGGCATGGACTCTATCAAAAGCGGATGAGCTTACTCTTGGTTGCTTTGAGAGAAAAATTCTTCGAGTAATTTTCGGTCCCGTCTGCATAGACGGTAAATGGAGGAGGAGATACAACGACGAACTATACGGGCTGTACAGCGACATCGACCTAGCCAGAAGAGTGAAGGTCCAACGACTGCGGTGGCTGGGTCATGTAGAGCGAATGGACGTGAATGCTCCGGCGTGGCGCACGCAAGTGGAAGGGGACCTCAACCAACTTAGCGTGCGAAACTGGAGACAGCTGGCCAAAGATCGTGCTGGCTGGAGGCGCTCGTTGGTTGAGGCCCAGGTCAACCAACCCAAATCGATACCCAAATCGTAGAACGCCATATGTATCCGGCTATTCGCTGATGCATATCAGCGCCTTGTTTTCGAGCATTTGATTGATATCTCACAAAAAGTGAGTTCGATGTTTTCACCAACCAGTGCATTTTTCTGTGGGCATCGGTACGGGATCTGATGGATCACCTTTGATTTATTTTGCTATAAATTCAGTCATTTTGATTACCTATTAACAAAGAAGTGAGCCTCATCATTTAAAAATAAACTTTATCGAATTCCAAAGGTTCAAACGCCCAATCAATAAAATCAAAACGCAGACGATGATCGTTTGATGATTTGCCAAATAAAAAGAAGAATATTCAGCTGTCAGTTTACACGACAGAAGAAGTGCAAATCGATATCCTTGCGCATTATTGCTATCCATTGCTGCCGTTTAATGTTTAATAATATACTCATAGTATTTGTTGTCGTTGTGATGACTGATATATTCGTATAGTCGTACCTTGGCTACAATTATATGAAATATGGTCCGAAATATGAACCGATCCGTCCGGAAACCTCACATCAAAGGGCACGGTAGTGCCCCAGCCAAGTTCTCTAGTAAAGGCACTTCCTCTTTTTACAGGAACAAACTCAGGCTGTTTTCGACCCCCCTCTAACTTCGGAACCGATTGTGCCAAAAACTTCAAACTTGAAACATTTATCAAACTCATTAAAAAGGTCCACCTCATCAAATTTTATCTCTATAGCATTAGTGGTTCTCAAAATACAAGACTTCAAAAATCGCAAAAACCGTAACTAACTGACTCACTCACTCACTCACTTAGATGATCATAAAAATTATGAAGCACTTCCGGCCATCCTAGAATCGTGAAATTTGGCAGAATGCTACATCCTGTGGTGCATACACTGGGAAAAGTCCAAAACTTGAGATTTTCCATTCAGGGGGCGTGGTATACGCCCACTTTTGAAAATTGGTTATTATTTATTTGGACCACTTCTCATTGCCGTAGAATGATGGAAATTGGTAGAGCGGTAGAACTTGCAGTATACAGAAAGACAAAAATCGAAAATTTTATATTCTCCCTTCAGGAGGCGTGGTATTCGCCCACTTTTAAAAATCGGTTATTATTTATTTGGGCCACTTCCGATTGCCGTAGAATGTTGAAATTTGGTACAGCGGTAGGACTTGCAGTGTACAAAAAGAAAAAAATCGAAAATGTTATATTCTCACTCCAGGAGGCGTGGTATCCGCCCACTTTAAAAAATGCCCACTTAAAATATGAATAGAAGTTAATCTACCTGCTGAATATAATTTTAATGAATAGTTTATAAGAAAGAAAGCCAAAGTGATGGTAGTCAGTGTCAATTGACATATTAAAAAGTGAAGACGTTTCAACGTTTGTGAAATCTGATAAAAAAAAACTTCGCAAAAAGTAGTGAAATCACACCTCAGAATCTCATAAAGTTTACTTAGGAATTAGTGCAAGCGCAGTAGTTCCTGTTCCACTCATTTCGAGCTCGAGTGGTAGCCATAGCCACTATTGGAGAAATGCCTTTGATGATAGACTGCTCTCACAACTAGCAATGTCGTCTGCTATCTGTTTTCAATTGCGCTTTGTTTCGTTGTGCCAATTTAAATAATATAAATAAAAAATATATTCTTCAAAGGTGAGTGGATGTAATTAACAACATTTTAAACGATATTCCTCAATCTGAGAAGCTGCTAATAATAAGAAGAGGATAATAAAGTCATTTTAGACTTGTTTTTGAGAAATAACTTTGGTGGACAACTAGTTTGGTTTTTCTTACCTGACAACTGGCCACCTAGATCGTATAATATCACACCTTTAAATTGTTTTCTTTGGGGTTATTTGAAGTACTCTTCGTATGCAACACTCGCGCCTATAAGTTTAGCAAAGTCGAGTCCGGATGGATGGTAGATACCAGTTTCCGGTGACTACCACTTGGTGTAGTGGTTAGAGCCATCATTTGTCGGCATAATCGCCGATGAAAGGAAAAAATCCCAATTGTTGGTGAGCAAAGATGAACTCTTGTGTACCATTGAATCACTTAAAAATAAAAAGTCGGCGGGAGTTGACGGTGTCGCAAAAGGGATAAAGATCCAGGGATAAAGGACCAACCCGGCTAATCTTCGGGCAATTAGTTTGCTCCCGAATGTTGTCTACCTATCCAATGTTTAAAAAAAAAAAAATAATATCCTGTTGGCTGGAACATTTTTTCATATTATGGTACAAGATTGAACCTAATATAAGTTTCTTTTTAAAAATGCAATAAAATGAGCAAAATTAAATTTGTTTCATGTAGGTATTATTATGGCTTTATTAGTAAAGGACCATTCACATGGGAGCGAACGAACGAATTGATGAAATGCGAACAAACCACTTTTTATGCATTTATAAACAGAAAACTGCACACCACTCCACAATCCGCACCAAAATGTCACTCTCTGGATGCATTGGGATTGGCTTCTTGGCGGGTTTTCCGAGATGCGGCAATTTTGTTTGTTAACGTAGCCGCCGAGATGAAAATGCGCTTCGTCAGAAAAAATGATTTTTCGCCCAAAATCGTTGTCAAGCTGTGCTGTAAGGCCCAAACTGCGATAAGGAAGCGGATGGTCGTATGCCTTCAATTGCTGAGTCAATTGGACCTTTTAAGCGAATAATGTGCAGAATTCTTCTCAGCTTACTGAGTGAAATATTGAGCTGTTGAGATCGATGGCGAGTTGACGTTCGTGAATTGAGTCTCACACTCTCGGCTAGAGCTAGCAGTCACATTCTCATCTGTGCGCACCGTACGACGACGGGGACCATGAGTGTTGTCCAATAACGTACCAATTTCACGAACTTTTTGCACAAATTTGCGTACAGCAGGCGCTTCATTTCGGCCAAAACTTCTTTTCAAAAAACGCACTGTTTGGGCTACACAGCACTCATTTTGGAAATAAGTTTTCAATATTTCCCAACGTTGTTCAAGCGTTAGGCTACGGACAGAATGCATGCTAAGCTAAAGCTAAGCGAAAGCTAAAGCTAAGGTTTGACAGGTCAAAGCTAATAAACTGCGCCCATACATTTTAATTACACTGGCCATAGTAGATTCGATGCTACGATACATGCTAAGCGAAAATTGGCTCTAAAAGCGAATAAACTCTTCTGCTCAGTTTTTTAGCAAGAAATTTTTTAGCTATAATCGAATACTTTTAATGACATTTAAAAGCATTCAGCAATTTTTGTCGGGATGTTTTCGGATGTCTTCGTAAATCTTTGTAAAGATGATAAAATTCGTCATATTTATTACGTAATTTTTTATATATTGAACGGACTGTCTTTCATTATGGACACCATTCGCTTTGCTTATAGCTTAGAATCTTTAGCTTTAGCTTTCGCTTCGCTTCTCGTGTTCACTCTGTCCGTAGCCTAAAGTGACACATTTCGTTCCGCGGATGTATGATATTGACGTTCTGTGATTTCGAGCGGGAAACAGCTGTCAGTGTCAAAATAACCTATGATTTAAAAAGAAACCACTAGATGGCCCAGATGTATTGTTAAAAAAACTAGAAATCATTTAGTGTTATATTGTATTCTTTTGAAAATGCTATACTTTCAAATACAGAATCAAAAGAATATAATATATCATTTGACAATTGCATCCAAAAAAGCATTTGAGTGATACTGACCATTGTTTTGTGACTTACGTAAGGTTACTAATGCCCCAGATCGAATAGTAGGTTATGTATATAATAAATTGGGAATTGAATTGCCGCATATGTGACTGTTGTCATTTCGTTAATAGTATTGTCTCTTTTACTGAACAAATATAAATGAAACCATTCCAAAATGATCTATTGATGTAAATAAATCAACAAAAAATTAAAAAGCCTGACAAAGCGTGAGGCCTGGCCTGAGCCTGACAGAGACCTTAAAAGCCTGACTCGTCAGGCCAAATCCTGACGTATGGTAACCCTAGATGCGTTTGGCTGTGGGATGGGTGCAAAAAAAAATCTCGAATTTACTTTTTATTTTCGAGATTTTTTCGAGATATAGTCTTTCGAGATTTTTGTACATTCTAGATTTTTAGCCTTCGAGATTTTTTTCATTCGAGATTACGCCATGATCCCACCTGGGACCCCTCGCACAGTAGTCTAGCACAATAACTATGTATCGTGGGCGTTTATGGCCAATATAAAGCTTATAATATGTACTCGCCCAACTCTGATTGACATTTTCCACTTGACATTGATGGAAAAATAATTATTCGCTTCCCTTAAAACTTTTGCTCGAAATGTTTGTCCATTCCACTGTATTTTTTTCTATCATCTATTTGTTTTTTTTTTTTTGCGATATAAGTATCTTTCTATTGTTGATGTCTTCGAAGTTATTTGGATTTCTTTAACTTCCAGAAAAACAAATATATTATTTAAATCGTTTAATATTTTATGCCTGTACTGAAGACATTTTACTTGCTAAAGATGCTACATACCTATATATGAAAAGTTCTCCTTAACTTGATTTTATATACTTTTCTTGGTTTTCATATCGAAAAAGAAATATAATCTACATGTACTACTAAATTACCTCCAATATGTAAAATGATATATTCACCTTCAAATGGCAGTGATCCGATATATGAGGACATAATTGTGTGGAGGTAATAGTAAATCGATTTACCCCTTTGAAGATGTTTGAGTTTAGTAGCAGCGTACGAGAGATTTGTTCTTGTTTCAGGCAGCAGCAGACTAATTTCTAAATTTGCTTCGACTTATAAACCCTGGCCCAAAAGTGAAGCCCCCATATAGAACAGAAGAACAATTTCTCTTCGAGCTCTTTGATCAGACTTATGAGGAATGTCCTAAAGTGGCCAGAAAGATTCTTTGTGCCGGGCATTTACCTTGGGAATTCTAATGCTACTTGCGAATTTGAGTGTTCCACTCTACCTCGTTGAGAGATTTCGATGGTGACTGAGGCAGTCAAATCCTATATGAGTTTATACACATCCTGGTTGCGGCTTAGTCTTCAGGTCAGGGTGGAGGTTGACCGTAACAGTCTATCCCCTACCTATTGCCTCTGACAGACCATCACTAAGGAGGGAGACTGGTGCGTGGCAGAAGTGAGTGATCGAAACCAGTCCGCTATGCTGCTTGACCAAAAAGTCTGTGAATGGATTGTCTGTTGGAAAAAGGATGGGGGCAACCGTAGCAGTCTGCCTCCCGTTTATTTTCTTTTGACGATCAGTCCACATGACAGAGACTGGTGCTGAACAGAAACGCTTGATTAAAGCACTCCAATCCACTGATTTGTACCGAAGAGAGATGTCGCGATTTGTCTTCGGTGAAAAGCCGAGGGGTGACCGTAGCAATCCAATCCCCCGTCTCTTGCCTCTGACGGGGTCCTCGAATTGTCGAGATGAGTTTGTTGATGTAGTCAGCTCCTCCAGTTGGCGGTTAGTCTTCGGGGAGAGCAAAGGGGTGACCGAAGCAGTCTAACCCCCGCTGGTAGCCTCTGACAGTCCGATAGTAAGGAGGACGGCTGGTACAGATCAGGGTAGGCTACGGCAGGAGAGAGCGATGAAGGGTGACCGAAACAATGTAACCCCTGAAGTCTGAAAGTTCGACCTATGAAGGTGGAATTGACTGACGTAGTCAGTTCTTCCTGTTGGCGGTCTTCAGAAAGAGACAAAGGGTGACCGAAACAGTCTACACCTGTAGCTTCTGACAGTTCACTTACAAGAAGTGTGGTTGGTACGGACCGGAGACGAATCTGCTCTGCTATTTGGCGTCGGTATTAAGGGTGTCAATTTGTTTTCGGAAAAAAAAACTGAGGGTAACCGTAACAGTATACTCCCGCCTATTGCCTTTGACAGTTAGGATGTTGTGAGAGAGGGGCTGGTGTTGAACAGAAGCGGGTGATAGAAGCAATCTACCCTATACTGCTTTACACCGAAGGGGTGATGATTGGTGTTCCTTCAATAGGTAAATTGCGTGTTGATATTTCAGTGAAGCCAGTTCGACATTGTATCGAACTTGCTGATGCAGCAAATATCGGTATAGGACAGTTCGCTTAGGTCCTCAAAGAAATAAGCCCCTAAGGTAGCCATGCGCAAGGTAGCAAGAGCAGGATATGAGCACAGGAGGTGCTTCCTCCTCTTCCATGTATCTCCTGCAGAAGTCGTTATAGGGTACCTACTCCCATTCTGCGGGCATGCCTGCCCATCAGACAGTGTCCCGTTAATATTCCCACGACGAAGCTAATTTTGTTTCTATTAATACAAAGGAGTTTTCTAGTCCTTGTCCTTGTCTTGTCCTTCATGGTATGCATATACTGTGACTCGCTTAAGAACACATTGTTGCATTTGGTCCTTATAAGCAGAATATATCCACTTATAAGATCTTATAATATAACAGGCGGTAGACACCCAAGGCCTAGCTTCTCGCAAAAGACCGTCTAATTGGTCTAAAAGGCTTAGCTGATGTTGATGTGTATCGCTGCTTTCCTGTTTTTGGGATTACGTTGTTCTTGTTGATCCAAGGTGGCTTCTGTATCAGCACGACTACGATCAAGTAGATGATGATATTGTTCACCAAGAAGGCCATCACTTCCTTACTCCGATTCAGATTTATCTGCAGCACTTTCATCGCAAACCGCTGTCTCTCCTTGTGATTGCCCTTAACTTGTTTATTTACTCTTGACAGGTTTTCTTGGCAACTTGCGGGTTTTTTCTTTTTCTCACCTTGCCAGGGGACAACTTGCTAAAACTTTTGTTAAAATTTACTGGATGTCAATTCTATTTATGTGGAGTTTGAAGGTATAGGAGGGCATAGCATCAACAATGAAACAGTTGATGGGTAGTGCTAGTTTTACGAAGTGTCGTTGCTGTCAAATTTGGAGCCTTGACATCATCCTGATGATTCTCAGTCAGTAAGTTACCTACTTTTATTTTTCGAACTACCAAACCTACAAAATTGTCTTGTTTTAGAGAAGAAAAATGTCTTTATCTTTGGCGTCCTTTAATGATAAAGATAATGATAACGGTGGTGGACTGATGGAAGAAGGTATATCATTCTGTATTCTTAGCCGATTCATTCTCGTGTACTACCTAATATAGCATTCAATCGCTATTGACAGATTTAGGGCTTTCTTTTGTAAGTTGTAGTGGTCCGCATCCTTATTGGAATTGCCTAGATGGACAAGCAAGCTTAAGGGACTAATTTGTCAGTTTACAGCCAATTTAAAATTAATATACAAACGTACTTTTCACTAATTAATATATTCTTATGTGATCCCTGTTCCTATATGCAAATTAAGTTATATAAAAATATCAAAAAATTATATCGAACACAATATCACCCTTAACTATTCTGTTAAGATTTTTTAAATTAAACTGTGTAATTGTTTAAAAATGAGCACAAAATTGAAAATTACAGGTCCCTTCAGTACGCGTTTCGTTTATTTTATTTTGAAATGTATCCCTTGTGGTGGTGTAAAACGAAACAAAAAAAAATTAATTAAAAATCTGGGGTGATTCCCCTGGATAATGTATAAAATTTGAGCAGCAAAACAGAAAAATAAAATAAATAAAAGAAATTAGCGAGGCAAAAGTCTGGGGTGAATATTATTTCATTTTTTTTTATTCATTCTTGTGTTTAACGCGTTACTTGAGTGGTGCATTCACCCCCTGAAATGCCTGTAAGATTATTATGCCGTATAATTTTTGTTTCCTTTTATCTCTCATGTCCTTGCAAGGTTTATTGTTTGTTGCATCTTGTATATTGTACGCCAAGCTTACTTGTCAGTAATTATGAGATCGGACGATATGAAGTAATTTTACTGGACATTTTTGTACAATTACTTCTCCGTCGCATGTCATCTTGCTGTAACAAGTCAGTCAATTTGTGGTAAGTAAGCATGTTCCTCATTATTACCTGACCGGAACACTTTGACTAACACTTGCCCGTCATGAAGTTTAACCAATACGTCGCCACCACTTCGAATTATCGGGTCTGACTCTGAACTTTCACTTTCACTACTTTGCTCTGCCAGGTCTGAAGCATTACCAACCACCACCTTCCTTTCTTTCTCTGTCATTATCAGAATATCCTGTTTTTTTTAAGTATTTCTACTAACATTAAGAGAGTACGACCAAGAACAGACTACGACTACGTAGCTACGGTCCTGGACTTCAATATTAAGTACAATACCAGTATCCCTGCCCGACCGATAGCAATGGGAAGCGAATACGGTAGTTGACGAAAACACGCTAGAAATATACACAGACGGTTCTAAGACGGATGACGGAGTGGAAGCCGGAATTTTCTCAGATTAATTTTCCCTAAACCATTCTTTTAGACTTCCAAATAACTGGAGTGCCTTTCAGGCAGAAGTTGTGGCTATTCGGGAAGCCGCTGAACTGCTGAAGGTGAGATCGATATCGACTTCAGACATGGTTATTATACCGACTCAGTCAAGCAGCTGTTAGATCACTAGAATCACCAATATTAAGATCCAAATTGGGTGCACTGTCGTAAATCTTTAAATGAAGCCTCGGGTATGCGCCCGTTAACGGTGTGCTGATGGGTCCCTGGTCTAATCCTCTCTACTGATAAAGGTGAGTCCCATGAACCAATTGAAACGACAAGATACAATATCTGCAACAGGCAAACGAAAGATGGCGCGATCTTGACAGCTGCAACCATACAAAACAGACATCGCATCAGATAAGTCGGCTATGGAAACTATGGAAAAAATCCTGGATAGACATATCAGAGATAGGGCACTTCAAAGAAATACCCTTCACAAATATCAATATATGCCTATCAACCCGGGAAATCGATCACATACGCCTTGCAAAACCTTACCTCAAGAATTGAAAAATCTCTCAGAGACAAAGAGGTAGCGGTCGGTTGTTTCCTCGATATAGAAGGAGCATTTGACAATACAGAATTCTAACAAGTATGTAGTGGTATCCAAAACATGGGAATTGACGACACTACGTGTAAATGGATAAAATGCATGCTAGAGGACAAAACAATAAAAACCTCATTAGGCAGCATTAAACTCAGTATGATAGCTACGAAAGGATATGCCCCCAGGGAGGAGTATACTGTCACCCCTACTATGATCCATCGTAGTAAATGAACTACTGACGATTCTCAGTAATGACGGCTTTTATGTCCAGGATATGCAGACGACATAGCTATTCTAATCAGAGGCAAATTTCAAGACACAATCTCGAATCGCCTCCAGAGGGCTCTAAACCTAGTTGCTGAATGGTGTACAAAAGTTGGCCTCAAAGTCAATCCCAAAAAAAACACCATAGTTGCATTCACCAAGAGAAGAAAGCGAGAAAGACTGAGAAATGCTACACTCTTTGGTGAAATAATAGAGTTCTCAACGAAAGTCAAATATCTAGGAATTAGACTGGATGAAAAGCTCACATGGAACTCTCACCTTACCAAAACTATTGACAAAGCCATCAGGTTATCCTTATGTACCAGCAAAAGTCTACTCGGTAAAAACTGGGGACTTAACCCCAAAATGACACTGTGGATGTATACGGCAATAACAAGACCTATCATCACGTATGCAGCCGCCCTTTGGTGGTATAAAGTAACGCAGAGGTCAGCATAGGCTAAACTCAACTAAATACAGAGACTAGCATGTGTATGTGCAACTGGAGCGATGAAAACTGCACCAACAGCTGCATCCCACCACTTCATCCAGAAATGAAAGAAGCAATGGTTAATCCTACACGCTACAAATTCCAACATAGTCCACACTGATATCCTACAAGAATTCAGACAAAGTGAACTACTTGGAATACATTTGACAGACAAATGTCTACCACTCTATAACTTCCGACGCAACTTTAAGGTTACATTCCCAGACCGTCTAAACTGGGAACAGAACAAACCAACATTCCGTATTTCAGGCCGAAATACATGCAATAGAACTCTTCATTCGAGAGAGTCTTAACAGGGCTATAACAAATAAGAACTTTTACATTCTCTCTGATAGCAAGGTAGCTCTACTTGCAATTGACGCATTTGAAATAACATCAAAACTTGTCTGGGACTGCCTCCAAATCCTACAAATACTGGCCACCACAAACAAGGTTCACCTGATCTGGGTGACAGGGCACAGTGGATTTGCAGACAACGAAAAAGCAGACGAATTGGCCAGAAAAGGCTCCGCATCCTAATTCATTTTTCCAAGACCATTCAGCGGACTACCAATGAACACTATAAATAGTAGTGTGAAAACCTGGCTGAACGAAAAGAAGCTCCATTTCTGGCAAGCCAAAAACGTCATGCCAAACAGTTCCTACAAAAAAACTAAACAACTATAGGTACTACAATTAAGTAGAAGTCAGATTCGATTGGTCACAGGCTTTCTCACAGGGCACTGTCGAGTCAAAAAACACCTGATGACAATGGGTATAACACTTGCAGACTGTGCAACGAGGACGCAGAAACAGCACAACACATACTATGTGACTGTAACTGTTTAAGTCAACGTTATCTAGGTAAATTCTACCTCGAAGCAGCGGACATAGCTGCCAGCACACCCAAAGAGCTAGCCGCCTTTATAACAAACTGCGGCATCATGGATGAACTATAAATGGAGGACATCACAATAGGCCCACTTGTGGCCGCAGTGATCTGGGATTTAATATACCACCTCCGCCTACAATCTACAATCTACAAGTCGGCGCAGGACAAGGAGCCTGTTAAATGTAACCAAAGCACATATCGGAACTCTTGTCCGAGTATTAACCGGTCACTGTTTATTAGGAAGACACGCTGCGAGGCTTTTGGAGTCACCGTAAATTCAAAAAATTAATTGTAGCGGAAATAACCGAAATTCACTCGAAGAACTCATGTGTCCTAATAGCAGGAGTAGGATAATTGAGCGTCTTGTATAGTGTCCGTAGTATTTCTTGACAAAGCTACTACTCAATTGCCTTATTCTTATGCCAAAGAAACAGCGGCAAGCGTAATTCTTTATTTACTTGCTGATGTGATGTAAATGGCCACGTTCCAATGACCGCTAGTCGTCTAGCACATAATATCCCTGATGAAGGAACGCTGGTGCTAGAGATCTAGCGGCAGCGGCAAAGTGACGTTAGAACCAATTTGAATTCGTATTATTTTATCTTCATGAGAGTCAAAAATCTATTTTGTGCCATCATGTCGCATATTTATTATTGCACTATAATTTAAATAAATAAATACAATGTGTATTAATTACATAGAAGTTGGAATTCCCATTTTACACCAAATTGGAAATATTTGACTTCTGCACTTTCACTTTTATTTTGACAGTTCGTTATTTTTTTCAATCTAGCAGTTCATTTTGCGCTAGATTGAAAAATTTCCCAGAAAAGGATATTTCACAAAATGTGCTAGAGTTTTAGCGTAAATGGTGAAATGACAGTTTTTTTTATATGGAGTTTGGCATGCCGCTCGTCATCTAACGGTCAATGGAACGCGGCCAATTTCTTATAGCAGACACTAAGGACTGAAGTTAAGTACGTACGAATATTTTATTCGCTAGTTTGTGGAACGCGGTTTAATGATGTGAATTGCGAATAAACTGTGACAATTCGCACCGAGGGTAAAAGTGACTTTAAACTTGTTTTCTTAATACATTTTGATGGAGTAATTAATTATACTATTCTTAGAATAGTAAAATGTGCAATTTTCTGTTCATATATGCATCAAAAGTGGTTTGTTCGCATTTCATCAATTGGTTCGTTCGCTCTCATGTGAATGATCCTTAACAACCTCATTTATAGTGGACTATTCTGACAATCTTATTGTTCGATTCGGCGATTTTGTGCATCCCTTCTTGTTGATAGATAGATACACAATACTTCGTTTTGACCCAATATTATTTGCAAACGCACCTGTGAAAGCTTGCAGCCTGAGTTCTGCTCATCGGACGTGGTGCGATCCACGTGTCCCAACCATCTCAGCCGTTGTATTTTTAGTTTTTTGACCGGGATGATTAAGGTCTTATATAATATCTCCTTGGTTCTATGAGAGAGGGCTTTACTTCTTCGCTTGATCTCTGTGACGATGTCATTTTGCGAAGTGATAGTGGAGCACAGGTATACAAAGTCTTTAACTACTTCGAAGTTGTATGATAGTGACGTTTTGTCCGAGTCGCCGATGTTGAGAGTCCTTTCTCGTTGACAGCATATACTTCGTTTTGTCCTCATTAACAGCCAATAACGCCTCCGTTTCGATGCTTGCAAATGCGCCACTGCCAGCTCGCCGCGTTCTCCAAATAATGTCAATATTATCAGCATAGGCAAGTAGTACCTCTGGTGTTGGCTTGTGAGTTTTGTACAATTGCTTCAAGAACGATGTTAAAGAAAGTAGGTACATGATAGCGCGTCGCCTTGTCTCAAACCTTTTTCGACATCAAATGGCTCGGTGGTGTTCTTGCCGACTTTGACGGAGCAGCGATATTTCTCCATCGTCATCCTGTTTGGCGGGGATGCCAAAACTTGTCATGGCCTTGTATAATTCGTCACTACGCTATAATAGGCGACTTAAAAATCGATAAATAGATGGTGTGTATCGATCTGAAATTCATGGCTTTTTTCCAAGATCGGTCGGAGTGTGAAAATTTGGTCGATGGTTGACTTTCCTGATATGGGCCGATCAGGTTATTTTCGAAAGGTTTTAGTCGTTAACACAATACAGCCGACAAGATCTTATACGCGACATTCAGGAGACTTATTCCTCTATAGTTGGCGCATTTCAGATTATCTCCCTTCTTCTGGATGGGGCACACAATGTTGGCACCATTTTATATGGTATTTTCGCAATGCTCTTTCAATAACTCGTGAATAAGATCCCGAGATACTTAAACTTCTCCACCTGCTTCAATGTAACTCCGCTAACATGCAGAGTGCATTGAACAGGCGTTCTGGAGACAACTATCACTTCAGATCTGTTCACGTTTACTTTCATCTCAGCTTCAACACAAACGGCTACAAACCGATCGAGTACGCCTTGAAGTTCAGTCTGAGAGGACCCAAGGATGATCATGTCATCTTAACGATTATTCATCATATCTATGAACATGTGATTTCACATTTCACACCCTCTATCTTTTAATCCTATTCAAGGTTCAACTTGTGCAACTTGTATTTCTGGAAATGAAGGAGTAACATGACAGCGCATCACCTTGTCTTAATCATTTTTAGACCTCAAAGGTCTCGCTGAGATTGTTTTCGATCCTAATGGCTATAGTGTTCCTGCACAACTTGAAGAATTTGTCAGGTATGCCGTATGCCAAAACTGAGCATGTCACTATATAACTCGTCTTATAATCTGGAAACAGATACATAGTGGGTGGGCATCGATCTGGAGTTCTTGGGTTTTCTACACAGAATCTGTCGTAGTTTGAATATTTGCTGAGTTATGAACTTACCGCACTAATCAATTCGTTGACAGAAGTTTTTAGGAGTTAATACAGTACGGCAGACGGGATTTTATATGCGATTTTAAGAAGACTGATTCCTCCATACAAATGGCGCAATTTAGTGAATCTATTTCGTGTGAATAAGGCAATCGATGCTGAGGTTTAATTCATCAGGAATACTTTCTTTACACAAAATCTTGGAGATGATAGTATAGTGGCTTGCTCTAAGAAAATCTTATAATCTGCCCAATTTAACAAAGGCCAAGAAACGGTATAGGCACCACAACCGTTCGACGGTGACAATATCATCACTGTCCTACTGCTTGTCTTACCTATAGAGTCTAGCTCTTATCATTACAAAGATCACGATTAGACTCAGAGAGTCGAGGTATGGTCTTCGATAACCCCACGGCCATAACAACATTCGGTTTTCCCCATCAAGAGACCTCGAAACCCTCAACGAATAACATTTGAAGTGTAATTCGCTACAAGATTAGATTGACATCAAGACGGGTCAAAAATGGACTGTGGAGTAGGTATTTTTTGAGTCTCGTAATATCACAAAATCCTACATAGGTTTCCGGATACCGTCAGCGTATTTCAGACGGAACTGTTTGCTATCCGAAAAGTCTGCCGTCTGATCAAACTACCTACACAAATATAACTCCCAGGCAAAATATAGACATATTCATAATTCGCCTCAGTCAGTTATGTATAATCTCAAAATTAGTGCCAGATTTGGGATCCAGTACTATCTACGTTTATGGAAAGGAACATCCTGACGACCTGACTAGTCAAGGCTTAGCCATATATGTACCTTCTAAGAAAAATGCGAAAAGATATTGCGACAATAACAGCAATGACCATCACCACAGGCTACTGGCCTTAAGGGACCATGCAGTCAGACCCACGATGAAACTAAAAAAGAAACTCTCAATTACTATCTATGCACCTATTTGGCACCCTGCTTATGACTGAATTTCTTATCCCATACTCAAAAATTCGCCTGCAGTACAAATTACAATGCAAATTTTCGACCAAGCATTATCCCCCAAACATGGAAAATTGAGAGTGTAGCACCTATTCCAAAACCTTTAAAATCCGCCACTGATATTAGCGGCTACCACTCGATATCTCTTTTACTAGTGTAGGCAAAGTCCTTGAGAAAAAAATACCAAGACGCCTTCTTTGGTACTTGGAGTTAAACAATCTCATAGACATAAACCAAGTAGACTTTAAATACGGTCGATCTACTACTGATGCTCTTTAGCATATCGATGCCTTCGTTGTTTCAGCTCTATCCTCTAAAAACCATATTTCAACCCTGCCAATAGACTTTGAAAAAGCTTTTGACAGACTTGGGATACATGTGGTATCTACTTATTAAATCATTCCTTTCCAAACGAAAATTCAGGATTAAAATACATAAATAATGTTTACTCTGAAGTCAGTGACTTCGAGAATTGTATCCCTCAAGAATCTCCACGATCTTTAATCATTTTTATTGTTGCATTTAATGAATTTAGCGAGATCTTAACATGATATAACACCATTCGTCACTCTCTGTACGCCGATGATTTATTTATTCTATCAAAATGCAAAGATATCGATAACCTCATTGCCAAATGGTAAGCGTTACGGAGATTAACGAATGGTGTAGGTATATTAACTGGAGCAACATTTTCTAATAACAAAACCAGTATAAATACAGGGTGTTCCAGTTAAGAAGGACAATCCTTTAAGGGAAGATTCCTGAAGTTATGCCGACAAAAATGGTCAAAAAACACTAAATCTGACCTAAAAACCATGGATTTTTTCTTCTGGGGTACTTGCTATCAAAGAAAAATTGTATTTTATTGTTGCTTAACATAATTTTTAGGAAATTTCTCAAGGATAAAAATTTTATAAAAAAATGAAAATTTATAAATTTTGAGTTTAAGGAGCCATAACTTTTTTGTAGCTGCACAGATATACCCAAAGTGCTTAGGACTTGTATGCGCTATTAAATTGGCTTTATAGTGTTTAATTGTTGTGCTTATAATACATAGTTTAGAAGTTATAGTGTTTTAAGTGGTAACACCTCCAAAGTAGAGGTCACCTACTTTGATGAGCTATAAGAGGAAATACGATGAAAATAGACAGCCCCCCTGCCATACAATTTTTTGTTCGGCATAACTTCAGGAATCTTCCCTTAAAGGATTGTCTTTCTTAACTGGGACACCCTGTATAACAACAAAATGCAAACTGATTTTCACCCATCGATGGTTCTAAAACAGAAATGGCAAGGTGCTAGCGAAAGTTATAACTCTGGAAATCTGTTCAGTATTTTCTGCAGAAGCTCTTGCAACTCTTAAGGCCTCTACATTAAACAAAAAAACTATAATTTGTACCGACGGTCTCTCTGTAATATCCGCTATCAGAAATATTAACAACAAAACTCCAATAGTCGAAGCTTTCAGGTAACCTTTTGAAAAACGACAAAAATATTAAACTCATGTGGGTTCCTGCACACGTGTGTATTAAGGGGAATGAAGAAGCAGATAAAGCTGCTAAGGCAGCTGGGTTGCCCACTTTCAACCGAATCTCAAAATATCGAATCCAAAATCTCGAAAAAAAAGATCTCGAAACCATAAAATCTCGAAAATACAAAATGCCGAAAAAAAAATCTCGATAGACAAAATCTCGAAAATTTAAGAATTTTGTGTATTTTAAGAGAAAAATATTTCAAAAACAAATATTTCTTTCATGTATAAGGTTAAGGAATTCATGAGAATCACGGAGAAGGAACATTTTCTTGATTCTCACAGATTTAAGTACCTAAAGCCAGGACCAGACTTGTAATGCGTGTAACGTAAGGGCTTAGGACACAACACACTACACTGCGACATAATACACGAGACAAAAATGTTTCTACACAATATGAAATAGTTAGCAGTCATAGCAAAACAGCACTCCGCAACACCCCACGCGTTAGAAGTTAGTTCGGGCTTAAGCCGATTCCATAAGAACGGAGTGAACATAGGAGAGATTGTAGTAGTCTTAATAAAATCTCATCGATTCTCCTGAGTTACACTTAACCGTCCATAGGTTCCAAGGAGCCTATCACAAACAGTGCTTTATTTAGTGTTGCGCGTTAATCCAAAACCGCATCGATATATCGATGTTTTATTATCAAGATGAAAATATCGATGCAAAAAAAAAAATCGACCCAAAAAAATCGATAGTATCGATATGTGCAAACTTAAAATTTTCCTGAGTTTTCTATTCTTTTTTATTGAAAAATTATTTTTATTGTTTAGAGGACTCAATAAATTTCTATTTGACAAAGGAAATAATTCAAGACAAGAATTTAACTTTTTTTTTAATGATTTTTGAAAAAAAAAAAAAAAAATTACAGCTGAGACAGTGGAAATTGAGTGCGCAGAAAAATCGGGATGAATACATCGATGCATCGATAACATCGAAAATAAATTATCGAGTGAAATAATCGATATTTTTTTACGAAAATATCGATGAATCGAGTGATTCGATATTATATCGCGCATCACTAGCTTAATTTCTACGTTAAGTTAAACTAAGTGAATTACCGCCCTCCTAAGGGCGACAAAATAATATTTTAGGGTGTTAGAAATCGATTTCACCAAAATGAAATATTTTTGCAAAAATCTCGATAGGTATTTTTTTCGACATTTTGTCGATTCGAGATTTTTTGTTGTCGGTGAAAAGTGGCGTTCCCAAGGCAGCAGCATCAAAAGAGCCACACAACAACAAAGACATTATGCAAAAACTAATAATGACAATATCTAACCAAAAGAAACTTGAGACATGGAAACAATACGTCCATCACTACTCAGTCATCAACACAAAAGCGGAACTGACAAAAGGCTACAATTTTTTCGTCTACAAATAAATAGTATTTTTCAGAAAAAAAACAATGGAAACGTCGGCAAAAATCGAAAAAACGTCTGAAATTTAATAGAAATCGTGTGAAAATAAATAGAAATCATCAGAAAATCAGATATTGGAAACGTCTGAAAAAATTTTTGAAACGTCTGAAAACAAGTTTGAGTAAAAGGGAATATTCATACATATATTAATTTTGAGAATCGGCGTTGCGGTCTTTAATTCTTTAAAATATAATATAGTTTAGTTGAAGGGGTATCGAGGGGTATTGTCATGTGGCGAATATGGAACATCTTAGTTGTCATTGTACATTTTTTTCTGGCAAGATTATATTTCTTTTCAGACAAAAATAGTGCTTACGATTTATTCAGATTTTCAGACAAAATTTTAAGATTTTCAGACGAATATTTAAAAAAAAGCTGACAAAAACTAGCAGATGAATATGAACAAATTAGAAGATGAAAATAATTTATTTTCAGACGAAAATGTTTTAACCAATGACAAAATACCCTACAAATTGTCATAAAAGTATGATCCGATGCTTCCTTCTTCTCCGCATGGGCCATAAAAATTTAACACACAGTCATGTATTAGACAAGAACGACCCTCCAATTTGCCATCTTTTGGAATGCCAAAAGATCAACAATAGAGCAAATAACCTAGTAAACTCCACACTCGTCGACCCACTAAGATCGGCCACGGAAATAAATATAAAAAATATCTTTAAAATACTTAAATATCTAAAACTTGAAAATTTATTATAATTTGTACTATAAATAACACTTAGCATTAAGTTTATTTACGTAGCTGAAAAGCTAGTGCTATACTAATAATATATATATTGTTATTTGTAATATATTTACTTAATAATAAAGACAATAATAATAATAATGAACAGAAATTGTTCTTAGATTTATTTAACACATTTCCTTAAACCCAGCTTTAAGATCCTTTATAATAATAATGGAGACACTAGCTCCTGTGTTCATTTCTACCTCTTCAATCGCCACCTATACTTCCACTAATTCTTTTCCTTGCACGAAATGTGTAGTCTCAACCTTATGTTTCCTCAAATCATCGATCTCGAAAGCTCTGAAAAACCCTTTAAACTGATGCCGTTATTGTTTTTTTTTATTCCAAAAGCAAAACTTCATGGACCTCGACCACCTTATAAGTCCAATCCACGATTTGGCTGAATAATGTTTTTTTTTAGAGTGCAATTTCCCGCACTGTCTACAACTATTGGACAACTTGCTTCTCATCTTTATTTTCACTGCGTAATTTTTTTTTATATATTTTCGCGTTTTCTCCCTTGTCTCATTTAAATAGCTTACAATATTTGGACACATTGGAAGTTGCTCTTTATCCGGACATCTCCATTTGAGGTACTCCCTCACAATATTGCTCATAAGATTTCGACTTAGAAATTCTTGTTGTATAGGTACGCTCATTCCCCGCCCCACTTCTGTAATTATAATTACTCATAAAATATTATTAGGGACGATGCCTAGATACTTTACTTCCTTTGTAGGTTCTTCAAATTGTTTGGAGGTTAAGATTTCTCATTCAAAGTACCCAATTTGAACGCGGTATCTAAACGTAAATATTGACAGACAGAGTTCTGACATTCATACCACGATTTGTCACTAATGTAAGTTAAATGGCAGTTTTCAAGAGTTTACCCGGTCTCGTTGTTCATACGTCCTTCGAAATAAAAGGCATACCTGTTGATTTATGTTTCTTATAATTTATTTATATTTTTGCGTATACTATACAAAATGGCAACACAATACAAATTAGTTTCACAAAGAGTTAATGTTTAAGAAGATCTGAGATTAAGTAAACTTTGTGGATCTTTCCTTAACCCAAATAAGTGGACCCAAACATGGTGATCTGAAAACAAATCCATTAAACGTAAACAAATCTAAAATATTTCTTACTCGATCAAGAGCTGCATTCCATTAATTTCACTTCACAAGAATATCTGCAAATACATAAAAATCAAGTGCAAATATAAAAAAAATTCACAGACCGATGATTTACTAGATGTTGTGTAGAAATATCATAGAATTTATTTTATTAAAATAAGTAGATAGTATATATCATGTAATTTCTGATAGATGTCACATCTATATAAGGGTCCGCCAAATAACTTTTTTTTTTTGAAAATGCTATAAAAAAAAACTACTGAATATTTTCTCAAATTTCTTTTTTTATTTGAAAGTACAATCCTTCCGGTTAATAATGGAAAATAATTTCATTCAAATGGCTGCCTCGGCTGGCCATGCAGTAGCCTACACGATCGGTCCAATTTTTAAGCACATTATCGATTGTGTGCAGCTGTATTTCACCAATGGCTTCACGAATATTGTCCTTTAAAGCGTCAATTGTGTCTGGCATGTCGACGTAACACTTATCTTTTACGGCACCCCACAAATAATAGTCCAACGGTGTCAAATCGCAGCTCCGCGGTGGCCAAACGACATCAGCTCTGCGGCTGTTAATGCGATCTTCAAAAACAGTGCGCAAAACATCGAGTGTAGCTTCGGCTGTGTGGCACGTAGCGCCGTCCTGTTGAAACCAAATGTTGCCAATATCCTCCTCTTCAATTTTTGTGAACAAAAACTCGTTCAACATGGCCCGATAACGATCGCCATTGACTGTAACGGCCACTCCTTGCTCATTTTCGAAGAAAAATGGCCCAATTATGCCTCTGGACCAAAATCCGCACCAAACAGTGACTCGTTTTGGGTATACGCACTGTTTTTGGCTTTTCACGCTTTGGTTTATCGATGAGGACGCCAGTTTCTTTCACTTTTTTCACAAGATAACGAACATACGGAGCTGACGGTGCTTCTCTTCTTCCAAAATCCGTACGCAATTTTCGCACACATTCTGCAACATTACCATGATTTTCAAAGTAATGTCGCAATATTTCCCAGCGTTGTTCAAGCGTATACACAACCATATTCGTTCAGCGGAAGGATAAAACTAATTATCTGTCAAATCAGACATGAGCTAAGTGTTACCATTCGCGAAATAAGCACTAGTTGAAAAAAAAAACGTTAGATGGCGGACCCTTTATTAACAAAATTTCAGTTCTGTTCGCGGAACCTTCTGGGCATTCAGACGGTCGCAATCAGCTCATTTCCGAGCTCACCATTTGGCCAATTATAAAGAAATTCGAGGAAAGTTCTACCAAACATATTACTGCAGTTCGGATCCTTCCCAAGAACATGGTTACTGGGAGCGCCACCATCAGGCCATGGACATTTTCCGATGAGGATTTCAAAAAGATGGTGCTATACGCGACATAGAATGACACACTGAAAATATTAGAGTCGAATCCGCGTATAATCTGACAAAAACCGACATCAATTGGCCACCATACCGTGTGATGTTACACTTGTTTTACAACTTTTATTTTTTTGGGATACGTTTAAACTCTGGTCTATACTAATCAGCTAGTAACCATTGCCGAATGCCGACCTTAAAGAACGTTGTTCGCGTTAATGGCGAGATTGTAGCCAACTGATGTTAAGCAATGCCATGGAGGCTATATCAATGACACTATTTTTAGTAGTATCTAATCTTTTTTAACTAGAAATACAAAGATATCCTTTGCAGCAAATACAAATTGTTTTACTTAAAATCAAAGATGAATTATAGCCTTTTTTTACGATACACTTGAAAAATGTTAAACAGCAACCGCGGTGTGCTCATGTGAAAATTATTTTCAAATATGTTGTTACTAAATGTTGTAAAATAATCTCTTAAATATTATTATAAAGACATTTCGTATTTGAGAAATGAAAATGACCCACAAAAACCATTCTCAATATTACCTTCGTCACAATTTATTGAAATTAATTTTTTTGCTTGTAAATTTATTACAGGTGCACAACTTAAAAACATCCTAATAACTTTCAAGAACATCCAACTTCATTAAATGTTTCCAGCTACACCCCTTAATATTTCAAGCGTAATGATTTTGTGTTATACTAAGCTGATCACATGGCACAAAGTAGAAATTAAACATGAATCATGCAATAATTATTCATTCGGTAACTTATTTCAACAATCTCTGGGAAGAACCCTTTAAAAGGTTTTGGCAATGGTAAATACAGGATAAGACAATCTTATTCAGAATAATGGGGTTGGTAACTGGTAAGTCGGAGCAGATGACGTATACTCTTCTCTTCCTCCGTCCATTGCTATTATTTGATACTCGCGTTTGAACCTTAAAGCAACGACGTTATCTGTAATAACAACTAGGGAGTCAAGTCCTTGAATGAGGTGCATTAGAGTCTTATAAATAATTAAAATTTCTCTTGTCAGTCGAAATACAAATGGGCTGTCAGATATGGTGCACAGTCTGCCTAAGGAGATTTTTGCTCTGTTTTTTTCCTATTTTCGCTTATATCCTTTCTAAGTTGTTTCTTTCGCCAGTGTTGGTAATTTCTATGTAATAATAATAAAAAAAGGAAGGATATTTGAAGTGATTAACTGGATTATCCGGAAGCTTTACTCTTCATAGTTGCCATTATAAATGCAATGACGGAAATGATGCCAGGCCCTTTGTTATGTAAAAATAAAATATACCTACCCATTGTTATTATTAACGGGGTTAGGTGAAGTAGAGGCGGTCATCGAACGAGATGGCCAAAGGTATTTCTCCAACGACATTGCAACCTATACATGTTAACCAATGATCCATTATGTGATATGTAGCGACACTATTCCGCTATTGTTTTTGCAGTTTAAGTCAGCTGTTTCTAATTATTTTGTTAGCATTTCAAAATGCTTATAAGGTTAGGTTAGGTTAATAAGAGCTAGGGAAGCCATTGTGGTAAACTAGAATGCGAAAAACCTATTAATTTGCTCTTGAAAAATATCCAATTCCCCTGGAGAAACCGAGTAGCCCATTTGTAGTTAGTATGGCTTATCTCCTCACAATGCTGCAAGAATTACCTTTCCAGAAATATGTATTTACTGATGAGACTCCACCGATAGTTACTGCTAGTAATGAGACTCCAACCAGATCCTGAGTTAAACTCAAGAAATGCAATAATTCACGGATCTGAATATTCTTTTGCCACAAGTGATAGTCATTTAAGTCGACTTAAAAACAAAACCAATTTATTGCTCCACCATGTTCTGCATACTTTACTGTGGTGCACAATCAAATCCTCATCGTTACTTTTATTTTCACCTGATAACTTTGAGAAAACAAAACAGCTTTCGCCATTCTCACGTCAAATTTTACAATAAGCACACAACTCACACAAGAATCTTAGAACCACAAAATTGTATTATTTAATAATTACTTATATCGACTTAAGATGATTTTCCCCACGCTGTACATTGGTATAAATTATAAATGTCCTGCGAAAACTAGTCCATTGACCCGTTCGGATTCGGCAACAAGATATATGTCCTTTTCCTTCCCAATTATAAAAATTGTATCTCTAAAGGGAACCTAGGCCTAGTGTGCCTAGTGCCTTACATACCTCATGCGGCAAATAGTAGGTATTACCTATATATTTATATGTATAATTCTTCTGTACGTGTTTGTAACCGAACTCGTTCTAAACGACTAGTCCGATTTTAATGAAATTTTGTGTGTATGTTTGAATGGGTCTAAGGATGGTTTAGATTCACAATTGGACCCCGTAGGTGGTGCTGCGATCCGATTCCACAAAATTTCAAATAATACAAACTCTACAATAAAAAAAAATTAAAAAGCAAGAATAAGCTCATGAATAAAATTTCAAATAATATACACTAAACAAAAAAAAAAATATGAATAAAATATCAAATAATAAACAATAAAAAAAAATCATAAATAAAATTTCAAGACAAAAGGGCGTGGCACCTCCCATACGAAAAAAAAACAAAAAAAATCATATACTTATCTAGAAAGTTATATCTGTGAAAGTTTGATCAAAATTGGATAAATGGGCGTGGTATCTACCTACGATATTAAAAAAAAATACATTTTAAATGCTATTTCTTGACATTTTATAAAACCTAACGAGATTGGATAAAAGGGCGTGACACCTCTCATAACAAAAAAATATACATATATTTCAAATTCGACAGTCATGGGAAAAAATACGTCTCGAACTCTAGACTCGAGTTTCCCAAAGTGTGCTCCGCCCCGAATATCCAAGTGCTCCGCGGAAAGATGCGAAAAAATATGAAAATTCCGTCAGGCTAGTTAATTTTGTACTTCTACAACTTTGTCATTTTGTTCACAGCAATTGAGTTTGTGTATTGATTACATACACTACACAATACAAAAATGGGTAAAGATAAATCGTGTACTCCAGAAATAGAAACAAATCAATGGCGTTGATAGCAAAAAAATGTTGGTTGATTTGTGTTCTACGAAGCTTGTTTTAGGCGCAATTCAAGTTTCTAAGCAAAGAGAAGAAAGGAAGATTGGATGCAAAACTTCTCTAAAGGAAGACACTTAGATTTTCCGGACAAGAAAAGCCAGCCAATTTCGATATCCATAAATGTTAGGGAGACTGTTGAACTTAAAATCCATTAAGTAGTCTCGCCCAGGACCTTAAGTCGCCGTTTAGTAGAACAACATCTTTGTGGATGCAGATTCCAGAAAAAACCTCATATGTAACTTCCAAAAATAATTGCAATTTTGGAAATTGTATATTTATTTTAATTTATTTGGATCCGATAGAAAAATGTATGTAAGGCGTTCTTCAACAAAGAATCGCAGCCAAAGCACACGCTTCAGACCATAAAGCATGAAGGAGGGAAAGTAATGGTCTGCGGTGTTTAGTTCGGTGTTGGTCCATTAGTTCGTATAAGGGTCGACCCTTTATCGACACGCTCGTAAGAGCATATTAGAGAAAACCCTTTTTTCCCATACATGCCATACATGATTTCCAACACGACAACGATCCTTAGAATACTCCGCGGATAGTGAAGCAAAGGCTTACCCTTACGGATATCAATAATATTATGTTTTGGATTGGCCCACGCAAAGTCCCGACATAAACCTAATTAAAAACTAGTTGCCCGACGTCGCAAGAGCCTTAAAAGCAAACAAATCAATAGATGCTGAACAGCTTTTAGAAAATATTAAGCAGGTCTGGAACACTACATTTTATATCTACCGCCATTATTTTCAGAAAAGATTGACTGCCATTTTAAAAAATAAAGACTAATATCAGGTGAAGAAGTGGATCTATATTTGTGTGATGATGTCATGGCCGAAATGCAGTGAACAAAAAATTGTGTTTCATTTTGGACCTAAAGCCCACTACAACCAAAGGATTTATAAACAAAAAAGTCACATAAGTTTTACTTACTTCTTCAATTTTATAGAATTAAAAAAAATCGGAAAATAGTTACTGCTTTTTCCATAACTGCGACTGCGAAAAATGGGGTACGGACAACGAAGTGCTCCGCGAGGAATTTATCTCCTGAAAAGTGCTCCGCGACCAAAAAAGATTGGGAACCGCTGGTCTAGACAATACAATTCGTGGGCACACGTCTGAGGACATATCGGTCAAGCACCACGGAGTACAGAATCAGTCCGGATACATTGGTTAAATAAAACGGCCGCAGAACAATTGACGGACAATGAAAATGTACGAGTAGGCAAAACAACCTTCAGCGGGTTTATTTATAATTTATTTTGATGTGAAGTGAAAACATCTTCACGACATATTGTGAAGGACTCGCGGACCATTACTTACAAGGGCCTCTAAAGTGATGACATAAAATTATTCGCCAGAAAAAAGTAAAACCCGATATTAAATACAAATTTAAAATTATATATATAATTGAAAATGCCATCTCATTTGATGCAAGTATATTACTCTCTGTAGCCATTATATGAATTAAAGATATTGATAATTAACATATTAATGGGAAACATTTATTATGATTTATCCCGACGTTTTCACGTTAAATCTACGCTGAGGATTCGCCGATTCTCAAGAACAAGATTCCCAGATGTATTCAACAGACACTGATATAACCACAGCATAAAAATTGAAATTACTAACGCATCTTACGGATTCATAGATAGGTACCTCCATCATATGATTGAATTAAAAGATATCAGAAAATAAAAGCAAATTATTAAGGTATAAAAATAAAAATCTACCAACTTCTGCTCCAGTTGGGACTCTTTTCCTTCCCTAGCATACTTAAAGCTCCCTTACAGAAAAAAGATCTCCGACTCTAACTTCGAAAGGATTGTAATGTTAAAAGGAAAAACACTAATAATAACACATAGGTACAAAAATAATTTTTAATAAATTTTTTTTTAATCAATAAAATGAATAATTATATTATACATTTAGTTATATGTATTTCAATTGATTTTATGTAACTGCAATCACAAAAATAGTTTTTAACACATGTTTTTTAATCAATAAAATTAATAATTATATTATACATTTATTTATATGTATTTCAATTGATTTTATGTAACTGCAATTACATTACCAATTACGTGTAGAATAATAAAATTAAATTGGCAATTAACGGTAATATTTGACTTGTCGACTTGTCGCCAATATTGGACACTTATGTAAGTATTACCTTCTGTTACTATCTTTGACATGTGGCACGCTATACAGTTTTGTCAACAATTTTACAAGTTAATTTGCATTTTTTTTTTTTTCGATTTACGAGTTTCATTAAACAAAAGAATATTCTTTAGTTAGGCGTTATTTGTCGTTTACCTACAACGCAATTTGAAAATCAAATAAATTATTAAATCCTGCGAAACAAACATTTTTATTAGGCGTGTTTTTTATTCGTAAAATGTCACTCACAAAAAAAATTATCAGCAAAAAAAAATACGAAATCTATATAAAATTAAATTTGTATGAAATTATTTTTCAAGCCTATATAGAATAGCCAAAAAATCGCACCTTTTGTTTTAGGTGTATAGGTAGTGCTGCTGATCTAAAAAAAAAAAAAACTCCCGAGGGGACTGACATTCGTCATGCCGAATTAGATTGCGCCTAGTCGTTCGACTAATCGGCAATTTATTTTTGATTCATTTTAAAAAATTGAGAAGATAAATCCGGCGTTTGTCGGATTTCTATAATTTTTTCATTGAAAATATTATCTACTTTTTGTTCTTAGCTAAATTTTACGCCCATATTATTCACTCTGGGTGTAAATCAGGTTTACGTTAATTTTACACCCGAACATTAATCCGCATTTTTAAAAACCGACAATTCAAACCTATATTCGTAATAATCACTCAAAAACACGCATGAAATCAGTTTAAACCGATTTTAATCCGATTTTAACCCGTTTTAAAACTACGTAATTTTAAATTTCACATAAAATGAAATTTTTTGTTTTTATTTGTTTGTCACTAATTGGAAATTGATTTGATTTTTTGCGACATCAACATTAATGGTCAATTTTACTTAGATATTTTTGTGTCCAATGTGAAATGAGTGGAATCGAATACAATACAATTAATACATTTATTTTTTAATAGGACAATAGACAAATGTTAGATATTACAAAGTTAATTCCAAAATTCCGTTTTTCTTACCTTCCTGCTTTTTATTATATTTTCGCTTTCATTTATTTTCTGCGAGCGAAGAAATGTCAAAAATGTGACAAAAAAAATAGTAAATAATATAAAATTGAGTTTTAACCCGGGTTAAAGTATTTAAACTGGTCTACGGAGTGCAGTTTAAATTCAATCGGATTAAACGCCGACAAGATTTAAAAAACGGGCCACATCATCGCGTGCTAATTGATATGAAATGAGAGCTTTAAAATATTCTCATTATAAATTAAAATGTCATCCAGACCTAGCCCTACCGAAATTATATGAATACTTAACGTCTTTCTTTCATCTTGCAACCAGAGATGATAATTTACTTCATATTTAGTAGATCTACTTCATTTTTTAATTATTGTTCATCTGCTACGTAGCAACTTTTTTCTACTTCGTTTATTTATGGTTCAAAATATCATTTAAAATAGACAATATTGATCAATTTGACTCTAAATACATCAACAACGACGAATCAACGAAATATAGGTAAATATCAGGAAAAATGCGTCATGTAGAATATCATTTATGTGCTTCTGTCACACTACACATCCTTCTATAGATCCCATTATCCCATTGAAGACCTAACTTTATCATTTTGAGCATTTCGCCAAATGTCTGCTTCGTTTTTTTAAAATCTGCTTCGTTTTTTCGGGCAATTTGCTACTTTTTTTGGGTTCAGCATTATCATTCCTGCTTGCAACCTCTTCAACCGATTTATTTTTATTGAATTTTTTTTTGTATAAATAAAACAGCATTCATTAACCCCCAGTTTCACAGTAGAAGTTTAAACTAAAGTTCAACTGCACCTGAGCTTTAGTTTAAATTTGAAGTTCAACTCGCCCGATTTTACAATATTATGTAGTCTGAAATTCATTACAATTCAACTCAGTTTAACTGAATGTAATGAATAGAATTTGAAAGGATTGTACTGTACTTTGCTTTGTGACGACTTTTCCAAAATCGTTTCTTGTATATTCTTTCAAAGAACACACAAACCAACGTCAAATATTTGTGTTTTTAACAATCGGCTGCTTTGAAATTGAAATGTCACTGTGACAAGAGATCTGTAGTTTAAGCAGCAGAATACTGTCGTTTAACTTTAAATTATAGAAAACCAGTAAGACAATTATCTTCGACTATGCCGAAGCTCAAATACCCGGTACTATATTATTGTAAAATAAAAAAAATATTTTAGTATTAAAAAATTATATATTTGTATGGGAGGTATGGGTACTTTTTATTCGACCAAGCTCATTTTTTGTCAAAAATGTTTAAATATTATTAAAACAATATGTGCAAAGTTTAAACTTGCTATCTTTACTGTAGCTATTTAAATTTAATTTTTAACACAAAAAGCTATATAAATCTGATATTTTTGTATGGGAGGTAGTAGTAGTTTTCATCCGATCTTGCTCATCTTCGAACTTAGCCTCAGTTTGGTGGATAAAAGCTTACATACCAAATTTCAAGTCGATAGCTCTTAAATTACGGCCGTAATCGTGCGGACAGACGGACAGACAGGCGGACATTGCTAGATCGACTAAGAAAGTGATGCTGATCAATAATATATATAGTTTGTCATACCTACAACGCCTCCTTATGGGCGTTACAAATGGAATGACAAAATGAATATACCCTCACCACAGTGTGGTACCGGGTATAAAAATCAAAAATTTAAGCTCAAATCTTCAAGTCTGAAGCGTGGGGCGCCCCAAAAGTTTCTAATATTCCATATGATATGGTACCAACATTTCAGGAATGGAGTGTCAAATTAGACTTTAATTTTATACTTTCTGATACTCGTAGTAGCTAAGCAATATTTATTTTAGTTAATGTTTTAAGCTGTATCTAGGTATTAATCAATTCTGATATTACAATTACTCTAATACCCGATTTCACACTACGAGCTTAAGTGTCGATCCAAGGATCAGGATTAACACAAATTTGGTTTCCACATCAGTGCAGATGCAGACTTCACTTCACTTAAATAGTGGCTTATAAGTATCAATCCAGAGAATAAATAATTGCCATTAGTGCAATAAGATAATATTTATCCCAAAATACTTTGAGAAAACCTAAATAAGCAACAAAATAAGTTATGTATGGCAATACTGTTCAAGAGAAATGTCAAATCATCACTTCGTTATTAGGCCTGTTTTTTTCCACATCTATCTCAGTGAAGTAAAGTAAAGTAGAAGTTTTAACACGCAATTACAACAACTAAATAGAGTCTCGAAAGTGTCAAACCGTTCGTAGTTGTTGTAATTGCGTGTTAAAAATCTTACTTTACTTTACTTTACTTCCCTATCCCTAGCACTGAACATGCAACAAAACAAGGTCGACATCCGCAGCGTTGCCAACCACTTTTGACGAAAAAATGCCTAACTTGAAAGAAGAGGATGCCTTTTTCAATAAAATAATGCCTTAAACAATTTTTTTAGGTAAAGTGGAATAATAAAACACAGTGTGGTACCGGGTATAAAAATCAAAAATTTAAGCTCAAATCTTCAAGTCTGAAGCGTGGGGCGCCCCAAAAGTTTCTAATATTCCATATGATATGGTA
The DNA here is from genome assembly GCA_955612985.1 of Cheilosia scutellata. Lineage (NCBI taxonomy): Eukaryota > Metazoa > Arthropoda > Insecta > Diptera > Syrphidae > Cheilosia > Cheilosia scutellata. The sequence goes on along the minus strand of OY015313.1, from coordinate 56,758,469 downwards.
CCAACATTTCAGGAATGGAGTGTCAAATTAGACTTTAATTTTATACTTTCTGATACTCGTAGTAGCTAAGCAATATTTATTTTAGTTAATGTTTTAAGCTGTATCTAGGTATTAATCAATTCTGATATTACAATTACTCTAATACCCGATTTCACACTACGAGCTTAAGTGTCGATCCAAGGATCAGGATTAACACAAATTTGGTTTCCACATCAGTGCAGATGCAGACTTCACTTCACTTAAATAGTGGCTTATAAGTATCAATCCAGAGAATAAATAATTGCCATTAGTGCAATAAGATAATATTTATCCCAAAATACTTTGAGAAAACCTAAATAAGCAACAAAATAAGTTATGTATGGCAATACTGTTCAAGAGAAATGTCAAATCATCACTTCGTTATTAGGCCTGTTTTTTTCCACATCTATCTCAGTGAAGTAAAGTAAAGTAGAAGTTTTAACACGCAATTACAACAACTAAATAGAGTCTCGAAAGTGTCAAACCGTTCGTAGTTGTTGTAATTGCGTGTTAAAAATCTTACTTTACTTTACTTTACTTCCCTATCCCTAGCACTGAACATGCAACAAAACAAGGTCGACATCACGACATGTTTGGCTTCCACGCACACTCGTAGTTTTTGATGGCACTCAATTATAAATGGTTCACAATGATATTCAATTAGTGGCTTAACTGAACCATGTTTAAATGTGAAAAAGAAAACTACCTACTTAAGCAAAGTTTATGTTCAATCCTGCACTTAGCTAAGCCGACACTTAAGCTGCCACTGTGAAATTTGGTATAAAATTCTTAAAGATGTTCTTTATTCTTACCGTGTACTTCAAACGGTTGCCGGCTAAACAGTTTGATGAATTTGTCTCCGGTTTTGTAATGGGTAATATTATCCCTTATCCATTTTGTCGTTCAGAAAATATAGCTCTGTAAGTTTGCCAGCTGACAACTTGAATGTCATCCAACTTGTGACTTGTTCAGTTCACAGTTTGTCATTTAATAATCGTTTAATCATCCAACAGCATATTAGAATTGTGAAAGATTTTTTATAAAAATCATACCATAGCCATTTTTGGTGCTTTATTTTTATTGGTTTGATTGATTGATTTATCAATGATAGAAAAGCGTTAATAATACTGGGTTCAACAAGCAACACTACTGTAATTTAATTACCTTTAATTAAATTGATAGTCCTCAATTGATAGTCCTCAAGTTAAATACGTGAATCCATTAATACGAAAAGTTCCCAATCGATTCCATTCCGTCCATCCTTATCTGCATTTCCTAATGCGTCTCCTTCTCTAAAAAAAATGTAATGCTTCTCAACGGATCTGTAAGAAAGTTTAAAATATATAAACGAAACTAAGAGAAAATTACCTTAACCGCAGGAGATATCCAAGCCCACTACCTATACTGCAGACATCCATATTCTCATAAATTAAAAAAAAGTATACATAGTAATTTATTCTTCTAAAAAAATTAGTCTAACTTTATTTGTATTTGAAAAGGTTTTATATACAAGAACGTTTAATAATAAATCTTAGTTTTTATATTATATACATATATATATGTATTCTCCTTTTATTATTCTATTCTGTTTCTTAAAATAAATCCTTACACAATAGTTTTATCCGAAAATGATCTTCATTTAGTGAATCAATGAAACAGGATACTATATACATGGAATTTGCAAAATGCAAACAAATTTTCTTTTCTTTCGCAATTTGTTTATTCTATTACTAATTTATCAGTTGATTAAAAAAGCTATTAGCACATACCAAATAATCAATAAAATGAACGAATTTTATTATTCATTATAGTTTATTGCCTATTGCACATTCGTTTATTATTTTAAATAATTCTAATAATAAATTAAAAATAACACTAAACTCTCATTCAGTTTTTTTAGTCGAAGTTGTAACTTGTAACCTTCTGTGCTAAGACTTTCTATAGCTTAGTGTTTCTTGAGTCTATTGAGTTCTGAATTAAGGGTTTGTTTTAACTTTACACTAGGAAATACTTATGTTTGTCTTTTTCTTTTTTTTTCTTATTACAATTTAAATAAAAAATTAAATAACACTTTGCTGTATTTTTTTGTTATGTTCGAAAGTACAATTTCTGATGATTTTTCATTATAGGAACGCAAATTTAATTCAATTACTGGCTTAACTGCACTATACAATATTTAACAAAATTATTTAAAAAAAAAAACTTAAACAAAAAAAATAAAATAAACATATAACAAAAAAATATATATAACACGAAACTTTGGTCTGTCGATGGAGAATAGGGGGAGGGCGAGCAGTTCTTGTCAGTTATTTGTCCACTTTTACACTTTGTCTTTGGGATCAGTATCAGTATGCCGTTGTCAGCGTCGATGGTGTGATGATCGAGTCCATTTGATCGATGACGTTCAATATGCTGCTGTATGGGGATGTGTGGGATGTAAGCTACTATCAGTAACCAAAACCAGTGACTCCAGCGGGCCCAGGACCGGTCATTGATGCCGTAACACTACTAACTATACCTAATTGTGTGGCTGTATTATTTGATTGTCAGTGTTGTGCAGCGAATTTCATACGTTTTTGTTTTTGCCTTTGGTTGCAGAACCAGACTCGTACCACATTCTTCTTCAGATCCAATTTTTCAGCGATGGCAGCTATCTTCTCGCCAGACGGCCTTGGTTGGACGGCAAAATATGCTTCAAGGGAACGTTTTTCAGGTGCAGCAATGGAAGTCCTTTTTCTTGAAAAAAGACTCGATATAGATAACGGTACAGAATAGATATTCAATATTTTGGCAGCTCTCTCTGCCCAAATCGAATTGAAACATTGTCTACCTTTTTTTCTCGCCTGCAGGTAGAACACTCGGCGCATCTGGATCTCTTCGCTTGTTTTTCGCTTGCGCCTCCGCTTCTTCCAGCCATGCTTGCAGGATTGGTTTTAATGCTATCATGTTGTTGTGAGACAGGGTGAGACTCTCGAAGCGACATATGGTGCTTTGTGAGAGAGCTCCAACTCCAGGTAGTTTTAAATTCGCTAACGCTTTTCCGACATCCGCTTGGGTGACACCTTTAAGCAAAAATTAAATAAGTCATTACACTTTAGCAGATATAGCCAGAATCGTTTTTTAATTTAAGCAGTTACTAAAAATAAAATAATATCGAAAGTATATTTCTTTGTCCTCAAGTTATTCTATTCCTTGGATGAATATAATGTATATGCAACCCTAACAGTGAGAAAGATGAGAATACCCATTTTAAGAATTTATTTTACTCAGCTAGGAAAGTAATGGTTGGAACTGCGACCCTTGCACAGATGACCATCTGGACAAATTGTCGGTACAAGAATTCATATTTTTATATTTTTATTAACCAAATGAATGGGAACTGCTAATTGATTGCCCATTGCAGCAGATGGCTTAATAAGGAGCATGCACCAACTCATCTTTAAAATTTGGTCGGATGAAAGCATGCCCGACGAATGGAACCCCAACATCGTGTGCCCCATCCACAAGAAAGGAGATACTCTGAACTGGGCCAACTACAGAGGAATAAGTCTCCTGAATGTCGCGAATAAGATCTTTTCGGTTGTATTGTGTGTGAACGCCTAAAACCTTTCTCCAACAACCTGATCGGCCCATATCAGTGTGGTTTTAGACCAGGAAAAGGAAAGTCAACCATCGACCAAACCAAAAGATGGGTCTGGCTGTTAATGTGGACAAAACGAAATAGGTACATATATGCTGTCAACGAGAGAGGACTCTCAACATCGGCGAATCGGACAAAACATCACGATGGACAGATACAACTTCGAAGTAGTTAAAGGCTTTGTCTACCTGGGCTCCACTTCAAGCGAAGAATCACTCTTGGCAATAGATATTTCTTCGGGCTAAGAAGGTATCTAAGAAGCAAAGCCCTCTCTCCAAAGAAACATAGAACCAAGGGGATATTATATAAGACCTTAATCATCCCGGTCCTGCTGACAAAAGCGGATGCTTCTGGGATGCTTTGAGGGAAAGATTTTTCGAGTGATATTCGGTTCAGTTTGTGACGATGGAGTGTGAAGAAGAAGATTCAATGACGAACTATACGGGCTAAAAATACAACGGCTGAGATGGCTGAGATACGTGGACCGTATGTACAACAACGCACCAAACCCGACGAGTCTTCCACCCCTGAGGGACAACGCAGTAGAGGAAGATGCCACCTTAGGTGGCGCCCACAATTGGAGAAGGGCCTCAACGAACTTGGCGTGCGTAGCTGGAGGCAGCTAGCGAGGGACCAATCTGGCTGGAGCAGCTTGTTGGATGAGACTACCGTCAGTTTGGCTTTCTTTTTTATAAACTATTCATTAAAATTTCTATTCATATTTTACGTGGGTAGTTTCCATGCCCCTTTATAGAACATTATTAATTTTTTATATTTCTCCTTTCGTACAATGCAGGTCCTACCGCTCTGCCAAATTTCAACATTCTACGGCAATCGAAAGAGGTCCAAATAAATTGGGTGCAAAATCTGAAGTTTTCGAATTTTTTCCAGTGTTTGCATCACAGGATCTAGCACTTTGCCACATTTCACGATTTTAGGATGGCAGGAAGTGCTTCATAATTTTGATGATCTAAGTGAGTGAGTCAGTCAGTTACGGTTTTTTGTGATTTTTTAAGTTCCCTACTTTGAAAACCACTAATGCTACAGTGAGGTGAACCTTTCCAATGAGCTTGGTAAATGCTTTAAGTTTGACATTTTCGGCACAATGGTTTTGAAGTTAGAGGGGGATCGAAAACATCCAGAGATTGTTGCTGTGTGCCCTTACTAGAGAACTTGGCTGGGGCACTACCGCGCTTTTTGATTTATGAAAATAACAATATTTATTCGTAAACAATATGTTGTTTTTTTTCGGATGTTTGGAAAAAAAACCTTAAGATGTAATTTGTGTTTTTCCGGGGATCGAACCTGGGAATCCTGAAATCCCTTCCACAGTAGTCCAGCACAATAACCACTGCGCCCGCGTATTTAAAAAAAAACAAAAAATGATTTCTACGAGTTTTTCGACAAAGCATATGAGCAATTTCCAAAGTACGGCGGTAAAAAGGTTCGAGCCTTGGGGGGTGACTTTCATTGAAATTTCGACTTATTTCAGGAACTTGCCGACTGTATAGAAATCATGAAAATCGGCCCAGCGGTTATCGAGTTATATCTAACGTCATCGAATTTCACCCCATAGAAGGTTTTTTATTGTATGGGAGGTCCCACGACCCTTTGTCCAATTTTGACCAATTTTCACAGGAAATATCCCGGGCCAATATCTAAGATCACCTGTAAATTTGGGCTCAATCGATTCAGTGGTCTTCGGGATATAAGATTTTGATTGTTTTTGTTTGTATGGGAGGCACCATACAGGAACACCCCTGATGGGCCAATACCTAAAGGACCATTCACATGAGAGCGAATTCACATTCCAGGGGTGCGTCTTGTCTCCTCTCCTTTTCATTACTTATATGGACTGGATGTTACAGCGCAGTCTTGGCGAAGAACGTTTCGAATTGGGAGATCTGAGGATAAGTCATTTGCTCTTCTCTGATGACTTGGTCATCCTTGGGTCCTCTCAGACTGAACTTCAGCGCGCACTCGATCGGTTTGTAGCCGTTTGTGTTGAAGCTGAGATGAAGGTTAACGTGAACAAATCTGAAGTGATGGTCGTCTCCAGAGCGCCTGTTCAATGCACTCTGCATGTAAGTGGAGTACCATTGAAACAGGTGGAGAAGTTTAAGTATCTCGGTGTCTTATTCACGAGTGATGGAAGGAGCAATGCCGAGTTTTCCTGTTGGATTGGTCAGGCTGGGTCAATTTTGACAGCTTGGTCATTCTGTTATTAGGAGGACTGAACTTGGTGTCAAGTAGGCTAAGTTGTCAGTCTTTAATTCGGTGTTTGTTCCAACTCCTACCTATGGTCATGAGGTTTGGGTAATGACCAAAAGAATAAGATCGCGGATACAAGCTGCCGAAATGAGATTTCTCCGTTGTATTGCTGGTGTGACTCGTAGAGATCGCATTAGATGATTTGGAGTCGATGGCGGAGGATCGAGAGCTATGGAGGGTCCACTTGAGCAACCTACACCCGCGACCCACTTAATGGACAAGCGGATCATTTGAAAATGAATGAATGAATGAATGAAATGAACGAAAAGACCCTTGCCGCGAATTGTTAAAGTTCGCAATCCACATTAATAAGCCGAGTTCCACAAACTAGCGAATAACATATTCCTTCGAGTTTAACCTCAAATTGAAAATGCCGCCCGTTACATTTAAAATCGAATCGAAACTTGCTAAATTTTAAGGATTTCAGTCGGCAAATTTACCGATGTCTTTTTTAAAATCGAATCAAAACTCGCTAAATTTTAAGGATTTCAGTCGGCAAATTTACCGATGCCGACCGTCCTTTTTAAAATCGAATCTAATCTAGCTAAATTTTAAGGAGTTCATGTGGACCCTTTGAAAATGGCGACTTGTTGGTATACATTTACAATTTTAAAACCTATACCTAATGAAAATCAAAACCTAAGACCTAATTTTTGAAAATTGCTCGTTGATTTGCCGGCTCTTGAAAAGCGTGGGGGTGCGACACACTTACAAGTGACCGAATTTTTGTTGTCTTCAATAAAATGTTTCCAGTAATTTCAGTAAACATAAAAATAATAAAATTCGGAAAGAAAACCTCCTCACTGGTGGATTATTCATATCTATACCTTAAAGGGAGCCATGCCAATTAAAATAATGAACAATATATCCATGGTACAACTCATATACTAAAAGAAAACAATAGGCATTCTAAATTTAGTTTCAGGCGAAAATAGCAACACTTTATGTAAAAACAAAAGGCGAAAAAACAACAGAAATAACAAAAAATAAACAACAATATACGATACCCAATTTTATCCGCCTTTGTTTAAAACGTTCCGCAAAAGCTTCCAGTTCTCTAGGATCTGTGTCGGTATCAGGATGCAGGCCGGCAGCTGCAACCGCTGCCGCCATTGCAGGATGATGCGCACTCGGATGTCCGTGATGTCCTGTTAAAATGTAATGTCACAAATGAAAATAGAGAACACATAATATATGTAATACAGCTTGACTGCCCGTGAATCTCGTTTACCATAATTCCTACCCGGTGTGTGTCCACCTAAAGGTCCTGCATGGTGATGCCCCATCATATGGTTCATGCCATGGTAGGACCCATGAAGTTGATGATGCGTGGGTGTGATTGGCGTTTCAGACATTGGCGTTAGAGTTGTCATTGAACCCGTTGGATCCAGCATGTCCAGTCCATCCATTGTATGGTGCATCTACGAATTTGAAACCTTCATCAATACTAATTAAATTACCAAATCGAATGTATATGTATATTTAGGCCTTATGACCAAATCAATGCTTTAGGCTTCCAATTGCACTTTATTCGATACTCTGTACTGCACTATACTATGTAAAATAAGGCAGAGGGAGATGTGTGTGTATGTTTGCCAACTAAATTAAGTTACATGTCGATTTAATTTGTTGAACAAACATTGACAGTAAAGCTACCGTTCCTATATACAATATACATAATACAAGATTGCAGAGGGCTGCATAGTTCACTTCCTAGCTACTCGTATATACTATAGTTTTAGGGCATAAAAATAACAACATCAACTGGAAAACCAAAAAAAGGAAAACACAATCGAGGTGACCAGATTTCTAAAGGTGCTCTAGGCAACTAAGCCAACCCTGCCAATGCAAATATTTTCCATTCGAACTTTTCCTCTTCCATTATTTCATCTGATCAAAAAGCCGCAAAATTATCTAGACACTGCGGCAGCGGCAGGGCTGGCTCGATTTTAAAGCAACCCTAATAAACATATTGAAATCGTTCGCTATTCTATCTCGGCAGCGCTCCAGAGTTCAGTACGGCAAACAAGCTACAGTACTTTGAATTCTCTTGTTTGACTTCCATTACTGTTACATTCAATTAGGTAAATATCGTCAGAGTATGATTAGAGCACTTGAAATTAATTTTATGTTTGCTCAAGATCTTTGCTTTTATCCCAATATACCCCAAGTTACTGGTTTCGCCCTACGGACACGTTTGTATTCCTCTTCGTTCTGTTTCTGGATATGTGTGTACGCGTATCCTTTTTGGCCATAGAAAAATAATAACAACAATTTAAGAGAAGTGGTCGTTTTTGTTTCAAGTTTGTGTCAAGATTTTGTGATGTGTTATTATGTGAAATAATTGCTTTTGGCCACTGCATCGGTTATTTTGTACTTATGATGGGAACATATTAATGGTGGACAACGACAAGTGCTGTGGCTTTATTCTTCCCATGAAAAAAAAAAATATATATATATAATTGATTGTTGTTTCTATTGAAGGACATTATTAGATACGGACGACACAACATTTATATTTCTGTTGATAATTAAGGTTGGAGAATCTTTTGTTGCCTGAATGTTATTGATGCACATCTGTGAGGGTGGGTAGATTGCAATTGAAAGGGGTGAAATACCCCGATAATAATCAGCGAGTTTATATTATGATCTATACAATAAACTCTAATGGTTGTTTGCGTTTTCAAATGGAAGATCATTCCAGGTTTGTTTCTTTTAGTTTAGTTGGCTGGAACTCAAACGTCAACATGTATGTATTCCGCAATAGGGACGAATGTAAAATATTAATAAAGCAGGTTGTGTGTGAGAACGAATTTTATATTCTATTTGAAAGCAATGAATGACAATAGGTCTGTTCCTTTACTTTTAAATCTTACTAATTTTTACTAATTCTTCGCATGTTTACTCAATTTCGTTCCTTAACATGAAAAATTCGTAAAAGAGAGCGGCTTCCAATGAGAATCTTACTAGTTTTTACTCAACGAATTTGTTTGAGTACGAAATGACACAACTGTCGGTCGCCTGAAAATTGACAGAATGATTTGAAATTTGATTTGAAACGCGTGTAACGACTATTTTCATTTGTATTAGATGGTAATGGTATTAGAAGGCGGGAAAATAATGTAGCATTTTTTTTCTCTTCTCGAATGCATGTACGAGTAGTTAAGTCAGTAAAAACTAAATGTTCTCTCAAAAGTTTCATAAAATCTCGAGTCTGCGTCGTAAGTTATTCCGAACCGATTATCTCGGTTTCTATTGCTCCAATGATGTTACCATCTATTACAAAATTGTCATAGACCTTACATGTTGCCCACTATGAGATACATTTTCTGTGCTCCCTGCTTTTTATAGCGCCTTCGAAATAAGGGCGTATACTCAAGACCCAAAAGTACTACACTTCGTTTTTGGAAATTCTTAAAGATTTATATTTATGTCAATTTTAAAACACTTGAAAAATTAATTAAATTGGGCAGTTGGGTTAAGCTCTATTATAAATTATTTGAGAAGCTAAGCTGACTTTAACATAAAAGCTAGAAATTCACGCGAACAACTAAACTAACTAAAACTAAACATTTTAAATAAGTAAAGTTAAAAATTCGAAGCTTATAGATTATAAGTTATTTGAAAAAGATTAAAGTCAAACTTAGAAACATTTTAAAATTGTATTCTCTCAAATTTTCTTGAGTTTTACGAGAATCTAATAGTAAAGGTTAGATACTAAATTCCTAAATTCGATATTACGCAGACAAAATTTCGAAATCAAATTCTGCGTTCCCACTGAAATTTCAAATTTTTTTTTTAAATTTATGTATTTAAACCTGAATTCAAGTGATAATTCAGACATACGAGTATTAAATATAAATATATTGCTGACTCAGTATAAGAGGTATGGAGTTCGAGATACGTGGCTATTTTTACGGCTGCCACGGATATCTAACTTCGGGGGGTTGCGTATTTATACTGACATTTTTTTGGGTTAATTTCCATCTTGTTGTTTATTTTTGGGCGTTATTTCCAAATGGATTTGTCCAATTGTTAGTTCTCTCATCCTAAAGCTCAACAAAAAATACTTCATCGGTACCAATTTTCTTTCTTTTTTGTAGCTTTACGATGCATTGCCAGTTCTTATTTTAAAAATTTGAAAAATTTTTGACATATGCTTTTTTTTGTCAGCTGTAAAAAGGAAATAAAACCCTGAATTCCAATGAATTAGGTATTGGGTGAAATTAGATGAATCTGTAAGATTGGTGAACATCTCTTTACAACACTTTCATAAGTGTCAGAAAATAAGCCGACGATAATTATTTAGTACAATTGACACGCGGCCAAAATAAGGAAAAATAAAAATCTCATTCAACCGTTTCGAACGTCAGGTCTTCGTCTTCTGCTTAATCATCGACAAGGGACATTGTACGGAAACTTTCGTAATTTTTAACAAATCAAATCAATTTCCAATCCAGTGGGTTTAATGCGTGATTTTGAGTGAATTTAATTAAGGCATTAAAACTTAATTTGACCTTATTTCCTAGTGCGCAATTTGACCTCACCAAGTTGAATGTTTCAGAAAGAGCGGACTTTTTATGTTGCAACAAACTAAAATTCGGAATTTTTTTTTTTACTATTTAGAAGAGATAAGATATAATAAACTGATCTTAAGGATGGATTATCAACTGGACATAGAATCTAATTTATAAGAAGCTATATAAAATTCGTAGTCCACTGTCGAGTGTAACATCATCGTACGCCTATATCCATTGACAGAATCAACAAATCGAGTCTAAATTGTATAAAATACTTACAAGTGTATCTAAATATCCTTTATGGATAAATATCGTGTATCATTTTGATTGCGTAAACCATCTGTTGTTCTATTATGAAACATAAACAACAAAATTGAAATACTTATCTCAAAAGGGGTGTGTGTGATGCTGCTTGTACGTACCTACTTGCGAAAAGTGCACACAAAAGATGAAGGGTAGAAAATGTACCTATACCTATACAATATAATAAAAATAAAAACACAACAAATTGCCACTGGGGTTGCCCACGTAATCGACTCTGCATCTCCTCATTTTATCACCCCGCTGTTGGTTAGCAATCTTGTATTAGTTTTTCAACCTTGAGTTTTGCCGGGGTTAACATGTTGTTAATGCGGTACATGACTTCTACACAAAAAGCACTCATCCTGCCCATATGGATCCGCCTCTGTCTTTTGGGAACCATATCAATATGTGAGGGTAAGCGAATCCTATATCTCGTATCGGATCGGTGTAATGGGAAAGAAATCTGAATTTCAAGACTTGTCTTTGTCCCTGATGTTTTGTTTCATCCCTGCTTTCTATTCAACGCATATTACGCAGGGTTATAACCTGTACGCATGTTAAGAAAAGCGTATTATGATTTATTTTTATTTAGGGGGTGCACAATCTGCAAACACCAGTCCAGTGGTTGAATCCAGACCATATTGAGAGATTTTCAATAAGGGGTCGCCTTTGATATGCAATACTCGATGTTGCGCTAACCCCGTGGGAGATAGTTAATCGTATTCATTGCCATAAAATGGCAAGCAGCGGAGCCGAGTAGTTTCGATATGGAAAATCGTTCTAATCTTTAAGTTGATTATATGGGCGGGAATCGGGATGAACCAGTTATATTTATTAATACGATCAATTTGCTGTTCTTTTTTGCGTTAGTAATGTGCACTTTCCCTTTCGATTTTCACTTTTAATGTACGATAACATCTAGGGTTATAGATTGGAAACAGTGTTGATAGAATAGGTAGATGGGCGAGTACATGTACTTAACATGTTGTCCATGCTAGTTGTATTGTTTTAAATTTTCCGGCACAAGGGATTGTTTTGGCTTTGAGTAAATCCGCAGCAAGAAAAGGAAGGGTGCGTATACGCAACACATGCTATACCGACAAATGGGGATGAGATACAGTATATTTTTAACAGATTACTTTCGAATAATATTCATTAATGTGGAACACATGAAACTGCACTTAAGGGTATAATATCTGTAATGTTTTTTTTGGAAGGAAGACCCTGGTAAAACTAAAGTTTAACAACATATGTCCATTAGAATGCAATTTGGAAGTAAAGTGATTTTTTTGTACAGACATGATAACGAGTATCGGGATCACTTGTTCAGTTTTGACAGGAGCATTCGGCATGTCAAATTCAAATCATCCCCCAGATGAAAAGTTCTACTAGATTGCTGACATGTGATAATAATTTTTATTCATTGTAGATAATGGGTTATGCTAATTAAAAATTATGTTGCTCACCTTATGTGCTTGTCAATATTTAAGAAACTGTTAGGTCGATATTTAGAGGCTATTTTCCTATCAGAATGGGTGTTGTGACTATTATAGAGTCGTAAGACGGGTTTCAAGTAGATGTACCTCCTGAAGCATTTAAACATTTTTTTGACTCGATATTTGCCTTTCTCCGGCTATGCCAATTCACCTGCTCGTAGTCGTATGTTGTGCACCATCAACGTATACACAAATAAGTAAGTAAAACTGACACGCATACAAATGTTTCCGAGAAGGTTAGATTAGGTTTGCGAGGAGCGCAGTTTGGAATAACCATTGACATGCTCCAAGTAGTTATCGACATGTCCAACTAACAAAACCGTTCGGACAATCGGACCTATTGATGAATTATTGCTAGATTATTAAAGCTGTCAAAAACCGTGCTTCCGTACAAGAGAAGCGTCGTTTTTTGCGGGCTGATGGGTAGTGGCATAAAATATGTTCTGTATTGTAGTATCCATCGAATAACCGATTTTTCAATCAATCCGTCAAGAAAATTTTTGTTAAACGTCTTGTTAACCCAGTTCACCATACAACCGCTCGCCAATAACCAAATCGGCCAATATCAGTGCGTGTTTAGGACATAGCAAAATTCGAAAACCACCGAAACGATTGAGTTCAAATTTTCAGGCATTCTTAGGTATTGGCCCGGGAGTTAGCTCAATATTGACCAAGCGGGCGTGAATTCATTTGAATTACGAACGAGTTTCATTTAATTTAAAGATTTTCATTTAATCACCAAACAGAATTTAAACTGTATACAGTGCGGCCAACATTGCCGATCTCAATGAACTGGAGTTAGAAGGTTGATTGGGATCTATAATCTCTTATGATTAGTTAGAAACAAGTCAATTTTAGGTGGTACGAAGTTCCCGGGTTATCTAGTTAAAAATAAAACAAGTAAAAGTGTTATCATCGGCTTGGCCGATGCTTTGATACCCTCCACTGCATAAAAGTCATGCAAAATGTTTGCCATGCCATATTGGTTTGGTATAGGAGGTACCAGAACTACTTGACCGACATAGCCCATTTTCAAAACCAACCTGACGACGATAAAAATAAGTCCTCTCACAAAAATTTCATTCGCCTAGATCGATTCGTTTGGACGCTATGGTGCTTTCAACAGACAGAGAGACACATGGGTCTAATAGTGGTTTTGTATGGGAGGTACCAGAACTACATGACCGACATAGCCCATTTTCAATACCAGCCTGACGACGGTAAAAAGAAGTCCTCTCACAAAATTTCATTCGCCTAGATCGATCCGTTTGGACGCTATGGTGCTTTCAACAGACAGAGAGACACATGGGTCTAATAGTGGTTTTGTATGGGAGGTACCAGAACTACATGACCGACATAGCCCATAGTCCTCTCACAAAATTTCATTCGCCTAGATCGATTCGTTTGGACGCTATGGTGCTTTCAACAGACAGAGAGACACATGGGTCTAATAGTGGTTTTGTATGGGAGGTACCAGAACTACATGACCGACATAGCCCATTTTCAATACCAACCTGACGACGGTAAAAAGAAGTCCTCTCACAAAATTTCATTCACCTAGGTTGATTCGTTTGGACGCTATCGTGTTTTCAACAGACAGACTGACAGACAGACGGACATGGCTAAATCGATTCAGAATGTGATCCTGATTCAGAATATATATATGTACTTTATAGGGTCTCCGGTGAATCCTTCTTGGCTTTACAAATGTAATGACAAAGTGAATATACCTTCCTGTGGAGGGTATAAAAAAATAGGTATTAAAGCTTCGAGTACACGCACACATATCAAAAATTGTGTCATTCCGTGACATGCTGAGGTATAACGACCGAATTTATCCCTGACACGACTTGAATGTCACGAAACAGTGGCATAAACCTTGCTATATTGACACGTTTTTTCGCCCTTGTTGTTGGTCGTGACAATGACCACTCTTTCGATTTAACAAAAGCACAGAGCAGACCTATATTTCGAAAATAGAATATACCTACCTAAACAAATGTTTTTTTTTTCTTTTGTTTTTCGACAGTCAGTGGAACTCTTAAAATGCAACTAACTCCCTTATTATTTACTAAATCATTTCCGTCTTCATACCTCGACCGGCTCCAGCAGCATTGTTGGACATGGACATTGGACATGTCTACTACTGAGTTAAAACTCATCGCCGAGAAGCGTTGTTCCGCAGAAATTTTGGAGTTGAGCCATTCTCCGAGCCATTTCACATAAGTTTGAGCCACTTTATTTAAGAGAAAGGGGGGGGGGGGGTGCTTTACTTGTTGAGATTTCTTTCAATATTTTTTTGTTTGGTAGTTCGCTGGAAGGCAAAATCATCGAAAAACATTGCAGAACTATTACGCGATTACGGGATGCTTCTGGAAGAGTGAGGGACCTTAAACCGATCTAAAAAAACTCCAGAAGTCGTTCGACTAATATCTAGGCAATTTATTTTTTTGAGTCATTTTAAAAAAATTGAGAAGATAAATACACCGTTTGTCGGATTTCTATAAATTTTGATTGAAAATATTACCTACTTTCTTGGTCTTAGCTAACTCTTATATGTAGATCAAGAGGTCTTACACGCGCGTTAATATCCTGATTACATTGTCAGTTCTGTTATTTCTAAGTTAACATGGTTAAGAAGTCTACTTCTGTGCCCGTGGAAATGTTTTCCTTGTCAGCTATGTAAACCGCTAAAGTACTCTTTCAAATAAGCAGTCCGAAGCTTGAAACAGGAAACACACGAAATAGATAGGAGCGTACTTCTAGCATAAGGTAACTTCAAGTATCATCTAAAGACGATGAGATTTCTGGAGAATGAAGCTTGCAGGCCATACCTACCTTGAAGACGTGGAAATCGCTTCATATATTCCGCAACAAGAGTAAGACTATTGGCCTCAAAATGGTTAGGGCCGTTTTATTCACTATTGTTACGCTGACCATCCGTCCTTTATTTAAAAGGACAGTCCTTTCTTTTTAACCTCTGTCCTGTATTTTTTTATTTTCAATAAAAGACGGATTTTGTCCTTTAGTTTGGAAACTGTCCTTTAAAAACTGACAAAAAAATTGAGAATTAAATTTTTGGACAATTGAACTCTATACGAGGTATCGAAACATATACTGTAATGTTATGAAATTCATGTCAACAATACATTTGCCAATAGAATTCTATATTTTTGGCCGTAGAAGTCCTTGAGAGGGTCTAGGGAAAATCTACCATTTATTTCTCAGAAAAAACGGGCTTATTTTTAAATGGCGTACAACTTTTCGATATCATATATGTCCTGACTTTTGGTGATCAACGCCCAACCGAAACGGTAAGAACTAGGAAGCAAATACTTTGAAACAAATTTCCTTGTATGGCCAAAGTAAGCACTAGAATCGATTTGGAGAAATTTGAACTCCAAAAGGGGAAAAGTTTGTATCGGAAAATTCATATTTTTCATGCGATTGACTTCAAACTTGGTTTGTGTACCTACACTATGTATATATGTAGGAAATACTAATATAAAATAGTTTTCCTGATTTTGGAAATTTTGCCTAGGGCCCGAGTTATTAGTGACTGGAAAAGGAGGATTCAGTCTGCATAAGGAATATTTTTGTTCATCATATCAAGCGAGTATTATATTATTATTATATAAATTTGGAGGGATATTCGAATCAGACCACCATTGTCGAGTCTGTCTCTTTTCGTCTCTATACCACTATAAACCTTACCCAGAGAGACTCTCTGGACTTCTCCAGAGTTCTTCCCTGGGTTCGATTCCTAGTGTTAATGTTAAAGCTATAGCAACTATTTATGTGAAATCTGTTTAATCCAATGGGTCCCTACCCAATGTTGTCCCAAGATCCTTATTCTTTTGCCAGCCAAAGCTGTGCCGCTGTCTCAGATTTCTCCAGGCATAGCTTACAAGTAGCATCCTCTCTAGGTCACATCTTCCTTAAATTATACCCGAAATTACCATGACCTGTAGTTAACCCCACCACCCATTTCAATGTTCCTCGACTCATGCTTAGAACCCTTCATTGAGTGGAGCAGGTCGGCCATTTTATTGCCATTTTAGCTTGTCTATTGTTTGTTCCACTGTTGACCACCTTCTCAAGTGGTTTGCCGTGATCTACTTGTGAATCAGGTGTTCTACCATTCCTCTACTAATTGAAGAGAATGGTTCTGGTCCCAACAACTTTCCTGTTTTGCAAGGGAGTCCGCCTTTTCGTTGCCGTCGATCCTTATGTGTCCTCGTACCCAAGACAGTGTTACCTGATTTTTAGATGAACACTTATTGAGCTTTAGTACACATTCCAGTTCCAATGATGTTGTGATGGTTGTTTATTCCATGCATCTAGTCACCGCCTGATTGTCCAGTGCTATAAGGATATTTCTTCCATCCACCTGACTCTCAAGCAAGTAGTCCAATGCATGCAGCAAAGCAATCATCTCAGCCTGGTATACTGAAGTGTGTTTCCCGAGGCTAATGTGACGGGCTAGTTCCAGATCTTCTGAAAAGATACAGGTCCCTGCTCCGCCATCCACCATGGATCCATCTGTGAAACTCACGGTTTCACCATTCCTCTTTTCTGGAAGTAATCCATACTCAATACGAGTTTTGTGCTAAAAATGTCAGGCAATAATGTTGCTTCGATGTGAAAATAGGTTAAAATAAAGTTGCGTATTGCTTATTGACAGTTCCTAGTTGGTTAGTTGCTAATATATACGGCTATATAGGTAAGTGAATGTCAATCCAATATTTTTTTTTATAGAACTATATTTACTATGTACCTATTAGTAATGTTCATGTTTTTTGCTATCTTATTATTATTAATATTTATTTTTTTTTTTTAATAAATACCAACAGTTTGTAAGTAGAAATATTATTGTCCTTTATATTTTCCTTTGACAAATATGGTCACCGTAACTATTGTTCAACTTGCCGAAAACTCGAAAGTTAGCCAACTTCGAAGTTGATCTTAAATCGAGAGTTGAACGGCAAGTTGAAAATTGCTTTTATTCACTACATTAATTTGCAACTCCGAAGTTGAAATCCTAAAGTTGGCCTACCTGCAGTTTGTAAAATATCCCTGGGATATTTGTAACAAATGACACACAATATGTCATTTCAACCTTAGATTTGCATTTCGCGCGTAATTTCAATTGTGTTTTAACGTTATTTTCCATTGGGCAGATCAGTTTTGAATTTCAGATTTTTCGTGCTTTTGTAAATGTATAAGTTATTATTAGTGCGTTATTAGACAGTACATCAGCTGGGCAAATTGTTATCGTTTGTCGATGAAAACATATGAACTTAATATGAATAATTACATATATCGACGAAGAATCGAAATCCATAGATAAAGATGAAGAAGAAGAAGATGACGAAGATGATAGTAATTGCTCCTTATTAGTTGGAGCGTCATCATTGTCGTCCGCTTTGAGAGACGAAAACGATAGATGAAATCACGGTCATCCCATTTTTCCAGTCCAACACGTTGTAGCATCTTGTATTACCGCCTCTCACACTCACGTGCCAAATTATCTATCTCCTCATCATCTTCCCTGCTCGAAGACGATGGCCAATTCTCCTAAAAATAGTTTGCACGCTACATTATTTCAATTTTAAAAATGAATTATTAATTATTTTCGTCACTTTCAGAACTGAACTGCCAAACATAGAAATAAAAAATAAAAAAAAATCTGAAGTTTGACATAAAACCCCAAGTTTGCTTCATAACTTCTACTTTTTCGGGGAGTTGAGCGAACCCAAAGTTAATCAACTCTTGGTTTTCTCAACTTCGGAATATCCAAAGTTGAGTGAGTCAACTTCGAGTGAATAAAAGCAATTTCTCAAGTTGAGAATAAAAATCCCCAAGTTGTGTTCAACTTGAAGTGAATAAAATGGCCCTTAGTCTACCAGAGAATCAACCCTCAAACAGATGCTGGCTCTAATACGGGGAGGTACAGCCATAATCCATGACACCACTCTGAAGGATATAAGACAAACGAAACAAATATGCCTGATGTCTGTCAGAGATCTTTTTGTTACCTATACTTATATGGCGCTACAGTCCGGGCTACAGTCCGGGGTACAACTGTCCCTCCGGGTTGGAATCAAAGACTCTTCGGGTCAGTGACATGACTCTGTATAGTTCGTCTCTAATGGGAAACATTTCCATACATTATTCCCGATAGGAATTTGAAATGCTGAATGAGTGCGTTTACTTGGTTGAATCGCTTTAACCAGCGATTGTTTTATGACGGGGTTCAGTTGAGTAAATTTAATTTTTTTAACATTCGTTTTTTTTTTAAGAACGAAGTTTAAGTCTTAAGAAAAATGTGAGCCATTTCTCTTTGGCTCGGAGCATTGAGCCAAAGTTGAAATACTTGAGCCAAATTACCCAATTGGGTACTTCAGCACAACGCTGCGAGACATCAGCAATAAAAACATCAGCGAATGCCGAGTCCGATCCGAACGGCTGAATTGAGAAGCTTTTTCAGTACTCTCGTTTGTCAGACTTCCGCGAGAAGTGGAAACAACCTTAAGATGTAATATCTGTTTTTTCGGGGATCTAACCTGATAGCACTCCCTCAGTAGTCCAGCTCACTAACCACTGAACCATACCATTTTTGGCATTCAGGGCTAAAGGAAGCAACTAATTCTCGCGTCACCAACTGTACCTATATAGAGTACAATCGTGTCACCATGTCATAATGTGTAATCGCCTGTTATGCGCTCTGTCACCTATATGACTTAGAGAGAATGTCATACATTTTTCGATGCAATGATATACGCATGATAGGGTGTCACGGGCATGATAGGGTGTCACGGGCGTGTATTAAACCTTGCTAACGATACATATGCCTACATTACGACCTGAGGATACGATTTTGTAACTTTTCCAGAAAATAAAATTCAAAAATGGCATAATGGTAAGTGGCAGAGTTTCGGAACGATACGTTTGCAGGTAAAACTTTAGCCCGTATTTACAGAAGCCCGTAAATGCAAACACAGCATTTCGAAGTTGACCGTAAAATAAAAGCCTGCAATACAGAAGACCGAAAATGCAAATTTTCAAAAAGACCGAATTTTTTACAGACTTTTTCATTTTTCAGGCGAACCTTCGCTAGGGGCAGGGACCTTGACGTGTGCGCAATCGTATAGGCGCCGGTGCGAAGGCTTAATGTTGCAATGACTCAATGGGCTATGCTGTCGGAGGCGGTAGTCGTCTGAAGGGTCACACATGGCAGACAGGCTGTTGAGGAGCAACTAACTAAGAACTGCCTATGGGGAGTTAACCGCATTATCAAATCTCGAATCTGGAACAGCATATATGCTGAGGGATGCATGGCTAAGAGAGTGCTTAGTCGCTAATATGCGGACTCTGAATACAAGGCGACCTTCGGTTTTAAACCAGCCTTCTTGTGCCGTACCGGGCTCCGGCATGGGTGATACTTCTTTCCCGGATACTCGTGGGATCAATATAAATAAATAGAAACTTACAGACAGATGCCTCTGCAATCGCATCAACCTCTGTCCTTGCTGTTGGGCAACCAGAAGAGCAAATAGATCGTGCAGCCACTGGGCTCTCGATGAACAACCCTTGTGCTATAGAGCACACGACCACAACTTCTCGGTGTCATGTGGACCCCATCCAAACTTCAAGTTCGTGTCAGAAAAGGAGATGAGGATTTACCCACTTCCGACTCCGACACATCCACCGTAGTTGACACCTGTAGTGTGGTCTCCGAGAGATCGGGATGCTCTGTAATTGGCAAGAGTTTGGCTGGACTACAGATTCAGCAAGGTGGATATGTTAAGCCCTGCGGTTTCGCAAACAGACGCTTTAAAAGTGCCTCGCGTTTACTTTCTAAAAACGCAGAGCTCTCATAGCGAAGCTGTCTGACCATTAAATCAAACTGTGGATCTAACGGGTCAATATTCCAAATATGGTGAACTATACACCCGAAGAAGCAACTTCCATTTGGAGGAATCAACTTTTCTTTAAGCATTAACGATTTTAAAAGATTTTTTTGTATTTTCAGACATTGGGGAATTGTGAAATCAACAACAACATCAAAAATCAAAGCTATATGGAAGAGATTTAGAACTCGAAGTAATTTAAAGATTTACAAGAAATGGGACCTCCACATCCTCTGATAAATACGGGTATATGTAAGAACCTTGAATATTTACGTCTCTGTAATTATTCAATCAGCTTATTTACGGGTTTAGTTTGTCCATTTGCATTGGCGCTATTCTACGATACCCGGAGGCCCAGAGCTTAGCTTCAATGAGGGCCGAGGCCTGTGCTAATGTCTCTATTACATACATACATACATACATACATACTTTTTCATTTTTCAGGCGAAATTTTTGTAAAAAATAAAAAAATTATAGATGTTGTTGGCGAAAAGTCACTTTGCATATACTCAACTTCGCACTCATTCCAAATCCTACAGCGACGCCCTTCTAAAAGCACAGACGTTGAAATATCGTAGTCCCATATTTATAGCAATTTTGTAGGTTAACAATTTAACATATCGGCATTCATCTAAAAAGTCCTCTTCAAAACTCTGCGAAGCCAAGTCATCGAACAAACAAACGGCTTTGTCTATGGTCATTTCATTAACGTTGAGCTCCTGGATTAGTTGTATATTGTAGTGGCGTAAGCCCAAGTTCCGATGCAAAATTCGCCAAGTTGGAATCTGCGAAAGGCCGATTTCTTTGCATGGCGATGAATTGACTGGCTCGGGTTCTCCTGTACACTCTTATGGAGCGCGGTAACCCTCCCGACCAATCTGGCTGGCAACGACCCGTGCCAATTGAAAACCATTTATTTAATTTTGAGTGCCAGGCAAATATATGAGTGCCAGCCACGAAGAAAGTCTGACTGGAAATGCGGGAAACACAAACGCTCTTAAACTTAAACTGCAATGTAACTATTGGATTTCGCTTCGACCTTGCTCTTGGTATTCGTAAAGAGAAACGTAATGCCTCTCCTTTGTTCGGAGTCTTACAGCAGTGGAAAAATAAAACTTGTGACGCCCTTAGAATAGCGCCACACGCCCCAGGGCGTCGCGACGCACAGTTAGGGAACCGCTGGACTATTGATGATTATAAGTGATAAAAGTTTACGACATATACTTAACAACTTAACATCGTTCAGTTCATTTTGTATGGGATTAGACCACCAATGATCGCAAAAGTCGAAAACCACCGAGCCGATAGAGCTCAAACTTGTCATTGACCCAAAGGTGCTTCTGTGAAGTTTGGTCAAAATTGGGTAAAGGGGTGTGTATTTTTTTTTTTTTTTTTTTTTTGCTTCCAATACAAAAAAAAATACATTTCAGACGTTTGTTTGCTAAAGGCGAGCAGTGGTCAGCTAGTTCTTTATATAATCTTGCATTAAGAACTCTTAATATATGTAATTTTATAACCGGGTATTTATTTGAATGCTTCAAACGTTGGAGTTGATGAGAACATTTTTCAAATAAAAAATGTTTAGCGAGAATGTATTGTTAAAAAAAATACCTTGTCAAAAAAATGGGCACTAACTATAAATATGTTATTCACATGTGATATGTATATGTAAAGATAAACCTTATTTGGATACGCATTTCAAGCCACTTATTTGTTTGACATATTTTGGGCAATTTTCTGCAAACAATAAAAGACACACAAAAAAAAACAAGTCCAATCTGAATTGTTATTCCAAAGTCCCATGTGCTTATGCACTTGTTACCCATCGCATACATCACGTGTCGGTGAACGCTCCCTAATTGAAAATAAGTCGTTATTGTTTGCGCCCTGTGCAGCCTTATTTCGTCCACTACCCTCTTTGTGACAAAACAGCCCTAAGTGTTGTTTTCTTGTTAGTACAAATGGAAACAATTAAACAATTTCCCATTGCTCAAAACACACTTCAAAAAATAGTCCTCGCCATCGTCGTGTCGTCGTTTTACATTGACGTTTCTCATGAGGGGGTAGCGCAGCGCCTTTATTGCAGCCACTAAGCTGTTCCCTTCAACCGATTTTAATTTTTCAATGTTTAATGGATGATATCCCATATACAATACATAAGACCTACAGGGGCGCTACATAGCAATTTGAATTTGTAGCTAAGTGTATTGCCTTGCTGTTAATTTTTCAAATGAGCCGAAAAACCACTGGCAAATTGTTGGATTTTCAACTCTCCACTTGTTTCAAGGGAGCCAGCCATAAGTGTGACTCGAATTGATCTAATCCACGTTGCATGAAGTTCAAGACAATGCAAAAGCCCTTGACGCTCAAGTACCTGTGTTATATTTAAATTGAAATAGGGCGTTTTCCTTAGTTGTTTGGGCTGACGGCCGAAGGGTTGTCTCTGTCTGCGATGCCCCTTGAGTAATGACACGTGACAGTCGTCGCGGGGATGTGCATACGTCAGAAATCGTGTCTCTGATTAGGCAATACCGGATCTATGTGTGTATAAGTGCGTGAAGCTAATAAAATTATCAACCAAAAACTATTCCTGATCAAATTATCGACTCGTGTGTCACAAATTGGTTGAGTGGTTTCATGGACAAAAAAAAAAAAATTGAATCATACAGTAACAAGTAAATCACCTGTAATGGTCTTTGCGGAGGCCCGCCCATGCTATGGTGGTACATGACATCATGTTTTATCTGTGAGGGCATTTGCGAATGGGCATGTGTATGTGAAGTCTGATGTTTTCCTATATCGACAGCTGCTAATGCCTCTGCTCTGCTGAGAATTCCATCGTTCAGTCCGGCAAATATGTCACCCTAGAGAAAAGAAAATAAATTTTAATCAAAACAGAAGGAGAACAACGGATAAGCTTATTCTAGAGTGGTATTTTTATTTTGTTTCATTTTTTCTTTGTCTACTGAATATTTTGTTAGTATATTTCTAGGATTGTGAAAGGTCATGTGATGTCCCTTAATTTATAGACTTTTGTGAAATATGCTCACGCAAGACATGAACCAATGCCTACAAATGGAAATTGTTTTTCTTAGGTATACTATATAAATTAAGATAAATGAGCGTTAAGTATAATTTATGGTCAACTTTTAAGATTTTTCTTTCATAGCTTGTAATTGATTACACTGAAGACTGAATAAGAAATTCACCAAAATTAACTGACGACTTTACGGTTTTCGGTTTAAAATAGGTAGGTTAGGTTATTTTCAGTTGGGGATCATTTCAAATTAGTATATAGAGTTTTTGTATGCTGCGACTCAGTTGTTAGCGTCCACCCTTTCTCCAATAAATTTGAAACGATTTCTATCCAAAATTCAGTAGTTAGTAATCAGAAATTATAGAAAACTATAATTAAAGGGATCACTTACTTAATTACCACGGTCAATAGCAGCCCGTACCGAGTCTGTGGTAAGGGCAATACCACACCTGAAGGCATTACCTTCTTTATCGACAGCCAGGCAGCAATAAAAGCCATAACTGCACCAGAAATAAAATCGAAGCTTGTGAAGTTCTGTTGTGAAGAACTCAATTCTCTTGGTACACAGCACAAGGTATCGCTCTGTTGGGTTCCGGGACATGAAGGCATACCAGGCAATGAGAAAGCAGACGAATTAGCAAGACAAGGTTCGACAGCTGTTTCAGAACAAGATGATCCCTCTGTGAACATCCCGCCTTGTACACTCAAGCTTGAAGCCGGGAGAAAAGCCACAAGAGAGGCGAACGCAAGATGGGCCACCTTAAACACTTGTAATACCACAAGTATGCTATGGCCGTCATTCAACGAATCAAGAACCGAGAAGATAATGGGAAAGGATAGGATATCCCTGTCCACCCTCGTAAGTATCATAACGGGGCACAATACCCTGCGGTACCATATGAAGAAAATGGGCTTAACGGAAGAAGAACTTTGCAGAGACTGCGGTGATGATGAAGCTCTTGAGGACACAACTCACCTCTTATGTCACTGCCCTGGTCTCCAACACACCAAGTACAAATTCCTAGGGAGTCACTACTTCAAGGACCTAGACGATCTTTCCAGCACATCAATAGACAAGATAATGAACTTCGTCAAATCAACAAGATGGTTTGTATGTAGCAGCACAGTAAGTAATTTGAATACAGGGTTATAACGGGTAAGGGACGTTCTCTTTCCAACACGGGCATCACAATGGGTCAGTATTGACCTGAATGTGGCACGGAGAAATCCTCGCCAGCCCACAAACCTAAGCTAATTTCCACGGTTCTACTGTTCGGAGTGAAGCAAGGGCTCAACCAAATTGCGTATTTCAAGTCGGCTGTGGTCCCCTTCTCTATGGGTTGGAGTGGACGACTCTTCGGGCCGGAACGCTAGTGTCCATTTGCTTTACATGTCCTAGCCATCTTAGACGTCTAATTCGCAATTTTCTGACCAGGTCGATGTCGCTCCTTTTCCAAGTCCCGTCAACGCAAACACAACTGAAAATCATTCGCCTTCGCTAATGTCCGTTCTTTGTCTAATGTCCGATTTGTCGATGCTGCGTATCCCTTCTCGGTTAATGCATTCTTGGTTTTGTCCTCGTTCACTAATAATCCCATTTTTACCACTTCTCACTAAGTTCTGATGTCAAAGTGATCCGCTTTTTAAAAAAATATTTAAACAACTAATGAATAGACAATAGAACTCTAGCTTAGAGCAAACAGAGACAATTGCTAACAACAAGATAGCCGCAGAGTTGCTTGGTGTTAAAGAGTGTGTACACTGTACAATGTACATAACTTTACCTAAGTTTTTATCCGCGTACAATACGCTTTTCAATAGCTAGTCAACAGGATTGGGGACACGATCCCGAAAACCAAAATCTCGAAAATCCAAAATCCCGCAAATCCAAATTCCCGAAAATCCAAAATCCCGAAAAACCAAAATCCCGAAAACCCGAAAACGAGATCTCGTAGATCTCGTAGTAGAAAAAGAAAACGTTACGGACTTGCAGGTAGTCCTGCATACTCCCCTAATTTTTGGTCGATTTGTTACCTTTTCAATCTGCCGCGGACACAGAACAACGTAAAGGCATGGCTCTGCCGCGCGCCGGCTGAAAGTGAATGATTGCTATTTTATGTGAAGAGCAAATCCGTGTGAAGACATGTTTGGCTAAAATAATTGCCGGTGAGATGCAACAACTAAGAAAACGTTACTTAACGAAGGAAAAAAAATTACAAAATTTTACGCGGAACGTAACGAGCGTTCTGAAATAAGTTTTCTAACAGGAATTGCGTACAATATGAACTTGTATTAGATATTGTTTTGTCATGGATCGTTTTTTATATGTTTTTGTTAATAAGACTATTGTTTTTGTTATGTTTTATTTATTTGAAGTTTGTTATTTTGTTAAATAAATATTTGGCTTATATTTTTGTTGCTACAATAAAATTTTTTGTTTCACTTTCGGATTTTGGCCTTTCGGGATTTTGGATTTTCGGGATTCTTTCCGACTCCCTAGTCAACAGCCTCTGATTGGCCGATTGGACTGCAAATCTAGGCATGTTTCTTTTGTTAGGCAACCTTTTTTGTCTAATTCTATGATAAACTGTCACCTAAATAATTAGGTGCCTATAAGTACATTAAACGGGGCCATTATAAACAAGTAGTAATACATTCGCAACTAGTTACTAGTTCTTTCAACATTTTTTTGTTAGTTCTTTAGTTTGTTTAAAGTGACTCCCGGTGAGGGAAGCACTTAGGCCGTTCGGGAATGGTTGCTTTCCTGGCTACTCATGCAAACCATTTGCTGTCGTTTATAAAGCTAAGAATTAGGTGGCCAGCGGGGCTTGTTTTACATTGAGATTTTTGAGAAAATGGCATAGACAGTGAAAGTAGGTGATAGAAACATCCTCATCTTCATCTCGGCAGACCAAGTTTTTGGGCGTGCCTGCCTAAGATGGAGTGCCCAGAGATGCCATTAACGACTTTCGATATGCTATAGGCTATATTAAGTCGCAGGAGCTCGTTATATCAGAGTTGGACTGGTGAACCTAGCAGTATCGCAGTATAATAGATGTTTCCATCTTTGACTTACTTTGCCTGCTGCATCCGCATGGATCATTTAACGTATAGGACAGTGGTGCCCTGGGCTTATAACACAACGCAACAAGTTGACAAGCCTTGTAAGTGTATGTTTTTGTTCCTGTGCCTGTTGTTGTCTTGAGATCAGCATTGAACTTGTAACTTTGTGTTATAGAAATTGTGTAACAGTTGTAGAGATTCTCTGGTTCTTTTCGTACTTTTCGGGTTGTGTTTTAGGTCCCAGGTTTTCATTGTGCCTATAACCTATACTAGTCCATTAAATAAGAAACGTATTACAAAAGACTACTTTACATTTTGATTTCTGTATACAAAGAAACTTATGTAGGTATACCTAACTACAAAATACGGCCACATCAGCTAAGATTTAAATATAAAGGCGTTGTTTAAAGGTTGAAAATAAAGAACATTTTACTACTACTACTATAGGTTAACGTTAAATTTGACCAGTTCACAATGGCGATACAAATTATAAAAAATATCTATTGTACACACAGAATATTTAAGGTGAAGGTTAAAAATGATTATATGTATTTATAAGTATGGTATGGCCAATCGATTTTAGAGTTCCACAAAAAGCAACCAGTTCATTTATAATTAAAAAGCTAACCAGACCTGAACACTTATTTATTAGATAGACACAAGTCATGGTCTGGTCAGAGCCAGAGGTCCCATTCCCATTCCATTTGTCTAGGCCTACTGCTGTTTATTCAAACTTCTATTTATATAATATAGCCTTTTTAATGTTTCATCATCGAGTCGTATTCCGTATATGGAAACAAAAATAATTTATTAATTGCAAGGTTACAATGATACTCTCCACAGAAAAAAAAAAAAAAAAAAGGTTTTTTATTTGCCGCCAACAATAAACGTCAAACACCCCTTAAGTGCACAAAGTTCCATAAACTTCAATCTAAATATAAAAACGAATACATAGCTTTTTTTAAGCTGCATTAATCAATATGAATAAATCTATCTACATATATGTACTAATTTTTACCGACATACAGAAGGTATATATCTATACCGACGAATAGTGTACCTATCTTCTATGTATGGCAGAGCACTCGAAGAGTGCTAAAAACCGATGGCTTTCGTCATCTATCATGCTAGAAATAAGGGGCGCTTCAGCAAAGAGGACCTTGAAATATTTATGAGATGTCTGGCCAATTTTTAATGAGGCCAACTTTCTCTCACTCTCTCTCTCTTTCTTTTGCGGCAGCTTCTAACAATCTGCCGGCGGACATGTTATGTGGGTGAAAGAAATGTATCCATAGACATTTTTATAGTGCTTAACTTTGTTTTTCCAGATATTTCCCACACCCCTCCGGAATGGGACACAAATTGACAAAAATCTTCGGCTTGATGTGTCAGTTTCACATCAATTACCAGTAAGTATGTGTGTGTGGGGGGGTTTGTTGATAAAAGTTCTTCTTCACACTTGTCTAACTA
Source organism: Cheilosia scutellata (assembly GCA_955612985.1). Taxonomy (NCBI): domain Eukaryota; kingdom Metazoa; phylum Arthropoda; class Insecta; order Diptera; family Syrphidae; genus Cheilosia; species Cheilosia scutellata. Next base: position 56,730,738 of record OY015313.1, on the reverse strand, counting down.
CCCCCGAAATGATATGAGTGTATGTAGCTAGTGGACGAATTCCCTTCAAAAAGACTCTGATCATCGTGTGTCCTGTCCTGTCAACAGTTGTTCGCCCCAATTGACGTAAGTATACAAAAAATCAAACAAAAATAACAACATAAGGTGAATACTATTTGGCTATTTTTCGATTGAGAAAAATTAGCCTTATGTTCAGCTGTGCAGTACCAAGGTACCTTTTTTTTAATATCGACACATGCAAGTATAATGAAATGTCATTGCAGGACCGCAAATTATGCTTTGGTCAAGACGAATGACGAAATACATACCTACAATTGACATACATGTGGTCTGGGTAAATGTGTAAATGAACATGCATGCAGTGGCTGCTCGTACATTTACTAATATGCCACTTGAGTTAGTTTGTCGTGACCGGAAGTAATTTGTGGCTAAATAAACATTAATTTCCTGCGATTGGAACAAGTGCAACCAACCCTACCCTACTTCTCGATATGGATTGTTCTATAGACCATTTCTTTTGTGGGTCAGACACAAGGCATACTACTTGTAGTTTGATTGGGGTGGATAACCATATGTGGCCACTTACAGAGTTACAGACTATATAATTATAAAAAAAAAAATCATGGCTCTCTAGACGAACTATACTCCTAATGAATACATATATACGCTCGTATTTTTGTAATTCGATAAAACGAAGTAAAATAATAATTGCCATACGCTATAATATGATGTCTACAATAATTATAAGTTGTATAATGTTGGCGTACACTGTGGCAATGGAGCTCTAAAACTATCGAAAAGGACTTGCTGCGAAATTGGTTATGTTAATGAAAATACTTTGGACCAACTAGTTTTCAAATTGACTGACGAGACTTAGGAAAATATTTTTTTTAAAAGATCGGTGCAAATTAATCATACCACGTCTAGGTATAGTATAGAGAGGACATCTGCATCAAAATTACGTATGTGTGGTGAGCTAAAATTTACTAGCCAGCGAAGAAATTTCACAAACTTGGTCGAAAAGAGTTATTTTGGAAATTTTGGATTTCCAGTCCGCCATCGAGGAAACATTTGGACCCCCATATAATTGTTTATCGTCTGTAAAGTGTATCACCGAGCTTAACAGCTACTGAAGAGGACATAGAGATAGGGATGATGCTTAAGAACCTATAGTAATTCTTCTACAACACACGTTGACTTAAATGACTTGGTGTGTGATTTGATTTTATCCGAATAGCAAGTTGAAGTAGTATCCTATCATCTAGATTGAAAAGATGGAATTCATTTATTTCATTGAGACACCCAGTGACAGTGAAATAACCAAATTTTTCTGCAATTTCACTGACGGATTGACGTTTTCGTGTTTTTGATGTAACTCCAAAAATGAAAGACATTTTTGTTTCGTGCGAAAGGAAAACAACGACAGCATTTTCATTGATGGTTGTTATTTTCTTCAGCAGTTTAATCCCATTTACGACTTTTATACCCAACCATTCAAAACAATTTAAAATGTCAAAAGAAAAAAACATTTTTGCTTTGTACTTCAAAGCTGTATGTCTTCAATATGGCGATGCTGCTCATGGCTACTTTGTGTGGAAAGACTACACAGTTAAATCAAATCTAATCCAAATGTAACCAACGGTTTTAGTGAGGTACCTACAGTAAGCCACTAATATGAAGTCATTTATGACAACTTGAACCTACTTTTGAAGAAAATAAAACATTGTTAAAAATGTTGTATGTGTACAACGTGGTAAGATATTGCTGCTTCCTCCCTCACTCCTGGACAAAAGTATATCTTGTTTCCGCCTTTGATAAAACCAGAAGATGTATTTTTGTATTTTCTAAATGCTGTCAAAGGTATTTTCAAACATGTGGTCAAAGTTTGAAGGAAAAGCCCCCAAGATCAGTGATGCTAAAATCAAAGAGGAAATATTTGTTCGACCCCAAAAAAGGGTTTTAATAATTAAAGAACAAGAACCTATATTTGAGCAAAAATTAAATTTAAGAGAAATCCCACATAAGTGTGTTTCAAGTCTATGGTTAAAAAGGTTTTTGAGTTTTTGGAAATAATAAAGCTGAACACTATACAGAGACTTGATCACTTGATGTCATTACAAATTCATGCTGTTTAATTTTCATTTCCACTTTTTTTCCCGCCAGGCATGGTGACCGAATCCATCAGAATATTCAATCAACTAACAAGCCCCTCCAGCAAGCTCGACCCCTAGCTAAACGCCTTCAGCTACGAACGCTAACACTTATGTATAGTTGATTGAGTTCCATCTTCACTTATGCGAAGGTTCCTCTGCTTTGGTATCCCTCATGGATGGACTCAATTACTCGATAGGCTGGTGCGTATGGACGCTCCACGTAACCTAGCCACCTCAACCGTTGTATTTTGAACGACGTATTATTATTGACCAGCTCAAGGTCGCTGCATAGCCTGTAAAACTCGTCGGGTTGAATCTTCATCTCTACCACTCAATCGATACAAACTGGATTGAAAATCAGCCGAAAGAGTCTTTTTCTTAAAGCGTCAAACCCCAAGAGGTTTTCATCCGTTTTGGAGAAGGTCCAAAGGTCCATACTGTTTCATATATCTCCTTGGTTCTATAAGAGAGGGCTTTATAGACTAAGAGCCCACAGTAATTTTTGGGTGTGATTGATAACACCAAATAACTCACATAATTAGGTAGGGCTTAAGTAGTTGTTCCTAAATGTTACCGTCTTGCATGCTGTAGTGGGGGCAATTGTGAGTAATACCGCATGTCAAAAATGCATTTTTTTCTGAATTACAAATAATTGGTATAACAACTTTAATATAATTTCAAAATGTAGAGTTAAGTGCCTGATTAGCAGTATGGTGGTCCAAGACGTTTTGCAGGCGTCCTTCTGCCTGCAAGACGCTCTTAAAGTAACCTAAAAATCGATTTTTTAAAAATTGTGATAACATTTTTTTTTCTTCTCCTATATATAGAACTAGCCATCCTGATGACAAATATATGGTGGTCCAAGACGTTTTGCCGATTTTTAGGCTACTTTAAGAGTGTCTTGTAGGCAGAAGGCCACCTGCAAAACGTCTTGGACCACCATATTGGTAATCAGGGCACTTAACTCCACATATGGTCCAAGACGTTTTGCACCCTGCTGCCTGAAAAACGTCTTGGACCACCATATTTGTCATCAGGATGGCTAGTTCTATATATAGGAGAAGAAAAAAAAGTGTTATCACAATTTTTAAAAAATCGATTTTTAGGTTACTTTTACACATTGACTGCCAAGGCAATTTTGGAAAAATTTCTTGGGTTGCCAACACAATTGAGTTATTTTTTCCAAAATTATAATTATTTTTAGTTTTCCCTAAACTGTGGGCATAAAACATTAAATATTCCAAATTTGCTCGAACCACAAACGTTTATCTCATCGTATGGTGCCAAGCAATTTTTTCGCATACGGATTTGTTCGTAGTGGCTATCGTTTTTGCACGCCACAGCCCAAAATGAAAAATACCTGGCTATCATATTTGATAGCCATGGCACCCACGGAACTACCACTGGCTATCACATATGATAGCCATGGCAGTCAATGTGCTAAGAGCGTCTTGCAGGCAGAAGGCCGCCTGCAAAACGTCTTGGACTGGCATATTGGTAATCAGGGCACATTTTGAAATTATATTAAAGTTGTTATACCAATTATTTGTAATTCAGAAAAAAATGCATTTTTGACATGGTATTACTCACAATTGCCCCCACTACAGCATGCAAGACGGTAACATTTAGGAACAACTACTTAAGCCCTACCTAATTATGTGAGTTATTTGGTGTTATCAATCACACCCAAAAATTACTGTGGGCTCTCGGTCTATTACATTTTAGATGCCTTTTCTGGGATAAGTAACAGGAATGAGAAGAGAGTGATTACGCTTGATCAAATGTCAATATAAACGGCATATTTCAGAAATTTGAACAGACTTTTGAAAATGTGTATCTCTGATGTTAGCTTATGAGAGTTTCGTACAATTACTATACGAATGATCTCAATGAAGACGTATGAATAGCGCGTCAAATTGTCTTAAACCGTTCGGTCGTGTTTTTTCCGACTTTGACGAGATTTCTCCAACCGAAATTTGACTTGGCTTTGTTTAATCCCTCACTACATACTGTATCATAGGCGACCTTGAAGTTGACAAAGTGTTGTGTATCGGATCTGGAATTCCTTCGGTTATTTCTTAAAATCTGCCGAGATGTGAAGATTTAGTCGATGGTTGACTCTGCTGTTCAAAATACGCTAATTTAAACAGCTCATTGAAGTTTGGGTATCGCTATTCTAAACTCGTTTTCGTTGGGTGGACGGAAACCCATCCGGCCAGGTCGTTAAATATTACTGCAGCAAACAATTTAGACGACGACGTATTAAGGAAAGATAATCAGTTATAATAATTAGCCGGGCTCTCGTGGGCTTTCTTCTTTATGTAATGAGTATACATTCATTTTATCGGCTTACGAAAGCTATCTGCGACATCCGCACTGTTCGATGATGCAAACGATTTCTGAAGTAAGACCGATAGAAATTCCGGGGTACAATTCTTATAGAATACAAAAAGCGCACGATCTACTGCTGGAGCTTTATTCTTATATGTGTATTCATAATTGCACTTCGTAATTCATCTAGAAATTAATTTATAATCAAAGCGACTGCGTATTGTAACGATGCTGAGACTTATGTTGTTGTGCATATATTCTTATAAACCTGGCGAACGATAACATTTCTCTTTCCGTTTATGACCATCACGGCCTTCCAGAATTCTGCTGATGATTTCGCTCCATTTATTTATGTCTATGTTGAGCTTGTCCGCATTGAAAGTTGCCTCGAGAGGCAAACGATCTGAGAATGTTTTCATTGACACTATAAACTCGCTGACTGTAGAACTCCAAAACTTGACGGAAAATAATAGTCGATGACTAAGACGATAACTGCCGCGCAGAAAGGAACATTTGCCATGGAGGTCACCTTTACAGCTTCCATTCAGTATTCAAAAATTTTCGGACACTTTTTATTATCGCTGACCTCATGCTTATTAATAATACGTGTCGAGTCAAATACACTAGACAAATTATTTTGCGATAACCCGGTTTTTCCATTGAAGTCGCCGATTAACATTAAATCTATCCGAAGATTTGTGTTTAAAAAATGTTTGCACATCCATTGTTTTAGTAAAATTTCACTACAATAGTAACAAAAATATATATACACACAAACACAATATAGTTTTTGGGTCAATTTTTAGGTCAAGCATAATTCATCTACAACTTTCTAAATTGTCTTCCAACATAAGTGATATTTACACGATACCTACTGTAATTCATATGACTTCTCTTATGACCTGTCAAAATACTACGATAAATGGAACTCATCTCAAATAACTGACTGACACATTTCCATTTAACAAGTCATATGGAAATTGCGTGTAATTATCTTTATCGCTCTCACATCTCACTAACATCTTTAACTCAAAGTACGTCATCGAAAATCAAATTAGAAAGTGACAAGTTTCCACATAATGGTCGCGTTCCATTGACCGCTAGATGACTAGCGGCATGCCAAACTCCATATAAAAAAACTAACATTTCGGCATTTGCGCTAGATCTCTAGCACATTTTGTGAAATATCCTTTTCTGGGAAATTTTTCAATCTAGCGCAAAACTGCTAGATTGGAAAAAATAACGAACTGTCAAAATAAAAGTAAAAGTGCAGAAGGCAAATATTTCCAATTTGGTGTAAAATGGGAATTCAAACTTCTATGTAACTAATATACCTACATACATTGTATTTGCTTATTTAAATTATTGTGTACTAATAAATATACGGAATGATGGCACAAAATACGTTTTTGACTCTCATGAGGATGAAATCATACGAATTCAAATTGGTTCTCATGTCACTTTGCCGCTGCCGCTAGATCTCTAGCGCCAGCGTTCCTCCATCAGGGATATTATGTGCTAGATGACTAGCGGTCAAAGGAACGCGGCCAATGTACCTATCTTTAGTGTTGTTTAAAAAATATTTATGTTTTATGTTTTGTGTAGTTTTTTTTATATGTATTTTCTTAAATCTTTTACAATATTTTAAAATCTTAAGAAAATTTGTTTAAATATTACTGCTTCGATTGGGTCCACGTCCAATGCCTGTCTTATAATTTACTTATTGGTATACGGGTGTTGGAAGATTTAAAGTTATCGCCTAAAGTGATAGGTACGTTCCTCGTCAATTTTATCCGTTCGGTACACAGGATAAGATGGTCGTGGCTGGTTAGGCGCATCCGGGTGGTATTCGTTGGTGCGAGTGTTTGAGGAGTCTAGATTGGTGAACTGGCGTCTGAAGCGGTATTGTCTTGGTTGTTCGTTGCGATTTGGACGGTATACAGGATTAATAACACGCGCACGGTCCCGATCTGGGCGATATTCAAGAGTCCTTGTCCTGCCGCCATCTCTATCTGGTCTATATTCCAATGTACGCTGTGCTAGAGCACCGCACACCGCTAGCGCAAGAAAGCAAACTATCACAAGTTTCGAAGACATCGTATATAGATTCGCAAATGCTAATTCAGAGAGTTTATGTGAGTAACTGATACTTACAGATGGGATGACACCGCTTTTATATTCAAAAATAGAAGCTGTTGTTGAAGATTAACAAAAAAACAACAAATATTTTTTCCAAGTAAAGGCCGCATTTGTACTGATAACGCGGGGAAGTACGATAGCGGGTGAATTTTTAGAAATTCCATTTTGGTGTGATTTGTTTTCGCGGCAGAGGTGTTTATATATGTACATTTGGTTACAGCTATATTGTTTAAAAATGTGGTATCTAGCATATGGAATTCGGAATACTTGTGATGCATGCGTTGCACGTTGATGGAGTCCATTTAAGTCTATACTATACCTAAGTAGTATGAAAATTCGGTGAGTTTTGGATTAGGAAACTATTTTAAATGTTTCAGATCTTATCTGTTCTGACTTTTTACACCAGACTTCGGTTAGAATATGGAGCTTTAGGTACGTGAAAGGTTCTTGATTAGAAGGGTTAAAGAAGTATCTGATCTTTGAGATGGAATTTGTGTATGTAAGCCTACAATACAAAATGCCAAGTAATACGCGATAATAGTGACCCGTATGCATTTTTCTTATAGCAAAAAAAGTTTACAAAAACACAGTTGGAGCTTGAAGGTAACATCCCTTATCGGCGCATCAAAACATAACATGCTATGTTTTAGTGCGCTTAAAGTTTAAATTTTATCGCTTTTAGGGAACACTTGAACACGTTGAAAATACTCCAAATCATTTAAGCGATGACATTGAAAATTTGGCATTTATTTGAGTATTGAAAATACTCCTCTCTTGTGAAAGGCGACTCTTCTATAACGCCTTAACTGCATCTTTATGCTGTAAAATAGGTTAGGTGAAAGGGCTGATGGCATAAAATAATATTGAAGCCGACATACTGTGATGCACTAGGCACTACACATACACATGCATGCGTCCACTGCATGATTTACAACGAATCTCACGTTTCCAAATCTTTAACTCCAGCTATGTTTATGAACCAAGTCATTTAATTGGTCATTTTGGATGTCAAAGTAGTTTTAAAACGACTAATACACCTGAAAAAATCATCCGTATCCGAGGCTTGTTGTTGCTTCGTAACTATAGTGGTTTTACGCCGTCGGGCAGTTACCCCGTCGTACAATCCCCAACCTGGAGGGCCAGGCCCTTTGTTGGACCCCTTGGACGAAAGGGGCCGGATTCCTCCGGTGTCAGTAACCCACTTCGGGGATGTGAGAGCTGCCGTTGGCCCATAAAGGGTTCATCCGCCACCATCTCTGTTTCAGGACCCTGACTAGTCCTGAAAAATCCTCACTGACCTCAGCTCCAAATACGTCAAAGTAGCTCAAGTAAGGTAACTGTCATCTTGACTGTTGACGACACCATTGATTCAGTCTAGTGAATTCATCCGCCGTACGTCCTCTTTCTGAGGAGCTCATGTAAGGCTTCTGGGACTCGTTCAGTCAGTCTTTCCGACAGAACATTATAGTGTTGCTATTTTCTTCGTGTTCAACACTCGCGCTTATAAGTTTAGCAAGCCAAGCCCGGACGGGCGAGGCCAGTACCCGGTGGTTACCACGCGGAGGTAAAATAAGCACAATTGATGTGTATGAAAAAGTTACAACAGCTGGGTACCGCCAAGTTGATGCCAATCAGCGCCTACCCGATTCATACACACCCAACCGATGTTGACTTCTTCAACATCGTTCTAGAAAGAATAGTGCAAAACTCAAACGCTAACACCAGAGGCACTATCTTTCAAAAGTCCGTCTACCTACTCGCCTACGCCGACGACATCGACATAATCGGCAGAACGCAGCGTGATGTCACTGGCGCGTTCTTGGGCATTGAGACGGAAGCGGCGAAGATGGGTTTGGCGGTCAATGAGGGCAAGACAAAGAATATGCTGTCATCAAGAAAGGACTCCCAACACCGACGTCTTGGACAGAATGTCACTATAGACAGATATAACTTTGAGGTGGTAAAGGACTTTGTCTACCTAGGTTCCGCTATGAACTCAGACAATGACACCAGCGCTGAGATTAAACGAAGAATAACTCTTGACAATCGCTTTTTCTTTGGGCTAAGAAAGCAATTGAGTAGCAAAGCCCTCTCTCGAACAACTAAAGTGACCCTTTATAAGACCCTAATCATCCCAGTCCTACTTTATGGTGCAGAGGCATGGACTCTATCAAAAGTGGATGAGGCTGCTCTTGGCTGCTTCGAGAGGAAAATACTTCGAGTAATTTTCGGTCCCGTCTGCATAGACGGTGAATGGAGGAGAAGATACAACGACGAACTGTACGGGTCGTACAGCGACATCGACCTAGCCTTAAGTAAGTAAAGTAATACACCTGAAAGCATAAATTATTTTGTGCTTGGATTTTTTTAATTCATGGCGAGATTTGGTGGCTTACATTTTCAATTTCTCTCAAATTTGTTTGGAAAGCTGAAGTGTTTAAGGTCTTTCCAAGAATATCTTCGCATCATAAAACTGACATAAATGACAATATGATGTATAAAAATGAAATCATTTGAAGAAAAATTAGTAGGTACTGTAGAAATTAAATTGATTGATGAATTGATGAATCTCAGTCGAAAACAAAATGACAGACGAAATTCTAAACACCCATGACGCTTAAAAATAATTTAAAAGGTAGGTACTTTGATGAATATGAATCAACACATTTTTAATTTGCAAATCACCAAATTGACATCAGAAAAAACAGCTCATTGATTTGAGAAACGATTTGTTTTAATATTCAACATTCGTCAAATAAAATTTTGACGAATTTTGACTTTCTGTCCAAAATGTGTAGATACCCAGTAATCGGCTTGAAAGGTATCAAAAATCTTTTAAACTTGACATCTTTGATGAATTTTGATTCTCAGAATTTTGATTGACCGAAATCAAGTCCAAAAAGCGAGAAAGAATTTTAAAAGTCGTAATGTGAAGAAATGCCAACTTGCTATTAACCTTGAAACCAAGTTTTGTTTTAATTCGGTCAAAAAATCGGATTCAGCCTTCTCACTGAATAAATTTTGTAAATTTACTAGTTGACCCGGCAAACGTGGTTCTGGCCTAAAATAGTTATTTTAAATATTTCAAGATTTATTTTGATATTTTTGTTCATTTTTTTCAATAGGAATGAAGGCGGATAGCTTCAGTGACTCAGCGGCCATTAGCGGACTTACATACGCACCAAAGTTTTTATATAATAATGCTGTACCCGCCGGCTTTGCCCGTGCACGGGACTTGTATTGCTTGTGTCTTAGCTATTAATGTTCTTTTGTAAAATGCGAAAAATGAGAATAAATCGATTTACTGGAACTTTCTTTCTGCGTAAACCTGAAATACAGCAATACGAACAAAACAAAAAAAAAAGAATCATGAGAATTGGCCCAGTGGTTATCGAGTTATAACGTCATCGAGTTTCACCCCATAGAAGATGTTTTTTGTATGGGCGGTGCCACTCCCCTTTTTTACAATTCTTACCAATCTTCACGCGGAACGCTCCCGGGTTAATACCTAAGATTATTTGTAAATTTGAACTCAATCGATTCGGCAGTTCTCGAGATATAAGATTTTGAATGTTTTTTTTTGTATGGGCGGTGTCACGCCCCTTTATCCAATTTTGACAAAGTGCACTCCTGGGCCAATACCTAAGATTATCTGTAAATTTGAGCTCCATCGGGTCGGTTTTCAAGTCAATAGTAGCCGAACACAAATCAGGATCCATTTTTATTCGTCCAGAAGCGTCACTTTCTGTAGCTACTGTTAGGCCGGCCTTTTTTGTCAGCTGTCTTTCGTTGTCTTCGTTTTAGAATTATTAATTAATATTATATATAAAAAGCATAGACGTTGATTAATATTTGTGGAATTTTAGTTGCTTGTTTTAATTTGTTTATTTTGACCGTATTTTCTTTAATGTACATTTTCCTTTTTCTGGCCATAAGCCCCTGGACTGTTCACATTTGTAGTTGTGATTAGTGATTAATATACACTTTTTTTGTTATAAATAAGGTCTGATAAAGGTTACGTCCGAAACGTCGCATACCTATATATAAAACTTTTCATCGACCTAGCGCATGAAGTATAACGTACGTCAACGTTTGCCATGTTAGTCTACAACGATTTTATAATCATTACAGCTGTATCGAATGTCTAGTGTTGCAACTAGGTCCTTACTGCTTTCTAAGTATTTAAGTTTTAACTCAGAGTTAGTTTCAAGATGGGCGCAATATTAGGTGCAACACGTTGTTGCTGTATATAGGACTCTAGACTAAGCTTCTCATACATAGATTCATTTTTGGCACAAATGAAGAGGCGCATATTTTATTGAAATTAGAATTAGGCCGCTGGCGCTGTTGTGATTGCCGATTACCAACGAAGGACTTTCGGTTGACTTCATTCCCACCGGCGGCGATCCGATCTTCCCCGCAAAATTCGAAATAAAAATCAAAAAAAAAAAAAGAAATTCTATGGCAGAAGGTGAAATAATGAATGAACTGTCAAAGGTTGTCAGGTGCATGCATGCGCCCATTTAGTTTAAATGACACGCATACTTTCCCACATAATACCATGAAAACGGCTTTTAGGCAGTGCTTTTTTTTTGCTCTCAGCTGGTGGTCTATTATAATGTAGTTTGTGATTCATTCATTCATTTTCAAATGGTCCGTTTGTCCATTAAGTGGGTCGCGTATGTAGGTTGCTCAAGTGAACTCTCCATAGCTCTCGATCCTCCGCCATCGACTCCATATCATCAAGGGCAATCCCCATACGGGTAGAGGAGAGATTATGGACTTCATCTAACCATCTCATCCTAAGTCTACTTAGAGGACGCCTGCCTGATGGTACTGATTCCATAGCACGTCGTGGAATCCTGATCGGTGACATGCGTTTAACATGACCATACCACGGAAGCATGGACCGCTCCGGAGAAGTAGCTGCTCGGTATTGAGTTCCTCACGTATTCTGGTATTTATAATGCGATTTCTATACGGGTCACACCAGCTATACAACGGAGAAATCTCATTTCGGCAGCTTGTATCCGCGATCTTATTCTTTTGGTCATTACCCAAACCTCATGACCATAGGTACGAGTTGGAACAAACACCGAATTAAACTTAGCTTTGACACTAAGTTCAGTCCTCCTAATAACAGAATGACCAAGCTGTCAAAATTGACCCAGCCTGACCAATCCAACAGGAAAACTCGGCATTGCTCCTTCCATCACTCGTGAATAAGACCCCGAGATACTTAAACTTCTCCACCTATTTCAATGGGACTCCACTGACATTCTGGAGACGTTCTGGAAACGACCATCACTTCAGATTTGTTCAAGTTAACCTTCATCTCAGCTTCAACACAAACGGCTACAAACCGATCGAGTGCGCGCTGAAGTTCAGTCTGAGAGGACCCAAGGATGACCAAGTCATCAGCGAACAGCAAATGACTTATCCTCAGATCTCCCAATTCGAAACGTTCTTGATATGTAACTTATTTTCTTATCTTATTTTGAAGTGGCGAAGTCTTAGGCTCTATTTTGCTCTTTTTATGCCAAATCCGACCGTCTGAATTAAGAAACTTTCTCCGGAAAGTTATATTCTCGAATGTGTTTATGTTTGTACTTTTTCGAAAATAGTTCAGCATGTAAACCATACTGTGTCCACAATCTTAATACCAGTCTTAAGGGTAATTTAGTTCTGTTTCTCCTAGTTTCACTTGGTCCTTTGCACCCTGCTGAATAATGGCAACGGGTTTTAGATAAGCGAGATGATGCTATAGAGGTTATTATGGTGCATGAGTATTTAAAATGTAGGTCGTTTTGCGTTGCTGATATATCAAGGAACATAGGTTATTATATAGGACAATGATTAGAAAGGGGATGTAGGGTGGGTTTTTGATCTTTTCATTAAATTAAGAATGTTCGTATAAACGTGAAAACTATTCTACAGTGCGCCGAAATCGTATGTGCACATGAGCGTGTGTAGTACTTTCAAATATCTAAGCCGATATCAACAGTTTACCGATGCGACGAAGTCAAGTGATTCACTTCTAGAAATCCAACCGATCTGAAACAAAGACCCAAGAATAAAACCCACCGACCTTTATACACGTCGCGTATAGTTACCAAAACGACGGGTCTCCATAAAGCTAATTAAGCATAGTTATAAGTTAATGTAAATCGGAATCAACTTCAACCTATTTCGCAGAAATTTAATTTTTTAATATTTTTGTTTTCGCAATTAAACCTAGAGACACTCTATACGCATAAAAGGTAGATCATACCTTCGATGCCGCTCGCAAGTCGAAAGGCACTTCAACCAATTTGGAATGTGTTACTGAAGGCAGCTGGCTACAACTCGAAACGTCTGGAGATGTTTGTTGGTTAAAGTACAGATTCACTCCAGATTGTAGCGCCATCTAACGAATGATAAAGATAATAGTAATAGTGACACCAAATAGTAGTAATTGTTTTAAGTAGTTTTTTTTTTAGTTTGTATTTAAGGAAAAAAAAAAGAGTATGATTAAGCGTTTTGTGTGACCCTAATATAAGCATAAACTGCGTCGACTAAAAACAAATTTATTAGTCGGGTTGGCATGACAGTTGTTTTAAAAAAATATATCACCCAAATTGTAATTTTTATGTTAATGCTAGTGTGTGTATATTTGAGTGTGTTAGCTAACTTACATTTTGTCGTGAAGACCATGAGTTACATAATAGGGAAGCATCTTCTAACAGTCGTGTCTGAAATTGAAAATTTTAAAGTGAATAAAAGTTTTTTTGTTTTTTGTGAATAGAAATAATTTTAAATTTAAATAAAATAATGTTGTTACTAGCATTTGAAATTTATTTTAAACGGACATGCACGACCGCCTTTGTCTGTGCTTCAAAGTGGCACTATACAGTCTGCTAGTTATTGACCATAAATCTCATAATGGCGCATGTGGAATAAGGTAACATATCTATTTATTTTTATTTAACTACTATACATAAATGTCACAGTTAATCAGTTTTGAGAAGCTAATAATTAGAATATGCTGTTTTACAATTCTTTCAATATTTTTTTTAAATTAAATTTTGAGATATTGAAATCAATCACATGATTGTACTTATTGAAATTCCTCGTCAGGTTATTTATGCGGCCATTACTCTCATAGTTACATCGAGACGTCCTTTGGTATAAAAAAATTGGGTTCCTTGTTGTCCTCGGTCTGGTATTGATGTTTACTAAATTGAGAACATATTATGTGGAGTTGACGTTACCAGTCAGAACGCAAAACAGGAATAATATAACATTGGATATCTCTCTTCGTTTTTCCAAAGTCTGCAGATTCAGAAACTTTAATCGACTTATGTAGCGAGGAAGACGACTTTCGGGGTTCCAAGGCAGATCACGTAATGCAAAAAGAAGAAACTGCTTTTGAATACTTTCTATTCTTGAGATTCCAGATTCGTAGGACGGACACCAAACAGGACTACAGTATTCCGAAACAGATCGGACGAGAGAACAGTATAGAATGTTGGTTACATAGGGATTCTTAAATTCCTTTCAGAAGCGTTTTATAAGTCCTAATCGGCTTCTTGCCTTGCTCACAATGGAATCCAAATGGAGGTTGAAGTTGAGTTTTCTGTCAAAGACCACACCAAGATCATTAAAGCAATCAACACTTTCAACAGCTTCCTCATTAATAAAATAAATGGAGGGATATAAATTGGATATGACATATGAGCCAATCCATTTCAAGATCCATTGCGGGAATCCATAAAATTCAATCTCCCCGACAATCTTTCTTTAGACACCTAATTTTTTTTTTTGCATAAGTAGGGAGGGAAAGATATTGTGCGGTACATATAATCATTAAGGGTATTTTTTTTGCATAAGTAGGGAGGGAAAGATATTGTGCGGTACATATAATCATTAAGGGTATTCACTTAATCAAATAAATGTATGCAACTCGTAAATGCATAAATTTCTGCGGTGCTTTAAGTGAACACCCCTCGGAAATTGTCATTGCGTAAATCGCGTAAATCGACTGTATCTGGAATCACACAAACAATTCATACGACTGTCTCTCAAAGTTTGACATTTGTGATTTGCGTAACTTTCCGCGGTTGATCTCTGAGCCCAAATCATCGCGGAAAATTATGAGGTCTGCGTAAACTAAGTATTCTCCATATAAAATCTGACAGTTCATTTACGAGGTGGTAAATTTCTGCAGTTTACGCAGTTTATGAGGCTTTTACGCGTTTAAGTGAATACCCTTATTTTAAGTATTGCGATTGCAGACTTGTGGGCCCGTGCGTTGTCGTGGTAGATAGCTTCAAATCGACACCGAATTTTTTGCAAATTTGCAAATTTTATTACACAAAATCTATAGAAAAATTACAAATTTTCTTTCAAAATCATGAACGCATGCATTGATTGCCAAAATAGGGTCCATTCAGTTAATCCATCATCAGTAGGTATAACTAATTTCGAGAATGACATTGATGTCGTAGGTGGACCTCTCTTTGCCAAAACAGAACTTGGAGATAACATCAAAGGAACCATAGGCGTTGATGGACGGTGGTAGCACATGGTTGCAGTTTGCAAACATTGGTGGATAAAAATGGATCCTTCGAGAAAATAAGGCTGTTTCTTTGGTGGTCTGTCCGTAGTTTTACAGGAAAAAAAAGTTATCGCCTTGAAATACATTTGGATTTAATGCTACGTTTCCACCGGACGCTAATCCCAAGATTAAGTGCAAGAGGTTTAAAATTAATCCTGAAGTCTTTCCACCAACAAAAAAGAGATTAATTTGACGTTTCAACACATGTTGTCATTAGCTGTCAAATCGAAGTGTGATTTTGGCAAGAAATCGCTATTTGGTTAGGTACCGAAAAAAAAACGCTGACATAAATGTCAAAGGGTCATGTTCTCATGTTCATGCTAAAGCCGTATAGTTCACTTGGCATATATGCCAAAAAAAACTATGCGTATGTCACTCAATATTAAGACTACGAACTTGGAGTTACTTAAATAAAAAACAACATTGACAGCTGTGCTTGGGTCAGGCCATGTAAATCCGTAATGACTTTTTAAGGCAGGTTAAAATGATTTTAACTAATGAAATGCATTGTTACTGCATGGATATTTTTTACATAAGGTGCGGGCACAACTATGTCAATTAAGTATGGCCAGCATTATATAATTCATGTACACGTCACGACGCGTCGTCGGCTGTTTTGATAACATTTTGAATAACTTTTCTTCATGCTGGTTGCTGGTGTAATTTACGCGAAAGTCCGTGGTGTGGATATTTTCCTTCATAGGTAACCCGACAAGAAAATGTCTGGAGTCGACGGATGACTACTCAAAGTCGGCATTTTAGATGACAGGGTTTGGACCGTTGCACCGTCTTGATAAACCCAAATAATGTAGGTACTAGGTACTCAAAATTATTGCCCGCTTGCACGTGTGGGAAGAGGAAGTCGTGTCGTGAAGAATTGGATTCTAGCGATACCCATTGACCGTAATGCTTGCAACCGCATCATTTTTGAAGAAATAAGGGCCAATGAATCTTGCGCGAGGTTATGCCACTCCAAAACACTAACACGAAATGGGTGTAAAGGACGTAGAGATTTTCGGATTCGGTCTGTCCCAATATGTTATGTAGTTGAAAATCTTTTTTTAAATCCGAAGAATCGTGTCACGCGGTATACCCGTTGAACGTCGTCATGTCGAGGTTTCAGGACTATAGCTGCACCACTTTGACGAACGATCTGGATGTTTTCAGCCGATCATGAGGTCTGTCCATATACGTCTCACATTTCCAACGTCCCCATATCGCTCAAGTTTATCCACGATCACACGAACTGTGGAAACTACTGATGGAATATTTTGAACTCCATAAAATTGCACGCATGCAATGAACGTTGAGTGGAATTTAATCACTGATCTGAGAGTTTTCCAAAAATGATTGCCCAATTTTTGAACGTGTTCTATTCTTAAATCTCCTACCTAAGCCAAAAAAACCAAAAGTGTTAGTAGATAAATCAATTTTTTTTATAAATGTCTTTGACTTTTGGTCCATCCTGTATAACTACAAAATATTATAGTGCAATTTGATCGACCATTTATAACTCTTTGACTTTTGGTCCATCCTGTATAACTACAAAATATTATAGTGCAATTTGATCGACCATTTATAACTCTTCTTAAAAACATTAAGAAGTTCTTCCGATGCTCAGGATTGGAATTATCCCCATTTTCCGCTTCTTCGTATCCTCAACCGTAAACGACAGGTTTAAATAAATAATTCTTGTCTCCACCCCTTACTTTCAAAACAAAAACTTAAAACCAATAATTATTTTACAATGCTGAAACCAGGATCAATTACAGGATCAATACTGAACAACGTACAGAGATGTCTCAAATTTTTGAAATAATTGTTTGTCCAGATAAAGGTGTGAAAAAGAGTTCCTGCTAAACGAAGTTACACACATACAACAAATTTATAGTCCGATTTAGACGTGAACATTCTTTTGTCCTTGCCTATCACTTCAGTTCGTATTTGTAAATATGTACATTGTTTATTTATTTATCACTATAAGAGAGTGAAAGTAAATAAAGGTCTGCACTAAACAGCCATTCAAATGAATACGCAGATTTATCGGCAAACAAGGATTACCTATACCTATATCTAAGATTAATCAAAAATTAAACTTTTACCCATAATAAAATCAGGTTGAAGTATGCGGTACACATTTTGCAATGTCCTTTTGTAGGTATACCCGACCAAAAGATCGTATTGTAAATTGAAGCAATTAATTCAATTTTTGGTTTCCCATTAATTTTAACAATGAAATAAATCCAAAACCATATCCCACACATCTATAAATGAATAATAACAATAAATTGTCCAAGTTTTCGTATAATAAAAGCTTTGTCCATACATAGGAGTAGGTATGCCTACAGAATTTGTCCAGCTTTCTGTAGACATATGAGGGGGACGTAGTCGTACAGCGTTCACGTAGTAGAAATTTATAGTCAGGTTCACCCTCAATCGATTTGGTTAACCTAAAATGGTATTTGTGTTAATTGGCCTTTTGTTCAATTCTGGGTGAGTAATTGAATTACAGGTTTGGCAAATCTGTGCATCTATACCTAAACTGCGTTACTGGTTTTAGGAATTTCCCGAATTAATAAAATTTAAAGCATCTACTCGTATGTATGTATGTATGTTTCCATCAAATAAAATGTGTCCCTTTCTCTAATAAAAAAAAAAAAAAAACAAAAACATAAAACTCGCAAATTTAAAATCGATGTTGTTATAATAATTTATTTACAAGGACTTTATTTATAAACAGCACATCCTTTGTGTATACGGTGTCCGCAATATCTCTATAGTATATATACCTACCTACCTACAGCTACAGAACATTTCAATGCAAATAAAATATAAACCCCATAAGGGTAAAAGCTGTTTCCGAAATTTTGCGGAACGTTGAACTTTCATTGGGGAAATCGATATATATTCTTGTTTGTGATTGGTTGTTAAAATCTATCTATGTGGAAATGGGAAAAGCTCTACGCACAGCAACACAAGTTCTCGTATACAAATATTGTATACAAATGTCCTGAATCGAACGAAGGAGAGACAAATTTTGTTTCTGGGGTAGAATTTGTATAAGATGGATAGAGACAGTACGTACGTCAATCTGGTTAAAGTCATAAGGGGTTGCAAAATGGTGGGTTGAACTCGCTAATTTAAATTAGTTAAGCCCTTAATACCCGTACACGAGTACGTATATACATATTTGGAGATGAACATGTTTTTTGTTGATGTTCGCTAATAGGGGATACATATAAACATATTCTAAAATTTAAGAGGTTCCATTACATAATACAAGATTTTTCTTTTTAATTTTATAGAACAGCATGTACCTACACAGTACTCCTACAAATACAAGACAAAAGCCTTAAAGAAAACCAACATGAAATAAGTTTTAGAACCGTGTCTACCCCCATAATGTACATAAATAATAAATTTCACCCGAAACTCTGTGTTTCAAGATGTGATGTTTAACCTGTCTAATGCCAGAGTTGGTATTTGATTTCTCCTACAGGTTATGCCTAAATGAAAGTTTAAAGGCGATAGAAAGATGTGCCTTCTAAGAGTTCAAAATGACATGACAATGATTGCTTTTTGATGGCAAAATGTATTTTATTTGACAATATTTAGTAATTTCGCCAAATATGCTAACACCAAAATTATATGAACCAATTCTATTCAAAAAATAAAGACTATGTATTTAGATTTAGAACAACATTCCGGTAAGTAGCGTTGAGTCGATGAACTTGCGAAAAAAACTTATCAGAATTATAAGTAGTCACTAAAAATCAGTAGCGATTCTCCCCTATTTATCAGGATGCCACCCGTGCAAAAAAAAAGATATCCACCTCCACGAGACACAATCTTGACACTATCCCTCTTTCTTTCAAAAAAAAAAAAAAAAATAGAACAAAATAGGTACAAGTAAAGAAATATTACATTTCATCCAGTAGCCCAGCAAACAAGGCGATTCGCAATTCGTTCGCTTCGAGTTCACTGGCGAGTTCATCTTTGAGTTCCCTGCGATACGCTAGAAGAATCGCCGCCGATTTGCCAAAACACACGCAAAGGAACAAAATGCGAACATCTTAAAGAGATACACTTAGGTATAGGCAAATTTACATCGGTGATTGTAATGTTTTTTTTTTTAAATACTTCTCCCGGGAAAGGCGAACCTATAACGCTTCAACAGCGCCCCGAGATGCTTGCAGATGTATGTTAGCTCTGCACTTAAATTGCTGCAAATTGTAGTCGTCTGGAAATATATCCCCAGGAAGCGAGTTCCAAAGTTTGTTTGTCCTGTAACAGATTGAGTTTTGGAAAGTTGATGTCCTCGCAGTAGTCAAGTGTTCTGCATGGTCATGAGCATTAGCAGCCTGTCTTGTGAGGCGCCCAAGTTGCATTTCGAGGGATAATCTCTTTGAGTTCCTCGGAACATCTACCATGGAAGTACCTATCAGGGATGGAAAAGTGGATACAATTATTGTATCTTTTGGATACAATCAGAAATTAAAGTTACACAGTTACAATTCACTCGAAAAAGATACAATTAACAAAACATATTTTTGCTTCAAAAGTTACGCAGTTACAATCCTTCTTTAAAAGATACAATTTCATACTCACGCTACGAATACATCCAGAATTTGAAATAAAGAATATAAAATGTATTCAGCCATGATGGTTACTTTAAGAGCGTCTTGCAGGCAGAAGGACGCCTGCAAAACGTCTTGGACCATAATTTTATTTATATTAAAGTTGTTATACCAATTATTTGTAATTCAGAAAAAAATGCATTTTTGACATGGTATTACTCACAATGGCCCCCACTACAGCATGCAAGACGGTAACATTTAGGAACAACTACTTAAGACCCACCTAATTATGTGAGTTATTTGGTTTTATTAATCACACCCAAAAATTACTGTGGGCTCTCGGTCTACAAGGAGGGGCATTATTTGTCTTTATATCATGAACTAAGAGAAGAGTCTTAATATTCATATAGCTTTAATTGTATACTTTCGCGTTCACCTTGTTTTTGTCGATAAAATAGGTATCCAAAATTAAGTCGATTTTCATGATTTTGAATTTAATTTTTTTGTAATTTGTTAGTTTTTTTTGAGTAGATTAAGAAGTTAATTTGGTATCGTAAAAAAATTGTGGAGGACCATTTTTTGCAAAAACTCAATTTTTTTCAGCATTCAAAGCTAAAATCTATGAAATATTGATATTTTTAGATTTCCAAATGTTTTATGTATAAATCCGACATAAAAACGAACATTTAAAAAAAATCATTGAAGATCGGTCTAATCTTGGATTTTTCATAGCCAAAAAACCAGGTGATCTCGAAACTATACAATTGCCCATAAATGTAACTACCAATTTCCAAAACGATGAGGATACACTTCAGTCCTAAAAGTTACAATTTCAACTTGTGAAAAGTACAATCTGAAAAGTTCATTTCCCATCACTGGTACCTATAGAACAAGCATTGTCTTTTGTGCACCATCGGTTGTAGATTCGATGTGAGTGTGTGATGTAGTCGCAATCACAGGCCCACTGTTGGAGATGGAGGATATAAGAGTGCTGTCATCGGCAAAGCTGTAGATATTATTATTTGACGATCCAATCCAAGCAAATCGTTGATGTGGAGAAGAAATAGAGTTGGAGAAAGAATAGATCCTTGTGCCACTACTGCATTTATAACAAACGAATTAGATGATACACCAACATGAAGAACATACAACAACTTGGATCGATCTTCTCAGAAGAAAATTTTGCAAATCCATAAGACGCTTACTTGCCTAATAGGGCTCTATGCTAGACTCGGTCAAATGCCTTTCAAGGCTACGGCTCTGATTCGCCTTGTTGTTCAATTGATTGCGTCCATAAGTGCGTTACGTAGTTGCGAAGAATATGCGTAATAGAAGTGAAAATTTACAATATCTGAACGGACTCGCTTCATTTAAAATTGTTTCTCTGAATGATGCTCTCAAAGTTAAGAAATTTTCAAATTTTTTTACTCATCGTCATTTTATGAGACATCACGTGTTATTCCAAGTTAGAGTAAGATGTCGGGTTCATTACAGTGTTTCGTGATGTCGCACTCATTTCGAAAACTTATACAGGTAGATTGAAGCATAAACGAAGTTCACTTTAAGGCTCTATTTTCAAATAAAATTTAGTAACCACGTTCCAGATACATTTAACTAGGACAACCTATTTGCCCAGTGTTTTATTGGGAGGGAAAGCTTCAAATTATATTGATGCTAAGTTTGGCACCTTATTATCGTAACAAAAGTGAAAAATTCAGTAAAGAAAAAACTTTGCGAACCAGCCAGTTTGTTACCAGCAAAAAACTTTTCAAATATGTGACAATAATTTAAACATATAGAAAATTTGCAAGCATTTTCAGAGTTTCAGTTGCCTAACAAATTTCTACCGGAAAAGGTTAATCAAAAACCATACTCGATTTTTTTAAACCGTATCAATTGTTACTCAAAAAAATTTGTTGAGTAAAAACTAGTAAGATTCTCAGTTTAGGGGTCTTGCTCTCTCGAAGCCGCTCTCTTTTACGAATTTTTCAAGTTAAGGAACGACATTGACTAAAAATGGGTAAAAATTCGTAAGAATTAGTAAAAGTTCGTAAAATTTAAAAGTAAAGGAACAGACCTTGTCAGTTGCCTAAAAATTGGCAGATGATTTCAAAATGTTGGATAATGAGAAATTCAGCAATAGATCAAAACATATCGACACAAAATTTAATTTTGTAAAGGATTATGTCAAGGAGAATTTTATAAGATGTTTGTATTGTCCCACAGAGGAAATGGCGGCAGACCTATTAACTAAACCGATGTTGGCGAACAGACTTCTTAAGTTGCGAACATTATGTGGAATGGTGTATCAATGAGGAGGAGTGTTGGAATCTACTGTAACATAAACATTGATAACCAAGCGATCAAGCGATTTTCTGTTTTGTTAATTAGTATTATTCTGTTTTCTGATTCAATATAACTCACATTGTTACAATAATTTTGACTAAAGTTAATTCTACTCATAATTTGAACTTACTTCATGCATCAATGGAAAGGTCATTTAAATTCCGTTTGAATGATGCAAAACTTTCCTTAACCCATGAAGTACCTACCCATTGAAAATTTAGAACTTTGTAAAAGTCTACTTTTTTGACTTTTTTCTTCGGTCTCAAAAAATGTTTTTTGATGCAGAAAGTTTCTTCAAACAATTCAAACAAAAAATTTTTCAAAAATCTCTTCACTAATATTTTGTATGATTTTTTGAATGGGATGATCTCAGAAAAATTTTGTATGAAAAGGAGGAAAAAGTGTCTAAAATAGCCATTTTCAGCAATTTTGAAAAAATTATAATTTGCAGTCACTATTAGAATTGTTTAAAGAAACTTGTTGCATAAAAAAAAAAATTTTTTTTGAGACAACTTTTACAAAAGTTCTAAATTTTCAATGGGTACTTAATGGGTTAAGGAAAGTTTTATAAACTTCAAACAGAATTTAAATGACCTTTCCATTGATACCAAAATGTACATGAAGTAAGTTCAAATTATGAGTAGAATTGACTTTAGTTTTGTCAAAATACTTATGTCCACCATTGTATTATGTATACAGTATATGTATACTATACTCAATACTGTATACAGTATTCCTACTACGAGATAAATCTAATCCACTTAATGTGCCCGACGAATTTATTGGTTGCTTGTTCGATTGTTGGAAGTTTCCGGCTAATAATGCTGCATTTTAATGTGTTTTGTGTGCATTTTGATTGCGACCTGCAATTGTTCACAAATGTTGCTGCCTATTTAATTCTACGTAGCTATATGTTTTATGTACATTTTGGGATAACAGTAAGCAACATATCTTTCGATTTATGCAAAAACAATTGAACTTATATTTTAAAATATAAAGCTTTCGATCACAAAATTCCGCTTGAATAAAAATTGACATTTTTTTACGCTCTCTACTGAGCGTTCAAGTAAACGATTTTTGTTTTTAAAAATTAAAATTTAAAGCTATTAATGCTGCATTTGTAAGCATTTTGGACAATTGGAAGTCGCTTAGTCAATTGACGGCGAATAAAAAAGTGCAACCTGCACTTCCTGACAGGGGAAAAACTAAAATGTCTTTTCAAAAGAAATACATAGAGAGATTCGTCGAAAGTGTTTCTTAACCAAGTTTTTGTTCTCTCAAACAACAAAATCGTCTAAAAGTATAAGAAAATGATTCTTCCCAATACCTTTCTATATCTACATTCCTACTTGACGAACCTAAATAATCCCCTGGAAAAAAAAATCTAGTACATATTTCTACCAATAATGGGTTCGCACTATTAGGTGCATCATAGAATACAACACACCCTATATTTACAAATTACTCGATTTTAACAAGGGTAGTCGTTGTCGTTAGTTTCTATTATTCGATTGTCAATAAAAATTAGAAAGTCATTATCAATCATGCAAACTGCACATTTTATATATCTAGACTGTACATATACATACTAAATATGTAGATTCACAACTAAAAACAAACATACAGTTTATAGTTGATTATGGGTTAGTGTCACAATAATTAACAGGTTATATTTTTAAGTGAAATAGTGTAGGTATATGAAGGTCATTATGTAGGCTTTACAATTGCATGTCGACAATATTTCAGACTTAATATTTCAATCAAGTAATGATGACCAAAATGACAGTCTATACATATATATAATTCAATAATATGTTTGGTGGCTGACAATACACACACTTATCTAAATTAGTATAGCTAAAAGGCAAACATGTATAGGCAAGTTACTATACATATTCATTGTTTGACTTGTCAAGAACAACAAACGTGCTACCACCATTACTTTAATACGTCTAGGTAGAGGTACATATCAATAGAATAATAATGTAGGTATTCACTATTCGCATTATTTGCACAGGACGATAAATAGATATTTATGTAAACTGTTCCTACATAATTGACTATTAAGTGTTAAACTGGCCGGTAAGAACAAAATTTGTTAATCGATAACAATCTTCCGGCATTACAATCATTTTTAGTTTAAAGTTTTATATGATAACTTCAAAGGTAGGTATGTCACGGTCCAAAGTTCTTATTCAGTCAATTAAAGGAAGGACCATAATAAAATCGCTTGAGGGTAATCTTGTTTAGCCCAATGCGCAATTGCATTTGAATTTTTTTTTTTAATTTAAATCCAGTGGTTAGATGGCAAAGGACTCTAGGGCAAAAACTGAACTGAGCCCCTCAATAAATATATGAACTCAATAAATATGAACTCGAATTTCTTATTCGTTGGATATTTTCTTGGCGGAAAAGTTGTATTTTTCAGAAAATGTAGGTAAGTAATTTCTTCAATTTATTAGTGATAACAAAAAAGGAATAAAGTTTTATGTTTAATTTATCTTACAAGAACGTAATCACAAAACAAAGCCAATTTGATATCCTGATAAATTTCATGTACGCGCATCCAGATTTGGCCAAGAATACCGAAAACCGCTGATGCCAGAAAAACTTCGGCCAATATTTGGAAGCAGGTATTCACGGATCTACACGATCCACGGATGGGCCACCAATTCGAGATGCTGTGGCTCCATTATATATTGGCTATATCCCTTAGAATGTTCCATTATCAATTTATGTTTTTTGTTGAAATTTGTTGAACCGATTGTCAATAATATTTAATTTAATGTCGATTTGCACTGGGCATGGGCTTTTACCGTTTTGCTCTCAGATCTCATATTTTTCCTGCCCAATGGAAGATGAAATCGACTGCAATTTGGTTTAAAAATGTCACTTGTTTTGGTATTAGTGAAAGTATGTGTGAATCACACTCTCGAATCGAGATTCGCAAAAGTGATCTGAATCTTCGTCATATCTGACCGAAATCATTTTATTCTGACCGGAGAAAATGTTAGAATCCGGCCTAACCGATTTTTGACCGGAACGAACAAATTGAAAATAATATTGTTCTATAGACTAGACATAACTATAAATTTCTCTAATTTAAATGAAACTTTGCCACACTCGAACACGCTCAAAAGTTCAAACAAAAACCAAATTTATTGGGAGTAGTCGGGAATTTATGTACCTACATACAACATCAAACATGCAATTCCTTGCTTGAGTACACAGAGATAAAGGCGCAAGATCAAGAATGATATCGCAAATCTTTATCTTAATGTGCAATGGACGAACAACACATAATTATGGATATATAAATCGGAAACAAACACAAGTTCACAATATTTACAATCATCTGAAAAGTGTCCTTTACTGACTTAAAACATGATTTATAAAATTAACAATTAGTTTCAGTAAATTTTAAACAAACGAAATAATAACAAAAAAACATTCACAAACTCTAGATTCAAGTTAAGTACTCAGCTCGAGCGAAACTAAATTTTAGCTGCTCTCCAATTTTTTTCTCCAAACATTAGCTAAATCCCTAGCTAAATTTTGACATGGAGTTGTTGATATAAGTGTCGCAGATATTCGTTGAAAATAACTTCCTTCAAAAATGCATCTAAGTACGCGAAAAAATGTTATATTTTCGTTGCGATTCCTTTTTTCCTTGTCTGCTATTCTTTGATCTCAATTTTTTCCGGTCAAAAATTCTGATTTTAACTTTTGACCGGATTTTTTGATCGGATGTAGAAAATAAAAAAAGTATCTATCCGCTTTTGATAGAATCCATGCCTCTGCACCATAGAGAAGAGGACTGGGATGATTAGGGTCTTATAAAGGGTCACTTTAGCTGATTTTGAGAGAGGGATTTGCAAGAGTTATTCTTCGTCTAATCTCAGTGCTGGTACCATTGTCTGAGTTCATAGCGGAGCCTAGGTAAAGTTCCTAACCACCTCAAAGTTATATCTGTCTATGGTGACATTGGGGACGTTCAAGTATCTAGTTTAGTAAGTCTAAAAATTGATGCTATCAATAGTGACGTTTTGTCCTAGGCGGTGGACAGATGCTTGTTTGTTTTTTAATAATTATGTACTTATAGTTTTGTCCTCAATTACTTCTAGGCCAAAGGATTTCGCCTGTTCTTCAATCGCAGTGAACGCCACGCTTCTATCACGGCACGCTGGGAATGACCGCGTGCCGTGTTTCGTGTTAACACCTGACCTGCTCCAGTACAAGATTAAAGAAATCACATAATAGCGAGTCTCCTTGACGACGTTGCCCTTTCTAAAATTATACATACCTAAGTCATTTATTTGAACTCCCAATTGAATGTTCCTTGACTCGAGACCGTCAGGGCGTCAGACTGTTTTCCAATTTGTTGGAAAATGGAGAATCCTTATCCTCGTTCTCCAGACAAAGGTAATAAATATACTTAAAGGAATAGTTCTTACAATTGTCATTATAATTTTAACTAATAAGGATAATAACTATATTCTTAATTCAAAATGATGGAAGTTTGTATCTAAAACAGATCCACTACGTATTTAATTTCGAAATCGGTGTCTTCGATTGATATTACGTCCTTCTGCTAATTGGAGTTACAATGTTCAAAAGAATACCACCCGTCTGAAAAACGCACATGACTTACATTATGTTTACCTACACCATACTCCTACGTATCTATGTATATATTCTCCGGCTCTTCGGATATAGCATGTCATTAAAAAATTCAAGTCGATTATTATCGAAAACTAATATGAATTAAAATTTATCTAGACACGGGAGAAATCCCTACCATTATAGGAATAATTTTCGTGCGCCCTTAACTTCGTCCACCTGCGACTTGAAAGCTTTGGAATATACTCGCACGTACCCGTGTAATTGTGAGAAAATGAACAGTTGTTGGAACATTAATTGATTTTTTTTTAAGTCTACGGTACAACATAACCGTTCTCAAATGTTTAAAGAATAAAAATCATGGAATATTTCTCATAGTACTATTTGATCAGACAAGCATTATTTTCAATAGTACGATACCCATAAGCTCATCCTTTTTGTATGTACTCGTAGTCCGTGTGTCACTTTAAAAATAAGGATAAACCGATATACATATAGATTTGTTGCAGATGTGTATACATTTTATACAGGGTTAAATTACATAGAAGAACAATTCGTAGAGTAAAAGGGTGAGACCCATTTGATGGTGACTGACAGTCTTAGACGGGTGTACCTATAGTAGAGCAATAATGGTCTTACGACTTGTAATCCAGGAGAAGGGCAGCATGAAAAGTGGATTGTAAAATAGTACAAAAAGTACGAGTACTGCCGTTCGTCCTTTTAAAGTCAAGGAGCTTAAAATGGACTGTGCACGAGCCACTGTAATGGGTTAATGTTGCTTCAAAAACATCTAAGTGGATTACATTCAAAAAGTTTTAAAAAACTTTTACCTCGAGATGTGTGCATGTTGGGAATTTCGTATAGAAGCCATTTAAATGATGCACATTACGCAAAAGGATCATGATAAAAGATTGTATGGTAAAATCTTCTTTGAAATAAAATTAAAGTTTTTAGATTTGAATGTAGCCATTAGTGGGTTTGTCACTGCCAGAACATAATTCAATATCGCGTGTTCGGAAGAGGTAAATATTTTTACAGCTGGGTTACAAAAGTAGGTGCACCTTACTTAAGGTGGTGCTACAGACCAGAGTGGGCCTCAACCAACAAGCGTCTTCAGCCAGCACGATCTATCGCCAGCTGTCTCCAGCTTCCTGCACGCTGAGTTGGGTAAACTCCCCTTTGGCTCTAGCGTACACCACCTGAGTCGCGGTCTTCATCTACTGCGCCGTCCCTCGGATGTGGATTATTGGATATTTTCGGATTTCCGGCCAGAGCATTCGCGTCTCGCTCTACAGAAACCAACCACCTCAGTCGTTGAACCTTCACCCTCCTCCGAAAATTACTCGAAGACATTTAATCTCCAAACAACCAAGGGTAACCTCATCCGCTTTTGATAGAGTCCATGCCTCTGCACCATAGAGAAGGACTGGGATGATTAGGGTCTTATAAAGGGTCACTTTAGCTGATTTTGAGAGAGGGATTTGCAAGAGTTATTCTTCGTCTAATCTCAGTGCTGGTACCATTGTCTGAGTTCATAGCGGAGCCTAGGTAAAGTTCCTAACCACCTCAAAGTTATATCTGTCTATGGTGACATTGGGGACGTTCAAGTATCTAGTTTAGTAAGTCTGACAGCTGACTAACTTGATGTTTCTGAGTTCTTATTGGTTGCGATTCGTCACGTGAGCAGCGCTTTCTCTGTTGACGTTTATGGAGGGGGTAGTCGACTTAGATACTTGAATGTGCCCATTCTGTCCGATACGTCGCGTCGGGGTTTGATTGATGTTCTTTCTTGTTGACAGCATAGGTATACTTTTTCTTGCCCTCATTGACCGCCAAATCTATCTTCGCCGCATCCGTCTCAATACTCACGAACGCGACAGTGACATCACGTTGTGTTCTACCGATTATGTAGATTTTTTGTATGAGTGCAGCTGTAAATACGCACTGGCTATTCATTGATATCCAAATTCCAAATAACCATAAAATTTAGAAAATTATTTTGAAATCCAACGAGAGCGAACAGTGGCAGGTTCAGCAAAGAACTATACAAAATTAAGCCGTTGAAAATTGATAAATTTTTACAAAAAGCGGAGAAAGTGGTACGAGTACACTCCATGGTGGAACGCGATGCCGACCGTCCTTTTTAAAATCGAATCTAAACTCGCTAAATTTTAAGAATTTCAGTCGGCAAATTCACCGATACCGACGGTCTTTTTTAAAATCGAATCTAAACTCGCTAAATTTTAAGAATTTCAGTCGGCAAATTCACCGATACCGACCGTCCTTTTTAAAATCGAATGGAAACTCGCTAAATTTTAAGGATTTCAGTCGGCAAATTCACCGATACCGACCGTCCTTTTTAAAATCGAATGGAAACTCGCTAAATTTTAAGGATTTCAGTCGGCAATCTCACCGATGCCGACCGTCCTTTTTAAAATCGAATCTAAACTCGCTAAATTTTAAGGATTTCAATCGGCAAATTTACCGATGCCGACCATCCTTTTTAAAATCGAATGGAAACTCGCTAAATTTTAAGGATTTCAATCGGCAAATTCACCGATTCACGGATTTTAAGGAGTTCATGTGGAACCTTTGAAAATGCCGACTTTTGTATACATTTACAAGTTTAAAAACCTATACCTAATGGAAATCCAATTTAAGATCTAATTTAATTGATCGTTGATTTGCCGACTCTTGAAAAGCGCCCCCCCTCGCTACGCCCCTGACGTTGCGGTTCCAGTTTTACGACCGAGCAGGAACTTGAGTTCTGCTGTGGGTGCTCTCATCAGCGAAGGAATGAATTTAATGTTGATGAATGCATTGCATTTTGCATATCCATATTACGATTGTTATTCGTAATTCGAAGGAAACTTAATGCAAATGTAGGATTTCTGTACTATAAGTTTTGCGATACAAAATACTCCTATGAAGCTTATGTCTTGATCCTGGATCTCCAAAAAGATCGATCTTTTCTTCAGGGGAAGTTGGTCCTCCTCTTTTTTTAAGTTTGAGTACCTATCATGTTTTTATAGTCAGTACGAATAAATAATTCCTTAGGTTAGATTAGATCATAGTTAAGAATCCTGCCATTTAGTCACAATGCACACGGAGCAACTGGAAAAAAACTAAACCGGTTGGCAACTCGGATTACAGACCAGTTACCGACTCAGCGGTGACTTGACTCCACACAAGGAAACTCATCAGTCATCACCAAACAAAATATCTAGTTCGTTCAGTGTCGTCATGTTTTTCAACCTCACCCACCAGCAACAGGTTGGTCTGTTGTTCGCTCATCTTCGACAGAAACTGAAGTCAAAAGGCAACCCTACATGCAAATCAATAGACGACTGGTTACAATACAAACTGGTTTTGTGAATTGCAAACGAGTTTTCAACCAGTAGCGTCGTCCCATTTGATTACACAGGGTGTGACTCAAACTAGTTGCCAATTCGTATCGCTGCGCTGATCAGTTTTTTTTCCAGTTGTGTGCTCCGTGTGCATTGGGCCTTAGAATTAATATAGTGGACCGATTGCCTTGAAATTAGACTCACGAAGTCGATATGTTGCCTTTCAACATACAAAAAAAAACTGTTTTTCGGGATTATATCGGTTTCTACTGATCCAATGATGTTAACATCTATTTTAAAATTATAGAGCATAAAATGTGCAACAAATTTTATTTGAAACATTTTTTCATGCGTTCAACCGTTTTTGAGACAGCTCAGCCATACGTACCTACTCTAATGCAAGGTCAACCGTGAATATCTGTGAATACTACTTGAATTTTGAATAATTTGTAGATATGTAGTATTATTTATCAGTCAATACATAGTTAACCCAGGACTTCATTTCACCAGATCAACAAAAAAAAAAACAGTCAGCCAAATTGTTCATGCTGCGACTAACGTAAGGCACTATTCTAGAACCTTAGAAAATTCAAACCACCAACATAGATTTGGAGCACCTCCTTGTTGTAGCGAAGGTATAAGAATGCGGATATCTCAAACGTCACAACAACGGAAAAATAACGTGGGGAGATCTAACGTTGAAAGGACACAAACGCTACCAGTGCCGGTCGCCAGCACCAAGTGCCGAGGACTAGTGGTACCGATGCCAGAAAGCCATCCGAGACACCACAATTGATGGTGATGATGCTAAGTTTCAGTCCAACGAAATCCTTGGTTTGATGAAGATTGCCAAGAACACATGCAGCAAAACAACTCGCCTACAAAGCGGCGCTGCAGAAAAGGACGAGAGCGACTCAAAAGCTCTATGAGAAAATAGACGAGGGACCAAAACGAAGTGGGGATGCGATATCTAAACTCAAATCCAACAAGGCCTCTGGTCTGGACCAGACGGCCTACCAGTTGAGCAATTTTAGGTATCAGTGGGAGACGACTTGGTCGAAAGAAACTATGCCTGATGAATGGAAACTCAGCTGACTGGCTCCTATCAGTGCGGTTTTAAGCTCGGTAGGTCCACAAACCACAACCAACCATATATTCGCACTACGGCAGATCGTCCAGAAACCCCAAGACGTCATGTAACTTCTTCAACATCATACTTAAAAGAATTGTGCAAAAATCTGGGGCCAACACACAAGTCTGCCAAAAGTTCGGCAATGTAATTAACTCATGGGTTCCCTAACTGGGCGTCGCGACGCCCTGTGGCGTCGTTGAGCTATCATAGGGGCGTCGCAAGACGGTACGCACACGACGCGACGTTCCATCATTTGAGCTCGATTTGAAAAAAAAATACGGTTCGGGTCGATGTTGGCAGATTGAGACGTCCATTGTGTTTTGGTCGCGTCTGTCTCATCTGGGGGTTTACTGTCCAGTGTCCAGTCACTGATGCCAAACCATTATGGCAAGTTACACAATTTAAAATGAATGTTGGTCAGTGCGGTGGTTTAGTGGGCAAATTCGAGACAACCGGTTCTTGTCGTGCACAAGAAGTCGGCTTTTTGCAGACATCAAATTGGCGAATTTTGCGTCGTGACTTGGGCCTATACCCGTTCAAGATCCAACTAACCCATGGAGGTCAAAGTTTTTGATAATGACCATGACTATAATATAGACGACTTGATGGATGGACATTCTGCATGAACGATTTGAGCGTATGGTTATCTCTATCAGAGGTGACGTGAATTGGCCACCAAGATCGTGCGATTTAACCCCGCTGGACTATTTCTTATGGGGTTTGCCTGAAGTCATAGCTCAATGCGAATAAACCGCAATTGACCGATAACCTTAAATCCAACATAACCAATGCCATCGCTCAAATTCAGCGGGATCTATGCGGCATAGATTGGACCACTCGGATTCATCCGTGAAAAGCTGCGGCGGACTTTTGGACATGGTGTCATATTCCATACGCAATAATGTAATGCAAATGCCTTTCAGATAAAAAAAGGATTTCGTTAATACCTCGCACACAGCTTGTTTTATTCCATTGCAAATCGACTCATCCTTATTGAAAAAAACCAACAATAGCTACATATACCCATTCCATACTTGATCGCAATAAAATAAACCCCAAATTGTTTTGGTCCAAAAATGTATACATTTCCATAAAAAAAAAATAAGGTATCACGATTCACGAAAGCCTCAAACGATCCACAAGAAAATAAAAAGAAAAATTATACTCTTTATTGCCAAATAATAAAAGGAAAAGTCTCCATCTAGTTTTATGTATCATTCCTTATTCTTATTCTTCAGTGCCACGCTTTTATCATTTTGTATGCGACTCTTGTCCTCCGCCTTTATGCGACCAACATTTTGCATACATGTAGCAATAGCAGTGTTGTGAATTTCGCAAGGCAAAAAAAATAAAATCATAAAAACCTTCTCGGATACATTATTATGGGTGGATACAAGTTGTCAAAACATTTCACATACACATATGTGTATATGCAATGCCCATATAATCATCCAAGCTTTTCCATTTGCGTTTGCCGTAGGTACAGCGTTCTGCATGGGATATGCTAGGGACATCGTTTGATATGTCCTTACTATATGTGTATGTCTTTATTTCAACTGCTGAATTGAGCATGTCCTAGCATTTTGATGAAAACAATTGAATGTAAAACTTATATACATATCTAGTATGTATGGTTTTTCCAGAAAATAGAATTTATTTAGAACAAAAAAAAAATATTATTCGTTTGCTACAGGTGAACTGTGTAAAGTGCAGCAAAAAAAATGTCATCTATATTCGTATTGTCATGTGACATCCCACCACCCTTAAAATTAAAATTACTCCTGTATTCCAACTGCATAGCTGAACATGGTTTTGCATAAAAGCGAATATTCTCAATTGTCGAAGGGGTGAGAACAAAAAAACGAACACCAAATCTAGTCCTTTGAATAGAAAACCATCGAGAACAAAAAAATAAAAACATTGCATAGTGATATACAATAAAAAAAAAAAAAACAATAAATGACAAAAAAAAAAAAAGACTTTGCTCTACGCTTTAGAGAGCATAATGTTTTTCTTTTGTACACTTTAGTCCTTGTTTTGCTAGGAAACGAATACAAATCCATATATAACATAGATAGGACTTATTTTTCTATATATATTTCCCCGGTAGAGAATTGTTAATCTACAGCTAGTTGCAGAGGTAAAAATTACTAAATTCCAACGAAACGAAAGTTCAACTATGTCTCCTTGTTTTTCTTTCTTTTGGTATAGTTAAAGCAAAAAAAAAAAAAAAAAGGAAAAAATAAATAAACGACTGCTATACATCGCTACAGATACTTTTTGCGAGGGTTGTTGTAACGCTGATGCCCCCTTCAATAGGTTTACGTATAGAATGTGGGATTATTCCCGAGAGAGTTCCTGGCTTCGATCGCCGGCCGTTATTCTTTCTTTCGGTCGTCGCGTCGCGTCGGTCGGTCGGTCGGTACTCGGTACATTGGAGGAACAGAGGGAATAACTGCAGGTGAATTAAAATAATAAATTATACAATAGAGCAGGTCTTCCTTCCTACACTTACACATATGTATATATTGGCATGTGTACTTTATTTTTAACATTTAAATGTTAAAAGGAACTTATTTCACTCATCAAAAATGCTGGAATAGTTTATTTCGTAGAAACTGTTTGCTTTTGGGATTTATTCCCGAAGTGCGGACGGAAACATATTGTGAAATGTCTCCTTGTCGATTAACGACACCAACAGCATTTTTTTTGGGAGTTTCCGCCAAAGAATTATGCTAATTTAAAATTTTGTTTAAGGTATATATACTGTATACCTACAGTATACGGTATACCAAATCGCAAAATAATTTTACGTTAATATCACACCGACGAAAAGGACATACCGAACGAATTAATGTAATGTGCGGATAAAAGTCATGATGTGCATCTTTTTAGTTATTTCCAGATTCTTATTGCACACCTGGATACAATAAAGCACAGACTCAAGTTGTTTGCGAAGGGTATCCCGCCTTTCCCTAGAAATAGTCGAAACACCAGACAAACGTACTGAGAACGGTTAACGAAACGAATGATCGATTTGATGATATGGATGTGATCCGCATCTAGTTCCAACAGGACGGTCACATTCTGCACGAGTGATTTGAGAGAATATGGTTACCCAGAGATGACTCGAACTATGGTAACCGAAATCGTGCGATTGCCCCTAAAGACTTTTTCTTGTGGGGACAAATAAGCCACAAAAAACCGTTACCCTCGAGTCATCAAAGGCCGTGACATCGCTCAAATTCAACTTGAACTATTAGCCAAAGTCATCGAAAATTGGACATGTCGGATGCGCGTCAGCCATCAAAGATCAAACCCGTGGCAACCGTTGGAATAATTTCATATTTGACATATATAATGTCATTGTGTCAAAGAAAATAAAAAAAATTGTTGATATCCTATACACAACGACAACAGCCTTATTTATAAACTTTATACACTCTCTATAATATGTAGCTCTAAATACAAAAATATATATGAGATGTTTGTGTCGAGATCCTGAAACTGTAATTAAAATAAGTAAAAGTGTTATCACCGGTCTGGCCAATGCTTTTGATACCCTCCATCACTGCACAGGGGCCGACTAAGAGGCAGTGGCACCCGGTGCGGTAAACAAGCTTACACCCCTTAAAAAATTTAAGAAAAAAACACGAACAGAGATTTTATTTAAAAGTGCTTTCGAGCTTTTATTACACAGAATGTTTCGACTAAATCATTAAAATCTATAATTTTCGATTGAAAGTATAGCCAGATTAGTCAACCTATTTTGGTCTATAGTTGATCGATAAGATAAGTCTTAATTTATTTTAATTTTGAAAAACTGCGTTCACACGATGCCACTGAAACGCAAATTGTTAAATAAATTTTCATCGCCAATGGCAGACTCGGTAACGAGTCTGAAAAGTCCCACTTAACAATGAAGCTTAATACTACTGTTGTTTAGTTCTGTAAATGTCGAGGTAAACATTGGAACAACTCAGCACTCAGTTCTTCTTCCATTCCCTACAGCAATATTTTTGGTTGAAGAGCTGAGAAAACTAACGCAGCGTCTTCCATGGCCTTATGCCGATGAATAAGTTCAGTGCAAAATGTATCCCGACACTCTAAAATGGATCTTGTTCCTGTTCCAACGTCAAACCAGCATCTTGAGCCTTTTCGCCTGGCATAATTTTCTTCTTTTTAGTTCTTCCCCGCCTTTCAATTGAAATTTCTAGCCATTGTTCTCTGGCGTGTCTAATTATGGCCTCTTTCATGGTTTCATCACAATGTTCATGAAGAAAACTCGCGAGCCCCTTAAGTTTTAATACACTTTTTTCTAAAGTGAGCCCGGATTTTTTCAAGTAGGTAGGTATTTCTGTGCTGCATCAACTTCTTCCAAAAAATATCGCACCAGAATGAAAGATAACACAAAAACGTAAAGTCGCAGTCGATAAGAGTATGGTTGCAGCACCTCTTGTATCCAAATTTTCCTTTTGAGGACCACAAAGGAGTCCAAGAGTTGAAATTATCTTCACGAAATTTTCCCTCGTGATGAGCGCTCCATCTAGTGTCTACAAGTGTCTTGACTGACAACCTACATTTTTTATGGGAATATCCCAACGATGCGTAGATACTGAGAAAAATGTGAAAAGTCTTTCCACTCTCCCAAAAAACGTTGTACTTGAAGGAGTTCTTCCCAAAGAGTGAACTCCACAAAGGTTTAAAGAATGGACTGCACATGGCGTAAACAAAGCTTTTGGATTAATTTGACGAATTCATTTTTGAACTCCTCCATGAATACCCGCCATAGTCGCAGCATTATCATATCCCTGAGTCCGGCAAAGGTTAATGTCAAGACTATCTTCGTTGAGTTGCTTTAAAATATCGTCGGTAAGTTCTTTGGCAGTCTTTCCAGATATAGGAAAATATGGTGCCATGAAATAAAGTCTTATGCAAAAAGGTTCACAACGTAATTTTGGGCTTTATTCGATTTGGACTTTATTGCACTTTTGAAAATGACATAAAGCCCAAAACATAATTTTATTATTTTATTTGTGTTTTTATTTTGTGTAATGTGCAAAATAGTTATTTTGCTGTTACTGATGGCACCCCCTATTAGTCTGCCACCCGGGGCGGACCGCCTGTTAGTGTGAGTTTCTATTTTGGGACGAATGGAAGGAACCTACAAATTTTATGCCGAGTTGAAACGGTTTAATTGAGAAGCTTTTTCAGGACAGTCATACTCTCGGATGTTTGTCAGACGTTCGCGAGAGGTGGCACAGTAGAAAAAACCTTAAGATGTAATTTGTGTTTTTCCGGGGATCGAACCTGGGATCCCTCGCACAGTAGTCCAGCACACTAAACACTGCGCCCCATTTTTAATTAGAAAGCTTAAATTTTTGTATTGATTCATAGAGTATACAGATTGGGGTTATGTATGGAATAGCACATCGGATAAATGGCCGCCAGGGCTTTGCTGGCAAGTATGTACTCTTTTATTGAAATTTTCTATGACCGTTTCGCATAAATGTGGCTGAATTTCATTAATACACCTCCCAATTTCCTCTTTCAAGGCGTTGGTGGTCGTGGGCTTGTTTGCATAGACCTTTGACTTCAAAAACCCCAAAGAAAAAAGTCGAATGGCGTTAAATCGCCAATTCTGATCGCAAGAAAGGCCGATTACACGATTAGGAAATGACTCATGCAGTAATTGAATTGTTTCTCTGGCTGTATGGCATGTGCCACCATCTTGTTGAAACCATATGTTGGTCACATCCATATCTTGTAATTTAGGCACTAAAAACTGGATTATCATGTCACGATAATGAACACCAATAATTGTTACTGCAGGACCAGCCGCATTAATTTTGACGATTAACGACGTTATCAAATTGAGCTTCATCACTGAAGGTGATTTTGTTCAAAAAATCAGCATCCACTTGTTGTTGTTCCAAAATCCATTCCAGTATTCAGTTTTTGAGTCAATTGAACTTTGTAAGCATGAAGCATGAAGTTTCAAGTCTTTCGTGAGAATTCGCTGTAGAGAGCTTCTGCAAAATGCCCAATTCTGGATTGCGGTGCCGAATTGATGTTCCTGGACTGTCCTGTCAGCCATATACTCTAGCGAACTGCTGCGATGTTTTCTGTATAACGACTTGTGACAGGACACCCAGAGTTATTAAGATCACTAATTGATCCAGTCTCCCTGAATTTTTCAATTATTTTCTTCACAGTTGATGGTTTTAAGTCACTATGACGGCCAAATTGCGGACTGTAGTTGGCAAACCTTCATTATTTTTAAAATATTGCTCAACAATGAAAATGTGTTTGTTTTTTCGTATAGCGCTTTTTACTAACCCCGAACTGTCAGCTGTCACATTGTTATTTTTTTTCCGTTGACATCACTCTGTAGTATTAAATGGCGCAAAATTCAAATGTTGTGTTAATTATGGGACACCCTTTAGGTATACCCGTACCAGTTGCTTTGTGGGTTTCCGGCCCTAGCCAAAAACAGACACCGATCGCGCACTTTAGACAATTCCCTCTCGGGAATCTCAGGCATCAAATTCAGTGGCATCATTAACTTTCTCAGCTTTACTTCCATTCCCCTCCTTTTGATTTACAGATCTCGTGTGAGATGTGATCATAAAAGCGCCCTCAAGCCTAATTGCATTTGTCCTGACAGGAAGCCGAAATATAGCCTTAAAAACAACCCAACCAACAAGGGTGGGTGTTGGCCAAAATCGGAGCGACAATGCCACTTGTTGGACCTGAACCCTTCTGCGGCGTGTCAGTAAGAAATGCTTCCTGAAGCACATCAAGGACGTAGCTCTAATCGAATCCAATGAAATCTGGCCTAAAACACTTGGGCAGAACTGCACCAAACAACTGCACAATTCTTCCCAAAATACTCCCCCAGGAAATCGTATTACCTCATCAATCTGGGAAAAAACAACCTAAAAATCCTAACAGTTTTAAAAACCGGCCATGGCCTTATGAAAAAACATCTTCACCGAATTGGAGTCTCACCGGACCCCATATGTAGACTATGTCTGGAGAGCGATGAAACCTCTCTTCACATTCTCACGGAATGTCCGGCTCTCTTTCGCCTCAGAAAGATTGTCCTTGGCGAAGAAATAGTTACCTCAGCAAATCTTGCTGAATTACCCCCAGAGAAGATACTTGTCTTCCTGACTGTCTCCGGAGTAAATAAATGGCTCTAAGACCCTACCAGGGAAGGCACAATAGGCCCCATAGGAGGCCACAGTGCCAATGCCGGTGAAGGCTCTCCCGACCGATAATCTAATCTAAAGTGTGGGTGATAATGTATCCATAACCCAACCCTATATAGAATAGAAAAAGTTAAGAGTTTTTTTATTGCATTTAAGTATTTAAGTTTTTTAATGGCCAAAAGAACCAAATGGCAATAAACAATTGCAGCGTTTATTGCCATTTTGGTTCTTTTTATTGTTTTCTTTAGAATTTCGGGCGATAGGTTCTCCACTTTCTGATGGATGTTTTCTTTGAGAGCTCTGGCAAAGTTTATGGTTTTTGACACAAACAAGATACTTAATACTCAATAGAAAAAGTTTAGTACGGACAAATCGGGTGATCTTGTGGATCTCGCCAAAACGCGATATTAGATTACCAAGAAACGCCTGTTTTAGAATGGCTCGTGCAGTATATGTGACTTAGCTTCGCCTTGCTGGAAGAACATGCCCTCCAGTATCAGTTCATCCAATTAGGGAATGAAAAATTTATTGATCACGGCTCTTTAGAGTTCACTATCCACAGTCAACGTTTGGCCCACTCCGTTCTAAAAAGAAATGCTCCAATGACTATACTCCAGCACTAAAAATAGTGTATGCATGCATTGACTTTGGGTGGATGTAATTATTCTTCGAATATTAGATACTCGCAGATTTTTAGTGCACAAGAACCGCACATTGTTTGTCCACGTAACCACAATCCACATAGGTGGAAATGGGCCTCGACTTTCATGATTATTTTTGACGTAAAATCGTCCACTTTCGTGGACTTTTTAGAAGGCCGTGAGGTAAGTTTAACGCGATTCACAGTTAAAATTTCGGCAAAATGCACGGCAGAGACGTGCGTGGAATAACCAATTGCATGGCATGTCGGTCGTGTGGTCAATGTCGACAAAGCCTCTAGTATACGAAATCTCCAGCCAAGGCACTGATATTCTTGGCCGCACGAGAAGTTGCATGGTCATGTGTTGTTCCAGTCTTTAAGGAGTCGTACTCGTACGCCTTAACACCATTGAACGATCAGTGGGAACCGAGCAGCTAGGCGAAAACCACCACGAAATTAACGTTGCTCCAAAATCATTGACGAATTGTTTATTAAAAACATCGTGACGAAACTCCGCAAACTATAGTGGGGTGTTTTCCAACCTGAGATCCTTGTAATAGAAAAAGCTGCAAGGCACCTAAAAGAATGTCAAATTTCCCCCGTCGGATATACATTTGCAGTCCATCAGTCCTGAGTCGAATAAATCCAACAAAATTAAATATCAATGGCGGTTAAGAAATGCCCCGATATGTATATAGAAGGTAACGAAAAATCTGATGCTTTGCCAATAGTGTTTGTTTCAAAAAGTGTCATTTTTAATTCTCGACACTAGCGTGTCGTTAATCTGCGGTACTAATAATCATTTTTAGTGTCCAGGCTAACTTTGACGAAGTCACAATGGCGAAAATTTCCATATAAACTTATCCACTGTGACCGTCAAAATATTTAAGCTGAAGATTAAAAATGATTATTGGTAAGGCCCAATGTCATTAATTGTGTCGTTAATGTCGACAATGTTACATAATAAAACGTGGAATCAAAGACTAACTCATCGAAGAAGAAGAAAAAAAAATATTTTCAGAGCAATAGATTTTTAAAACAAAATTAATTTTGAATTTTTTACCCATACTTATGGCCGAAACTAGACAAAATAAAAACAAAATGCTTTCTCCGCGGTACTAATAATCATTTTTAGTGTCCAGGCTAACTTTGACGAAGTCACAATGGAGAAAATTTCCATATAAAATTATCCATTGTGACCGTCAAAATATTTAAGTTGAAGACTTATGTCGTTTTCGATTGGTAATCCAGAAGCGTCCGGAAGAACTCTCTGGTTCTGGATTACCAATCGAAAACGACATAAAAATGATTATTGCTAAGGCCCTCTGTCATTGTACTCATGCCCGTATACGTATTAGACATAGCTAAGCTGCGGAGATGAGCGAGGGAGACATCTGCTGTGATGTGACTTTTTGGATCTGTTACATCCTTTTCAGTATCCCAAAAGCGGATTCACAATGGACCTTTTAGTTTTCCGAATATGATGAGTTTTCTTCCATCATATACCCTAACCTAACTATATCTATTGTTCCATTGCTTATTACCACAAATTCTAATTATATTTGCTTCACAAATGTGAAAAGCAAATTGACAATCGACGCCATTTGTAAAATCTATGCCGCACTTTCCATGGTACACAGCATAGTCGATTATCTGATTCAAAGCTCATAAAAATCCGGACGAAGCGGAAGCGAGATGGCCTTGTTAATAAGCAAATAATCAAATAATCACTAAATGACTAAACCCTATTAAGAAGTACCGCTTTAACCTGCAGCACCAACTTTTCTTTGGCCTCCAGTCTTCCCACCTTACCACACAGTTAAAAACTCAACACTGCCTTACATTCACAGTGCGAATTCAAATTGTGTTTTCTTCCGTGAAGTAAACTGATGGTACAGTTTAAAAAATCGGAACGCTGCAATTAATCTCTTTTAATTTACGTTAACTGAATAAAACAAGGGTGCATAATGATAAATTAGGTCTGGTCATTTCTAATCGTTGGAATTACTTAAACAAATGAATATTTTAATCTAAGTAGACGACTGGTATTTTAACACGCTTGTTAATGTACCAACAAAGTGGAAGTGAGTGTATCTCAGAAGAGAGTACTTAATTTTTTATTTTTTTTTTTTTTGTAATAGAACAATCAATTTCGTGGTTTCAGAAGTGATGAAGTCTACTAATTTGTAATTAATTATCGAAAAATATCAATGTTAGAATTATTCCATTTTATCTATACGAAAACGCCTCAGTTCCTCCTTATTGGAACATTTGTCGATTTGTCAGTGTGTGCTCTTTGACTGCGTGTCGGTTTCGGTTTCATGACATTATACATTTTAACTGCAATTTCCTATAGCAAATATTTTCTCACGCTATACCATTTCAGTTTTCATGAGTAAACTCAATTTGTCACCATCCAGTAATTAACACCCTTAACTATAACAATCGGTTAGTTAGTTACCTACCTATTCAAGGAACAAGCACCGTAATCCGATAAGTCTTCTAAATCCACATGATTATTGAAAGGAAAATGCAAATAAAGACTGCCAATAAAGGCGCCATGCCATTTAAAACTTTTACACGAATTATCTATCATCCCCGAATGTTCTTTTGCGAATGTTTGGCGCTATAGGCAAATCATTTTTTTTTTTAAATCAAAACTGCTTCCAATAAATTATTAAGTAAAACCATTAAAAATAATAAAACTCGTTAAGTTTTCATTTGAAGTTTAAGTATAATTGTACTCGATGGGATGGTATATGCAAAGCTATCTTATAGAAGAACGGAATTCGCACTAATAAATTATTAATGAACTTTCAAAATATAAATAACTGAAGGAACAGTTGGATAACGAATTTTAAATAATTTAATAGGCCTTCATGGTTACCAAGCGATTTTTGACAAAATTGTCATACTTATATTCACAACTACATAATACCTACTGAACCCATACCTACATGTTACTTTTATTTCAGTTTTGTCCCAAGGACGACGCAACGCAGAAATGCAGACATACAATAATTAATATCGTATTCATACCGCGGTACTAATAATCGTTTTTAGTGTCCATGTTAACTTTTACGAAGTCACAATGGCGAAAATGTCCATATAAATTTATCCATTGTGACCGTCAAAATATTTAAGTTGAAGATTAAAAATTATTATTGGTAAGGCCCATAATCAATAAATTAGCATCACATATATGGCCTTGCCAACAATCAAATTTAGACTCGACTTTAACGCAAAAGTCGAAACTAAAAAAAATTGCGTACCAATAATCAATTTATATAATAATCAATATAATCCTAACGCTTCTGAAAGCGTTCGATTGGCACTCAACTGACAGTTCTTCTACTGAAAAGAACAGAAATTTGCTTCTGGATTTGAATTCAGAATCGCGGAGAGTTCTTCCGGACGGTTCTGGATTACCAATCGAAAACGACATAAGTGTCATCGTATAGTAGTGTCATTCAAATGTGGAATGTCAGTTTTCCAGCCAATATATTTTTATTTTTCATTTAAAATTCTTTAATATGATTTAATTTGTTCAATAGGTAATAATTTGTGTTAAAATTTAATAAATGTGTTAGCGGAGTGGATGGATGGGATGAAATCGGGAAACTTTATTTTTTGATAACATAAAATAAATCGATTCGTCAACGAAAAGAAACATTTTCTTTAATTTTGTTTTCATGGTTGGTTTGTGGTTTTTGTTTTGTGAAGCTCCTTATTGAAGTCATTCGAAATTTATGTTATGGCTGTTATACGGAACATTTTTCGTCTTTTTGACCTAATGGATGTATCCTACACTTGAAAATGAAATGTTTACCCAAAGCAAAATTGTTTTTTGTACATTTCATTATACGGCCAGAAATCTCTGCTTAATTTATTTCCGATATGTATATTTGCGTCCTGACTACTGATACCTACATACCAAGAAATTTTGTGAAACAATAATTGTATTTAAGCAAAAAAAAAAAAGTGAAAAGCACAAATTTTGTGCTCGAATATGTATTTTAATCTGTGATAAACCGATGATGCGTTGCCAGCTTTTGAGATACCTACTGAAGCTCTTAACTTCTTCGAGAATTGTCTTATGAATTTTCAAACTAGGGGAATTCTGCTTAAGATGACATACCAGATAAGATGACATACTTGCAATTACTCATTAACCATAAGCGCCACAGTTCTGCCAAACACGTCTAGACATACAGTTTGACGATGTTGTTTACCCCCATAGTAATTCAGCTGCCAATTTATAACGTGGTTAAATTGAACCAGTAAGACAATTATCTTCGACTATGCCGAAGCTCAAATACCCGGTACTATATTATTGTAAAATAAAAACCAGTAAGACAATTATCTTCGACTATGCCGAAGCTCAAATACCCGGTACTATATTATTGTAAAATAAAAAAAATATTTTAGTATTAAAAAATTATATATTTGTATGGGAGGTATGGGTACTTTTTATTCGACCAAGCTCATTTTTTGTCAAAAATTTTTAAATATTATTAAAACAATATGTGCAAAGTTTAAACTTGCTATCTTTACTGTAGCTATTTAAATTTAATTTTTAACATAAAAAGCTATATAAATCTGATATTTTTGTATGGGAGGTAGTAGTAGTTTTCATCCGATCTTGCTCATCTTCGAACTTAGCCTCAGTTTGGTGGATAAAAGCTTACATACCAAATTTCAAGTCGATAGCTCTTAAATTACGGCCGTAATCGTGCGGACAGACGGACAGACGGACAGACGGACAGACAGACGGACATCGCTAGATCGACTAAGAAAGTGATGCTGATCAATAATATATATAGTTTGTCATACCTACAACGCCTCCTTATGGGCGTTACAAATGGAATGACAAAGTGAATATACCCTCACCACAGTGTGGTACCGGGTATAAAAATATTTTAGTATTAAAAAATTATATATTTGTATGGGAGGTATGGGTACTTTTATTCGACCAAGCTCATTTTTTGTCAAAAATTTTTTTAAATATTATTAAAACAATATGTGCAAAGTTTAAACTTGCTATCTTTACTGTAGCTATTTAAATTTAATTTTTAACATAAAAAGCTATATAAATCTGATATTTTTGTATGGGAGGTAGTAGTAGTTTTCATCCGATCTTGCTCATCTTCGAACTTAGCCTCAGTTTGGTGGATAAAAGCTTACATACCAAATTTCAAGTCGATAGCTCTTAAATTACGGCCGTAATCGTGCGGACAGACAGACAGACGGACAGACAGACGGACGTCGCTAGATCGACTAAGAAAGTGATGCTGATCAATAATATATATAGTTTGTCATACCTACAACGCCTCCTTATGGGCGTTACAAATGGAATGACAAAGTGAATATACCCTCACCACAGTGTGGTACCGGGTATAAAAA
Organism: Cheilosia scutellata; assembly: GCA_955612985.1. Taxonomy (NCBI): domain Eukaryota; kingdom Metazoa; phylum Arthropoda; class Insecta; order Diptera; family Syrphidae; genus Cheilosia; species Cheilosia scutellata. Next base: position 56,686,240 of record OY015313.1, on the reverse strand, counting down.
GGAATCAAAAATTTTATGCCGGAAATATTTTTTTGTATTGAAAATTGTACTGAAAAATTTCTGATAAGGTGAGTGTTGTGCTGTGTCTGAAGTGTTTTGTGGATACTGTTATTTGTATATTTAGTGATTTCTGGGAGATACTTTTACCTGATCAGAAAATGTTGGTGCCTACAATCTGCTAAACATTTTCACTCATATCGGGCAAGATGACATGATATCCGACCGTCCAAGATGACATATTACTTCATGTAGTATTTCATTTTATTTTATATATCTTCTCATTTCCGTATGCTAAATAACTACAAAAGAACACCAAGCAGACATTCTTAGTCAAAAGACGATATATCTAAGGCTATTGAAGACTTAAAAAAAAAAAAAAAAAATGTGGTTGTTAACGGTATGTCATCTTACCCTAATGGCATTATGTCATCTTACACCTATGTAACTATGTCATCTTGAACTTACTCTTGAACTTATTTTAAAAATATTTTTAAAAATACTATTTATTGTTTTACACAATTTATTTAAATTTTGTTGTTGTTATGGATAAATTAATTAATTGAATTCACTTTATTTTCATCCCTATGATTTCTAGATATTTTTATTTTCCACTTTCAAGAAAATGTATGTCATCTTGAGCAGAATTCCCCTACATACACGACAATACGTATTGTCGTGGACTGAGGATAATTGACTTTGCTGCGGTGCGAAATGTAGGTACAGCAAGCACGATGTTTCCACATCTCAATATTCATAAGGAGACGTATATAGGAGGTATATCCGGTTCGTTCAACAACAGTCAGCCAAATTTGCAACATTGCGACTGACGCAAAGCACGCCTCTAGTATTCTGGATGTCCGAACGTTGCAGCTAAGGTTAGATTATCCAACACACCTCAGCAAAAAAACTACTGCCAGATAGAATGATGTCGAAGAGCAGCAATCGCAGGAGACTGCCAGATTCTTCGCCGAAATTTTACCAAAAGGCGAAGAGAACGTTCCAGGACAGTAAATTGCGTACACAAACCTGATGAGATAAGGAGGGAAGCCTTGTAGTAGAATTAAAGTTCATTCATTTTCAATGGCTACTATTAAGTGGGTCGCGGGTCTTGTTTGCTCAAGTGGACCCTCCATAACTGACTATTCTCCGCTAACGACTCTAATTCAGCAAAGGCAATCTCCATATGGGTAGAGGAGAGAGATTATGGATTAACCATCTCATCCTGGGTTTACCTAAAGGACGTCTGCCCGATGGTACGGATTCCATTGCACATCTTGGGATCCATCCTGGTTGGTAACATGACCAAACTACCGAAGCATGGACCGCTCCATCCGGAGGGAGACATTTAGTTCCTCACGTATTCTGGTGTTTCTTATATGATCTCTACGGGTCACACGCACACCAGTAATATAACCGAGGAATCTCATTTTAACAGCTTGTATCCGAAATAAAGTCACTGCCGAAAATGTGGAAAAGCTATTTCTGCAGACATAATGGCGACGAAGAGCAGAATCCCGATGTTCGGCAGAAAATACCATTTAATATAGACGACGATAGACAAAAGTACCGGCGTGCGGCTCAAATCACGCCAGATTTTTTTTTTTTTGGAAAAAACGCCTGAAAATGTTTTTGTTTTCAGAATATATCAGAATTTTGTTTGGAAAATATGCCAGAAATTAGGAAATTATGCCACACAAATGTGGAAAAAAACCAGAAAATAAACTGGAAGTTAAGCCAGATAATAAGCATAGGTAAATCATATTCTGTCCTAATTTCCAAACTAATTTTGGAAAAAAGGTCAGAAAATGTTATTTATTTGATATTTATCGATCCAATGGACGGAGCGAGCGTACGGCGCGGCTCTGTTTTTTTTTCCAATTTCAGAAATGGAAAAAACGCCCGGAAAGTTTTTGGAAGAAATGCCTAAAATTTCGGAAAGATTGCCAGAAAAGTCTGATATTTCTTCCTAGGAAAATAGGCCAGACTTTGTATAGAAAATGTTCACGCATTTTTTCCAAAAAAAAATCTGGCTTAATTTCCTTTGGCGTAATTTCCGGGAGCCAGTACCAGTACCGGCCATACCTGTACAAAACGGAGTTTAAGGATACCAATATCCAAGCTCAAGACAAACGAAGCTGCTATGCCAGACGGTATATCTGTCCAGCTATTTAGAGCAACTTATAGAGTACAGGGCATACAAAAATTCAGAATAATGCATGCCTAATGCATGGAATCTCAGCATCGCCATCGTTTACGCGGTCCACTAAAAGAACACCCTTTTAGCTACGCCAACTCCTTAACATTGCTTATATAAGATCCAATTTGCCATACTTTGGGTCGTATGAATAAAACGTAGCAATTGCTTTTACTCAGACTAAATGTCAAAATCGAAGCAATTGCTAAGTTTCGTATGAATAAAAACTGATTTGAGTTAACTCCAACTTTTGACATCTTCGAAAAGCGGCGCCACCGACCTTTTACTCAGATTGGTATTGTAGTGTGGATTGAAAAGTACTACTTATTGACCACAACGCCATCTAATGGAAAGTAGACGAACTTATTCAACGGAACTTCGAATAGTCGAAACTCAACGAATGGTGAATGGTCTAAAACGAAACTAGTACATTCTCGATTGTTCCGGTTGGAGTATAGAATATTTGAGAAGCTTTAGTGGGGAGTATAAAAAGGGTTGCGAAATCCGACAGAGGACAGTTTATCTTTAAACCGTGTAAAGCAAAGTTCGAATAGTATCGGTAGTGATTTAAAATAAGTGGAAAAGATTGTAATAAGTGGAAAAGATTGAAATAAGCGGAAAAGTTGATTTTAAGTGATATTGTCTTGTAATAAAAGTGATTTATTAAAGTTTAGTAAACAGAATAGTGTTTTATCTTTTCGAATCCCAGCCGAATATAACATTGGTGTCAGAAGTGGGATAAAAGAAGTATTCTGTGGGAAGTGTTGTGAAAAGAAAACCAGTGAATTAAATTGTAAAAAAAAAAAAAAAAAAAAATTGAAAAAAAAAAAAAAAAAAACAGTGAATTAAATTGTGAATTTGAAAAAAAAAGTGAAAGTGAATTAATTTGTGCAGTACCTACAGAAAGAAACAAAATTAAATAAAATAAAGTGAAAAAAAAAAAAAAAAAAAAAAACCAAAGGAATTAGTAAAAATGGTCCGCACATTGGCATTATTACAACTAAGCATACCTCAGTTAAAAACTGAGCTGGAAAAACGGAATCTCTCCACAGCTGGGGGAAAAAGTGACCTCATACTTCGTCTGCAGGAAGCTGTCGAAAGCGAAGGAGGAGATCCAAAATCCATGATATTCGAAGTGCCAGAAGAAAAAGAAGAACAAGTAAGTACAGGCGTTGACATGGCCGCTATGATGGCATTAATTCTTGCTAAGCTCGAAGAACAGAAGAATTCTCTAGATGAACATAAGAATTCTCTAGAAGAACAGAAGAATTCTATCGAATCTAAGTTCGCTGAACAAAAGAATTCTATTGAATCTAAATTCGAAGAACAAAAGAGTTCTCTAGACGAACAAAAGAATTCTCTAGAAGAACAAAAGAATTCTCTTGAAGAACAGAAGAATTCTATTGTCGCTGCACAAAAAGATTCCGTGGAAGAATTTAAGAATGTTCTAGAAGTAAAATTCGACGCGATTGATAACAAGTTAAACCAGCATGAGACAAAATTTAACGAAATGAGTCAAAAATTACAAAAACATGATACAAACTTCGAGAACTTAGCAAGAGAGCATGAGACAAACTTCGAGAACCTAGCTAGAGAACTGGACAAAGTCAAGAAACAGAAAGCCCGAGAATATTCTGCTGATTGCCCTAGAAGGAAGGAGATGCAACCGCCTGTTTTCGATGGTCAAACATCATGGCCAATTTATAAGCGGCAGTTCGAAGCAGCTGCAATGACCAACAGCTGGGACGACGAGGAAAAGTCCATCGCACTAACGCTAGCACTACGAGGCACAGCTGCAGAGTTGCTTCAAACTATTTCTGAAGAAAAGCAACGCAACTACGACGCATTGGTGAAGGCTATCGAAATGCGCTTTGGTGATGACCACATGCAGCAAGTATACAGGGTGCAACTGCGCAGTAGAATCCAGAAGCGGGGAGAAACGCTCCAGCAGTTGCAAGCGGATATCGAACGGCTGGCGCATTTGTCGTATCCCAACGCCGGCGAGGATGTCATCAACGAAATGGCTGTAGAGGCGTTTACCCAAGCCATAGAGGACCGACAACTGCAAATGGCTGTACGAATGGCTGGAAAGAAAACTCTCCCTGAGGCACTGGCATTTGCCCTGACCATGAAAGCTGCTGACCAAGCATCACAAGGGTTTCACCGTGTGAGAGAGATGACAACCGTCGAATGCTCGTGCCAAAGGGCAAACGTCGTAGAACAGAACAGTGCTCGCAGGGGACCGATTCGTTGCTGGAACTGTAACAAAATTGGACATCTACAGCGACAATGCAGAGCTCCACCCAGACACACTAGTTGTCCGTACTGCAGCGCTAGGAGTCGTAATGAAGGGGCATCTGAGCGTCCAGCGGATGACTCTTCTCAAAATCATCAGTCGGGAAACGTGTAAGAACCAACTTCGCGGGGCAGAAGTTGGTTTCTGGAATCGACGCCCCCAGGAACACCATTCAAGTTTCCCAAACCAAACGAGGTAACAAGAGTTTGACAGTGGAAGCCCATATCGGCCAGAAAATGTATGTGGCCACCATCGACACCGGTGCCACCGCTTCCATTATAAGGAGGGATATCGTTCGCCAATCATGGCTGCACAACACCAGCAGCTACTGTCTAAAAACAGCAACTGGAGCAACAGCAAAAGTGTATGGAGAAGTACTGCTAACAATAAATCTTGCAGGATTAGTCTTCTCCCATACCTTCCTAGTGGCCGATATATGTGACGAATGCATCATCGGAATCGACTTTATGAAGGCGCACGATGTAGTACTGGACATCGGCTTGCAAGTACTAAAGTACAGGAACGTCGAAATTCCCATGATCTACGGGGACGAGCATGTCACAGCTCTAAGGACAGTCATGAGTGAAGACGAGATATTACCACCTTCTTCAGAAACACTTATTTGGACAAGGCTGGAAGGTGATCCTGGGAGCCACCGATTCTACCTAGTTGAGCCAGATCCAGAAAATCATTATCAAAACTACGTCGTTGGAAAGATGCTTGTAGAACCTAAAAACAACATGGTTCCCGTACGAGTTCTAAATGTTGAACATAGAAGCATGAAACTGAAGCAAGGGGAAGTGGTGGGTAAGTGCGTACCAATTACTGCGGTCACAAAATTATCCAATGAGGGACCTACCAAACCTCTTACATCCACGGAAATGACGGAGATAAAAAGGAGTATATTTGGACAGTGTGAGTTGAATCAGGAGCAGCAAGAAATGGCGGGGGAACTAATCAACGAGTTCGCTGATATATTTCCTTCGAAGAGCGGCGAGTATGGTCGGACACATCTCGTACAACACCGAATCGACACAGGAGACGCAAGACCTATTCGTCAGCCTCCCAGACGACTACCATTGGCTAAGCAGACGGAGGTTGCAGAAATGGTGTCGACGATGGAAAAGGAAGGGCTGATTGAAAGTTCGAAAAGTCCATGGGCGTCACCGGTTGTACTGGTCAAGAAGAAAGACGGCAGCACGAGATTCTGCGTGGACTATCGTCAGCTGAACAACGTCACCAAAAAGGATAGCTACCCTCTGCCAAGGATTGACCCTGGATACACTATCCGGCGCCAAATGGTTTTCCACCATCGATTTGAAGAGTGGCTACTGGCAAGTGCAGATCCATCCCGAAGACCGCGAGAAAACAGCTTTTACAGCAGGAAACGGGCTCTGGCAATTCACAGTAATGCCATTTGGACTGTGCAATGCTCCAGCCACCTTTGAACGGCTAATGGAGCGTGTTTTGCTGGGACTAACGTGGAAAACCTGTTTGGTGTACCTGGACGACGTCATCGTGGTAGGAAAAACGTTTGACGAACATCGAGACAACTTGAAGGAAGTGTTCCAGAGACTTCGAAGCGCGCAATTGAAGCTGAACCCGAAAAAGTGTGCTCTTTTTAGACCAGAAGTGAAGTATCTCGGGCACATTATCTCTTCCGAAGGAGTCAGGACTGATCCAGAGAAAGTCGATGCTGTGAAAAACTGGCCGGTTCCCAAAGACAAACATCAACTTAGGAGCTTCCTGGGACTTGCGACCTACTACAGATGCTTTGTGAAGGACTTTGCCGGGATTGCCAAGAGCTTGCATCAACTGACAGAAAAAGGAAAACAATTCAAATGGTCAGGTGAGTGCGAAAAGAGCTTCGAAAAACTAAAGCAGCAACTGTGTGACGCCCCCATACTAGCATACCCTACTCCTGGAAAAACATTTATTGTGGATGCAGACGCTAGTAATGTGGGAGTTGGAGCCGTCCTTTCGCAAGTGCATGATGGCCAAGAGAAAGTAGTTTCTTATTTCAGCAAAGTTCTCTCCAAGCCAGAAAGGAACTACTGTGTAACCCGGCGGGAACTTCTCGCTTTAGTCCTGGCGACAAAACACTTCCACAAGTACCTTTATGGGAGCAAATTTATTCTTCGCACCGATCATGCATCTTTAAAGTGGCTGCTGCAGTTTAAGAACCCTGAGGGACAAGTCGCGAGGTGGATCGAACGGCTGCAGATGTATGACTACGAGATACAGCATCGAAAGGGAACTCTTCACTCTAATGCAGATGCTCTCTCCCGCCGGCCTTGCAAAGCCGATTGCAAACATTGCGTGCGTCAGGAGGAAAAAGATGCCGTTTCCGTGCAGAGGCTGAGAGCTGAGCCCATTGGTGGCTGGACTGCGAGAGAGATCCGGGAGGCTCAAAGGGAAGATCCGGATATCGAGCCGATTCTCGCCTGGAAGGAGCATGAGGGAAAGCCAGACTGGCAGGAGATATCTAATCGGAGCCCCGAGCTGAAGGCATACTGGGCGCAATGGGACTCCCTTCATGTGCAGGACGGCATTTTGAGGAGAAGATGGGAAAGCTCGGATGGGAAGTCGTTCGTGATGCAGCTTATTGTTCCCAGGTCGAAAGTAAATGAAGTACTAAAGGAACTGCATGATGGAGTATCTGGGGGCCACTTGGGAATAAATAAGACGCTCGAAAAGGTGCGAGAGCGATTTTACTGGATCCATTCGAGGGATGATGTAGAAAACTGGTGCAGAAAGTGCGTAACGTGTGCGGCCAGCAAAGGCCCGAGGGTGAAAACTCAAGGCAAAATGCACCAATACAATGCTGGAGCCCCTTTCGAAAGAATTGCAGTTGATATTGCCGGACCGTTTCCTGAAACGATTAATGGAAATCGTTACATCCTCGTGGTTATGGACTACTTCAGTAAGTGGCCAGAAGCATTTGCCATCCCTAACCAAGAAGCCAAAACCGTGATAGAGCAGATTGTTTTCAACTGGGTGAGCAGATTTGGTGTACCATTGGAATTGCACTCGGACCAAGGCCGAAACTTCGAGTCCAAGATTTTTCAAGGAGTATGCCAGTTACTCGGGATTAAAAAGACGAGAACAACGCCGCTCCATCCGCAATCAGATGGGATGGTAGAGCGCTTCAACAGAACCTTGAATGAACACCTATCTAAGGTTGTATGCGACGACCAGAGGGATTGGGATAAACAGATCCCAATGTTTCTACTAGCCTATCGCAATGCTGTGCATAATACTACGGGGCATACACCATCTGAAATCCTGTTTGGTCGAACAGTCCGGCTACCTAGTGAGTTGATGTTCGGATCTCCCACTGAGGAACCCAAGGATGAGGACGATTATGTTGCGGACCTCAGAGAAACCATCAGGGACGTGCATCGAAAAACTAGGGATAAGATCAAGATAGCCAGCGACCGCATGAAGACGAGGTACGATGCCAAAGCAACAACTACAGGATTCGAGGAAGGAGATCTGGTATGGCTGTACAATCCCCATAGAAGAAAAGGTATGTCGCCTAAGTTGCAACAAGATTGGGAGGGGCCCTATAGAGTAGTCAAACGAATCAACGACGTGGTCTATCGAATCCAACGAGGAAGAGGCAAACTCAAAGTTGTCCATGTGGATCGTCTTCATCGTTACATTGGCGAAAATGTTGACGCATTTGTTCGGGACGAACAAGTTTAAGAGGGGGATATTGTAGTGTGGATTGAAAAGTACTACTTATTGACCACAACGCCATCTAATGGAAAGTAGACGAACTTATTCAACGGAACTTCGAATAGTCGAAACTCAACGAATGGTGAATGGTCTAAAACGAAACTAGTACATTCTCGATTGTTCCGGTTGGAGTATAGAATATTTGAGAAGCTTTAGTGGGGAGTATAAAAAGGGTTGCGAAATCCGACGAGAGGACAGTTTATCTTTAAACCGTGTAAAGCAAAGTTCGAATAGTATCGGTAGTGATTTAAAATAAGTGGAAAAGATTGTAATAAGTGGAAAAGATTGAAATAAGCGGAAAAGTTGATTTTAAGTGATATTGTCTTGTAATAAAAGTGATTTATTAAAGTTTAGTAAACAGAATAGTGTTTTATCTTTTCGAATCCCAGCCGAATATAACAGTATGAATAAAACGTGGAAGACAAAGCAATTGCTACGAAAATTCCGAGTCTGCTATTTTGTTGACTCAGAGCATTTGCTAAATATTTTGCGCGCACATTTTTTTTGCAAAAACAGTCTAGCCTTGTGAGTTGCAGTGTTTTTTTATAAATACATAAGTTAAAATAATTTTTGCTTGTGAAAGAAACAAAAATGGATGCGATAAGTTGCACATTTTAGCTGTTTTCCCTACTGTTGCTAACGTTCGTGAAAAAAAAAACAGTATAAGCTAAGAAGAATTGGTTACGATAACAACTTTAAGCAACTGTATCGTTTCACGCGTCGAAATGTAGATTACTTTTAGAAGAAAATCTGGAGACGCGGGGTGGTGTTCCTTCAAATATCCAGAAAATTAAATCTTTCCTACTGCTTCTGACGTTTGCACGAATCCACTATTTGATCACTATTGGAGATAGAAGTAGATGGAAATTCCTCATCGTCAGCTGCAGAGCAATTAATTTGTAATCGAATATAGGTTATGCACTTATGCGTACCAGTAAGCTCTTCCAAATACTCTTCTTCATCATAGATTTAACTTTTTTTGTTTCGTATTTATGTGAATTTTTTTTATTAAATTAGTTTATCATTTGTTTATTTTTCCTCAAAAATTGTTTTTTTTATTCTAAAATTCAAATTCAAATTCAAATTTTGACAGAAACTGCAAGGGAAGGACACATGCAGTGAAGTAAATGCTTTGTTCGAATTTTCGAACTTACTTTAGCAAAGTAAGTTTTTATTCATACCGATTCAAAGCAATTGCTAAGTGCTTTACTTTGCTACCACCTTTTACTCAAAGCAAATGCTAGTTTTTATTCATACGACCCTTTGTGTGTGAGTGGTAAGAATCTTCGTAAATAATAGCCTTTCAGAACCTTTTTAGGAAAGTCCACAGTCGATTAAATTTTTAGACCAATTTTTAGGCTTTTTTCCATACCCCAAGAAGTCTAAATTGATACGTATACCATCTTTTCATCGATTTCGAAGCCTAAAATGACTGCCTAGAGACAAACTATACAAACTCTTCTTTAAATTCTTACTAGAAATTAAACGTATAGAATAACTTGTCAATCGCTGAGAAGGCTATAAGTAGTAGAGCTCTATTCCGAACAACTAAGAAGATTATGTGTAGGTATATACAACTTGGATCATTGTAGTCCTTCTTTATTGCGGTAGAGCTTGGGATCTGTCTATACATATTATAAAACTGATGAAGATATCCTCAGTCGCTCCGAGAGAACGATTATTCGTAAAAAATGCCACGTTTGCGTTGACAAGCTATACAGCGACAGCAACATTGACGTGGTCAAAAGTTACGCATCAGTCTTCTAAGATGAATGGGACATGTAGAGCGGATGGACAAACATCATCCGGCTCGCAGAGTCTTCGAGTCGAGAGACAATGTAGTAGAGGAAGACCTCGCCTTAAATGGCGCGCACAAGTAACCGACTTGAAGTGTGCGCAACTGAAAGCAGTTATCTATAAGAACCGTTCTCATTGAAGGGGTTTGTTAGTTGAGGCTTCGGTTCGCCCCGAACTGTAGAGCCGCCGGCCGCCCAAGTAAGTAAGGGGTAACTTACTTCAACCAATTTATTTTCAAGAACAGTAGTACCAAATTTATTTAAAATAATTTGAACCTACAATAACCCGTCGGTATTTTTAAATTAGACTTTCACGTAGTGAAGTTGGCGGCAATGAGGATTCATTCAGTATTCGTCCTCGAGTTAACAGACCATATTCAATCCGAAAACATTATGGACTCGAACAAGACAGCATTGATGAGCATTTTTTTTACAATTTCCCTGCCCATTTGGCTGACACTGCGACCTGACAAGATCTATTGTATCCAAAGGGATAAGGTTACTCTAAGAGACGTGTGACCTCCCTAGTGAAGGCCACTATATCCTTAGTAACGGAGTTCCTGAGCTCTGCTGGTAAAAGCATGTCCTTGTTGAAGACACGTTTTCTTAACCAATGAAGTGCCGGTCAATCACAGAGAATGTGTTCGAAGGATTCCTCATCCTCAAGACAGAATCTACATTCTATCTCCGGGCACAGATTAATTTTGTTAAGATGATATCTCAAGCCACAATGGCCTGTGAGAAAGCTCACCAGCCTTCTGATACTATTCTTATTTAGATTGAGGATTTCCTTGTAGGAGTAAGGTTTAATTAAACTTTTGTCTTGTCTTAACCCCGGAACATTTTCCCAGAGGTGCAGAAGAAGTTGATGTTCCCAATTATTAATTAGACCTAAGGCAGTAGTCTAATTGACTCTGCAATAAGGTTCTGGTCCACAGAACGCGGATTCAGATCCGGCCCTAGCTAGTTGGTCCGCCGATTCGTTGCCTGCAATACCATAATGGCCAGGTAACCATGGATGGAGCAGAACATGTCCTTGTTTGGGATTGAGTTAGGTATTTCCAGGTGTCCCACATGGTCAGCTGGTTTTAACTTGTATTCTAGCTGCAGCTTAATAGCACATCTAGCCTTGTTTTCCAATTGAGCTTCTTATCAAGGACAATTCCAAGATATTCGACTTCATTGGAGTGACTCAAGGTAGTGCCGTTTACGGTTATGGTCTAAAGATTAGCCACTCTCTTCCTGGTAAAAGGCACTAGAATGGTTTTACTATAGGATTTATGGAAAGTCCTTCCCAGTTGCACCATTCTACGAGTAATGGTAGCGCTGAGCTTGCCACTGATGATGATTGCTAGGTCGTCAGCGTAGCCGATGGCACTATAGCCCAGGCTATGTAGACTGACTAGTAGACTGTCGATGACTAGTGACCACAGGAGGGGAGAGAGTACTCCACCTTGAGGGCAGCCTTTTGCTGCTGTCACAGACACCGACACATCACCGATACATCAACCTAAAGATGTGCCATTCCGATTTATCCAAAGGACATTTTACTAGGGGTGTGAATTAAACTTGTTTCAATTATAATTCAATAAATAGAACGCGCAATATGAACCATATTGGAGCGTTCTTATAGCCATTCGTTTGTTGCCGCATCCGCGCGACTGATTTGAGAATATTTTTTTGACAGGTACCTATACTCTAAAAACGGTTGTCAAACGTTCGCGAGAGGTATGGTGGAACAAACCATATTTCGTGTAATCTGTGTTTTTCCGTCGGTTGAACCTGGAACCTTGAACCATACAATTCAGACCCGCTTATGCCGTTTATCCGACGGATAGCAGAATCAGAATGAATATGAAAGGGTTCATTGAAAGTAGGGAATCAAATGTAAGATTCACAGAATCGGGCTGAATTGAATACAACACTGTATATAATATTCCATTTAATATCGAATGCGTCTTAAAAAATATGAAGAAATTAAATTATCTGAACACTTATTAGTTTCTTCTTCAACCATTGGCAAATTTTGTTTTCAATTTAACTTTACTTTGCTAAATTCGAAATTCAGATGATTTAGTTCACTTAAATTACTTGTTTTAGCTCAACTGTGTACGTAAGTATTGATTGCCGATAAAACAAACGTCAATGAACGAAAAGAAGAGTTGGCAACGCGTCAATCAGCAATTTATCAATAATATAAAAAAAAAATTTTGTTCTGGCTACCATTTTCTCAATCGCCGCGAAGCTGAAAATTATTATGGTCAAGTCTTTGCTGTATTTAATAAGACATTTGTTTACATAACGTTTAATATTGCCGTTACGGAGACGAAAAAAAAAACAGCTAAAACTCAAAAGTCAAGTTGTCTTAATGGGACTAGATTACCCTGAACGAAAAAAAACTAGATTGGTCATTAATGTCATTTTCACTATGTCAGGCATTAATAAAATCGTACTGTCAATAGAGTTCTCAGTCTTGACTATAGATTTGTCGGCAACTCATGTGATCTGTCGAAACCAATAAAAACTCGGACACATCAAGTGAGCCATCTGTCAGACTTGATAAGTTAGAGTTTTGAACCCCACCATTTATGCGGGTCCCAGAACAGAATAGCTTTTCACTTCTATTTTTTCCACTTAGTAACCACGATAGTGTTATAAAAAGTCCTAGTGTCAGATTTTATTTCGCATTTTAACATTTTAAAATTTTAGCAATTTAAAATAAAGTAAACAAATGCAAATGTTCATATTAGCTACTAATTTGAGTGAAAAGAAAAAGAGACAACATTATTCCCGCGTTCACTATATCGTAACTATCTAGCTGAATGTTATTTAATCTAACACATTATTTGCTCATATAACAGTCAATAATATAGAAATTATTCACACTAATGATGATGCTAAAATGACAATAAAAATTTATAAATTAAGAGTTCACTGACTTTCATTCGTATTTGTGTGTGAAGCGTGAGAACAGAGTAAATAACCCGAACCACTGAATCGGGACTTGCACTTTATACATAAATCATCCCGGCCTTAATTAATTATTAATGCGTTTTATTAAAAATTAAAAAGAATCATGCGTCACTCCCGGTCTACACTAGATATGTCAAATTCCATATAACATCGAAGCGAATGTTCCCATTTAGGATTTTTTCGCCTTTTTCATTATATTTACTTAATGATTAGGTAGGTGTTTTTTTTTTTTTTTTGGAAACACAACTGAGTATACCGCGGTTGTTGCCAGTTTAAAAAAAATAACAAACATATGTAGGTAGTTGAAAAAATTACAAAACCAAAAAATGTTATAATATAAAAGAAAATGGTTCTTTAAAAAAAAAATCATTATCTCACATACCGACGGGTTGGTCATACATCTCCGCATTTGATCTGGTCCCCGATAAGATGGGCTATAGCGACCGGGAAAACAACTCGGTGTCCCCATTTTCATTTTATCGGGTGTCGAATACATCGACATCGTCATACAACCGCCAACGAAATCTTCTTCCAATTTTAACGCCCTAGAGGCGTCAAAGGACGTGGGAGAATAAATTTTGAAACACTATTAACAATTTATATTAACACAAATAAATGCCCGCAATACGAAGCGGGGGCGCTTTAAACCGTTTGAAACTCGATTCTTGATTATTTTATTCGAATAAAAATCTCCTTCGTTTAGATTAATATTTTTTTTTCTTTTACTTTTATTGTAAACTGCACTTTTGATCCCTTGTTAAACGATCTTAGCACAACATAAAACCATCTTGATTACTGTTTAGCACTTGAAATATATAATATATATTTTTTTTTTTTCACTTTTATTTTATTTACAAAATTTATTCCACTATGTGCAATTTAATTCTATATTTAACAAAAGAGACCAAAATTACGCAAACGAACTTATTATTTCAGTTGATATCCATTACTGTTATCGAAGCGTTGACCATTATCCAAATGTGAAAACTAGAAAACGTTTAGAATACTGAATTATGTTTCGTCGAGATAAATATAACTAGGGGATATCGAATATGGGCTCTTTTGTTTGTTTTTAACTTCCACAGTGCTAATATTTACATTATAATTCTCTAACAATAACGATTGCACTATGTATATGCGTTTGAATCCTCTTTTAAATTCTAAACCATATGAACTTTAACAGATTTTACAACTAGACATGAAGAAAGGATAACGAATTCTTTAACACGTCTGAGGCAAAGGTATTCTTTCTCTCGATTGTCAAAATTTTCGAGCAGAGGGTGGTTCCAGGATGTGTCCCACCCAATAAGTTCAGTTTACAGTACCCTGTTTAATAAAGTTGACGCATGCATGGGGTGGATTAGGGCGTTTACATTTGAGCAGGATATATTTGTGTTCGTTGTAGATTGTATTCTGATTGGTTAATCAAAATTGATGATACATAGAATAGTGTTGTTCTTGCTCAGTGTTATAGGTCACAGGATTAAAAGTTTTTTGTGTTAATCTTAGAGTAAATTAGAACGCGCTTCAAGTCTCTCCCAAATTTAGAAGGCTCATTGTAGTGGCAGAAAAATACGATTGTGTTCCTAGAAAAACTTTATCGATGAAATTGAGAGTTATTTTAGTTGTGCATGTAGGTACATAATTAGGGGTGATTTTGGAGCATGCGCGTAGCTATACAGTGAAGGACTCATAAACTAAATAGAAACCAATACAAATGTAGCTAATAGGGTAAGCTTTCGAAATGTTTCGCATTGCTCCTTCAATATGTTCAGCTCTTTTGCACACAGTTAAGCGCAACAGCAAAGGCAAGACAGGACAGAAATAATATTATAAAAATCTCGCATGGAATCAACTGGCGATATTGAAAGTTTACTTTTGAAAAAAAAAAAAAACGAAATAAAAATAACCTATCAAACAGTAATAAAGTTCGATAATAGGTTGTTGTTCGGAAAGATTTCAAAACTTAAGCCATCCATTTGTTACCAATCAATGAGAGGTACCTACTCTGCTAAGAGCCTTTTCGACTTTTCTGCAAGTGTTGCATTTATGCAAAACAAAATTGTGATGAAATGGAGTAAATATACAAATGTGCTTTTAACTATTACACAAATTGTGGAATACAACATCATGTGTTCTTATGGAATAAGGAATCTATCACAGAAATAAGTGGAACAAGTGAACTTTTGGCTCATCTTTACATTTTTGAAAAATGGACCTACGACCTAGGAGTTTTCTGCCAATCAGAGTTCCCTTGGTATCATCTGTTACTTGTCTAATAAGCAAAACGCACTCTAGTTCTTTATAGTGAAAAAAATGTGTGTTAGGTTAGTGATCAATCATTCATTTTCGAACGGGTGATTTGCTCAGAGCTGTCGAGTGGCAAATAGGATGGGGTTATTCCCCAGGGAATACCTTCTCGTATATTTCGTTGGATCGTTAAAAAAAAAATTGTACAACGAAACGTATACGCGGGAGGAAACACATATATGTACTCCTAAAAAACTTTATGCTGTTTCTTAAATTTAAAAAACTAAAAAAGTCAAAGAGAAAGAGAAAGTAAGAGAAAGATATCTATCTATTATTTTCGTAAAAATGTCGAACTCGAGATATTAATCAATTCTGATACATATTACGATGATATATTCCGTCCGTCTATCAGTCTGCTCCTGAAACGTACCTACAGGCAAGCTTTTTGCTTGGTGCCTGTGGGCTTAAGACCGTAGTACACGGCATGTAGAAAGCCATATACGTGTGTAGCTCTGACGTCAATAGAGATTGCCACATAGATATGTATGTAAGTGTCACAAAGAGAGCTAGTACACGCAAGTAGCTTGGCGACCATATGCTGACGTAAAAATATTGTCCGTGCTACATAGGTACGTAGACATTTCTAAATGTCTCTCTGTCTGTCTGTTGAAAACACGATAGCATCCATGCGAATGGACCTAGGCGAATGAAATTTTGTGAGAGGACTCCTTTTTACAGTCGCGTCGTCAGGTTCGTATATTGAACATGGGCTATACCCTATACCGGTCGAATAGTTCTGGTATCTCCCATACAAAACCAATATTAGACCCATATGTTGTCTACGTACTAACTCACATGCATGACTTGTATGCAGTCGAGGGTATCAAAGCAGTGACCATCAGGAAGATGATAACAATTTTACTTGTTATATTGCATGGTATGTCCAATTTAAAGAAATTTGATTTTTTTAAAAATGGCTCTAATATACTCCGAGTTGATGACATGCAAAATCTGACAAACGCATGCAATGCCAAACTGACGTCAGAGAGTGTATTAGGAAAGCTGGCATGTCATGTACTCAATCTCAACTCATGTGTTTATACATGCGTTGCGTATGTCAGACATATGCCCGACTCAGAATGACATTTTAACTTGCAAATACAATATATATACAGGGTGTCCCAGTTAAGCGGCATAAGTATAATTATTTAAGGGAAGATTCCTGAAGCTTTTTTTTCATATTCGACAATTAACTGTTAACCATTGCACATATAGGTACGTTAGATTATTATTCTAACTTAATTTTGTTTGACCATTTTTGTGTCACAAAAAATGGCTTTTATTACAACTTTTGTTTATCGTACGTAAAAAAAGTTGCTTAACATAATTTTTAGGAAATTTCTCAACGATAAAAATTTCATAAAAAAAATTAAAATTTATAAAGTCAAAATTTTGATAAAAAGGCATTTTAAGTAAAAAATTGTAACAACAAATTTTCAAAATTTTGACTTTAAGGAGCCATAACTTTTTTGTAGTTGCTGTGATGTACCCGAAGTGCTTAGGACTTGTATGCGCCACTAAATTGTCTTTTCAAAATGTACAAAACTATTTTTGTAGCTATAATAGTTTAGAAGTTAACTATGGTAAACACAATTAGAGGTCACCTACTTTGATTAGCTATAACGGGAAATACGATGAAAATAGACCCCCTGCCATACAATTTTTTGTTCGGCAGAACTTCAAGAATCTTTCCTTAAAGGATTATACTACTTAACTCGCGAACTCGCAAACAAGCATAAGTTGTCTCCAACGCTTCATTCTCAGCTCTAATCAAGGTTTTTTGATTAGTTTCGTATTTAAGAAAACGAGTAGATACTTCATATCATTTAATTTTATTTAGGAAATTTCTTTGAAGACCTCTTTGGAGCACAATTAAAAAAAAAAGGAAGAATTCAGCAAATAAAATTACTTTTGAGAGAACAATGTGCTTTTATACAATGACAAGTGCAAAGTTTGACATTTATGAGTAGAATCGATAAATACGATACCTATCTAGCGGACATCCTTGTGTAGATATTTTATAATTCATCATCTAGACAGTTTAATTTTAAATATAGAAAATAACAATAAATTAATTTATAATTCTTGATTGCTGATGTGCTTAAACAGAGGTTTATCGATAAAATAATGACCCATATTATAAGAGGCGTTTTACTTTCACGACGTTTGCCGTTAGTTGAGAAGTTTCATTTGAGCTATTCCATAATTGGCAGATGGGCCGTTGCCACACGGATGGACCAGACAAGTTATGATGCAATTATCCTTCAAGGTTCTAAATTTATATAATACAAATTTTAGGAATTCATACTTTCGAAATATCTCTCATAACTGTGTCAGGTAATTATGAAAACAGCGCTTGAAGGCTTAGGACTGAAACAATAAGTAATAGCAAATTAGGCTTACGAATTCCTTAACAGCAGAGTAATAAATGCAGAGATCGGTTAGAGTGACATACGGAAAAAATGTGCACGACTGGGTCGCACAAAACATTCTCGTTTATTGCGAATCTGAGAGTCATTTCCGCTAATTGTAAGTATAAAATCATACCCAATTAAGATGTACTCAGCTTTAGTAACTGAACCCTTCATAATTAAATAAAAAGTAATACATACTACATACACATACGTATTAACTACCAACACTTTATTACTTGCTTTCAAATTTCACCCCGAACAACTGACACTTAAAGGAGGCAAGTAGGCGATGAATTTCGATCTGGACCTGGGCGCCACCTTATTTTCATCCAAATCGAAAATGGCGTTTTTGAGATATGAGCAGTTTTTTAAAGTAGGTAGGTACTATTATTAGGGATTTGGGTGGATATCAAAGGACGGAGTCTCTTTAGAGAAAAACTGAGTTTGTTATCAAATGAAGAATGACGATAGTATATTAAAAATAAGTTTTTGTTAAAATCGTTTGTACCGTTTTCGAGAAAAGGCTAATTTTCAAATGCGCCGTTGCTGAACTTTTTAGCGAAAAACGGGATACCTACACAGTTATGTTAAGCATGCCTACATTAACGCAACTATCATATTTGGTTCAAATCGTTGGAGCCGTTTTTGAAAAAAACTAAATTGTTTAATATTTCGTAAAATGTTTATATGGGAAGTACCGTTAATATTAGGGCTACCATAAAAAAGGCCTCCTAGCGGGAAGCCCACAAACTCTAAATACGAAGTTTGAAACAAATTCGTCCAAGCGTTTAGATTCCCCAGGGGTGGGACAGACAGACATACGGGCGGACAGAATTGCGAGACCCACTATCATCGTAATATCAGAATTGATCAAAATCTCGAATTCGAAATTTTGTACGAAAACAATAGTTAAAAAGGGGTTGTCCATAGGGGGCGCTATATCTCCTCTCCTGTCTGTGGTCCGTAATATTCTTATGGCTCTAAAGCACAAACCGCAAACCGTGGGCGCAGTAGCGCAGTGGTTAGTGTGCTGGACACAAACCAGTAAGAATAGACCGTCGACTCCTCCCACATAAAGGACTTTGCCTACAAGCTGCCGGCGGGCCCAGGATTTTTCATGTATTGGTGCTGTACAAAATCAAAGGAGCGCCATTAACGCACGCATACTTGAAAAATCCTAGGCCCATGGTATAGCATGGAAAATCATTGCCGCCATTAATTTTGACATTTACACGTATTCACAGACAGGGTATTTTTTTCCGGGGGGAATCGGGTAGGTGCACGGGAAGTCGGCGGTCTATTCTTACTGGTTTGTGGTGCTGGTCTACTGTGCGAGGGATCCCAGGTTCGATCCCCGGAAAAACACAAATTACATCTTAATGTTTTTTCTAATGCGCCACCTCTCGCGAACGTCTGAACATCCGAGAGTATGACTGTCCTGAAAAAGCTTCTCAATTCAGCCGTTCGGACTCGGCATAAAATTGTAGGTCCCTTCCATTCGTCCCAAAAATTGAAACCCACACAAAAACGAATGGTTGCGAGAAGCTAGGCCTAGGGTGTCTACCGCCTGTTGCGCCACTTATTTATTTATATTTTTTTTTTCTAAAGCACAAACCACAGGGAACTAGACCGCCGACTTCCGTGCACTTACCCGATTCTCCCCGGTATTAATTCCCCTGTCTGTGAATACGTGTGAAATGTCAAAATCAATGGCGGCAATGTTTTTCCATGCTATACCATGGGCCTAGGATTTTTGAAGTATGCGTGCATTAATGGCGCTCCTTTGATTTTGTACAGCACCAATACATGAAAAATCCTGGGCCCGTAGGCAGCTTGTAGGCAAAGTCCGTTATGTGGGTTGCGCCAACGGATGTGGTAATCTTCTAAAGATGCGGTAGCTCGTGCTACCAACATGCACGATTCGCAAACCCGAATAATCGATGCCAGGAGTGCGCCTTACGTACTAATCCACACCCTACGTCCTTCAACCACTCTCCCCGCGGGCCTGCCGTTAGGTATTACTTCGCGGGGCTGGTTAGCTATTTATGCTCTAGTCACAGTGTTTGTTGTTTCTTCTCTCCTTCTTTTTTTCTATTCGTCGCAGCTCATTTTGTACACTAATAACTAGTGTGCTGATTTCCGTCCAGGTATCCTCCGAGTTCACCATCTCGTTTATAATTAGTGGGGGACTGGGCAGGTTATTTCTCCATTGTTGGAAACGTTCGCAATAGAACACAGCGTGTTCGGTATCTTCTTCTTCTTCTGAGCATTCTGGACAAAGGGGCGAGCTATTGTGTCCAAATCGGTGCAAGTATTTCCGATAGCCGCCGTGTCCAGACAGGAACTGCGTAAGGTGGTAAGGAATCAACTTATAGGTCCATCTGCCTTTTGTAGTATTGTCCCATCTAGCTTGCCACATATCTATTGAAGCTGATCTCTCTTCTTTCTTTATTGATTTTATGTCACCAGCCTCTTGCTGACTTAACACTCTTCTGGTGTAAATTCGCTGCATTTCATCTGCGAGGATGTCGATAGGAATCATTCCGGCTATAACAAAAGCTGCTTCGTCCGAAATAGTTCGAAAGCCGCTAATCGTTCTTAATGCACAAAGTCTATATCGTCCCCTTTCTGCGTTAAGCACGTATCTACAAAACATCTATTCTTCAGGAATAATTAAACGCATGTATCAGTAAAATCTTTCTATTATTTATAATTTGACAGTTTGACTAACCTGGAGGTCAATATGATGTCAGCCTGTCAAAAATTGACATGATTTTTGACATGTGTATTGTGTTCGATTAAGGGAAGCTATTCTTTTTTTTAATTCCTGACGAATGAATGTTTTGTAGATACGTGCTTAACGCAGAAAGAGAACGATATGATGATGTTAGTTTCATCCTTGTCTCTTTTATTGCTAGGGCACCTGCTCAAACTGGTGCGGCATATAGCAACACTGAACTAACCACCCTGGATAGGAGAATTCTTCTTGCATATCCCGGACCTCCGATGTTCGGCAACATTCGAGAGAGTGCTGCCTGCAATAATGACGCTTTTCTGCTCACATAGTGAACGTGTTCTTTAAACTTTAGCCTATTGTCAAGCATAACTCCAAGGTATTTGATTGATTCCTTTGATCTTATTGATTGGCTTCCAACCTGAATGGTTATGTGCTCTACCGCCTTCCGGCTAGATATAAGAACTGCTTCGGTTTTATGGTCGGCTAATTCCAGACCTGCTGATACTAGCCACTCTTTGATTCTTACGATGGCTTCGTTGGTAGCTGATTATATTTCCCGTATTTGTTTTGCTACTCCTTTAGGTAGTGATAGTCGAAAGACTCCATCGTACATTATGTTCCATAAGAGGGGACCCGGAACCGATCCTTGTGGAACCCACGCATATACATTGTAGTACTTCACTCCCTCCTCAGTTTCGTACCTGAGCTTCCTGTAACTATTTTTTTCAGGTAGTATGGTGTATCCATTCTGGCTAGTGATCTCCTAATGAATGTCCAATTAGCCGAATTAAAAGCGTTTTTTATATCCAGCGTTACTATCTACTGCACAATATTCTTTGGTTCCAAATCGCCATCTTTCTCCTTCTATCGCTTTAGCAGCTATATCGACTACCGATTTTAAGGCGTCTACGGTAGATCGCGATTTCCTAAATCCGAACTGGTAGTCTGACAATGCTCCTTTTTCCTCTGCAACAGTGAGCAATCTGTTGTATATTATACGCTCAAGGATCTTTCCCATTGTGTCCAGTAGACATATTGGACGGTATGAAGATGGTTCTCCAGGCGGTTTGTTCCCTTTTGGTAGCAATACTAAATGTTGCAGTTTCCACGGATCAGGGAAAATACCTTCGTCTAGGCACTTTTGCATTGTTTTTATAAAAAGCTCCGGGCGTTTTTGAACAGCGACTTTCAGTGCTTTATTTGGGATGCCATCGGGTCCAGGCAGCGTTCCCTCCCGTGCTACTATTGTATTCATTTGCTCATTTTGAGTACATTTTTACGAACTGAGTACGGATACTACTTTGAAGCCGTCGCGTACTACTATTTCATAACATATGTATAAACATAATTCATTTTTATTTTTTTCGAAATACATAATATTTTTATTTCCTAAGCCTGGCACTTGAGGTGCCATACGATTTTAGTATTAAATGTCAATTTTGTAGATTAAAAAGTGTCCAATTATAACACAAAATCACAAAACGTTTTGTAAGAGAACTTTTGACTTTATATAGTGAGAGATTTGTTTTCTTTAAAAATTGTTGAAATGTGTATAATACAATAATAGTATACGAATAAGAACAATGAACATTATGGTGCAATTAAGACTGTAAGCTCCGTAATTCTAATGTTATATGTACCTACTTTTTTTTTGAAGAAGATGAGTGTAACTTACTCAATAAATATTATTTACTAATGGAGCTAGAATGGTCAAGCACTGACGCACTGAGTAGAGTAAAGTTCAGTCTGTATACACTGGAACTAAGTCAAAGCTTCAGCAAAGTCCAAGAATTGACTCTTGAATCTGCCCACTGCCTTTTTGATGTACTATTTTCATACTATTGTGGAGGTAACTTCTATGTTTTCGCAATTTTTGCAATGCTTTTCGTATTTTGCACTTTTTCAACAATTTTTTAAGAAAACTGTGAAAAATGGTTTTGTTTTCATACAAATTTATTTAATGTTTAACAAATCAGATATAATTCGCTATGGGAAACAACATACATATATTGTTATGAAATAAAGGAAAATTAACTTCATCTTTATTTATTTGTGAATTTGTAAAAGTAAGAAAACAATTTATATTAAAGTCGAATTTTCTAGAAATGAATAGCTTTTTGAAAAACGTCCCTAATACATTATTAGTCTTAAAAGTTATTGTTTGAATATACGAATTCTAACAGCTTGCAAAAAACAGCTCAGTTTATTTATGATATTTTTTAACTAAAGAATGTAGTCTCAAAAACAATAAAACTAAAACTAAGCAATTTATAGAAAAACAAATCATACCAAAAAAAAATATACATCGCCACACCACATTTAGGCACTATTTTTATCAAATTTGTCTGTTAAAATCAGCATGACCACATGGTGTTATTATAGATTACTGATTGTGGATATTGATAGAAACTCTAATTTTGACCACTTTTATACTTATAACTAGAAAGTACACTTTAGTTTAGGTGCATTGTGAGACGTATTACCTTGAAAGCCATTTGAGTACTATTTTCCACCGAGATGAGAACTCTGCCCAACCAAAAGGGAAGGAACGCTGGGTCCAGGGGCTTTCTTATCGCCTATCTTTCTGCACGCCTGAAAGAGCTCGTCCTGAGTAATGATTGGTGTATCCTCCGCTGTATTTGTTCTAATTATATTACATGCAGTCGTCATCCTTTGCGGGAACAAGTGCTCGACAATAGCTTTAAACATAACTGGACATGTTGTTTGAGGGGACCTATTACCCTTCAGCTTTTTCATAACCATTCTATATGCTGTTCCCCAGGGGTTGATATCAGCTTCGTCACATATACGTTTAAAACATTTTGTCTTGCTTTCTTTGATGGTGTTTTTAAGCGCATGCCTCGCGGTTCTAAAGCTCTCCAAGAGTTGTTGGAAGTTGGGTCTCCCCCTGGATCGTTGGACTCTGCGTCGCGCTTTTAGACACGCTGCTCTGAGGGTTTTTATCTCCTCATTCCACCAGTAGCACGGTTGGGCTCTTTTACTCCCTACTCTCCTGGGCATTGCTGCATCACACGCTGTGGTGATGGTGCGGATTAGTTGAAGCGAAAGGGTCTCTGCAGTTGCAGTTCCATTGTTCCATTGGTTGCCGGTGCTCATCGCTTCCTCAAACATATCCTCGTCAAAGAGTGTGTCCTTCCATTTTGGCCCCAATACTAGCTTAGATTGTTGAACTTTTCTCCTTTCAGTAATTTCAAAGATTATTGCCTGATGGTCGCTTTGCGTATAATCTTCGCTGACCCGCCATTTCACGTTCCGTAGAAGATAGGTACTTACGAATGTGATATCTATTATCGAGCCTATTAGGTAACATTGCGCTTACTAGGGGTGTATCGCGCTGTTGTCCATTGCACGGAGATACGCGGTCTACAGGTGATCTCAGCATCCTCGAGCTATTTTGGAATGGGTTTTCCATTTCCCCTTCCACTTCTCTTCTTACGTTGTTTTTGTTATTGTTTGTATTCATTGCTGTTGGGTCCCCACTCAGAGTCGTTGTAAATGTCCGGATGTGTAGTTACCTTGGGATCCCATGGTTGTCTTTGCAAGCAGTGAGGCCATGCAGGGGTTGACACAAGCCCTTATGAGGTGATGTGCCAGAGCCGGACCGGATTTAACAAGGAATATAACATCTTGACCTACACCACCAACTTAATGGCGACGACACATCGAGCGTTCTCTGAGGCCTGCCAAGGTTTTAACGGGACGGGGGCGCTCGCAGCATTTGCCTGGAAGCCATTTCGGTAGGATTTCACTCCTACTTACTCAGGTAACAGAATACTACGAGCGTCAGCCCTCAAAGCTATCATTCAAATTCGTTTTCCAGTATGCCATAATTAAGACCTTACTGGGCTCAGTCTTAGTGCCGAAAAAAAGGGTACCGATGTCAATTTGTAAAAGAAACGGTAAAAGTTATTAAAATAGGCCCGACTGTTCCGCCGAGGGCAGATACGTCGCGCTGCTGTTTCACTACCTATTTGTGTATCCCACGTTGTGGTGGGTACATCTGGGTCTCGCCATTTACCTTATTCTGTATCCACCGTAGCCACCTTGTGAGGTGGGGCGCTATTTATGGAAGACGGTGCCTATACGTCTTGTCACAGAAAATTCATAGGGGTTCCTGGGGCCTTTTAAGCAACGCCCTCCTTTCCTGTCGCTCTTGGTCGGGGACTGCTTATTGGGTATTCGCAGCTAACCTACATATCTGCAGGCCGTCCACAATCCGCCACCTGTGGCCCCAATGTAGCCTGAGCTCGGCCCTCCCATCCGTGTTGCACCGGCATGAGCAAATCCCATGGTTTGTGCTCTAAAGATCAAAAGGACAAAAATAGTAGCATACGCAGATGATACATATTGCTATCTTAATAAGTAAGTTAAGTACATCTTCTCACTAATAGTGAACTCATGGGATTTGCTCTAAATAAAATATTACCGCGGAATCAATCAAATTTTTACGGAACACGCCTGCAACTTTTGGCCCCAATGAAAAATGGCCCCAAACTGAAAATGAAGAATCACCCCAAAAATGTACATGAAAGGCAACAACAACAGAAAATTGCGTAAAATTCTGCGAATTGGGGTGACAATTCATATTTTGGGGCCTTTTTTCATTTTTCAGTTTGGGGTAAAATTTCATTATGAATGAAGGTCCCAAAAGAAGAAATGAAATAAGACCCCAAACGAAAAACGAAAACGTATGGGGGCCATGCTGCCCCCCGCAACCCCCCTGCTTGGGTTTACTGTCAGATTTGGGGCCTTATTTCATTGCAGTGGGGCCTTATTTCATATTTGAAATTGGGGTATTATTTCATTATGAAAAACAGCCCCAATTTTGGGGTGATTTTTCATTCTTAGTTTGGAGCCATTTTTCTTTGGGGCCAAATTTAATGTAGCCAGCAACGTAACACAGAAGAAAGAACAAAGAAAGCACTATGTGCCTTATACGTACGCGAGAAAACTTTTGGGTAAACGTTGGGGTGTGCACAATCCATTGGATAAACATAAAAAAAACCGTCTGCCTCAAGGATGCGAAAACCTGGAAGCATAGCTCCTATGGACTATTTGAGTATTGGTATTAATAGTAGTGCAACATCTGGAGGAGGGGCCACTTCGTATGGCTAATCCTAGAGACATAGATAAGCATAAAGTGGTTCACAACCTATATGTATAACTTTGAATATTAAATATGACCTATGAAAAAGTTTGTCCAGTCAGGAAAACGGCTAAGAGGTCTCAACCTTCGTGGTGGAACAATGAGTTAAGGTCCAAAAGATAACAGGTCAGCCACAGGGCTAAAGTGGTAGGGGATGACATCACATGGGATAAATATGTAGAGAGCAAGAAAGAGGCAATCTAAAAGGAAACCCTGATGGAAGCGTTTTTGTGAATCGATTGCTGACATAAGTAAAGCTTCCAGACTTCGCAAAATTATTGCAAAAGACGCGATAGTTCCCAGCTTTATTAGAAAATCGAATAGTACATGGGTCGAAAGAAGTGAGGACGTTTTAGAAGCCTTAATCCGGGAAGCAGCTATATCCAACGCCAACGGTTTCGATACCTAATGAATATTACAAGAATTCTGACTTGTCAGTCGAAGAAGAAGTGGAACATGCCTTCTCATGGAAAAAGTGCATTGGACTAGTAGAACCATGTCAGATAGTATTGAGTACCCGGACACTGTAATATTGAGGGTAACGAAATGGCCAACTTTCTGCCCAAAATGGAGCAGAGCTTCCACAAAATGAAACAATTGAGGGCATAAGTCAGAACACCATCAATAACCGTGGCCAAGGTAATCAAATTCGAAAATAGGGCAGACATAAGATGGTCACATATAGAAAGCCACAGGGTCTCAAATTTTTTTAATTATTAAGACTTAGCAGATCAAAGCTACGAATGACGTTAGGGATTCTATCTGGACACTGCCTTCTTAGGAAGCATGCTATGAGATTAGGTTCAACAGAAACAGACACGCGCAGGTATTGCAAGGACCTGCATGTCACAGAGGATATTACTCATCTATACTCTGTGAATGTCAAGCTATCGCTCGGAATAGAAGCAGACACCTTGGAAGGTACTTCTTCAACAATTTGGTAGAGGTTGGCCTGTCAAATAAAATGTACCTATATGTAGGTGTTCTGTAGGGAAATTAAGAGCTAGTGCGGATTGGTTTAGGTTTTGATCGTGAAGGCTCCTAGTCCACTGTAATGAACTCACACCCTATAGAAGGTGCAGAAGCCAGAGTATTATGCATAGCCGCATAAGCCACTTGAACAAACTCCTCAATTAATGCAGCGTCCTTTAAGCCCAAATAGTCGCCATAAACAAAACCGAAGAATTAAAGAATTAAGAATTAAATCCGCGAGGAATTTTGACCCTTCTTCGTAGACACTCAAGAGGCGATTAGAGCATTAGACAGCGTTGTACTGTTAAATCAAAGACATTCATCAGGAACTTTCACAAATAGGCAGAGGGTTGGCTAAGCTATCGCCGACCCAAAGTTATTGGGTACAGGGAAATAAGTCCCCGGGAACCTAGTCCACTCAGGCACTCAGTTCCCACCTAGTGGGAAATAAAACCACTTTTGTGAGTTAAGTTCTTATGGGAACTTAGTACCTACACATTTAACAGTTTAAACCCTTTCGGGGTTCATGCTGCACCACTGCAACCCCCTTGCTTGGGTTTACTGTCAGATTTGCAGTATGTGCGAAATTGGCTATATTATCCCTCGGACTTAGTTCCCGGGTAGGTACCTACTTATTTCCCTGCAATAACTAGGTGTTTTCAGAGTTGGAAGCATTTTTGCTTAATACACCCTCCATCAGCAACAACCTCGCATTTGTCCCATCAGCATCAAACAAATTGAAGCCAAAGGGGGTAATAGTAATAGCATATTTGACAGCTTCCTCAGTTGCATGCGCAAGTCAGACCGCCGCGCTTCACATACAGTCACAGACTTCACAGTCACAAATTTGTTTCTGAAAGTGAAGCTCTAGTGAACCTTATTCCGCGGGAGTCTATAGTTAAGGCTGATATGTTAAGGGTCGATTGTATGAAAATAAGGGTAACCACTGCATGCTTACATGATATTTCAAACACAATTGTTTCACAAAACCAATTTGTTAATTTTTATGAGGCTGATATAACAAACTACTTAAGTACTTACATACATCGTCCTAGGACAACACAAGTGTTCCAGCATGTAATTAGTATTCTGAAACACTACAAATTCAGGCGATGAAATATTTTTCAAACTTTGGCAAAAAATGTAGCACCTAAACTAATAGACTAAGGAACATTCGAAACTTTGCGGGCTAGAGTAGTTATTTGCAACAAAGACATCCATAAAAACACATGGTAATCAAATTCTTAATTGGATGTAATTTGAAACATTTGCCATTCCTTGAAGACCCCCATAAAGCGAATCGACCTCAGTCGCCCTCTGTGCGCACAGATAACAGATAACACTCATTTGTCAGCTTAGTTACGTGATAATTAGTTAGGACAAAGCTTATGGAGTGAACAAATCACTCTACCTAGTGTAATTTGTAAATGTTGAGAGTTGCTAATAGGAAAAGTTCGGTTTCATTTTTGTACAAACAAAAAATAAACCAATTGCTGGTATAAGTAGCTAATTATTATCGTGGAAATAGATAAATTTCTTTCTCTATGTTGGATACCGCATATACGAGTACTTGTGTATATTATATCTGAAGCTCTCTATAAGGATACCTACGTGAATGCAAGAAAACAAATTTGAGGAAAAAAAATTACACAAAACAATTTAGAAACGGTAAGAACAAGGATATCCATACAAGGATATGCATACGTTATTTTTGTTTCCCCCAATTCTTAAGATTTCCATTTTAGTTTACATACGATTTGGCAAATATTACACAAGGGAACATCGATGTCGGTGCGAAAGCGTTCTCATATTTGCAATAGAATTGTAGGATGCAATGGCTTCGAAGTCATTAAGATGAATAAAACATAATCTGAAATTTATTCTTCAATTGTCGAAAGTTTATTCGCTAAGTTGTTTTTTTTTTTTTTTTTTTTTTTTATTACCTATGGTGGGGGTGTGGGCTGTTGGGCACTTAAGGGTGCTTTTGTTCAGTAATTCCGTGTACTTCTGTCACCAATAAATTTTAACAGTTTCGGTGAATTTCTTGAAATTTAAAAAAATAAAAAAAAAATTATTATTTGGCAGACATTTTGGGACGACTTGAAGTCAGCAGTAGGTATGCACAAGCAGTGCCAAAAATGATTTCGAGGTAGAGTACCAATGTAACGAACTAAGCCCTCAGGAATCAAATATGGGTAGATTGGGCATTTTTTGTTGGTAATGAAAACAGTAACAGAGTGTATAGAAAACGTTCGTTATTTCGGAGAGAATGTAAGATAATCATATTTAAATCATAAAATAATTTTAGGCAGATTAATAACTTTGAAAACAAATTAGAAAATCATTAAAAACAATATATGGAAAATAAATTACACAGCCTTTCTAAAGCATGTTCCCGATTATGTCGTTTCAATCGACTATTTCCTGGTGGATGAGTACATTCTTTAAGTTGAGTTATTTTCTTAAGGACCCAAAGATGAAAGCCACCAATATTTTTCTGCTGTTATTCTTCTTGTTGTACACTTTGAGCGAAATACAGAAAAAAGTTGTTTTTTTCTTTCTGATCACTATTTTAGTCTATTGTCTATGTTTTGATTGGTTTTTTAGTTCGATTTCAGGTTGGTCCCTTTTATGAATGAGTACGTACTTTGTGTGTAGATTCATAGATATAAAAAAAAAAATGATAATGCAGCAGGTCCGTATAGCCACCGTAGGACTAGCTTCTCACCACTACCATTCGTTTGTGTAAGTTTTTATTTTTTGGGACGAATGGAAGGCGGAACCCACAATTTTATGACGAGTCCGAACGGTTGAATTGAATTGACAAGCTTTTCCATGACATTTATACTCTCGGATGTATAACCTTCTGATGTGATTTGTGTTTTTCCGGGGATCGAAGAACCTGAGACACCTCTCACAGTTGTAGTCCAGCACACTAACCACTGAGCCCATGCACCCATTCATAGATTTATGTACATACTAGCTGACCCGGCAAACGTTGTTCTGCCTAAAATAGTTATTTTAAATATTTCAAGATTTATTTTGATATTTTTGTTCAATTATTTCTTTTAATAGGAATGAAGGCGGAGCTTCAGTGGTTCAGCGGCCATTATCGGACTTACATACGCACCAACGATTTTATATAGGTAATGTAATATAACTGTACCCGCCCGGCTTTGCCCGTGCACATAAGTTGTATTGCTTAGGTCTTAGATAATAATGTTCTATCGTAAAATGCGAAAAATGAGAATAAATCGATTTTCTGGAATTTTCTTTCTGCGTAAACCTGAAATACAGCAATACGAACAAAACAAAAAAAGAATCATGAGAATCGCCCCAGCGGTTATCGAGTTACAACGTCATCGATTTTCACTCCATAGAAGATCTTTTTTGTATGGGCCCCTTTGTCTAATGTTGACCAATCTTCAGAGAAACACTCCTGGGCTAATACCTGAGATTGTATGTAAATTTGAACTCAATCGATTCAGTGGTTTTCGAGATATAAGATTTTTTTGTATGGGAGGTGCCACGCCCCTTTGTCCAATTATTTTTTTTTTTAAACCCGTACTGAGAAAATACCTTTCCAACAAAGTATAAATCATCAAAATCGGTTCTGCCAATCTCGAGTTATGGGATTACATGGGTTCGGGCACTTTCTTTTATATACCTATATAGATTATTTCATTTGACTTCGAAAGATTTGATCCTTAAGATTCTTCAATTGTATTTGGAGCATATGATTTCACTGATCATATACCTATTAGTTTATTCAATGTTCGTTTTATTATGGTTATAATGATGAAGCTTTGTAGGGATTTAATTTATTTAGGTACAGAAAGTCTGTAGGTACAAAATTATCAAATTTATTGTGAAATTTAGCCTGAAGCCCTGGTAGCTAGTCAGTGGTGATCAGAAGGCTGGAGTAGGCTGGAGCCTAGGGCGGCAGATTTGTGGCCAACATTTTTTTATGTCTTTAAAACCCAAATGTTATTAACAATTCGAGATGAAATATCGTCAGGTTGGTATTGAAAATTGGCTATGTCGGTCAAGTAGTTCTGGTACCTCCCTTATAAATCCACCATTGACTTATTATATATGGACTGCTAGTACACGTCTTCGCGTTGGTTCCAACATAACCACTAGTCCTCTTGGTTCGGAGCGGAGTAATTTGGAAATTCACACTTTTTTGTAGTGGCATCTATTGTTAACAATGACACAACAATTTGAATTTCAACCGTTTTACTTGCCAAATCCACTAACGCCCTATAGGTGTCTCTAGCATTCTATGGAGAAATCCAAGATGGTTCGTCATTTTGTTTCACTTATTTTTCGCTCTGAACCAAGAGCGCTAGTTTATGTTGGCGTCATTTTCTGGGCAAAATTTGTATGAACTGACATTTCACTAGCAGTCCATATTATAATAAGTCAATGAAATCCACTATTAGACCCAATGTGTCACTTTGTCTGTTGAAAACACGATAACGTCCAAACGAATCGACTTAGGTAAATGAAATTTAGCCAGAGGAATTAATTATCACGTCGTCAGGTTGGTATTGAAAATTGGCTATGTCGATCAAGTAGTTCTGGTACCTCCCATCCAAATCCAATATTAGACACATGCGTGTACCTGTACAGTACAGTGGAGTCGCGTTTTGTTGAGGCACAGAAGCGAATGACATGACCATTTATATAAGCATACGGCGGCGATACAAACGAGTTCCGTCCCTATATTTACTTCAAAAATAAAGAAAACCCGAATCGGTTCATAGCATCCCGCAATTTTTAATACGTGTAAATATTTCTCTGGAACATTTTTCTGATTAAGGTCATTCGTGGATTGGATCGCAAATTTTTCGTAGCTGAACGAGAAAGTTTTAAGTTTTTGTTAGAAAAGGGGATGGAATTAAGCGTGTCGAAGCAGTATACAAAAAAAGACATGGGAAAAGACAACCGAAAGGGAACAAAAATCTAATGAAACGATGAGGAAATAATGGCAGGAGGCTTGCAATACTTTTAATTTCTGACGAAAAAGAGTGAATTGTCATCATCAACCATTACCAGCGTTGCCATAAGTGCTGATTTGTCTGCATTTTGCAGATTTTTACCCCAGCCACAGACTTTTAAAATTTCAAAATCTGGCTTGCAGATTTTGTCTGCTTATATTTGGTTTGTTTAGTGATCCTGAACTACATAGAGGAGAGCAGAAAAGTATATGCGTTCCATGAATTAAATTGTTGCATACAATTCTTTCACTTCTGGTTTTATTAGGCTGTACTGAATGCGTCTAGCACTAACCTTTCAAAATTAGATTTTTAATAAAAATCTGCATTGCAGTCTTTTTTCTGCATAATTGCAGATTTGTCAAAATATTTTCATGGCAACACTGACCATTACGGAAAAGGCCCTTTTCTCTGAAGAAAGACAGTGAGCGTCAAAAGTGAGCAAACACTAATGATGTTTTGATTTGTCTTTGGAGCTTTAAATCAATTTTTTTTTTAATATCTATAAAGTATTTTAACTCATCGAAATGAAATACGTTTTGTTATTTTAATAACTTTTTAATGACTCTAAAGAAAAATTAAAAGGGAATTGGTGTTTACTCACTTTTGACGCTCACTGTATATTCTTAAAATTTAGAGACTGACTTAGTTTAAGAATGCATAACCTTTCTTCTACAAGAATTTTGGTAAAACCAAATTCTGGATCATTGAAAAGTCTATCTTCGTTCCTGCAGAATTTGTAAAACGTTTATCCGGATTTGGATAATAGCAGTTCGCATAAATGGGTCTATGTGCAACAGCGATAGAGGAGCTTTTCTTGCTTAAAACGGGTAAAAAATTATCTAAGGTGGCGCGAAAAAGCTGGTGTAATTAGGAATTTGAAAATCTCAAGTAGCACTAAGGGCCGTTTAGGTTTGTCGAAGTAGAGAGTTTAGATCAAGCCAGTGGAATTCAGAAAGGTTATCAGTTCCTTAATGATACTTTTCGAGACCTCCTCGAGGGATTCGAAGAAGGTTTTCCCAGGGATCGCCCTCTGCTCCTAGCTAGTGCAGACAGTCACATTGCGCATAGGTAGTGAGTAAGGGGTTTCTTTTTCGGTTGCGTCATTACAACCACAACAGTGTGTATTATGTTGGTTGCCTCACCTGACTGCATGGTCGCCTACTAATAGGCCAGTGATTGCTTTTCGTATTATATTTTTTTCCGAGCTGTTGGTTGGCCGCATCCTTCTAGGTATGTTAAAATTCGGTAGTCTCCTCCATCTGTGGTTGGCCTTCGATAAGAATTCTGGAAATTTTTGATTTTACTGCTCCGAGCGAAATGTAAACTGATACCACAAGTAAACGGAGGACCTTTGCCTCGCCAGATCATCGGCTTGTTCGTTTCCATAAACGTTGCTATGACCTGGAACTCAAATCAGGGTAACCTTGAGATGTTCAGAGACTCCGAAAATACACCCGTACCTACTCAACAGTCCGTTTTTAAACCACCCGTGTAGATTGTTAAATTCAAGTCCCTGTTCATCCATCCATCTTGCCAATCTAATCTTGAAGGGGATTTAATATAATCCGTTGAGGGTGGTACTAGTACTATAGTACTAGTGGAACGTTGCTGTAGCCGTAGGGTCTCACAAACCAGCATCCCGACTCTCTGAGTCTGATATGGCGCTATGTGTTCTGTGATGTTTGTGATGTGAAGGTCTATAGGCAAAATATGCAAAACGACTCTGTGGGCGTCTGACGGTGTTGTCCGTAGAACACCTTTTGTGCCTATCCATATATCCGTTCCTTGGACTTTGTTGTGTTTGTCTATGTTATAAGCTTTTCTCAGAGCCGGCCCTCAAACAATTAACCCATATGTGAGGATTGGTTGTACAACGGTTGTGTACAACCAAAGAATCAGTTTTGATTGCAGGCCCAATCTTTTGCCAAACGTCCTCTTGCAGGCATAAAAATCTATGCATGCTTTCTTTATCCATTGTTCGATCTTAAGCTTCCAGTTGAGCTTTGGATCCAATATCTTGGGTCATATGAATAAAAATGAGCATGAAGATTATACTCGATAATTTGGAGCAAATACTCCATGTGATATGAATAAAAACCAGAAGCAGATACTCCGCTAGAGTAGGTAGGTACTCTTATTTACAATTTGTTGTGATGTGAGTATATTCTCACTTTTGCTGTGAATAAAACATTGTTCATGATCTTCTGGGTGGGAATCTATGCTCAATAATTTTGGAGTCTGATAGGCAGCAGACTTCAGTTTGAGCTATGACTGAGTTCATCTTTAATTTGTCTTCCGAAAAATAGTATAAGTAAATCTAGATCCATTTACTTAAGAAAATGTCAAGTGAATATCCAATCACTTTTTGGGTGTAGAATCTGGAGAAAGAAGAGGTGGTGCTTATGTCTTTGATAAAATAAAAATATTTTTGAGATATGTGGGTGACCCGGATTTTCAACAGCAGTAGGAGAAGATATTGGTATTCACCAAACTTCTGTGTCCGAAGTTTGTAACGAAAGTTGCCGTTAAGTTAATAGAAAAATGTGCGGACAGTGGATCTTGTGTTTTTTAGGGGTATACAAGTTCAATATGAAATAAAACACTTGAAGCTAATGCTAATGCCTAAGATATTAGCTGTATTTAATAGATAAGTACCCCATTACTGTTTAAAAATGATTTCGGGCATATGCGCACCACGGCTAGTTCGGCGCAATCTTGAAGTTCAATTTTCGACAACTTTATCGAGCAACTGCAGCCGCATATCAGCAATAACATGGCGAATGTTGATTTCCTTTAATAGAAGCGAAAGAAATGTGGCTTACAAAATGTACTTTTTCATATGCATTGGGTGATCGATTGCACTCACATAAAAAAAAACCTATTCATGGTAACGAATATGATCGAAAGGGATACATAGCCATATGTTAAATTCAGGTGGGTTTACAAGCGTAGACTCATCATGGCCAGGATCTGTCCACGATTCACGGATTTGGAGCAACTCAGAATTTATAACATTGAAAGGAATGATTTTCAGATGTTGAATGCATTACTTTTATAATATATAATAGCATAGAACCGTGGATAATGGTGCCTTTTAGAAATCCTACTACACCGAAAAATCGTGCTTATAATAATATATTCACAAAGGAGCGCGCAATAATTGATAGATGTTCTGATCAACTTAAACAACGATCTCCGATGCTTCAATATAAAGTTCGGATATCCATAGAAAAAGTTCCAAAAATTATCATAAACATGGCCACATTTGCAATACTATTGTTATGCGTTACAGACTCATTAAAGTTTTAAAATAAAATTACGAGTATTTACTCCTATGTACAGGACGTACTCTTCAAACTAAATTATTTTTTATTCATATAAATTGGAGAACAAACTATCACTTCATGGTCATGCTTAGGAGTACGTATAGATACTCCGAGTTTAAGCTCGATTTTTATTCTACCACCCCTTGTCACCAGGCGTATTTTTTTGAGAATCTATAGCTAGCTCACTTTTACTTTTACATGCAAAACTGTGTCTTGCATCAAAAGTTTTCAAAAAAAACGCCACCTGTAAGGACATTTTATCTAGCAATAACTACATCTCGAAGGGCGGGTGTACATTTTGCAGGCGCAACAAATTTGAAACAAAGGTTCTATACAGTCCACGCTTGCCGAGAAATTTGTGCCACTCAAACGTGGTCCTTCGTGCCGGATTCAAGACCAGTGATAAATATGAGTAGGTACGGTAATAAAACGTAACCAAATCAGGAAGAAAATATCTCTCGTTATTTTTTATTTATTTTTATTATTATATTTTATTTTTATTTTTTTACAAATTGTATTTGTATATTTCAATAGTATTTTCTTAAGGAGAATTAATGGAAAATAGTATACCATATCAAAGAATGGATGAAGAACGACAATACAGTCAGGGAGTTGCTAAAAAGCAAAAATTCAAATGCAAATTAAAGAAAAAATATGCAACTTTACGTCCTTACCACGAAACTCCGGCTCCCGATCTGTTTGGGTATTAACAAAAACACACATTTTCGGTTGCATGGTTTCACTAACGCTTTTGTGTTAGCAGCATAGGACGTAGTCCTGGGGCCAGATTATGTAAAATGAAAACGATCGAACGATATCGTTTCGTCATTAGCAGTCTCTGTCTATTGCCGCAGATATGATAGAGACAGGTTTAGTGAAAACGAAAGCGGTTTTCGTTTCGTTTTTTACAGAATTCCACCCCTGCACTTACTTACTTATTGAATCAGAACGGAAGACGCTCATTGAAGTAGTGTGGTAGTGGTAAGCTTTTAGAATGGTGCGTGACATTGAATTAGTCAACATAGCGGAGAAGTGGCATAAACGATGTAATGCACACCACAGTGGCAAACAACGTATGGTGCCACCGATTCATCAGATCTTAAAATGTCCCCCTCATAGTATGAAGATGCCCTTTTATTTGTACAACTTGCTAACCTATATATAAATAAATGGTGCAACAAGTCCGTATAAGAACCCTAGGCGCAGCTTCTCACAAGAATTCGTTTGTGTGAGTTTTTTTATTTTTTTTTTTTTTTGACGAATGGAAGGGATCTACAATTGTATGCCGAGTCAGAATGGCTGAATTAAGAAGCTTTTCCATGACATTTATACCAAGGTATATAGAAATTCATGGTATGATATTGCGCATGTATGCTTGCATCTCTCTCTTCAAAGTGACGTCACCAGACGACAAAACATAGGCAACAGATAATAATTTATTTAATTTGTTTGTTATTCTATTACACTGAAAACAGCACACAAAACATTATTGTTATTAAAAATGAAACTTGGGCACAGAAACTACCCGTATTTCAATATATTTTCACTGAAACGTTAAAATCGTTGTCGTCAAGTGACGTACATGCGCAGAAAAAACGAAAAATTAATCGCGGAATATCATACCTTGTAGTTCTATATACCTTGCATTTATATTCTCGGATGTTTGTCAGACGTTCACGAGAGGTGCAGAGTTAAAAAATGAACAGGTACCTATGTATAGGTCAATATAACGTTCAGAAAGACTCGATTTAATCAAGTGGTATGCCTTTAAGGCACGCCCACAACATAATAATTTTAGAAGTTCCTATTCCTATTGGCGTTTATCGTCAACGACCATTTTTTTATTTTTTTATTTTTACAACGACACGACTCATGAGTAGTAAACTACAAAGGCCAACGAGAATAAGGGTGCATAGTTTAAGTAAGTAATAACATACCTTAACTATAACTGAAACAGTAGTTCTTATTATCTAGTCTTGAATTGTTGTAGATGCCTTAGTCATCATTAAGTAGCTGCTTACATATACCATTCGCCTTTCTACACACAGCTTTCTTTGAACCATGTAATAGTGAAGAACATTCAAATTAACAGATTTGTTTTTTTTTTTATAAAAAAGAAAAACTTACAAGTTTATTGATAAAATATTACGCAAACTATGTATACCGCATTTTTCGTCCAACGACGAATTAGTTTTACACATCTTTAGTAACATTATTTGTCCCCAAATAGGTATCTATGTATTTTACAAACAATATTAATTAGAAGTATTACGTTGTAAGATATATGTGACTAAAATATTAGAATATTTTGAATTTAATAATTAATATTTTTTTGTTTTTTTGCTATAAAATCCTGAGCTAGTTTATTTTTGTTTTCTATTTTGCTCTTCATTCGTGTTGCAGTGTTTTTTTTTATTATTTTTGGTATACAAATGTTTTTTGTTTAGAGGCTTGAAACAAAGGTACTTTGTTGTTTTTCATAACACGATATTCTTGCCGCAAAATTGAGTTAAATATGTAATATGTACTATGTATGGGACGCGACATTTCAGCGTTGGTACAAAAGTATTACGAAATCACTGCCTCGCGGATCGTTCCGTCTCCATTAGGCATTCACGAACCAATATTCTTGCGTGAACTATTCCACGCTTAAGTCGCTCGGTTGAACTACGAGACCCTGTATACGTTGGTCGGATATCTCGACCCATCTCTTCAATGACCGCAAGTAACTGGGCGTACTTTGTCAAGCCATGTAAATTGGTCAGGTTTGATGGAATATTTGCAGCCGAGGTCATTGGAGTCGTAATATTCGCAGAGGTCTGTGTGGTTATTATTGCAGGAGACACAGG
This sequence comes from Cheilosia scutellata, assembly GCA_955612985.1. NCBI lineage: Eukaryota > Metazoa > Arthropoda > Insecta > Diptera > Syrphidae > Cheilosia > Cheilosia scutellata. The sequence continues at coordinate 56,648,462 of OY015313.1, read as the reverse complement.
CTGTGGAGGTGGAATCTGTGGAACATGATGTATTGCAGAGATTTGAATTTGTGGCGTCTGATCGCGTTGTTCTCGCTGCTGTTGATAATTGTAGAAATTTTGTACTTGAGAACGAGGAATTGGTGTCACGGTTACATCGCTGAGTTTCGACTCGACGGCTTGGATGTCCATTATATCCATATCTATTGCATATTATATAGAATTGGTTATATTTATAAATACAATTATTGGTTCTAAATATAAACCATAACTTACTGTTATAACTTGAATCTTTCTTTATTTAGTTGAAAATAAACGAAAAAGAAAATACGATTATCTACGAAAACAATAAACAGAGAAAGTACATGCAAGCAAAATATGACAATTGACAGCAAGCACGTTACATGGAGTTTAGATGAGATTAAAACAGAAACGACTACAAGAAAAGAGTTGCGCACAGGGTGGCGTGCAGCAATTACGGCTTCTGCGATGTCACTGCGGATGTATGTGGTATTCGATTTGGTAAAAAAGAACACGAGTTTGTGTATCGAGTTCACTTTTTATATTCGATGCAATCAAAAGTTAATTAAAACCAATTCACCTGTACCTCACTATACATTTTGCAACTTGTCCTGTGTGTCAACATAATCCTTAATAACAAATTCATTATATGAAATAAAATAGAAGACTGTATTTTGGAATCTAATGCTATTTTCCTTTAGGTACATCATGACTGGAACATACAACCGTAAAGACATTGATGTATTCATGGTGGCACATGGAACATAAAACGATATTGACCTGTTTTGGAAACTGGATCAATTCACTACGTATCTATGACTGCGTGTCAGATGCCTACATCTCTTGCCAACACACACTTCCGTGACTCGAAAATGTTTTCGCTTGACTTTGACTGACATAAACCAATACTGTCCAACCGATGTCGTTTTCGATTGGTCGTCCAGAACCGTCCGGAAGCAATCCGAAAGCTTCTGAAAGCGTTCGATTGGCACTCAACTGACAGTTCTTCTCCTGAAAAGAAGAGAAATTTGCTTCTGGATCTGGATTTGAATTCAGAATCGCGGAGAGTTCTTCCGGACGGTTCTGGACGACCAACCGAAAACGACATGAGTTTGATGTCGCCATTGGTCGCCATCGCCACCTTAGGTTAGGTTGTCCTCTAACGCGTTCCTTGAAGTAGAGTTGAACATTCTCCGGGACGGAGCTTTTATGTCCATACGGTTTAATATCTCAGTACGAAAAGTTATCCGTGTGATCTTTGGTCCAGTTTGTATCGCATGAATCTGGAGGAGAAGGTACATACAATAAACTACTTGTAGGGAATACGATACAAACTGGACTGAGTGTATTTTCATACGCCCTTGGCAAAGTCAATTCTTCTGCGCCATATGCTCGCAAGATGGCTTTGCTACTCTATTGCCTTCTTCACTTGATCTCAGCGCTGATGACATTGCTGGAGTTTACCGCAGAGCCTAGGTAGACAGACAGACACTGCCTCAAATTTAGCTCTGTCTATTTTTACGTAAACTATCAAAGGCGCCTATGTTGAATGTTTTTCTTTGTGGACATGTATATTTTGTTTCGCAGCTAGTCTAATCTAGTCTTTTTCTTGTTTTGTCAATTTTTGGTCATTAATTTGTTCTTTAAATTTGGTCGATGTTTCTCTACGTTACACTAAAAGTGGAGAGTTCATCTCTTTTTTAGGTATTTAACGAAGTGGAAGAGGCTATTGTTCTAGTACACCCAATAAAGATATGTTTTTTACTTAATCAAACAAAAATAAGTAGGTATCCTAAAAATCGCTGTAAACTTGCTAAAGATAAACTTAAATCCTTTCTCAGATTAGGAATCAATTTCCACGATCTATTAAGAGCCCTGTATTGAAGCACTCTAAGATGTAAAGGCACTAATGTAACATATGAGCTGATATGAAGTACAATTGGTTTTTCCAAATATGTATGTGTTCTACAAACACCAAATAATATTTTATTAAATAATTTAAAATTTAAAAATAAACTACAAGAAACAACTTCTTGCAGTTAACAAATAGACTCCGTTAAACGATTATCATCTAAATTAACCCAATCAGGCACTCTACCCGACTTTGCGTAAGCTTCCTTCGACAACGAACGGGATCCAATAAAGTCAGTTGCTCCACAAATAGAGCCACCCAACCAGGCAGCAAAATTCTGTCTACCAATGGCCTTATGAAATTTAACACTTTTGAAGAACAATTTATCTTTATAAACATTATTCTCCAAGAGAGCGTTCAATTCGCCTTTCAAGCGTGGCAACAGACCCATTATGATCGATGTCCCACCAATAAGGAATATATTTTCGCCAAGAACGGTTCTCACATCAACAGGACAGTTAAGAATTGAATCTAAAATCAAATATGGTAAACTGGATCGCTCATTGTCTTCGGTAAACATTATTTCGAAAGCGGTTTCACGAACGATGCCAGGAATAGTAATTATATCCTTTTCTTTGATAGAATACTCAAGATCCGGTGGAGGCGCTATGGACTGTCCTTCTCTGTATGCCCTGGATCTTTCAAGAGTTGTAACAAAGCATGTACGAACCTTTATGTCTTCTAGAACCGATTCAGTAAGGTGACTTGGATCAACGCCAGATTTAACTAATTGCCGCTTTATTTCATCGTGTACAGACTTAGCTCCAAATGCTTGATCTTTAAAGGCTTGCAGGATCTGAACACCACAAAATACTGGAATGATAGTTGCTTCCTTATAGCCCATATCAACTACAACCCCGGAAGGCACTGCAAGAGTTGACAAAGCGACCAAATGGGTTGGTACGAAAAGGATTGAGGACACCTCGAAATGCTTGAACAGCACCTTGGCTATAGTCTCACGAATAATTGTTTCACCAAAAATATTTTCCACTATTACTATTTTCCTATCCTTGGGACTGACTAGGACGTGTCTGGAAATAAAAATGTATGCTATCAATTTGTAAACAAGTGAAGGAAGGCCAGCGTACTTGAAAAATATTATCTGCAGAAAGTCCACCATATGATCATAGAGCTCTGTATGTGAGGCAAAATCGAAGAGTTTGCATATTTTTCCGGTTGAAGAAAGGCATGCTTCGGATGGTAGAATAAATCTAGGATGAGCTTCTGCAGCAAAACCAACTCTTTTGATAGAGAGGAGCGGTCAGAGATGACATCATTAGTAAGAGTAACACATATTTTGAATATATAATTATCCACTCACTTGGTAAATGCAGTTCCGATATCAAGAACAACAGGAGGTTTCTCCTGCATTACAGTATCATATATCCCCATGGTTTGTCTGCATATAACAAAAAGAAAACGAATTAAAATTTCACTTGATTTCTTCAACTACTGTATGACAAGTTCTGTGCAGTGATGATGGGATAGACCAAGACCATCAAACTGTCATAAGTCGATTACGACAATGAACTCGGAGTAAACTGTCAATCGCATTGTGAAAGTGAAGGGAACGAAAAATAAATCACATACCTAATTTCTGTAGCAGTGTGCGTATCTATGGGGAAAAGGTGTTATCTTTTCTGAGAAAGGTGGAAGGTGAAAAAGGATTGCATAATGAATTATGTTCCGACTGGAATAATGAAGAACGGAAATAAGGCCTATTCGGCAAAATATTTTATTCTTTTATGAATCATAAAAGAACTCGACCATACAAGATCTTTTATTTTCAGGGTTTCGAACTTTTATGAAACTCTGTTACCGGAATTCGAAAATTGAAAATCTGTTACGAAGCTGTCAAAACAAACCGTTTTTTATACATAGGCGGTAGGGTCTCGGATTACTGTGCGAGGAATTCCAGGTTCGATCCCGGAAAACAGAAATTACATCTTAAGGTTTTTTCTACTGCGCCACCTCTCGCGAACGTCTGACAAACATTCGAGAGTATGACTATCCTGAAAAAGCTTCTCAATTCAGCCGTTCGGACTCGGCATAAAATTGTAGTCCCCTCCCTTTCCATTCGTGCCAAAAATAGAAACTCACACAAACGAATGGTTGCGAGAAGCTAGGCCTAGCCTAGGGTGTCTACCGACTGTTGCTATTTATTTATTTAGTTTAGACGATAGGAACCTGATCAAACTTTTAGTTTAAACTTTCGTTCAACAATTAATTCGGTCTCACAGTTTCGTTTAAACCTTGAACAGAGTTTATTCTGTAGTTTAAGTTAATTACAGTATTCTGCAGTTTAAACCTCAGATCAGGTGATTGTCAAAAACACAAATGTTTTTGACGTTGTTTTGTGTGTTCTTTGAAAGAAAATAACTAAGTACTGTACAATGCTGGCAAATTTTATTCATGAAATTTCGTTAAACTGAGTTCAATTGAATTGAAGTTCAAATTATATTGTGAAACCGGACGAGTTGAACTTAAAATTTAAACTCACGTTCAGGTTCAGTTGAACTATAGTTTAAACTTAGTGCGAAAGTTTAAACATTCAACATTCTAGCAAAACTCCAGCAAAGGAAAACGTCAAAAAATTAGCATATATGATAATTTATTATGTTGCTCTCGGAGCAGGATGAAAATTCTTTCTTCACCACGATAGTGTCAGAAAATTATGCGAGGATAATAATTTAGCCCAATTGAAACACGGCCTAAAGAAGAATAATCAAGCTAGGTACTATTACACAACATGTCATATAAAGAGTTTTTAATGAAAATAGGATTACGTTACGTTGATTACGTACCCGTGTCTCGAACATCGGTAAACGTCAGTTCAGTACAATATCTGTCAAAATGTACGGGCGAATAGCCACTCCGATGATTCGCACGAAATACAACAACAACACGGGGGAAAAATGTCAATCGTGGCATATATGCGAAGCAGAAAATCGTGAACTGTCAAGTGTGGGACTTTGTCAATTTCATACATCCTGTCACAATGTGTCGGTCATTAATGTCGTTTTCGGTTGGTCGTCCAGAATCGTCCGGAAGCAATCCGAACGCTTCTGAAAGCGATCGATTGGCACTCAACTGACAGTTCTTCTACTGAAAAGAGAAATTTGCTTCTGGATTTAAATTCAGAATCTCGGAGAATTCTTCCAGACGGTTCTGAATGACCAACCGAAAACGACATAAGTCGTAACAGCATTGTTAAGGCGATCACACAGAGATCCATATCAGTCATTATTGGTCGTGACATACAAGGCAGAGGTAAGATACCTCTGAGGTACCTAAGATTACCTCTGATACAAGCTACCTACCTACATAACCTATCACTTTGTAGAGTCACAATAAATAAGCCAAACAAGCGAAAACATACCCTTTGCGCACCGATTGTGATTCAATCACAAATCTTTCGCGCCAACTTCTTGACATTTCATTGGTACAAAAAGGGTTTATAAATCGACGGCGAATGAATTCAACGTTTTTTTTTTGTTATATTCGATTAATTTCAAGTTAATATTCTCTGTTTTATGTTCTTTTATAATTAGTTTAAAAAATAAATTAGTTGTTTATCAAATACGGACAAAAATCTATATATAATCCGAGAGAAAATTTGCTAATGAGCCAAAATACTTTTATCATGAATCCCAACGCGGGTCGGTTGAGCAATTGGCTCAATTTTTAGTCTCACGCGGAGTTTCTGATGGGAAATTAAAAACAATATCAAAGTTAAATCATATACCATGTTTGTGCAAGACTTAAAACAGGAATTCTACAATGTGCTCATAGGGAAAAGGATTTTAATCATTGTTAACTATGATATTGATGCAATTTGTGCAAGCAAAATTTTACAGTCCTTATTTAAGTATGATCATATGTTGTATTCAGTCGTTCCGGTCATGGGAATGGCCGGAATGCAGCGAGCCTACACTGAGAATCGTGACGATGTAAAATACGTGATATTAATTAACTGTGGAGGTTGTGTTGATATTGTGGAGCTTCTACAACCTGATGAGGAGATAACATTCTTTATTTGTGATTCGCATAGGCCACTGGATGTTTGCAATATTTACAGCGACAAACAGGTCAGTATATATGCATACTTTTATTTAAAACCATAATATTTATCACACTCTTAGGCATCCCACTAGTCCATAATGAAAGTTATGTAGTTATGCTTACAAATAGTATTTTGATGACAATATTGTTCAGAATTATGTATAAAGGGAAATGTGTTAAAAGGAAAATTCTTTATTTTATATCTAGCAACCTAAATATGTAGTCACTCAATCAAGCAGTTCCTACAACTCTACCCCAAAGCTCGCGGGCTCTTACTTTATAGAGGACATTCGATGTAATTTCAAATTCACATTCGGCTACCAGACACTGCGATTGAAGTGTGTTGAGGTTAATACATGTGGATGCACTTCTACACAGATCTATGAGAATCTTCTAACGGGGTAGGTCGTGATTATGATCAGCAGACAACTTGATGAATTGAGGATTCTCAGATTGGATTGACAACTGTTTGTAGACGAATATTGTAATTTATAAATAGCGAAATGATCACGCTATTCATACTGGCTAAAGCGTCGCTCGGTGGGTTATTTGATAGTATGATCTATACTTGACAATGTAGGAGCACGTAAACTTTGAACTTTTGATTCGGCGATAATTGTATTGTGTGTAGGTATAGTGTTTCTGATTTTATTTTGTTGGTTGAGGTGGTCTACACTGATGTGCACTTAGACCAAAATAGGCATAAGGTGCTGTTATTTCTCGTTACATTTGACATCCTATTCAATGCGGTATTATGACTAAATTCCCAAATTGCTTTGCTTAGGAGAGGTGTTTTTAAAATACGATAGTTTTTTTTTTATCACACAATATACATTTTTTTCTCTTAGGTTTGCATACTAGCCGATCCTGCTGCTGAGGAAACAATCCCATCCTTTGAGGCGATATTTCGTGAATCCGATGGTGAAGACAGTGACGAAGATGCAGACTCGAATGATGAAAGCGAAGGCACTACACGCATGCAAAAACACGAATATCGAGTTCTAAAGCAACGTGAACGTCGTGCATGGGAAAATGAACGCGATCGCATTATGTTCGATTACTCACAGTATAGTTTTTATGCGAAGAGCTCGGCTTTAACAATTTTTGAACTGGCCTGGAAGCTATCTAAAGATTCTACAGAACTCTTATGGTGGGCTATTGTTGGCACTACCGAGCAGCTAATTCTGGGAAAAATTGAGAGCACAACCTATACATTGGAAATTGACAATATTCAATCGCATGTTTCCAGACTTACAAATAAAGCCAGCAATCAGACTACCCATAGCTCCTCGAAGATAACGTTTGAGAATGATTTGCACTTGGCCTTGTATCGACACTGGTCGGTGACAGAATCAATGAGGTGAGTACATTGAGATTAATTTTATACGAATAATTTTAAAATGATTTATTAGCGACACTTGCAGAATTTGAATGTAAAGGGCAAGTACAGCGCGGTCATGGCAATACATATTCTGCTTTCTCTGTCAAGTTAACTCGTTCCACCCTCAAAGGGATTATCTTGGGAAATACAATTCCTTACAAGATTAGATTGACAAGTCGGTTGGATGATACTGAACTGATATGCCAACGAGCTTTCAGTCCACATTTCGCTCCAAGCAGTCGAAGCAAAAATCTCATTTGAATTCCTATTGAAAGCCCCATGGAGTACTGTGGCTCTACTCTGTATTTCTTTCCGAAGGTGAAACTTTCGAATATTCCGAATATTTGGTACTCTCTATTTTGAAAGCGGAATGAAATCACCAAATGGCAAAAGCATTGATATACGAAAAATCGCAAGTGTATAGGAATTCAAAAGCAGATCGAAAAGCAATTTTGGATATGATTGACTGAATATAACTGTGTACTTAGTTTAGAAAAAAATCTGGAAAAATATTTTTTTTTGCAAAAAAAACTGTCATACACATATAAATATTGTGGCCCCCACCGAAACGTGAATGTCATTCATTTTTGAATGACGTGGCAGTGAATGTGCTAGGCAAACTCTTCTTCGACTCCCTTAAAGAAGCCTCGAAAGAATAACCTTGTTGAGTTCACAAACTTCCAACACCACACCAGGTCAAATAAGTTGTTTAGTAGTTTATTGAGTAGGTTTCTTCTTTCTCTAGGAGTGTCTTTAAAAGTTCAATGGTGGGTACATTGCACCAGTCGCCCAGACTCCGTACCTTAATTAAATTGTTCCAAATTGTTCCAAATACTTCAACTTTTATGTTTATTCTGCCGATTTTCAACTGTGCTTTTACTATTTCATATTTTAAGATTACCGTAATCATTAGTAGTAGTAGTAGTTCTATTCAGCATGCCGTTAATCTCTCTTTCGCTTTTCGCAACGATAACAGAATCATCGACACCGCATTGCGTTGTTGTTGATATTAAAGAAAAGTAGACCTCTGTTTTGGTAGCCATTATGTGCGATTCTGACCCACCCAGCATCCTTTGGATATCATGAGATCGTGTTCTAACCGGGTAAAAAAATTAGTCAGTGATGGAAAAATGTACATTTTTGAATGGGGCCAAGCCCATACCATGTGGAGGAACATGCTCCATTCCGCCTGAATAGTTTGAACCAGTTTTGGCATAGTGTTCAACAATTATTTTCGTAGGGTTTTATTGAAAGTGTAAAGTTACTAAGCACCATAGTTGGAGCTGGATTAAATTAAACCAACAATTTTTTTTTATTTTCCAGATACTCAATGTACTGCTCATGCAAACTAAAACTCTGGACTCTTCGCGGTGAGAAAAAACTACATGAGCTACTTGTCGAAATGGGCCTGCCACTTACACAAGCAAAACAAATGTTCAACTCCATGGATCTCACTTTACGGCAAGAGTTTCATCAGATGATCGAGAAACTCGCTGAGAAGTATGGTATCCCTGATATTGTTTACGGTTCTTTCACACTCAGCTATGGCTATCGAAATCGCTATTCGGCAGCTGACTATGTACACGCCATGCTCGCAACCTTGGAATCCGTAAAAAGCGACAAAACCCCAGAGGACTGTTTTCTCGAGGCACTCGATAGTCTGTCGAGAAACCACAAAGATATTCTGATTGCCGGAATTGAAAGTTCCAAACTTTTGCTGTCGGCAGTATTCCGTCAAGTACAAAGTAGCCTCGAAGCACACCAAGTTCATTCTGCGGGACCCTTCTTCTATTATGTACTGAACGATGAAAATGTTTTCTTTTCATATCCATACGGCCTCACAATGTTGGCCAAATTCGTGCTAAATGGTTATGTGTCGGGTTCAAGGAGTCGTCGGGCTCCAGAATTACCACTCATTGCCAGCTGTCCAGTCGACGCTGAACGTGGACTGTGCCTCTTAGTTGGGATACCGCCAGTTCGAGAGAATTCGCCAAAGAGTTTCTTTGGCAAAGCCTTCGAACAAGCAGCTCAGAAGAGCAATTCTGTAATACTGCAGGATTTCTTTGAGCCATCATTAATACAAATACGACAGAGTGATTTAACGCGCTTTCTAGACACGTTGACCGTTCTACTGAGTTAAAAATGGACCAAGCTATACATGTAATTATTAAGTAGTATTTATTTGACCTTAATTTTAATTATTCACTTTAGAATTGTAAGCAAAATCGCTCAGTGCTGAACATAAATAAAAAAAATGTATATTGTCCCCTGCATTAAAACAAGTACAATACAATTTTCAATCAACAATGGTCAGGGTGAAAACTTGTTTATTTAAATTTTATTAACATAAAAATTTAACTATAAGCTTTATTTAGTGTTGTTAGGAGTTAAGGAAAAGTAAATAAATAAAACAATGTGTACCTTTTTGAAATGCGGGTTTGTTTTACTGTCACGCAACAGTAGTTTTCAATAATTGTTGAAAGTTAACTTGCATTTGCTCAGATGTTATTATTCTAGCACAGCCTAGGCATTCGTTTTGTAGGTAGAACACAGCATATTGTCCAGGTGTTATTGCGCGCAGTGGTGTGTCTAGGTTTACTATAAGCCCAGAATGATCATCAGTGCTTTTGAGGGTACACTCAACTAAAGGCTTTGTGTGTTGAAATCTAAATTTACACCGTAGTTGCGGACTTCTTGTGAACGGATTACCGCAAATCCAGGACGGCTCCTGTGTATAAACAACGTTGGAGTATAGGGCAGGATGGTCGGTGCCTGAGGCGACTAGAATGGAATTGGATGTCTCATCCTTGCAAGCGACAAAGTATGGTTTGAGACATGAATGCAATCGACATCTTTGTCCAACAGTCCATTGATGAATACCTTCGTGTTGTCCCACCACTTTTCCTGTGTCTATATCGATAAAGTGTCCCGGTTTGGAGTGTACGTACTGGAATGATGACAAATGTTGTTATAATAGCTGTCTATATATAAAACTTATTAAATAATCTAGGATAATAACTAAACTTCAAAGCTCCCAACCAAGTGCTTTTTCTTTTTCGATTGTTCTGCTTGTCTATTTCAGGAACACAAAATAAACTAAAAACGGCTGTATCTGGTGTATTACCATCTGCGAAACACGTTTTAATGTACCGATCATACATACATTCAAGGTTTGGGCCTGTTATGAAATATTATGACCAACCTAACTGTCTTACCTCTTTAATAAAATTCTTAAAATTTCTATTTCCAATAAAGCAGATTCCAGTGCTTTCCTTTTTTACAGCGACTCTGCGAAGACCGATTTTTCTAGCTATGTCCTTAACATCTTTCTTCATGTAATCACCCAAAGGAAACATTGTTCTTCTGAGTGCTGTTTGTCTTATACCAGATAAGAAAAATGTTTGATCCTTAAAAGAGTCTTTGGGCTGCAGTAAGCGAACATCTATAAAATATAATAGAAAGTAATAATTTAAGACTTCGTATTGAATTACACTTGACAGTGATTGATACCTGTATTATCTTCATAGTTCTCCAAATATGACCCGAAGGATGTCTTAGCGTAATGTCCCATTGCAATGGCATCAAAACTTAGTTTATCTGTTGCATGTTTGTAAAATTGATCGAATTTGATATGTCTGTTGCATAGTATATCTGGATTGGGAGTGAGGCCATTTTGATAGTCTTCTAAGAAACTCCTAATAATCAGATAGTGTGCTGTGTAGATAATATAATACTTACGAGAATACGTTATTCCAGTACTGCTTCACGAAATTGACCTCAACTAAGTCTATGCCGATTTTATTGCAAACATATTGAGCATCAGCTAATTCCTTTTCACCAGAACATCGACCGGTTTCATCTATTTCATCCCAATTACGCATAAATACTCCTAAAACGGAGTATCCTAAAAACAAAATACAAAAATACATGTATGATTATGCTATAGAAAAAAACCTATTCGATGAGTGGCTTCTATTCCGAAAATTGCGTCTAGTTCCGATATCATGGGGCGGCTCGTCGATAGAACATTTAACCACATTGACCCAGAATCTGGACTTGACATGGGTTACAACATAACTAGTATAGTTGGGGACCAGCCGCATGTACAGGGTTTTTCAATAAGAGCGCTACAAAAGTTTTTTTTTAAATAAAATAAAAACGGTTTTGGATATCAATGAAATTCTTTATTCCTGTGAAAGTACGTTCGATGCCATTATGTATGGAACTCGATTTCTTTTGCATGGCCACCACGGGCACGCTTGCAGAAGTCCAGACGCTGAACCCAATTTTCGACGGTTTTCAAGCATAAATCGGCCGATACTGCTGCAATTTCACGTTCGATATTCGTACGAAGTTCATCAATCGTCGCTGGCTTGTTGGCATAGACCATAGACTTGACTTAGCCCCACAGGAAATATTCTAACGGCGTCAAATCGCACGACCGAGGCGGCCAAGCGACTGGACCATTTCGTGAGATAACACGTTCTCCAAACTTGGTTTCCAATAAATTGATTGTGACATTCGCTGTGTGGCTTGTGGCGTCGTCCCGTTGGAACCACATGTCCTCCAAGTCCATATCATCCAATTGGGGCCAAAAATATTCGGTTATCATTGAACGGTAGCGATTCCCATTCACAGTAACGTGCCGGTATTGATCATCACGGAAGAAGTAAGGCCCAATGACGCCGCCGGCCCATAAACCACACCAAACCGTAATTTTTTCGGGATGCAATGATGACTCATGGAGTACTTAACTGTCATCAAAATAAAACAAAACTTTTTTCAAGATACCTACCAACTGGGAATAAGCGGAAAACTGTGACATATTATGGCGATTGGTATAGAGAGCAAACAGCTCTTCTTTGGATGTGGATTTGTCTTGTCAATCCACACACTGGTAACATGTCTATGACTTTCGGCACTTTGGTGAACGTCGAACGTCCGTATCAAGCTTGATACTCCTTTAAAAAACATATGAGCAATACCCTGAGTATGACGTTTTAAAATCATCCTCATTAATATACTATAATAACTGGAACTGTATTCATATCCACCCAACCCGTACCCAATGCGTGCGCCCACCGCCCACCGCCCACACCAGTTTACGCAAAACAAAAACTTTGGCCTGTACGATAGACTATAAAAACAAATTAAATTACCCCTTTCCTTTAGTAAATATGCGCTGACAGCACTATCTACTCCACCGGACACTCCAACAATTATATTACGAAACATTTTTATACATTATTTTAAAACACAGGCTCTAATCAAAAGAAATCACTTTGTTTAAAACGCTATATTGCAAAACAAGTCAGAGATCATTATTGAAGAGAGAAAACGTTGCTTCAATTTTGGGTTATTCTATTTCTACCCCTACCGGGATAGAACAGTCAAAATACGTTTCGAATTCAATTTGTGAGAGTGTGTGCTGCATGCGGGATAGTTTATAATGGCCGCGTTTCATTGACGGCTAGGGAACTAGCGGCATGTCAAACTCCACATAAAAAAACTAAACTAAAACTAAACTAATGAGGTCTAGTGCAAATTGTGAAATACATATTATGTCGTTTTCGATTGGTAATCCAGAACCGTCCGGAAGCAATCCGAACGCTTCTGAAAGCGTTCGATTGGCACTCAATTGACAGTTCTTCTACTGAAAAGAAGAGAAATCTGCTTCTGGATTTGAATTCAGAATCGCGGAGAGTTCTTCCGGACGCTTCTGGATTACCAATCGAAAACGACATTCATCTGAGATAAATTTCTCATGATAGGTCTGTTGCTTTACTTTCTTTTCTTACGAATTTTCACTAATTTTTACGAATTTTTATTAATCGCAAAATGTTACCCCTCCACTGAGAATCTTACTAGTTTATACTCAACAAATTTCTTTCAGTAATGTCGATTTGTATTGGGTTTTTACCGTTTTGCTCTCAGATCTCAGATTTTTCCTGCCATTGGAACATGAAATGAGATTATTTTTTTTGTGCATTTGTGTTGGTGTTTAATTTGAAAGTCAGTTATTTTTTTATTGCAATTTGTGTTTACAAATGTCATTTGTTTTTGCATTAGTGAAAGTATGTGTGAATCTCATTCTTGAATCGAGATGGCTATTCGCATTTTCTGTCATACTTTTGGTTGGTAGGAAAGGACCTCTGCTAATTCTTCGGTTAAAGACTGTCTGTTAAGCGGCCCATAGACACTACACTTATGTCTGCACTGGTGTGGCATTCCGCCTTACACATCACACCGATCGAGACACCGACAACAAAAAACAAAAACTTTTGATTTTACTCGCTCCGTGTCTGACACCAAAATCGGTATACGCACCAGCCCACACACAGCACACATTTCCGTACACCGACACCGGTGCAAACACAAGTGTAGTGTCTTATGAGCCGCTTTAAGTATTCGAAGGTTGCCCAAGAGCGCCTTCATTTCTGCAAATATCAGTGTTCCTTAACTTACAACTAGGAATTAATCTAGCGATTATCCTGGCGACTTATTAATTGTCATAGCGAAATCGAGACGCACGAGAAACTGAAGGCGCTTAAATCATGTGTAAGTTTCAGCTTAATCGACCGCTTAAAGTGTCAAGAAAAAGCGTTTGTCGCCCATTTGTCCAATTTTGACCAGACTTCACAAAAAGCTTTCGTGTCAATAAGAAAATTTGAGCTCAATCAGTTCGGTGGTTTTAGAGATATATAATTTTGAACGTTTTTTTGGTATGTATTGGAGGTATGACACGCCCCTTTGTCCAATTTTGACCAAACTTCATATTCCCGGGCGAATACCTCGGATGATCTAAAAATTTTAGCTCAATTTGTTCGGTTGTTTTCGAGATATACGTTTGGTATGTTTTTGTGTGGGAGGTGCAACGCCCCTTTGTCCAATTTTTTTGCCAGTCCTTGCTTGGGCGACTTGGCTACACACAAAAACGTCAAGTTATTGCCATAATGAAATAACATTTGACAGGTACAGGAATATTGAAATTCAAATTATGTATTATGGTAAAGCCGAAGCGGAAGCCCGCTTTTATGTCCTCAGAATGTAGGCTCTTGTTTTTTCTCTTAATGCAATGGTATATGTGACACAACGGTGTTGATTATAAGTGGAACTGTGTGGAATTCGCCACAGAATCGTGAATTCATTCAGTTTATTCGAACTATCATACATTCCACCTATTTTTAATCTTGAAAGAAAGATTTCACTGTTTTATTTCCTCCCAAATACCTACTCTTGAAAATCTCAAGCAACAGAAATTCAAAAAATTCGTTGACAGTTTGAAACTAGCCCTCAGGTTGCTCAGGGCCTACAGTAACAATCATTTCCCCCTGATTTCCCACTTTATAAGACTCCACACTAATACCACTTCAGAAATTATGCGATTCTGCAAATTCTGGCATTTTGTTTTGAGTTGGACTGAACTGACTCGCGTGCACTGTGCAGAGTAAATTGTCTTTGGTGGTGAAAATGTCTGTCGCTGTCATTACGCATAGTGTCATTTTCATTTAAAATTTGAAAGATGTATTAGATATAAATTGGTGTGTTTCTGTTTATAACATTAAAATCTATTAAGTCCTTTATTAAAAGAAAAACTTGTATTGGGTATGTTATAGTATATTCATTTTGAATAAGTATTTAATTTTAAATAGGTAGTGTGTATTGTTTTATATCTCCCAAACGTTTTGCATTGAGTTTGCCTCATTTGTTTATGTGCGAGACTACATTCTCTGACATTGTTCAATTTTATATTCAGTTCTAGGTACATGGATTGTTTGATAGTTTGTCTTTTATTATATTACTAACATCTAGTTCGGTTATTAATTTCCTATATACATACGTGAGTATGTATTAAATTAGGTATCTACTTACATCCTCTGTTAAACCAAATCATTTTCTTTCGTAAATTTATCGATTTGTATTTTATCTATATTGAGAAATTTTATTAAAAAGCCTCTTTGGGATAGTAGCCCCAGTCCTAACGTTGTTCATTGGAGCTGACTTTATACATCTCTGTCTGATATATTTACTGCCTTTCTTAAATAAAACTAACGAAACCTCGCACTCAAAGCAATACTAACTACATATTTTTCTTCTTTGTAGGCACAATGGCTCAACCGCCGGACACTCCAGCACAGAAACTCACTAACGATGACTTTCGTAAGTTACTTGCTACACCTCGTCCAAACGCCCAGTCTAATCTTGCAACGGGATCTGTGCGGGACGCTGGACTTAAGCCGATAAAGAAAACAACTACTCCTGTCAGTTCCGATAGAATAGAAGCAAGACGAAAGAAGAAGCACTTTTATGCAGCTTTGAAAAAACAAGAAGACAACAAGTTAGCGGAATTATCGGAAAAATATCGCGATCGAGCTCGAGAACGTCGCGATGGAGCTAATCCCGACTACCAAAATGTTGAAACACCTGGTCATGGTAACAATGCATACAGAGCAGTCGCACCTGATGTAAAGTCCGGCATTGATGCTGCTGAAAGAAGACGAAGGGTAATTCAAGAATCCAAGTTCTTGGGTGGTGATATGGAACACACCCATTTGGTCAAAGGACTTGATTATGCGCTCTTACAAAAAGTACGCTCAGAATTGCAACACAAAGAGGAGGAACAAGAAAAGGAGCTGGAAAAAGTTTTCGAAGAAAAGGAAATTACTATCAGCTTGGAAGAGAAGGAGTTTTCAAATGAACCAACCTTTAGCACAGTGATGGGAAAAAATATATACAACTTCATACTTGCTGCCAAATCGAAGGAGATCATAAGACATGAGCACTTTATGCCAGGTCGAATGGCTTATGTCATTGACTTGGAGGACGACAATGCGGAATGTGATATCCCCACGACATTGGTTAGATCTAAATACGATGTACCAGTGAATCTTGACGATACACAGACGCTTACAACCAATGACATTGTTATCAACAAATTGTCTCAAATTTTGTCATATTTACGTTCGGGGGGACGAAATAAAAAGAACCGTAAACGTGATAAGGACAAGCCATTATTCAATGACACAAACGACAGTATGAAGAACTTTACCAATGATAACATTTACGACGACATTGGGGACTATCAGCCACTTGCGAAAGGTGCGAGTAGAGCTATGCAGGGCACAAGGTCGCCACTGAAATATGATGAGGATCAGAATGTGGATAAAGGATTCCTGACAAACGGCATAAATCGGGAGGGAAACAAGTATTTTCAGGACGATGTTCAAGAAGGCGATGCTTCGCCAGTTAAAAATAGTATATTCATACCACAGAAGATCTCGAAAGCTTTTGTTTCGAAATTCTCCAATGAACCCCAAGGCTATGCTGAGTGTTATCCTGGTCTAGAGGAAATGAACGATGCAATAGATGACTCGGATGATGAGGTAGATTATACCAAAATGGATTTGGGTAACAAGAAAGGACCAATTGGACGGTGGGACTTTGACACCCAAGAGGAGTACTCGGACTATATGAGTACGAAAGAAGCACTTCCCAAAGCCGCATTTCAGTACGGTGTCAAAATGCAAGATGGTCGAAAAACGAGGAAAAACAAAACTGATAAAAATGAACGGGCTGAGTTAGACCGAGAATGGCAGAAAATTCAAGTAAGTACATTTTAAAAAATGTAAAATAAATTACAATATAATACACTATGAGCGCTAGCTACCGTAGCCGAAAGCCCTGGTAGCTAGCGCTCATAGTGTATTATATTGTAATTTATTTTACTCTGTAATCTTTAATAAATAAAAAAAAAAAAAAAAAAAAAAAAAAATTTAAAAAAGGGACATTTTATATTCGTCAATCGTTGTTTTTAGTTTTTATATTTTTTCCTTTACTGTTATTTATAATACTCTTTTTTGTTACAGACTATCATACAAAAGCGTAAAACGAAGAAGTCAGCTGATGAGCCGGAATATAAAATTAGTAAATTTTAGAATTTGCTTTCTAAACAACAAATCTTTCAAAATTGGAATTATTTTATTGAGAAATGTATGTCAGTATAATAGGCTTTCAAATGCAATCAAAATAAAAACTGAGAAAAAAAAAACTAACAACTGCGTAATTTCATTTAGTGTGTATCTACTTAGGTGATTGTAACCTGGGTCACCTCTAACAACCCTCTCCACGTAGCCCAGTTGCGCCACTTAAGGCGAGATCCTCCCCTACTACGTTGTCCCTCTCGATTAGGCTCAACTCAAAGACTGCAAGCCGGAGTATTTGTGTCCATCCACTTCCACTCTACAGGTACTAGCCTAGCCAAACGACTGATGTACAATTTATTTACTACGTCATTTTGGCGAACATTCACCCCTATTGTCGTCTGTCGCAAACAACTGGCAACATTTATGTCGTTTTCGATTGGTAATCCAGAAGCGTCCGGAAGAACTCTCCGGATTGCTTCCGGACGATTCTGGATTACTAATTGAAAACGACATTAGTTGGCGAAACAAAGCCAATGCCGACAACCGTCCTTGATTTCTCCATAAAATGCTAGACACCTATTGGGCGTTAGGGAATTTGGTAAGTAAAACGTTTGATTGAAATTCAAATTGTTTCGTCCAATGGTGTTCTGAATTTCCATACAAAGCTCGAACTGCCAAAAAATCTTTTACGATCTCTAGAATTGGTATTTTGCATCTGCTTGAAAAAAAGTTTTATGAATTCTGTTAAAAATCATAACAGAATAAAAGACGGAATTTTGTGACTTTTAACATAAAAAAATGTTATTAACTCGAAAGTTTTGGATAGAAATGGATATCTTCATCAACGAAATGCTTATAAAAAGAGACAAATGTAATAATTGTGTATAAACAAATAAGTAATAGAAATTAGTTTGCAAATTTATATTTTTGGTTCCGCCGCAAATACCGATCACTTTTACTTTTACCTCACCTATTTGATCTTCCTGATCCTGACGTGCATTTTATTCAGCTCTTTACATTGGATAAAGTGAATGCTAGAAAAAACTGTTATCAATTTTCCGCGCCTAAGTAATCGAACTCGTGCTATATCGTTCCATTGCCGATTAACATCACTTTTGCTAGGCCCTTTGTGAATGATATTTGCCAAAGGAATCACCCCTATTCCACAGTTTTATTTTCTTTTCTATGTTTTCACCATCATTTCAATTCAGTTGTCTCAAAAAAGTTAAAAACAGCGACTTAAAAAACGAAGCGACATACGAGTCGTTTACGACAAACGCCAACGGGAATGGGGGTTAATATTTCTTCCATTTCGTGCACCAAATGCGCTTATGCTAATAAGTGGTGGACATGAGTACAGTCAAAGTTTTTCGGAATTCCATATCATCATTTCAATAAATCAATAACTTTTCATAATATTCAGTTTCAGCCTTTATGTTTTCTAAGTTTAAAAAGTTTACAACACAATACAAAATACAAGTACATATATACATAAGAAGTTAAGAAGGAAAACGAACTCCCCTTATGTTTGAACAAGGGGATCATCGTCGGAAAATCTATTATGATCATAATTATTAGAGGTATTAATGTCATGCATGCCACCATCTTCTATTCGTGTAGCACCTGTCTTTGGATCATAGTGTGAGTTTGCAAAACGAGAAAATGATGCTCGCACTCGCTTATTTCGCCTGGTAATATAGAATACTGATGCAAAGAATACTATTGATACGACCGCACAGGTTGGCAGTAGCCAAATGTAGGATGATGTAGACACTTGTTTATACCACTTGGAAGTTGGCACAAACTCAAAGTTCTCAGTTTCTAGAATTTCAGAAGTATAACCCTCGCTTGAGATAGTGCGCACTCCAAATGTGTATATTTTGCCAAGCGATTCTCCTATCGCCAAGTCTGACTGATTAACGACTACCGGCGGTGATGTAGCAGTGATTGTCTTCACAATGGGAGCTTCGTCCGGACTGGAGTAGTTCGATAGCAAACCTTCGTATACGACTAGTTGATAGTTAAACCTAAATGAAAATAACAACAAATTAGATTGTGGGATAAAAAAACGAGCTAGTAGCCAAGTACTTGAAATCGTAGGGAGTGTGTATTTCTTTCCAGTAAACCAAGTACGATCCATCCTTTTGCTGCCATGCTCTTAATTGCTTTGGACTCTCTAGCTGTGTTGAGTGGAGTAGAACGGAAGCATGTTCAGATTCTTCGGTATTTCTTTTTACAGATATGTTATAAATAGCACCAAAGGGTATATCAACTATATAATGTGACATGGTTCTCTGGGATAATGCCTTCAACTCGACATTGAAGGTTTTGTTCTGCTTCTGTTCCGCAATTGTGAGCAGATATGGGGGATAGGTTTTAGTAAATGGACAGCTATGTTCCCATTCGATAAATAAAACCCGTTTCTGTTCGTTAATTTTAGCGGTTAGGTTCTTTGGTGGATTCTTGAAATCGTCATCTGTTTCGATAGGCATTGGCTTTTTGGGCAACGGTCCGGGGCCATATGGACCGATAATATTAACACCAATTAAATAGGATAGACATGGTTTTAAGTCGGTCACAATAGCATTTGTACTTGCAGTAATAATGCGAGGTTCTGAAAAAGAGAAAATTGTATCATTTGAAAAAATAGTTTTCCAACTTCTAGGCAGTTTCACTTACTTTCCAAGTATTCACGCAACGTGGTACCATAATAAATGCCATAAGTTAAATTCGTGGCTGACATTTTAGCCCTTTCCCATTTTATGTTAATTGTTCCATCGTTGTTGTTCACTATTCGTATGTTCTTTATATCTGGTAGAGGCTCACCCTCCAGTTTGACTTGAATAGATTGTGGAGGTCCAATCTCTGTTCCATTTAGAGATGCAACTTTAAATGTGTACAACACTCCGCGGGCAAGATTTCTAAATGCTGCTTCAGTAACATTTGTTTTTCGATTAACCAAATGTGGATACGGTTCAGGCAAAAATGTTGCCACGAAAAATGATTTCGTTGATGATTCGGACTCCCATTTCAAATTGATCGTAGTATTGCCATCTTCGACCTTATATGAAAGATTTTTCACATCCGTTGTGGAATGCATTGGTTGTAAATTTATTTTTACAACGTTGGATGATGAGGATTCTCGTCTTTTGTTTGACGCAGTAACCTACAAAGAAAGCAGTGTTTTAAATCAATAAAATTAGCTGTTTGGTGATATTGACCACAACTATATTTCTAGTCTTTCCTAGTTATTTTTTTTTTTTTTTTAAGAATATAGCTTTGGACTGTGAAATACATAATTTAAGATGAGCTGTCCTTTGGTTACTTAGTGCCAAATCATCTTAATACGTTTGTAGATTTCAGCAAACTGGCTGAAACACAGGCACTTCGAAACTACGAAGGCAATCTAGTCAAAGAAGCGCAGTGGAGTAGATGTGTTTAAGCAGCATTTCCAGTAGCTGTTAATTGGGCATCATATGGAGAGAGCGATAGGGCAAGAAAAGAACCCACATTCAGAACCATTACACAGCGGCGAAGAACTTGGCTTAGCTATGAAAAAGCTTAAGAACAACAAAGCCGCAGGCTCGGATGGTGCGAGTGAAAGAAAGTATGAGAAAGCATGCCCGATGGCTGCTGTACTATCAGCTCCATATGCCTAATTTACAAAAAAAAAGGGTCCTTAGACCTACTGTCCACGTAGCTACGCTTCTGGAGCTCTATATGGGCGAATTCCGGGTCTCGCCAAAACTAGTACAGCTGTGTCGCTTGCAATTTAGAAATAGCTCTTTTCTTCAACATGCCCGTTTAGCTAATGGGGTATGCCGATGCGGAATGCGACACCAACGGACATCCCCAGAATGCCGTGATAGAGGCTTTCAAAGCTATAAAGCGAAACTTGTTGTAAACGAGGCCAAGACTAAGCACATGGTATCACAAAAAGGCATTTATGTTCTCCATTTATTAAAGGGATCTAGGTTTGTTTACCTAAGAAAGAAAAATATGAGACACCATAGAACGACGCATATCTAGCAAATACGATCTTGCAAGTTGACCAACACTGGTGCGTCTGTAATTGTCATGGTGACACCACCAGACACCTGTTTTGTATTTCTTATCGTAAACGCGTATAGTGTAATGTTCAATTTGTTTCCCAGCACAGTCAGCAGAATAAAAATTATATATAAAATCATCGTTGCTGATTATGCTAGGAATATTTGTAATTTAAGATGTATTGTATATATTTTTAGCATAAGCAATATTTTAGTATTTAAGGAGGTTGAATAAAGCTTGCGATTCATTCGTAAAGAAGAAGCCAACGTATAATTATTTAGACTTCCCCCCACCAGAGGTAAGGGGTCTATTGGTTAATCTTTACATTTGGTCCTACGAGTCTTTAAATGAATCAATAGCGTTACCAAGGCTACTAACATTGGTAAACTAAATACATAAAATTCATCATTCAAACATTCATCAGTACGTTAGTAAAAATTTCAAGCGTTGCCAGGGCTAACACTGGTAGTGAATAAGTGCAAGCGTTGCCAGGGCTAACACTGGTAGTGAATTAGTGAGAACCGTCAGATTTGCAAGTGTTGCCAGGGCTAACACTGGTAGTGAATAAGTGAAAACAGAACAAATTACAAGCGTTGCGTTAAGGGCGTTAAAAGTTTCTAATCATGGAGGATGAAGTAGAAGTTTTCATCATTGTGGCAAAACAAAAAGCCCTGGCAGAAGAGTTGGACAAGGCTATGACCAACTTCAAAAAAGATAGCGCATCACGGAAGACTCAACGCTATAAAGAAGAACGGTTAGAAAAAATTAATGCAATTTGGAAGGAGTTCGATGTCAACCATACTAAAATAAAGGAAAGGATAAAGCAAGATACTCCGTACATGGAAAGAGATACCTACGGAAGAGTAAAGACTATGTTCCACGAGCTAAAGACGTTGCTCGAGAACATAACGCCCTTGGAGGAAGTGCAAGCTTTACCACCATCGATTTCCTCAGATAATACGCTCCAGATACAGCGTTTAAGGAAGCTGGGTATAAAAATTGATGCGATACTAGGCAACATCGAGGAATTTGAAGGAACATTCCAAGAATACTCGCCACAAATTTACGAGTATCAGCAGAAAATATTGTTGGAGCAGCTAAGAAACATGACAGAATTGCATGAAGATTTTATGTCAAATGCGTCAGATCAGGACATGAAATCTTTATATGTAAAAAACAAAAAGTATAATGACATAAAAAAAGATATAAACCAATGCCTCCATAGAATGGCCTCGGCATTAGGTAAGTCGCATGAATCAAAGGAATCGGATCATTCAGGAAGCAAACTACCACCTCTGAAGATACCAACATTCAAGGGAAACTATCTCGAATGGCGGTCATTTGCCGATATATTTTGCACTATTATCCACAACAAGCCAAATTTAAGTACAACCGAAAAGATGGAGTATCTCAAAACTCATCTAGAAGGCGAACCAATGGCCTTAATACAACATCTGACCATTTCTAGTGTCAATTATTTATGTGCCTGGGAGACACTAGAGTCACGATATGATAATGAAAGAAAAATCATATCGATGCATTTAGATAAGATGTTCAAGGCTGGTCATCAAGGAACGCAGTCACCAGCGAACTCCATCAAATCGATATTAGATGCTACGAAAGAAGGATTGTCTGCGATCAATAATATGGGTCTCGAAACCAAATCATGGGATCCTATTATTGTCCACCTAATAACAAGGGCATTAGACCAAGAAAGCAGAACACTATTCGAGCAAGGTCTAGAACAACCAAATAAGATGCCCTCACTTCAAACGCTATACGATTTCTTAGCACGAAGATATCAGGCGTTGGATGTACTAGCGTCTACAAGGCAACGACATTTTAAAGCCGGAGACGACATAAAACATGTCACGCGAAATTTCCATGTTTCAACAAAATCAAACTGTGTATTCTGCAAAGGAGAGCACAACATGTATGCCTGCCGCAAGTTCATGGGTTGGACTACTAAGGAGCGTAATGAACATGTCAGAACAGCGAAACTCTGCATAAATTGTTTGCGCCATGATAAACAAATTCCCTGCATGAGTAAGAATAAATGCAAACATTGCAATAAAAAACACCATTCCTTATTGCATTTGGAAAGGATGGAAGGACGACAGTCAGAACAGCCCCGGGTTGACGCACAGATTCAATCAAATTATGGTCATCAGAGTCAAAATATCCTGCTTGCTACAGCAATTGTAAGAGCACACGGTGAACACGGTCAGTGTACTGAACTACGAGCACTTATTGATCAAGGGTCACAAGCCACCCTAGTAACAGAAGCAGTTGCACAAGCTTTAAGACTGTAGAAGCAAAAGGTTCACGTTGAAGTAAGTGGTCTAGGAGCTACTGACGCAGGTACAGCACGCAAAAGGGTAGAGCTAACAATTCTCCCGAGATTCTCCTCCCACTTCAAGATTAAAGTAGAAGCCCTTGTTTTACCAAAACTAACAAGAACTTTACCAGATCAACAAGCTGATAACATGATGGATGACCAGTTTGAAACTATCAAACTAGCAGATCCAACGTTCAACATTCCTGGAGGAATCGACCTAATCATAGGAGCGGATGTCTATGGAGATATAATTCTTGACGGTTTGAAAAGAGGAGCTGGAAATTCTTTAATAGCTCAAAATTCCCAACTAGGATGGCTTATTTCCGGCCGGACATCAATTCAAAGAAATGACAAAATTATAATCAATGGTCTTGTCGTTCAAACATCATTAGAAAAACAACTTGAAAAATTTTGGGAGATTGAAGAAGTTTCTCGACAAAGCCACCAGAAGACAAGTGATCAAGAATGCGAACAGTTTTATCAAGAATCGCATTTTCGTGATAAAGATGGCAGATACGTCGTCAAAATTCCGTTCAAAAAAGAAGTTGATCATGAACAAAAGCTGGGAGAATCCAAGAACAGAGCCATAGCTAGGCTGCGACAACTCGAAAAGAAGTTCAGTACCAACAAGGAACTAAAGGCTGATTACATAAGGGTGATGAATGAGTTCTTACAACTAGGGCATATGGTAGAGGTGCCGAATATGGATAAGTTCAAAACCAGCTGTTACTACTTACCTCATCATGCAGTACTTAAACCTGATAGTACTACTACTAAATTACGTGTAGTATTTGATGGATCGGCAAAAACGTCAACTGGGGTAAGCCTGAATCTATTAATGATGGTGGGCCCCAGGCTTCAAGCGGACATTACAACAATCATAATGCGATGGAGAACTCACAAGTACGTCTTCACCGCAGATATTGAAAAAATGTACAGGCAAATAAAACTCAACAGCGAGCATCAAGACTATCAACGTATCCTATGGCGACCTGAAACCAATCAACCAATAAGGGCGTACAAACTCACAACTGTAACATATGGGACTGCATCAGCACCATACCTGGCAGTAAAAACCTTACAAAAGTTAGCTACCGATGAACAACAAAGATATCCATTAGCCGCCGAAATTGTCAAAACCGATTTCTACGTAGATGACGTAATGACTGGAGGAGCAACATTGAAGGAGTGTAAGGAAGCTCAAGAACAACTAGTGAAGCTATTAAAGGGTGGCGGATTTCATCTTCGAAAATGGGCAGCAAACCATTCGTCACTCATAAAATCAGATTCTGATGTAACCCACCAGCCTGATTTAAATTTTGACAAGGAGGAGACAATTAAAACTCTGGGAGTGCATTGGAATCCCTTAGCTGACACATTCCAGTTTAAGGTACACGTAACTACATCATTGCAAGAGGACTATGGATCTACCAAACGTGCCACACTATCGGAAATAGCACGTCTTTTCGATCCATTAGGTTGGCTAACGCCAGTAACCATTATTGCCAAAATACTTATGCAACGAATTTGGAAAGCAGAAATTGGATGGGATGAGCCGTTAACAGATGAACTGCAACAATGTTGGGATCAATTCAGACATGAACTTCCGCATGCTGAATCCATCAAGATTCCAAGATGGATTGCTACCAACAAACGGCAGAAAATCGAATTACATGGGTTTTGTGATGCTTCTGAAGGCGCCTACGCAGCTGTTGTATATGCGAGAATTAATATGGGTAATAACAAATTTATAACAACACTGTTGACGTCCAAGACAAAGGTAGCACCCATCAAAAACAAGCTAACTACGCCCCAACTTCAACTATGTGGGGCACTTTTGTTGTCAAGGCTTCTCAAGGAAGTGCAGTTGATATTTGGGACACAGATCGTTAAGGTGTTCGCCTGGACAGATTCAACAATTGTACTATCATGGATAAGGAAAAATGTGCCCAACGAGAAGATATTCATTGCCAACAGGGTATCTCAAATCAGGGAAGCATTAGATCCAGATGCTTGGAGACACGTCAGATCTGCAGACAACCCCGCAGACTGTGCCACGAGAGGTTTAACTCCAGCGCAATTAAAGCATCATTCACTCTGGTGGAATGGTCCACCATGGCTTAAGGGTAACATGGTACAATGGCCGATACAATCAGAAACCGAACAGACAAGGTCATCAACTGAGACCGTTGAACCAAGAGTAGTGTTAACATCGATAGTAAAAAAGGATACCATAATGCACAGATTTTCGTCTTACACAAGGCTGATCCGAACTATTGCCTACTGTAAACGATTTATGTTCAACATTAAACATCAGAAGGTGGACAGGCGAACAGGAGAGTTAGCACTCGAAGAAATTGAAAGGACTACCAAGTTCATAGTCCACTTGGTGCAAATGGAGTCGTTTCCGGAAGAAATGAGATGCTTGAATAATGGAGATGATATCCCTAAAAGAAGCAACCTACTTTCGCTAAATCCTCATCTGGATTCCTCATGCGAAACGATTAGTCCGCAAAGTTGTACATCAATGCGTCCGATGTTATCGTTTTAATGCGTCACCTAAACATCAAATAATGGGAATGCTACCATCTCCAAGAGTAATACCATCCAGGCCATTCACGCACTCTGGAGTAGACTACGCAGGACCCTTGACGATTAAAATGACTAAGGGAAGAAGCAATCGAACTACAAAGGGCTACATAGCAATATTTGTATGTTTAGCTACGAAGGCTATTCATATTGAGCTAGTTAGTGACCTCACTTCAGAAGCTTTTCTCTCAGCTGTGAGACGTTTCATATCGAGGAGGGGATTGCCACTTCATATATACAGTGACAATGGAACAACATTCATAGGAGCCAACAGGGAGCTTCAAACCCTAAGAAGACTTACCATCAATCAAGCGGAAAAAGATGCTTCAACAAGATTGATTATGAATGGAATACAGTGGCATTTCATACCACCAGCAGCACCACACTTCGGTGGCCTGTGGGAAGCCGGAGTAAAGTCTATAAAATATCACATTAAAAGAATAATTGGTGATACCATTCTTACCTTCGAGGAACTATCCACTGTTCTGACGCAGATTGAGGCATGTCTGAATTCCCGTCCACTGATAAAAGTAAGCAATGACATAGATGACGCTCCAATTATAACTCCTGGTCATTTCCTTATTGGATCCGCTCTCAATGCAGTACCCGAACCCTGTTTAGACGACATACGAACCTTTGGATCCCGCTGGCGGTTATTACAAAAGATGACTCAAGATTTCTGGAAGATTTGGTCTACAGAGTATCTATCACATCTTCAACAACGAGTAAGGTGGAAGAGCACTGAATCTAACATGAACATTGGCGACATCGTTTTGATTAAGGAAGACAGATTACCCCCAACAAACTGGTTGATGGGCCGTATCACCGAAACCCATCCTGGGCAGGATAATCATGTTCGAGCTGCCACTATTTACTGCAATAAGAAGTATATCAAGAGACCCATTTCCAAACTATGCCCACTACCAATTGAAGACAGGGCATTGCCAAGTGAAATGGACAAATCTAAACCTACAGTTAATGTACATCTTGGCCTAAGTCATAGCAGGTCTACAAATTGCCAGACGACGGAGAATTCAGAACCCATTGACCAGTTTCAAACACCGATACGCGCCATTGAAGGCTCATGCAGACTAAGAAAGGCAAATAAAACGACGACGACTTGTAGACTAAGCCCAATAAGGTGGTTATTCTTCACCAGTTTGGTTATGAGTATGATGTACTTGGAGTACTTGGACAGAGTAACACATTGTCATCAAACGAAGCAATTGATCCCGTAAAGATTGTTCCATTTAAAAATCGCCCAGGAATTTACTTTGAGAAGATTGGAAGTGTGAATCTAATCACCAGCGAGTGGAGAATAATCGTCTATTATAACATGACAAACTATTGGAGGGAATTTGAAGGGTTCCAGGAGCTTGTGAAAGATATGAATGACTTCTGTAAAATTAAGTCTGACGTTTTGACTCACAATATAGTCCATCAATTCAACCATCAGCTAACCATTATAAGGGCCAACAATGACTTGCTGCATTCACAAGGAGCTGGGCAGTCACCCAAGGTTAGGTCAAAACGGTCCCCCTTTGACTTCATTGGTACCGTGGTAAACAAACTGTTCGGGGTATTGGATGAGTCATATGCAGAACACTATGAGCAACAAATTCAGCAAACACGAGCAAATGAGAATCACCTACTTGAGTTAATAAAAAATCAGACTTCTGTGGCAGAAGCAACAAGTAATATATTACAGAAAAATACAGAAACCATTACTGCACAACTGCAAGCATTTCAAACCGACCTAGAGAACCTCAAGGGCATGGCAGCAAAATCAATTAGCCAGAACGAAGCAAAACAGACATTTCTAGCAGTGACAACATATGCGACGTTAGCAATGTTAAATTATCAGCAAACACAGAATTCTCTACTGAATATTCTGATAGATCTTCATCATGCCAAAATCAATCCTCTAGTGATAACTCCGGCCCAACTTAGATCCCAACTGATGTTGATAAAGAGCCACTTGCCTCCACAATTGTCGGTAGCAGGAGACGATACACGTTCGAGCTTGCTAGGACTATACAAAATGTTGACAGCGAGGGCGAGAATAACTGACCAGAATGTCATATTTGATTTAAGAGTACCGTTAGTTAGCACCGAAGAATTTGATCTTTTCAAGGTCACGCCCGTTCCGACTCCCCATAACAATGAGTATGTCTTTATCGAGCCATCGATGGACTATTTAACTGTTAATCTATTGCGAGAAGCCTACTACAGATTAACAAAGGAAGAGCTCGCTCAGTGCACAAGATCCAGCCAAAAATATCTATGCAAGCAACAACATCCGATGTTCAACCGCCGGTCCAATGTCAGCAGGTGCGAAATGGATCTACTGACGCATGCGAAGGAATTGTCATCTCATTGTAACTTGCGCAGCATCAGACCGTCGCCTATATGGATTCAGCTTAACAACGGTAACAGCTGGATTTACGTTTTGGACAGAATGTATACCTTCAACGTTATTTGCGGCAGACAGATCTTGGAGATATCACTGCAAAATGATGGGATACTGACACTACAGTCAAATTGTATCCTCAAACACGATTCGATGACCATCACATCGTACAGCAGTAGTTCTAGTAGTATCAACGCAGCATTTGTTCCGCTAGCAAACTTGACAGAGCTGTTGTCTGAAAGTCCTAGGAACACCACCAAGCCGCTAGTCATTCCACACGTGATACTCAAATCGGACAATGAAGACATCAAGGTACTAAGCAAATGGATAACGGCCATCAAAAATGAGGAGCACCTACCTAAGACGGCAACTGTACATCCAATTCATCATGGACTAACTTACAGCCTAATCACTACACTTTTCATGTTGATGATTTCCTACATCATATGGCGATGTTATAAAACCAGAAGACATATCGAGATAGAGGTCCAGGCCCAAGAACTGCCACCAATACCTGCAAATAGACGGTTCACTGACACCGATTTCGGCTTAGCCTAAAATGTGGGGCCCAGCATGTCATGGTGACACCACCAGACACCTGTTTTGTATTTCTTATCGTAAACGCGTATAGTGTAATGTTCAATTTGTTTCCCAGCACAGTCAGCAGAATAAAAATTATATATAAAATCATCGTTGCTGATTATGCTAGGAATATTTGTAATTTAAGATGTATTGTATATATT
The DNA here is from genome assembly GCA_955612985.1 of Cheilosia scutellata. Classification (NCBI taxonomy): domain Eukaryota; kingdom Metazoa; phylum Arthropoda; class Insecta; order Diptera; family Syrphidae; genus Cheilosia; species Cheilosia scutellata. The sequence goes on along the minus strand of OY015313.1, from coordinate 56,619,054 downwards.
TTTAGCATAAGCAATATTTTAGTATTTAAGGAGGTTGAATAAAGCTTGCGATTCATTCGTAAAGAAGAAGCCAACGTATAATTATTTAGACTTCCCCCCACCAGAGGTAAGGGGTCTATTGGTTAATCTTTACAGTAATGTTCATGGATACATCACAATGGAAATAAAAAAAAAGGTGAAAAGTATGCACAATTTCGCAGAAGAGTTAGCCATAGGTGACATATGAAAATATTTAAAGGAACGCATAAACAACTTACCCAAAATTCATAACTTCCATTATTCCAGTTACGTATGTCAATCATGGCCGTTAGATTCTGTATCTTTGTACCATAGACATCAGATTTTGCATTATCTTTTAATTTATAGTAAATGGTATATCCGTCTAGTTCACCATTGAAATTCTTCGGCTTCTGCCAAGATAATTCCACATGCGTAGAGTCTGACCTTAGAATTGTAAGATTAACCGGTTCACTGGGTTTTCCCTCCAACGTTTTCGCATCAACAAACAAATAAGGCGGATAAACTATACCCATCACCTTGACGTATACCGTAAAGTTATATTCTGTATTTGGCGTCAAGTCTGTAAACACATAACGAGCCTTGTCTGTCCATGTGGTTTCGTTCTTCCATTGGTTAAGATTCAATTCGGCTATTGAAGGCAAATACTGAACGGGTATATTTCGAACACCTGGCAATGTAGACCATATCAGCATAATAGAATTCTCAGTTACTTTTGGTGGTGGCACCTTATATTCAACAACTTGGTATACTCGAGTATAATTTACACAATTATTCTCATCACTACCGTCGTAGCAATCTCGTTTATTATCACATCTCTTATACAGAGGCTCACATTCTTCATCACAGTAAAAGAAAGCCGCGCCACAGACAATGTGCTGCACAGGCAATGTATTATTGTTGCTATCGCATCCTCTTTCATCACTCCCATCAGAGCATTGAATTATTTTATCACAGTAGTTCGAAATTGGAAGACATGTCCTGTCCGAGACACATCTGAATTCATCCTTTTCACAATATCCGCTCGCATGATCTGCACAATGCTCTTCATCCTCACCGCTAGCACAGTCTTTGGTGCCATCGCAGACATAAATTTTCGATATACAACTGCCCGTATTGCATTCGAATTCGGAGAAAGTGCATTTGGTTTCTTTGGTATCTTTAGAGTTTGTCGACTCATTGGTCGAGACGATGTCCTTTGAGTTGGTGCAGCCCAACTCGTCACTGTTGTCGCCGCAATCATTCACATTATCGCATTTCCACCACATTGGTATGCACTTGGAGTTTGTACATTGAAACATCCAATCGTGGCATATGATCGATGGAAAGTTGTTCGTTGATGATGTCGTTTTTGTGCAGTTCTGTTCATCCTCGCCTCCTTCGCAATCTTTGTCGCCATCGCACTGCCATGTCTTATTAATACATTTACCGGTATTACATCGAAATTGCCACGATTCGCATTCACTGTTTTGGCAGTCTAATTCATCGGAAGCATCAGTGCAATCAAAGTCTCGATCGCATTTCCAGCCATTGGGTATGCATTCGCCATTTTTGCATTGAAATTCATCACAGGAAGAAGATATTGTTTTGTTTGTGGCAGACTTGCAATTTATTTCGTCCGATCCATCCGAGCAGTCTCTGTCGCCGTCACACTTCCAACGATTGTTGATGCATTGTCCATTTTTGCACTGAAAATCGCTCCCAGAGCACTCGTGAATTGAGCAATTCTTTTCATCGGAGCCATCTGGGCAATCGACTTCGAAGTTACAAAATTTGTAATCGGGAATGCATTTTTCATCAGAATGACATTTTTCCATATTGGGTGGACATGCATTTTTGCTGGCTACATTTTCCGGGCAATTATGTTCATCTGAGTAATCGCCGCAATCATCCTCTCCATCGCAAGTGTAGAAAAATGGTATGCATTTGCGAGTGGTGTTGCACGAGAAGTATCCCTTCGAACATTTGTTTTGCTTCTGCGAACATGTAGCATTACCATTCGCATCGGCACACACACATTCATTGGTTTTGTTTGACATTGTGAAGCCGTCTGGACACATGCAAGCATACTTTTGATCCGGCAAGCCCACACAAATGTGTGAACAGTTGTGATTGGCACATGCATTAGTGCCGTGTTGAAGGGAATGAGCAAACACTTTGAGATCCATTAGATTTCCCAGATCAGTTGCAACGGTTTTGATCATGATTCCATAGTCTTTGTCTGCGGAGAAGATCGATTTCATTTTCCAGTCATCCCAAAACATTCGATCTTTAAATACGGCTATAGCGAACGGGTGAGCTATTCTCGAATCGTGGTGTAGAACTTTTGAAAAATGTTTGCCGTCCAAGTCCGAGCTGCCAATGTAATCCTTACTAGCATCCACCCAATAAATTCGCTGAGCAAAATAATCAATGGTTACTCCATTTGGCCAGACCACTGTTGGTTTGGTGAACAGTTGTTTTACATCAGTGCCATCTAGGTTGCTCCGGGACAACGATGGATCAATGCTTCCCCAGTCAGTCCAGAACACATATCCCTCCAATGGATGAACAACTATTCCTCGGGGTTTTATTAATGTCGGCGCTTCAAGTATTGTGGTGCGCATTCGATATAGGGAATCATTGGATGTCTTTACGGCTTCGATTTTAGACCGTGTACCATCTACAAAAAATAACATTTCCGAGATCCAATCATACGACATGCCCTCGACAGATGCCAAATTCTCCTCTAAAATAATATCTGCATCACTTACACCATTTAAGCACTGGCGGACAATCTTGTCCGAGAAAATGTCGGCGTAGAACACGCAGTTGTTCTTCATATCGAAATCAATGGAGATAACATTTTTTAAATTGTCAATCGGCAATCTTTTAACATTCAGCGTGTTTAGGTCAACTCGTGATACAAGCTCTCGCTGCGCCACTAGAAGGAAGTAATTGGGCTCGTCGATGGGACACGATATGGTTTCTGGCAAGTAACGAGTTTCAACGCCACCAACGCACTGATCACCTTCGATCTTCCTGTATCCTCTTGTGCGATTATAGAAATTGCCTTCAACACATGTTGCGGGAATTTCATAGGGGTCTGCTGCCAATGTTATTTGTTTATCCAATATACAGGCGTTGTTGGAAGACTGCCTTATAAAGCCAAAGTCGCAGTCAAAGTCCCTCTTCGAGCATGGACAAACCTCAGTCTTGATTACTCTCTTGTATTCTTTGCCATTTAAACAGTTTGTGTGGGCAATTCTTTTTTGTAGCGAAAGTTGCTGTCCCAACGTGCACCAAAACTCACCGTCGTTAGATGTCGATTTTGGTGCCCAAAATTTGTAATCATCTTCAGTGCAGTTACGAGAAAACGCCTTTTTAAAGTCAACCTTAACAATGAGCCAACGATGCTCTTGTTTCTCTGATCCAAAGAGTGTGAATATTGTTGAGTTCGAATTTGGTTCGGTCATTAGACCATATACTTTTAGATCTTTGGTGTGGAAGGTAGACGTTTGCCAGTTTTCTCCCTCATCAGTGGAGTACAATATTTTTCGAGTCTCGCCTTTGGATTTGAAATATTTCACTGCCACCAGGATTCCACCGTGGTCTCCAAAGTTAAAGAAATGATATCCCTTTAGAACTTGCTTCCATGTAAGACCTGCATCTCGTGATAAAAATACCCCGGGGTGGCCTTTGAGTGATTTGCCAATGACTCCTGAGGCCATGATTACTCCGGGAGCTAGTTTTGAACTCATAATTGTAATCGATCTAGTAAAGAATGAAAAATAAATAATTCAGATGTAGTTTTGAGAGTAGATGGTTTGTTTATGATTAAGTTTGCTTATAAATAAATAGACGGCGCAACCGGTCCGTATTCGTTTGTGTGAGTTTTTATTTTTACGGCGATTGGAATGTTCCTACCTATTTTATGCCGAATCCGAACGACTGAATTGAGAAGCATTTTTTAGGACAGTTTTACTCTTGGGTGTTTGTCAGACTATCGCGCAGTGAACAAATTTTTCCCGGGGATCGAACCCTGGAACCTTCAGTAGTCCAGAAAACAAACTTTTTAAATCAGCGATGGAGCAAATGGGATCTGAAGAGGAATCACTACTCGGTGACAAGATGAAAGGAATGTTTTAAGACAGAGCGAAAGAAGGTTAAAAGAAATGTCAAAATGTTGGGCGCTAATATATTTTTATTTGAGAATGAAGCGCCTATTGACTCATCTATCTGCAATACTCAAAAACATCTCAAACTTAAGTTGGGCGGTAGTAACCAAATTTAAATGGGCCAGTATTTTCTAAGCAAGGCAGGACAGAGAAAAAAGAATCAAACAAAAAGTGACTCTTTGTGTACCTTTTTCTAGAGGATAGAGGCCCTCCTTAGACAAAAAAATGCATCAGAATACAATCATAAGATCTTTCCATTTAAAAACATACAGCCAATTCAAGCTATGTGGAATAGAACTACTTACTTATATGCTAAGGTGGCGCTTCAGTCCGAGGTGGACCTGGGCCTCCACCAACACGCCTCTTCATTTAGCCCGATCTTTGGCTAACCGCTAACTTGTGCGCTACACCTAAGGCGACGTCTTCCTCTAATGCGTTGTCCCTACGGGTTGGAATCAAAGATTCTTCGGGCCGTAGCGTTGGTGTCCATTAGCTCTACATGTCCTAGCAATATAAGTCGACTGATAAGTACTTTTCTGCCCAGGTCGATGTCGCTGAACTGATGGTAGAGTTCGATAGAGTTCGAGTTTCCCATGTATGTGGTTTGCAATGATATAGGTGTCAAAGAAGACATCACACATACTGTGCGAATGTCATGGCATACACTTTCTGTTGACGTCAGAGCTAAATACGTATGTGGTTTGCTACATGCCGTGTACTTATGTTGATTTCGATTCGCCAAAAAAAAAATACTTTTTCTTGCCCGAGATCACTTTTTTCGTTCGATTCGTACAAAAAAAAGCAATCCTTTTCAGATTCGAGAACACTTTAGCGAATCTAGATTTTTTTTCAGAGTCGCTCGAGATTTACCAATACACCTACAAATGATTTGACATTAGGCGTTTGTTTGTTTACGTTTTACGGATGGTCTTTGGCCGAAAAAGTTAGAACTAGCGAAAAAGCATATTCAAATAAGTAATTTAAACCAAAATTTGGATAAATATGGAACAAATAATAGATATGTTATTTTCATATTCATGATGTGCCACATATTCATCGTCCTCGTCATCGGCTTGGGATAATACTGGTTCGTCTTCTTCATACCAGCAATTTCTCCGGTTGCAGTATTTATTATTTGTTGTAAGGGAGGAAAATCATCGCGTTTGCAATTTTGTGGCAGACGTGTTAATTCGGAGTATATATTATGAGATATCTTTTATAATTATTTGAAAATGTATGTAAAACTTGCAAGTTGCAACCACTCTACGAAAAAAAAAATGAAACAGAAATCTGAGATTGCGAATCGAAATTGGCATTACCCATTAACGCAACTCATAAAGAGTTAAGGAAAGCTAAAGTTTATTGTCCGAAACTCACTTGCAACGGAGATTACAGAATGATTGTTGACTGAAGTCATTGACTGACTGCAAGAGGTTTTAAAAATAGGTCTTTTGTCCAAACAATGTAAGATAAGATCATAATCTAATCTTATTAAAAACAATTTAAATTTCAATACACAATAAAATGCGGTTTTAAGCAAAAACAAAATGTGCTTACCTTGTAACGGGATACAACTGGCTGAACTTCTGCGACAAATGCAAACTACAGTCCGTACAATTTATTGGCAGTCCTTCATCATCGACTGCTGGTGCGGTTATTGGCTTCCAATTATGTCCATGATCGAATGTGATAACCGATACAAGATGCTCAGGTCCAACAGATGTCTCCGAACTAAGATATTTCGAAAACCGCTGCACTTTCGAAGCAATATAAATGCCCACCATTCCCTCAACTTTGTAAATATCTGTAAAGGGTTCATCGGTTGTTTGACTGAAAGAAAAAATAATAATTAAAGCCAATACTTGACAGTAGGTACATCTTCCAAATTACTTACGTAATCCATGCATTTTTCCATAAAACATTCGGAATAAAAGTCAATATGTTTTCAAGGCTCTTTGTAAATGTGACCGCTTTCTGTTCGTCATCATATTCCGATACGTACAAATGAGCCATTTTGTTGGTAACCGCTGCAGAGAACATTAACTTTTTTCCTTCCACATCGCAAAGGTGCAGTCCCTTAATGTCCAGTTCGGTTTGAAAATTTGCTTTAATAAAATTGGTCCTTCTGTAGGAAACCCATAATTCCATTGTATCGCGATCCTTAAAAAAAATACAACATTACTCCACAATGCACGGTATTAGTGATAAAAATATAAAATACCTTTCGTGTTGCGAACATAAAGTCCTTTTTAATGTAAAATTCATTCACATTCTCAATCAAAACATTGAATTTGAAACGATCATCAAGTTTTGTAAAATTCTCTGGATTTATGTAAATGATGGAAGATACGCCTAAAATCAAAATTATACATTAGTACTGATGAAATTATTTGAAGAAACATTTTTCAGATCTACCTGAAGGTTCTCCTCTTTCCACATACAACATTAATGGTAAGCCGGCTCCACTCGACCATGCAAACGACTTGACATACTCTTGCAAAAGATTGAAACTATTTCCAGCGTCAGTTGTAACGTATAGATTCCTTTCAGCGTCTTTTTTGTCCAGAATAAGAAAGATATTCGGATCGTTTTCAAAAAATGAAATATCAGACGGCGTAAAGTCCAGCATGGTCCTCTTAACATTGCCATGTTTAGGTGAAAAATTAAAGATCGCCTTGTTTCTAGTATCCGTAAAGATTATTGTATCGAATTTGGGATGAGTGAGGAACTGATCTAAATTTGCTGATTTTTCCGTCTCATTGAATATAACGGTGAATAGGCTTGTCTTTTCTTCAAAATTATCACCATAGTCATATGATATAAAAACTTTGGGTGGATTTTGCTCAATTTGTTTGGACTCGTCACCCAACTCGACAGGCGGATCTCTAGCAAGGCAAATCATAACATCGGACCCATCTCCCAACCAATGTACCATAAGTTGTGCATGCATATCGTTAAGTCCGTTAACCTGTAGAATAAATAATACGTAAAAATGTATTCTTAGATCAGTTCGCAAGTGTTAAGTTTGTATTTTTATTGCAACAAGTATCGGTTGAAGCAGAATACTCAAGCAACAAGCGCCTTCAAATAAAACCGAGCTTAACCTTGAAGAATAGCAGTATCGACGGTGAATTCGAACAGGTCGATGTTACAGTAGCGTACAATTCGACAGGGGTTCCACACTAAACAGCAGCATTAGTCTTATTTAGTTTTCTTAGTTGTTCGAGACATGCCCTTACTGCGTTAATGCCTTTTGAGTCCAGTGCGCTAGTCTTATGTTTGGTTTTCATATTTATGACATGATTTGTTGCGATCCCGCAAGTGTAAACGCACAAAATGTGAACAGACCTCAGTTGCCTTAATCCTCAATCACAATCCTGTAAATTCATCTTTTGCCAAATGTCAAATTAGACATAAATTTCATTTGTAACATGTAATTCGTAATTTTAAATCATTGTCCCTTTAACCCTAGGAGGAGCAACAAGTGAAGTAAGCTTTAAATTGTATTTCTTAATTTGTATCGTATCGTACTTTTATCTTTCATATTGTATTTTATAGAAATAAACCGCATATTCGTAATTGAAAGAGGTTGTATTTTGAGTCTCCTCTGAAAGGGCACAACAAATTTTATTTTTCACTTCGACGAAATACTTCAATGGCATTTCAATTGCAACATTCACCGCCGAACGGGAGAACCGTTCCGTTACCAGAAGAAACGCCGCTAATCAATGTCGATAACTCTCAAGCCGTTAACGTGAACAGTTTTCCACAAGAAGAAACGCCAGCGAGGGAAGGAGTGAGAAAGAGCAGCCGCTCAACAAAGGGAATAATGCCAGCGCGAATGGGAGACTATAATCTGTGCAGTCAAATATCCAGCCGGACATCTAGCACTGCCACAGTTAATGCCATTTCAGGAGTTTCTCAATCGCCAGCTTCTGGGAGCAGCCAACCAGAATTGCAGTTACCGAATGCAAACGCAAATCTACCATCGCAATTAAATGCCTTACAATTGCAACTCGCCAATTTAATGTCACAACTGGAAGCCAGCGAAAGAGATCGTGTCCGTCTGCAGAATTTGCTTTCTAGTGCCGATCAACCGCCACAGCCAACTGCCACAATAAATGCAATACACACTTTGCCCAACGCTAATCAACCAGCAAATCATTGCCCTTCGACAGCATCATTCGAATCTCTATCTAATGCGACACTGTCCAACCACGTTGTTTCCAATTTGTCTAGTCAAACGTTTGTTCCCCATCGACCAAAACTACACGATTTACCGCCATTTAGTGGAGCACCAGAAGAATGGCCGATTTTTATAGCCTGCTTCAACGAATCTACAGCCGCGTATGGATATACACCACTCGAGAACATGCTACGACTGCAGAAAAGCCTTAGAGGTTTGGCCAAAGAAACAGTCGAAACAATTCTAATTCATCCTAGCAGTATCCAAATAGTTATCGAACAATTGGAATTCCGATTTGGACGTGCTGAGCATCTCATCCGAAGCCAGTTGTCTAAAGTGAGGTTAATTTCTCCAATACCGGATAATCGCATCGATCTGGTGATTCCTTTTGCAACTAAGGTGCAAAATCTGTGCACTCTACTGGAAACAACGAAAAGTCAACAACATCTTGCCAACCCGATGCTGCTGGATGAATTGGTGTCAAAGTTGCCAATTGCCAAGCGACTGGAATGGGTGCAATTTTCGCATTGCATTCAGCCATATCCTAGTGTGAAGGATTTTAGCACATGGATTCAAGAATATGCAAAAATTGCTAGCATTGCAACCTACACCCATTTTCCAGTCACCATTGCAAATAAGCCACAAAGGAGTAGTCGTCAAGATCCCGTATTACATGCGATCGAGAAGCCTAGCACATCAAACAACAAAGCAACAAGGTTATGTCCAATGTGTTCGCAAAAACATAATTTAGCTACGTGCGCAGCCTACGCAAAACTAAATACCGCCGATCGATGGAAATTTGTGAAGGAGAAACGAGTTTGTTTTGCCTGTTTAGTGCCAGGGCATGTTGTGTCATCTTGCAGATCCAAAGTGCGTTGTGAGGAAGATAATTGTCGCCGATTTCATCATCGTCTCCTTCATGAGACACAGAGGCCAAAGGAAAATTCGAATGTGGAGTCAAGTGAACACATGGGGGCATCCGACGCATGCACTGAGTCTAATTTTCATGCAAATTCTTCTGCAGTGCGCAATGTTCTATTTCGTGTGCTACCGGTTAAGCTGTATGGACCGAATGGTGAAATTAGTACACATGCTCTATTAGATGACGGGTCATCTGTAACGATACTAAATAAAAACATCGCATCGCAATTGGGACTAGTTGGTAAGCCACAAACTATGTCACTTACGTGGATAGGACAAAAGGGAACATCACAGCCGTCATGTCTTGTCAATCTCGAAATTAGTGGTGTTGCGGCGGGAAGTAAACGCTTTCAACTAAAAAACGTGCGTACACATAATGATTTGTCACTACCGATGCAGTCAATGAACCTAAGTGAGCTGAAAACAGACAAATTTAAAAAGCTGCCAATTCAGGAGTACCAAAATGCCGTGCCGAATATCCTGATAGGGCTGGACAACTGGCGACTGATCGTAGGTGACTTAACTATGCTGGACACACCAAAAGGACCAGCCGCGGTGCATACGCTACTTGGTTGGGTTGTTTACGGTGGAGGAGGTTGTGACACGCAGGAGTCCAATGCAGTCTATCACGTCCATGCCGACTACAGTCACAACGACGATGACAATCATCTCTCGCAATTGGTAAGTGACTATATATCGCTTGATAACGTGGACCCAGAACGTTCGTTAAAGCTCATCGAGTGTGCCGATAACATGAGAGCTAGAAAACTTTTAGAAGATACCACCGTTATGTTAAACAACCGCTACGAGACGGGTCTACTTTGGAAGCACGACGAGATCTGTCTGCCGGATAGCCTGCCAATGGCAAAACGTCGTCTCAGCTCAGTGAAACGGAGCTTAAGCAAGGATTCTAATTATGCCGCCGATTACGAAAAGATGATCGATAGTTACGTCGCCAAGGGCTACGCTCGCAAATTGTCGCCTTGCGAAGTAGACATCAAAGGTCCGAGGACGTGGTACCTGCCACACTTCTGCGTTCGCAATGCTCATAAGCCCGGAAAATTACGCCTGGTTTTTGATGCGGCTGCCAGTGTTTCTGGGACGTCGTTAAATTCATCACTATTAAAAGGACCTGAACAATGCCAGAACCTGCTAGCTGTTTTGCTGAAATTCCGAGAGAAGCCGATTGGTGTGTGTGCTGATATTTCAGAAATGTTTCACCAAATTGCGATCCGAAAGGTAGATCAAGATGCGCAGAGATTTCTTTGGCAACGAAATGGAACTGACGTATTGGAGACGTATGTTATGCAGGTGATGGTTTTCGGTGCCACATGCTCACCATGTTCCGCAGAGTACATCAAAAACACCAATGCAATGCGATTCGTTGATGAGGCGCCTAAGGCTTATGAAGTAATCAAATATAACCACTACGTCGATGACCTGGTTTGTAGTTTTGACAATGAAGACGAAGCCTTTTCGGTAACTAGCGATGTTATAAAAATCCATCGAAGTGGAGGCTTCAAACTCTGCAAATTTTCTTCGAACTCACCCCTACTGCTAAATCATCTTCAAGAAAATTGTACACCGGATTCATCAGCCAACATGGACATCGACAGAAGATTAGAGAGGGTGCTTGGTATGCACTGGATTCCAGCAGAAGATGTCTTCACCTTCCGTTTAAAATTCAATCGGTCCAGCCATGCAGTTACTAGTGATGTACACTGGCCTACAAAAAGGGAATGCCTCAGCATTCTGATGTCTATCTACGATCCATTTGGACTTGTGGCAGATTTCACAGTTCACGCAAAGTTGATGCTGCAGTCATTGTGGAGGACGGTCACGAAGTGGGACGACAAAATCCCAGGCGACATTTATCATAGATGGAAGAAATGGATTTCGAAACTAGTTGCTGTTGAGAAATTGCGAGTGCCGCGGTGTTATCTGACTGGTATGGGCAACGTTCTAGCCGTTCAGCTGCACATTTTTGTTGACGCCAGTGAGGAGGCCTACGCTGCGGTCGGATACTGGAGGATTGTGGATCGAAACAAGAATATCCGTATTGTTTTCGTAATGGGCAAAACAAGATGTGCTCCAATAAAATTGATATCGGTTCCTCGCCTGGAGTTGCAAGCCGCAGTCTTAGGCGCGCGCATTCAACGAAGTATTCTGCAATCACACAACATGCAGCCAACAACGTGTACCTTTTGGACGGACTCGAGAACAGTCCGCTTTTGGATCAAGTCCGACGACCCAGGAAAGTACAAGCCATTCGTGGCCCACAGAATAGCTGAAATTTTGGAGCTTTCCAGTTCGAAGGAGTGGCGTTGGGTTCCCACGCTGCTTAATGTTGCCGATGTCGCCACTCGAGCTAAATTTCTATCTCGCTATCAGCCAACAGGAAGATGGGTGAATGGTCCGGATTTTCTGCTGGAAGATGAGTCTGGATGGCCTTTAGAGCCGAATAATGACGTCAGCTTATTCCAAAAGCCAGATGAGGAAATTCGCGCCAACTACCGACATGACATACTCCATGTAAGTAGCCCCGCAATTGATATAACTAAATTTTCCAATTTCTTAAAGTTAAAACGCGTCACTGCCTGGATGCTTCGATGTCTGCGAGTGCCACAAAAACCGCCGAAACACAAAATGCTGACCGTCTGTGAACTTCAATACGCCGAAACCGTTCTTTGCCGTATGGTACAGCAACATCATTATGCCGAGGATTATGCCGCCCTAAAGTCAGGTCAGCAAGTCGTAAAGTCAAGCCACCTGTTCAAACTGACACCATGTTTGGACGAAAATAACGTCATTCGATTGTCTGGTCGTATCGATTCTGCTGTGTGTGTTCCCATCCAAACGAGACGTCCGATTATACTTCCGAAGGACAGCTGGCTGTCGAAAATCATCGTTAAGGGAATTCACGAGCTCTTTTTCCACCAAAATGCTGAGACCATTGTCTGTGAAGTTCGCCGGAAGTATTGGATTCCCCATCTGCGGGTTCTGGTTAAGACAGTCATCCGGGAGTGCCAGTTTTGTAAAATTCAATCTGCGAAACCTACAGCGCCACAAATGGGTCAACTTCCGCAAGATCGCCTTACTCCTTTCGTGCGGCCTTTCACATTCACGGGTGTGGACTATATGGGACCATTCCTGGTAGCAATTGGAAGGCGAAGAGAAAAGCGCTGGGTAGCGTTATTTACGTGTCTCACTGTGCGTGCAGTCCATTTGGAAGTAGCTGTCAACCTTTCTACGGACGCTTTCATCATTTGCCTTCGAAACTTCGTGAACAGAAGAGGTATACCTGTCCGTATCCGGAGCGACAACGGAACCAACTTCGTCGGTGCCGATAGGGAAATAAAATCGAAACTGGATTTGTTCGATCACGGAGCCATTCAAACGTTTCTATCAACAAAAGGAATTCAATGGGTCTTCAATTGTCCTTCGAATCCCAGTGCTGGTAGATGCTGGGAAAGGCTGGTGAGATCTGTTAAGAGGGTATTACTTGTGGCTCTCAAAGATGTGGTACCTAGAGAGGAAACTTTGCGCAGCGTTCTAATCGAAGCGGAGAACATAGTGAATTCAAGGCCACTAACACACCTGCCGCTGTCATCGGAAGAGGAAGATCCCCTTACTCCTAACCACTTCATTCTTGGCTGCGCAAATTCAACCCAAACGCCAGGACCTGATGAGAACGGGCCGATTTGTCTGCGAAAGCAATGGAGAATTGCACAATCTTTAAAGGATCGTTTTTGGCACAGATGGGTAGCCGAATACTTGCCGGATCTGGTGCGAAGAACTAAGTGGTATGCTAAGGTGTCACCGCTGGCGATTGGAGACTTGGTAATCATTTGTGACACAAATGTGGCTAGAAGCAGCTGGAGACGTGGCAGAGTTTTGAAGCTGCATCCAGGACGGGACGGACAAGTACGTTCAGCGGAGATACAAACATCTGTTGGAGTTCTAAAAAGGCCCGCTTGTAAGCTGGCCAAACTGGACGTTGGTGAATCACAAAGGAGCGATTCACGGGGGGCGGGATGTTGCGATCCCGCAAGTGTAAACGCACAAAATGTGAACAGACCTCAGTTGCCTTAATCCTCAATCACAATCCTGTAAATTCATCTTTTGCCAAATGTCAAATTAGACATAAATTTCATTTGTAACATGTAATTCGTAATTTTAAATCATTGTCCCTTTAACCCTAGGAGGAGCAACAAGTGAAGTAAGCTTTAAATTGTATTTCTTAATTTGTATCGTATCGTACTTTTATCTTTCATATTGTATTTTATAGAAATAAACCGCATATTCGTAATTGAAAGAGGTTGTATTTTGAGTCTCCTCTGAAAGGGCACAACATGATTACTTATATACTTTTTATATTACGACGCTAAAGAGGTTATGACAGCTTTTATAGTGTGGTGTAAATTGAAGTGCATACTGTGGGTGTTAAAGGTATTGGGATATGGAACTTAGCAGATGGCAATGGAGATTGATTTGAAATTTCATTAAATTGCAAAGTAAAGACTTTAATGGTAAAAAAATAACAAGCTTCTCCAATCAGCTTCATTGTCATACATAGCTAGCTCCCAACTGGGTGCGTTTTAATCCGTAGTCCATAAATAATGGGATATTTTTGTTTGTGGGCAATGCCTTTATTTTGTTCGCTCTATCCTGGTAGTCAATTTAATTAAGCCAAGATGATAGACAATTTAGCGAATATTTCCTGCGTTTATTATTAATGAATAGCGACTCTGCCGGCAAATGTTTAAGCTACCTACAGACGGGCAATCAATTTGCATCAAATTAATGAAAGTACATACTACTCCAGCTGGCGCTCGACTGTATAATGACGCACTATTAAATGGAAAAATCTAGTCTTGCAAATACGTCTTTTTAAAATATAAAGTTTTAAAAAAAGGAAAGTTAATCAACACAAGTGAATCAAAAAGATAAGGATGGAATTCCCCACAACGACTCGTGTGTACAGTTTCTTGGTGTTAAGGAATGAGTAACATTTTTAAATCAGACTTCTGACAAGGCTTTTCTTGGTGTTAAGCAGCACATAGTCGTTGTTTGAATTGAATTGATGTTACATAGCCCAAGGTCAGCGTTTAATACATATATTAATGCAGAAGGCAGGAAAACCTAATTGATAAATGGACTACATAATATTCAAAGCCAAAGCAAAGTCGTATTATTTATCCTGAATCATGAAATGAACCCAATATTATACCAATCTACTGATAAGAACTACCCGAGACCAACAAAGTTATTTCAGATAGATTGAATAGTGACCAGTAAATAGCTTATTTAAACAAATAAATATTTATAATAGCTATTGTATTGTGTTGTGTCTATAGGTATACGAAAGAGGTACATTTTATTATCTGCTTGTTACATACTGCATTATATTTAATTGAATAATTTATAGGATCTCTGTGCTTTCAACAACTTCTACTGGAATATCACATTAGGCCTATCAGTTAGCAACCTTATCTAATCTAATAGAAAGCCGATAAATAATAAAAACAAATATTCATGACTATCACAGAATCCGTCGTACTCGGAATTTTGTTACGAACCCCGAAAGAGCTATCACAAAAACCGTTGTTATTAGAAATTTTTGCTACGAATTTCGTATTCGTATTAGTATTCGCAGCAAAAATTTCTACTACGACGGATTCTGTGATATTTCTTTCGGGTTTGTAACAAAACGACGGATTCTGTGATAGACATGAGTATTATCAAATCAATTAAAACGGAAAACAATGGCATGTATGTATAAGACTGTCAGCCCTGAGCTAATGCAAATGCGCATAAGACCGCTGTTCTTGTCTATAACAAAACCGCACTAGGTACAAAAATTAATTTAATTTTAAAATGATTGTTATTTTTTACTACTAAACTGTTTTACATATATTTGTTACTCACCTTAACGTAAACATTTTCCGAAGAATTGTTTGCAACAGAACGTTTTATTCTATGAGCATTATAGCCGTTTTCATGAATTTTACTAAGGTAGTCATCATCGTATTTATTTACAACAAAGCTATTTTCTTTAGTCTGCACTTGAACAAGGAAAAATGAAATTGCAAAGATTTCCACAAACAATTTCGCGAACTTCATCTTGCACTTAATAATATTATAGTTACTATTTTAATTAAACATTTGCCTTCACCAATTTTTCTTTGAATATTTTCCAGACGTGTATATATGAAAATAATGAAAACTGCAGTGCAGTCAGTTGTTTAGAACAGAGATTTGTGATTTGTGGATACAAACGAAGATGACAAGCAAAATCGATAATTTATTTTTCTTGGAACATTCCAATATATTGTTGGCCGCTACATCTTCGTTCTCACACTCATACATACCTATTACGTGCGATCAATTAATGATATTCACCACGACTAGAAGCAATAATTAACCCAGAAGAAACACCACCTCACCATTATTGTTGAGCTATCAGTTATGCATTCAGTTAAACTGATGTGTAAATGCAAAAATTGAAGCATTTAGCCCGTGTGTCAATTGGACTAATTAATTATCCTCGGATAATTTTCTGACACTTATGAAAGTGGTGAAAAAATAAGTTCATCAAACTCTAATCTTAAAACAGAGATTCAATTCGATCGAATTTTACGCTACTAATTAATTGAATTGTTTTATTTCCATTCATTCACATTCTAACAAGATCGAAGCAAAAGAAAACGTTAAGAAATTAGCCTATTATATAGGATAATTTATTATCTTGCTCCCGGAGCAAGATAATATTTTGACAACTGAAAAATTCGTTTTCCACCACAATAGTGCCAACAAATTATCCGAGGATAATTATTTAGCCCAATTGACACACGGCCTTAAGCTTAATAGTGTAGCAAATTTTAGCTCTTCTAAATTTAAGCGATAGCCGAGCGGTACTCTGCTTCAGTTAAAAAATCAAATTTTCATTTCAGACTGTATCTGTTACAATTTAGCGCGGCCGTTGATGGTTCGGCACATTTTTTGAAGTTAAATTTTCACAGATCATGTTCGTATTTTTTCTTTTGTTTTCTTGTGTTGCGGAATACCAAGTTATTTTCAACGAATTCGATTTGAAAAGCCCAACCGAAGGCACCAAAAGTTATTGGTTTGCTTATGGTGGATTTACATCACCACACCACGCATTTTTGCATGAGTTCAGATAGAATGATCCGATTTTCCACAGCCAAGGATGATAAAGAACAAAGTGACAGCTAAAAAACTTGTAGGAAAGCAAACGAAAGTTTATACCGCAGGAGATAGGGTTTGCCCATTTTATTAGTGAAAAGTATAAAATAAAGTGCAAAATACTAATTGAAAACATTGCAGAATTGAAAACTAGCGTTTGCAAAAGTTAAATAGTTAAATTTGTAGAGATTGAGTGCTAAATCCATGAATATAAATATGTTCAGCACAAAATTACAAACGCGATGCTTTTTCTCCCTTACAAGTTACAAATAATAAATAATAAGGGTATTCATGCAACGTCGTAAGTTTACCATTTGCGTAAAATGGTAAGTTTACGACAAACGTTTCATGAACGCCCCAATTTGCTGTTTGTGGTAAATGGTGGTAAACCAATCAGCTGTTTCACATGAGAGGGAACGAACGAATTGATAAAATGCGAACAAACCACTTTTGATACAATTATAAAGAGAAAATTGCACATTTTACTATTCCAAGTGTAGGATAATTAGTTAGTCCATCAAATTGCATTAAGAAAACAAGTTTTAAAAGGGTTTAAATAACGAAATTTACAATACCAATATTTTTGGCGCGAACGAAAACTCCCTTTGTTTGGAATTGGAAATTTCGTTATTTAATCTCTTTTAAAACTTGTTTTCTTAATACAATTTGATGGACTAACTAATTATCCTGTACTTGGAATAGTAAAATGTGCAATTTCTATTTATAAATGCATCAAAAGTATTATAAGAGCATGAAAGTAATTTTTTTCTGATTTCGCGCCTTTATTTCAAGTATGAAATGTCACAATAACCTCGTCGTAAGTTTACCATCTCGGTTTTCCACACAAATTCGCGTAGTAAGTAAGAAGACGAACCAGTATTATCCCAAGACGACGACGAGAACGATGAGGATGTGGCACATCATGAATATGAATATAGCATACTATTATTTGTTCCATATTTATCTAAATTTTGGTTTCAATTATTTATTTTAATATGGTTTTTCACTAATTCTAACTTTTTCGGTCAGATTTTTGGATTCGCAAAAGTGCTAAACCAATTAGCTCTTTCACATGAGAGGGAACGAACGAAATGCGAACAAACCACTTTTGATGCAATTAAAAAGAGAAAATTGAACATTTCACTATTCCAAGTATAGGATAATTAGTTAGTCCATCAAATTGTATTAAGAAAACAAGTTTTAAAAGTTTACTATTCCTACACTTGGAATAGTAAAATGTGGAATTTCTATTTATCAAAAGTATTATAAATGCATGCAAAATAATTTTTTCTGGTTTCACCCCTTTATTTCAAGTGTGAAATGTCACAATGACGTCGTCGTAAGTTTACCATCTCGATTTCCACCCAAATTCGCGTAGTAAGTTTACCATCTTGTGGTAAATGATTTTTTACAAATTTTGACAGTTCATTTACCGCGTCGTAAACTCACCAAGTTTACTACTTTAAGACGTTGCATGAATACCCCAACTGTTTTTTTGTTTTGCCAATCGAAAACGGCATTAATTGCTTAAGTCAACTAAACGAGCATATGCATTTTTTTAGAAACCTGGCATCACTGAAATTGTCGCATCTCCATCCGTCAAATTGGATTTCGGAAGCATTGCAAAAAAAAAATACGTGTGTTAACTTTCGCAAGTTTCCGTTGAAGCATTTAAAGGATTTTTTTCCGTAAATTACGCACAAAGTTATTTAAAACTGATTAAAAAATATGTCTGATACTACTGAGAAAACGGTCCCTGAAGGTTGGGAAGTTCGCACAAGTAGATCCACAGGTAAGTACAGAATTCAGTACAGAAGGCAGTGGCAAATCGATTTTTAGTTTACATTTATTTTTTAGTAAAATGTATATATTCTATTTATTATTATGTGCATTTTAAATAATATAAATATATTTATTAGGAATGACCTATTATTTGAATATCTACACAAAGGAGTCACAGTGGGATGTGCCAACAGAGCCGGCTGCAAAACAGGTAATTACCTACATTTTGTTTATGCAAGAGTATGCGGAAATATGTTAAGGACTCTTGAAAACGGCTCCCCATTTGCCTTAACTTTATTGAATGCAGTTAAACATGAACTCTCAAAAATTTGCTTAACTGGATTCTGATCAAATTTATGCAGGTTGTTAATGACAGCAGTAAACTTTCAATATCAACAATCAGAGTAGGAGATAATAATGTTAAGCGGACAAGCCACCGTATCTGATTAAGGTTATGAACGTGTTTTTTCCAAATCCTTAGTACCTAGCATTCAGAACACTGATTTTGTGTTCTCGCGGTGTTTACGCTATCGAACGCGATTTTGTTCTTAGTGTCACGTCTCTCGATGTGTACAATATATAATGTAGTTGGCTGGTCTGGTGTACTCAAGCAGTATACATAACTACTTAAATTTCAGAATCCAATTTATATTCTTATTTGTTAGCTAATGAGAAAATAATTTTCCACATGCGCATTCAGACTGTCCTAGGAACATTCATACTCTGTAATTATAGACCACCTAAACTCGGGCACAAAATTGTTTTCTATACGACCCATGGCAGATCTTTAAGGTCAAGTCTACCTGTCAATGTTGTATTGCTGGCAGTCCTAAGTTGACCCAACTTTTGCGAAATAGGTCCCGTATAATTTTGTCGTTCTATTTATTGTAGGGTCCCAATGAAGTGCGATGCTCGCATTTATTAGTAAAACACAATAAAAGTCGACGACCAAGCTCCTGGAGAGAGGAAAACATCACACGTACCAAAGATGAAGCTCGCACCATAATTGAAGAATACAAGAAACAGGTACACATCTCCCCGAACCTTCTAATATGTATTTAATCGGTTTTAATGAAATTTCCAGATAGAATCTGGTGAAGCAACTCTTCACGAACTCGCTGAAAAGTATTCGGACTGCAGTTCGGCTAAACGCGGTGGTGATCTTGGTTTGTTCGGCAGAGGTAATATCTATCTTTATGGCAAATAAGTTAACACAAGCCCTTACACTTCTTTTTTTTCTATTGCAGGACAAATGCAGAAGCCATTTGAAGATGCTTCCTTTAGCCTGAAAGTGGGAAAATTGTCCAAAGTAGTCGAGACTGATTCTGGATTGCATTTAATCATTCGTACGCAGTAGGACTTCAATCAATTGTATAGATTTAAAAACTTTCTTTAATTTCATCTCAGTATCAACAAAGTAAATATAAAACCTAAGATCCTAGTTTTCAAGTTTTTTCAACAGCAATTTCGCACCCGCTGTAGTTTGTTTCTTGAGGTTTGCTTTGTGTGATTCCAACAAGCTTTTCAAGGGTTTGATGGACTCTTCTTCATTGTTTTCAATTACATTTAACAGGATAAAACAACCGCGATTCACCGTTAACCAATATGTTACCTAGAAGTAAATCGCATTATTAAGGGCTATCGATTTTGGCTGTTAATTGCATTGCTTACAGTTTCATCCGAAATCGTGCTGGCTAAAATTGATCCGAATGTATCTTGGCTCTTCTTGGTTCGTTCAGCATCATGTTTGATTATTTTTTTAAGAACAATATGCAAACCCGCGTCCTCTATTCCGGACACAGTTTTTTCCTAAAGAATGAACAATATTTTTTTTCTTTTTTTATTAAAAAAAATCGTTTTTAAACATTTACCTCTGTGGTTTCTACAGGTACTTTTGCAACTTTAATTTGTTTTTTCCCCTTAGCTACTTTATTGTCATTAGTCTCCTTAGCTTCTTCCCCCACTGTTACAGTCCAACTGGGATTAGATATCAGGGTTGCCAGTGCTTGTGAAGCGCTTGTAAAATGTGTGGAACTCACTGAAAGTAAAAACATTTTTTTTTAATTTAGAAGTATATTTTTCAGTTAACGTTGCAACTTATCGACGGCTTCGAAACGCGTCAGAGCTTAGAAATAAGGACCTAAAAGACATCCGAGTACTCCATTGACGCTAAATAATAAAGTTTAATACTAATGCTAGTAATTTAGTAGGTAGTAGTAAAATTCAATCACATTTCATTGGAATGAGCCAGCGATGGACATCAGCATCGCGCAAAAGTAGTTGAAAATGCAAACCGATGTTTAACGAAAAGATAACAAAAAAATTGCGGAATATGTTGCCAAAAGAAAAGATCTAAGGGTCCTGCATATCATCCCTAAAATTATATTGCTGGCCAGAAAATACTTATACCGCACAATATCTAGACAGCACTCTACTGATTTTGATGGACGAATACTATAGCTACAATATTCTCTTATGGGAAATCGTCCTTGAATTATTGTCAAGATACTAAAAAAATGCGTCTTAGGAAGTGCAAATCATTTGTGAACATTGCTGTACAAACTTCATGTTCCTGTGCGAACAATGGAGTGCAGAGCTGTCTCTACCGACCTGCTCTCATCGTGGGGATGTTAGGATTTTGATAGAATTTCTAGAGCGAGAAACGGTCCCAGGTTCGATCTCTGAAAAAACACAAATTACACCATAAGGTTTTTTCCACTCGACGAACGTTTGAGAAAGTTAGGGTGAAAGGCCACAACGAGTGCCGCCACACTTAGGCCAGAGTAGGCCACAAGATCAAATGATATCAAAACGATCCGTTGAACCAGCAGGAGCTAAGAATAAAGCGTTGGTGGTGGCCGATGATGGTGGCGGAACTTTCATAAGTCGAACTCGCAAAATGAAAGAAAATAAATTCGACTTATAGAAACTTCGAGTTATGGAGGCCAAAATTTGAAAAGTTGAAAGCGCAGAGTTCTCAATAAAACTTCGAGTAATAGAGAAATTCGACTTAAAGAAGTTCGAGTTATGGAAGTTTGACTGTAATATAATTCATATTCTCCAATATGAAGTTTTCCTATAAATTAGAGGGCTACGCATTTGCATAGGACGTAAAGAGTCTCCTCCTTATCGTCTATGAAGCTTCTACAGAAACTATTTGGAGGGCGGCGCAACGTTTGAAAGACATCCGAGAGAGGTTAGGGTCCTATACGGATCTGTGACTGGACACTGTCTAATAGAAAAACACACAACTAAGCTGTGTACCAGAGATGCGGAAGAGGAATTTATACTTCCCCTTTACTCAACCCTTTTTAACATTAGGTAGAGAGGGGAAATTAATGATTCCATCCAAGTGGTATCACAACAGACTTATTGCTGGACTAATTGTGCCGACTATAGCTGGCAGACACTACCATAAACCCACATAGTAGTATGTACATAAATGAACCGCGTTTTCATCTTCTGTCCACAGAATGGTTTTGGGGCGGTGAAGATTTGGGCAGAGGCTTTTCTTGAAAGTTCATGTTCATGACCTGGCACCTAACCGGGTTTTTTCTTTCGGGATAATTCTTGCATGGTGTTGAACGAGTGCAAGACTAATTTTGAGTCAATCAAGAGTTTAGAGGTCTAAGGGCCGTTTGCTAATGCGACTCATAACGATTTAAATTGTACTTAATTTTATTTCTTATGAGTTACTTTATGTAATGCATAAACTGTCACAAAATAATTTATGTGGAACTTAAGTCTCTATGAGTCGCATTTGCAAAAGGCCCTAAGTGCTTCTTGCCGCCTGTAAGTATACCGTGGAAAGGGTTAATAGGGAGGATAGAGAAGAGGTACTGGTGCACATATTGGTCTTAAACAATTGTGGGTTGTAATGAGAGGGGAAAACCGAGTGAGGCAATGCATTCTACATACGTGTTGTTGGACTTACAAAAGAATCTCTATATATTACAGTACGTCCGACGGTAGGCTTAAGGGTGAACTGATGCGCATTCGATGTGTGACGGGTGTTGCGAGAGAATTGTTGAAGGGGCGGAATGCAGTTAGCTTTTTCATCAGAGCATCGGTGGTATAGCCCGTCCCAACTTAACTAAGAACTAAAGCTAAAAAAAAATATGTGCGCATTTCAAACAACAAGCATACCCCTGCTTGCGAAGATATCTCACTCGATCGACGAACGAGCCATGACTGATTGTCCACACAGCAGCAGCACAGCACTTCTCAAATAGCTATGTGTTGAGTAATGAAAGCCAGAGTTCTGAGTAACTTTACTATAACAGCGTGGAACCCACTATGTGTTTAAAAGGGTTGAAATGGAATTTTAGGTATACTTTGTGATAAAGTAGAGAAAAGCATTAACAATTTCATGCGATCAAAAATCCTTAAGAGAAAAAAATGTACCTTAAATAAAGTGCATGTTGGGATCTTTCTTTTGCTTTAAGACGGGCTATAAAAATATCGATAAAATAATGAAAGGCAAGAGACATTTCTGCTATGTTCGAGCGGATCAATATACTCCGCTATATTTATATCACCTATAAGTTTTATCGCGCGTTTTTGAATTCTATATAGTAGGTGCAATGAAGTTTTTGGTGCATTTGACCAGATATGAGCGTTGTACTCAAGCTTAGGCCGACTTCATTGACATAGAACATTTGGAGTTAGATCCATAAATGCCGCCTCTCACTATGGTGTCCATTGATTTATCCGTATTCATCCACGGTGGCCTCTGGTACTTATAGGGTTTTTAGAACCCATGCTTTTCAGATTGGAATGACTATTGATCCGAACCAAAGTTAGCAGAAAATAACGTTGTATAGTGTTGCTAAGAATTCGAAAAAAAGATTTTGAAAACTGGACGACAATTAGCTGTTTCGAGGGAAAATCGTCAGTGTTATATTATGTAGGTACAGTTTGTACTGAAGGGGATTGGCAAAGGTGAAGAAACATATGGATCAAGGAGGCTGGAGCTTTAGATATGTTGTTTGAGGCACTGATCACATGCTTGCTATTGGGCCAAACAGTTTAATCGTAGTTATATACGTAAACAAGAGACTATCATAATCGTATACTCACATTTGTTGATAATGTTTGCAGTCACTAAACCAACGTGACCATCGGCGAACCAAAATTCAGGTGCATCAGCTATCGCCTTCGCAATGGGTTCCTCAATTTGTTCAAAGATTTCCTTTCTTCTAACATCCTTATCCTTTTTACCATATTTCAAACCTTCGTCTATATAAGCTATGAACTGTGGATGGAAACTGTTCTTGTCAGCAGGTGAAACAAACCACTCAATGACACGACGGCCCCACTGATTTGCAGCAATAGTTTGCAGTTCAGCATGAATAGGGTCAAAGATTGCCTTCTTTGTAGCCTTTGTATCATCCAAAGCATTGATGACAGCGATTGGAAATACATAGCCCTGTTCGTGGGTACATATTTTTACCAAGTGTTCTTTAATCGCTTTTACAATTGCCTAATTAATATAAAAAAAAACATTTTACATCGAAATTACAATCTGGGTAGTATTTTCACTTACACGCCTGTTCTTTGGTGTTGATTGCCAGAAGAACATAACGGCTGCCTGACATCCTTCTTTTGTAGTCAACATTAGAGGTATTAGTCCCGAGTACATAGTTACAGTCTCTTCCATTTTGTCCTCTTCGCATTCCTTAATGTATTCCAAAATCACTGCATGAACTAGTGAACTGTCTACGAGTTTCTTGTTTGCGACATGATCAAGATTTGATTTTACCGACCCCAAAATTGCGGCCTTCATGTGTGTAGTTTCTTTGTATGTGTCTGCTAGTTCCTTAACCGAATCATCTTTCGACTACAAATAAATAAGGAACATGTTAAGGATGATTCATGATGATGATTGATCTTAATTATGTTATAATTAATTGGTAGTATTGTTGTTGCAAACTTACCTTTTTGTACAGATCTCCGTAGAATTCTTGACGCATGTAGATCTGTTGTTTAGGAGTGGCGACCGTTAGATAAGCATGATCCAAAATTTTGCTAGAAATATTATGACATGCCAGGCGCACAATGTTTCCCATAAAACTGTCCACCAGCCTAGTTTTTATTCCCGGGCTACCATACTTGAACATCCGCAGCACACAAAAGTGTGAATACTTTGAAACTGCCATATCAACCGCCAAAGGAAGTAGTTCCTTTAAATTCATAAATTAATATAAAAAATAAATTTAAACAATAATGAACCCAAAACAAACCTCAGAAATTGTTTCACGGAGAGTCGGAGACGCACATTTTAGCATACACTGAACTATTCTTGCTGTGTCGTGTGCCATTACCATTTTTTTCATCATGTCACCTTTTAGCAAATCGTACAACTTTGCTACCAAGTCTTCTTTTTTCCCAGTTTTCTTGCTAAATTAAAAAAAGAAAAGGAAATTAATTTATGACGAGAAAGGAGATAAATCTCTGGATACCATTTTAACTGCTCATAAATTTGTTTCGCTTCAACCGAGACATCATATGAATCCTTTGCCTTTTTCCTTTTCAATTTTAAATCCTTTTTTTCTTGTTTGAATTTACGCCAGTCGGTCTTCTCTGTCTTTACCTCTGATTCTTCGCCTTTCTTGGATTTTGAAAACTTTCCAGGTCCGCCGGTGGGTTTTCCTCTGAATTTGTTTGTTGGCTTACCTGACTTTGGTTTAGCGTCAGATTGGTCAACTTTAACGATTTTTAATTTTGGGGAATCATCTGCACTAACTGGCGTGGGGCGTTTCTTTCCCTTTATCATTTTATTTATTTAAATTTTTAGCAAATAATGTATTTTGTAGCTTAAAAACAAAACCCTCGTTTTTCCACGTGCGGTTGTGACGGACGTTTGGCCTAAATGTCAAAGTGACTTTGTATGATTAGTACTGCCAGACCTATAGGTTTGTTTTCTTAAGCGAGGAGCACAATACATCATTTATTTTTCGAAGTAGGTAGGTCATTTTTTTTTTTTGGTTCGGAGCTTCTCTGAACATTCATTGAGCGAAAAAGGAAACACAAAATCTGAGCTCTGATGTCTCTGAGCTAAAAAAGAAACACGATCTTTTTTTTGAAATTCAGGCTCGCCCTGAACTAAAAAAGGAAAACGCCTTATACAAGGACTGCTAGTGAAATGTCAGTTTCATACAAACTTGCGAGGAAAAATGAAGCAAACATAAACACTATCCCTTTTGGTACTGTGCGGCGAAAGTATGAAATCTCTGCGCGCCATTGCTATTTTTTTTTACATAGAACGCAGTGACATCCAGATCCAATGTATAAACATTGCAACTGCGCAAAATAAGGACTTATTAAAATTATTTCGAACATTCTATAAAAGATGGCACAGCAAACAAAATCGCACGAATTGCTCGATGGCAGTTGAGTGTTTTCGATTCTCTCCACCGTGAACCAAAAGAGTGCTTATGTGCTAGTGCTTATGTTTGCTTCAACGAAAAATTGGCTGCTAGCAGTCCATGACCCATGTATAGTATGTCACTGAGGTAGGTAGCTGATTTTCGAAAAATTTTAAACTCCATTTCTGAGCGCTAATTTGCATTTGCATTATGAGCTTTAGCGCATTAAAGACAATCGGCAAAGTAGAATCAATTCAAAAACAAAATGGTCCATTCGCTTACTTTTCCGAGCATGGCACTAAAAATCTGTCAAATTCGAAAAATTTGGGCGCAATTGTCTCAGAGAGGGGCAAATGTACCTACCCAAAAGTACGTGTATACACTTCGAGCCGTTTCCAGCTAAACACCAATTTGAGCACAACAAAACTAATTCAAACTGCAGCAAAAATTCACAATTTTTATTAAATTGATATAATTTTGTATTCCATCAGTAAATAAATTATTTATTTTCACTTTTTTATATCTGCATAACTTATAACCGAGCAACCTTTGAAAAATATTCAACTTTTTGTTTTTGACAATTTTATCAGTAGGTGCCTACATGCCGAAAGAAAATCCCTGAGCTGTTTCAAGCCAAGAGGCGAGAACTGCTCATTACTCGTTATTTTGCTGATTTTCTCTTTTTCTGTCATTTTTCAAGAGAACGTGTATAGACTTGCATAGGCGATTGCGATGGATATAGCGTTTGATTTAAACCGCGTACCTACGCAAATAGACTTATGTCGTTTTCGGTTGGTCGACCAGAACCGTCCGGAAGAACTCTTCGCGATTCTGAATTCAAATCCAGAAGCAAATTTCTCTTCTTTTCAGTAGAATACTGTCAGTTGAGTGCCAATCGAACGCTTTCAGAAGCGTTCGGATTGCTTCCGGACGGTTCTAGATTACGAATCGAAAACGACATTAAATACGTCGTAAAACCGTGGTGGTAAATGAACTGTCCAAATTTGTATAAAAAATTATTTACAAAAAGTTGGTAAACGACGCGAATTTGTGTTGCAAATCAAGATAGTATACGATGTTAAACTCATGACAACTTGAAATAAAGGCGCGTAACTGGATTTTTTTATAAAAATGGCTAAGGTGAGAATTATTTGTAAAAGAATACAATAAAATTACATTTTAAAATATGTATTATATATAAACTCAACTCCCCGCTACAAATGTTGAGGAAGTCAAAGACAATCTTGGCATCTCTTTAAAGACAGATTTTAGGCAAATAAAATATTACAATTAATATTATTGAATGCTCCAAACTGTTTGACGTATGACGTTTCACGAACATCTGATTGGTGTGTCATTATTTACGCAAGCAGTTATTTGGGGGCGTTCATGAGACGTGTGTCGTAAACTTACCATTTAACGCAAATGTTAATTTAAATTTTTTTTACATTTTCAAAAGGCGTAAAAATGGTAAAAACCTCAGCACAATCATCTTAGCACTTCCGGCATTCACAAGATATTTATTCCAAGATGAAGTCACTTTACAGTAGGCGTATTTTTTTGGGAATCTATAGCTAGCTCACTTTTACTTTTACATGCAAATCTGTTATACTCACTTTCGGTTTTGTTATACTCACTATTGGATTTACATGCAAAATTGTTATACTCACTTTTGGTTTTGTTATACTCACTTCCCAAAAAAATACGCCTAGTGTTATAGTTCATCATACACCTTTCTCTGGTAGGTACCATGACACTGCTGCTAAATTCCTTCAAGCGCCATTCATTTCCATGTAGAATCAAACCAAAGCTGAGATTGCTTTTATCGAGGCTTGGTAATGGTACCGCTTCAGTCCATACCGGGTATAAATCACGAGGAACTCTTTGAAATACATGTACATGTAAAACGTCACGTAGAATAAGAGATTCTGATTGATAACCAGCTCGTTATTACAAAAGAAAAGCTAAATTAGGCCTACAAACCCCTATATAGCATCCACAAAAAAATGAAGATCTCACCGCTTATTACAAACAAAACTAGAACAGGGTTTAGGCCGTGTGTTAGTTAGGCTAAATTAATATTTTCGGCTAGTTTTTTGACGTAATCGAAGTGAAGACGAATGTTAAAAATTTGTCTGCTCCAGGAGTAAGATAATAAATTTATCATGTGGGCTATTTTTTTTTTACGTTTTCTCTTGTTTGGGATTTGCTTAAATATTAAAGAGGAAATAAAACACTGAACTTCAATTGATTAAAAGTGGATTTGAAAAATAAGATTGGAATTTGATGAAATTCCTATTTCAACTCTCTGTGTCTTATGTGTCAGAAAATACAACAGTATCGTGGTGAAATACGGAAATTTCAACTGTCAAAATAATAAATTATCCTAAATTGCATTATTTTTGCTTGCTTCTAAATATAAGATAATAATATCAAAAATTCCCCGAAACACGTGTAAAATTAAAAAATTAAAATTTATTTTCATGAACAAATTCTTTTTGACAGTTTGTGTGTTTTATTTTTATCTATTGGAATAATTGACACATTGCCCTAGCACTGTTCACAAATGGCCTATTTGCATTGAACAGTATCTGGTAGAGTTCAGTGCTGTTTAAAATATGACAGTAAGTTGTTCCTGAGCGAAATTTCGAACAAAGCTTATACCATCATAGGAAACAAACAGGCCTAGGAATGGGATTCGTATAATAGAGATATAAGCATATTCGGTGTAGGTATTTCAGAGTTCGTTGTCCTCCATGATTTTTTCAAAAAAGCAGAAGTTTCACACCGAAATTCAAGTTTCGTTATACCGCTTCTTGTTGCATATTTCTTAATTTTTTATTAGGTACGGCATTACGATATAAAAAGTAATTTGGCCGCAGTAGGGATGCGTTCATAAGCTTGTTATTTACATTTTCCGGAAAATAATATGCATACATCGATGAACATTGCAATAGGTACCCTATTTTAAACTCGTATAAATATATTTTATACCTGGAGTAAATATTTTACTGAGGATACATTTTTGTTGTTGTTCAGCAACAAAATTTATCACATTTAACTAAAATTTCTCATAAAAACTTTCAACCTGCCACGTAAGTGAAAAAAATAAAAATTTATTGGTATAAAGTCTACATCGACCGAAATTTCTCAACAAACATACCAAAAAAACCGCCATTACTGTGCTTGTGGCGTCTTTATGAATTTGTCTGCACTCTTTCGTTTGTGAACTCAAGAAAATTATCGATTGATTAAACTTGGCGGGCGGAAGTGTTTTTTTTTCGGAAACATAAATAATAGTTTTTGCCGAGGTAAAAGATTTTAATTATTAAAACAAACCATGGGACGCGTGCACAAAAAGAAAATTGCACAATATAATAAAGAGAACGGTGAGGGTAAAGACAGTGCACTTGATAATTCTACGAATGGCGATGAAAAATCCAGCGATCGTTCAAGAGCAGAATCCGATGCCGACGAATCGATCGCATCGTCCAAGAAGCGAACACCGAAAAGCACCCCTGTGGTAGATGACAAAGTAGAAGACGACGAGGAGCAAATCGATGATATCGACCGTAGTGATAAGAAGAATAATAGTGATGATGATGAAAAGGAGGATGAGGACGATGCCGAGGTAAACAAAAGTAGTCCAGTTGGTAAGAAAACAGCTCAGAAAAGAAAATCGGCGGCACGTTCTAAACCCGCCGATGATGAAGACTACGACGGTGAGGCGAATGGTGCATCTCCAGCTAAAAAGAGCCCCGCAAAGAAAAATGCCGGTAAAAAGGCAAAAGCCAAGCCGAAGTCTAAAAAGCCAAAGGCTCAAATTGAAGAAGAGGAGGAGGATGATAAAGAGGGCGGTGACGATGGTGATGATCCAGAGTACGAGGTACATACGATATTTATTTATTAATTGCAATATTTTTGCTTTGGTGGCAATACGAACTGATTATGAAAACTTACAATATTGCAAAGTTTTACTTTTGACAAAATATCTCATTTACTAACATGGTCTTTTCTCTTTTTCTTTTGATTTTGGCGGTGGTAACATAAAAATATTTATTGAAATTCCTTTACGTGGCTCGCATTTTATAAAATGGCTGCAAATACCATATTTTAAGCGGCAAAGTGCCGCCCATACCATTTAATTTTTCAGTATTTCTGTGTTTGTCGAGAAACAAAATGTGCTGGTGGCTGCAATTTTGTTGTAATAAAATGGCCGCTAAAAATATTGCTTGAGCTGTTGTATTTTTATTGGAGGATCAGTGGGTACGAATATAATAGGTACATACACATGCGATGACGTAATATTCTATTTAAAGGAACTTTACTTAAAAAAGAAAGTACATATTTAAATATTAATAATATTTTACTAAAAGTAATAATGCTGCAGGTACTTACTGCAATTTTCTAATTAGAATATTATATTTAAGTTGTTTTTTTTCTTAAATAAATTTTACGAATGCACCACATAGACTCTAGGAATCTAAAAATAATCTCGGATTTCCCGACGGTTTTGCAGAAACTAGAATTTAAGTGTTACTCGTGAGAATCCTTTCCATCAGATACTCGTCCTCTATGGATAAGATGGTTAGATTAGGTTAGGTTATAGGGGCAGTTTGCAATATATGTAATTTTCACCCAGAAGCCATTGAGGCCCATTGTGATTCTGATTACCCTTTTGTAGTACATGATAGGGCATGCATCTAACAAAACCATTCGTATCTGTTGAAAAATCTTTTTAAATCTGATAGAGGTATCGTTGCTAGATCTTCCAAGCCGTCGAAGAACCGCGCACCCATCCAAGAGTAGCGGCGTTCTTGGAGGGCTGGGCAGTGACACAGAAGTTGCTCCACGGATAGAATCCTCTTCATCTCTACAACTTCTGCAGACGTCATTTGTGAAGATACCTAGTCTTTTGGCCATCCTCCCAATGATGCAGTGTCCGGTTATTACCCTGACGATTTAGATGTTAGATTAAGTCTGACATCTTTTCTCTACCCCTCTACCCGTATAGGATTGCCCCTAATGATTTAAGAAAGACCCGCTGGCGAAAGATGGAGATTATAAAACATCCACAATTTGTTATACATATTTTTAACTCTATTTCATGTATCGTGCATTTATTATTACATAATTTATTATGTTTCTATTTCATAAGTACCTACAAATGAAGAAAAATTAATGTAGAGCTTAAAGTAGTGAAAGCCCAAATGTCTATGATTGGTATGGATAATATAACCAAAGACACTGGAAAGACTCAAGCCAAATTCTTTCAGAAAAATCGCTTTCAACGGCTATTTTTATCCAGTCTACCACTTCTCAAAATCAAACCCCAATAAGAATCATTATATATGCTTATAATATACCAACTTCTTGAAAGTCGAAAAATGTTCGATAAGAATTACAAGTTAACGGGTGTAGTGCTAAATCGTCGCTGTTGTTATTTATTAATGCGCAGTG
Organism: Cheilosia scutellata; assembly: GCA_955612985.1. Lineage (NCBI taxonomy): Eukaryota > Metazoa > Arthropoda > Insecta > Diptera > Syrphidae > Cheilosia > Cheilosia scutellata. The sequence continues at coordinate 56,587,957 of OY015313.1, read as the reverse complement.
TATTCCTTAACTTTAGGGCAACCTGCCCAGATGATTAATATTTGTACATAATTAAACGTTATAATAAAAGTCTATTTGAATCGGTCAGGGCATGGAGACTGGTGCGTGGCAGAAGTGGATGATTGAACCAGTCCGTTTTGCTGCTTGACCAAAAGTCAATGGATGGATTGTCTGTTGGAAAAAGCAAGAGGCGTAACCATAGCAGTCTGCCTCCCGATTATTTCCTTTTGATAATCCGTCCACAGGACAGAGACTGGTGAATAGCGGTTTGTCTTCGGTGAAAAAGCGAGTGGTGACCGAAACAGCCTATCCCCTCTGATAGAGTCTGGCAGTTCGAAGTGTTAAGGTGAAATTAACCGACGTAATCAGTTCTTCCCGTTGGCGGTTAGTCTTCAGACACACACAAAGAGTGACAGAAACAGTCTAACCCCCCGCCTGCCTGTAGCTTCTGACGGTTCGCTTGCAAAAAGTGTGGTTGGTACAGAACAAAGACAAAGACATGTGACATGTGTTCTATACTATCTTGTTGGTAAGTTTTCCACTATGGTCCCAAAGACTTGGTCAATAAGATTTTTATAAGGGAAAAAGACAAAATACGTATAGAAAAAAACTGCAGTAGAGACAGACGATTAAACAATTATTTGTGAGGTGTGTCGGCTTTGGTTTTAAGAGAGAAATAATAGTTTTAACTTGTATTTGTTTGCTGTAATCGGTTTTTAATTATTGATCGTTTAACAGGCCTTTACTCCAAAATGCGTTTCGTCCCGATGGATACAACTTTCAAGAGCATAGTACCCTCACCTTATTTCAGCTTGATATTCATTTCGAGTTGTTTTTGCAAAACCACAATGAAAAGTTTGTAGGATGCATTTAAAAGCAAAATATCCCTGCAATTAGTCGGATTAGCCAAATGTCGATGTCAGTTCAAAAATGTTTACCCTTATTGTCGTAGTCTACGACTCTAAAAAAAAAGACGCGAACGGCGACGAAAAATAAATGGCTTTTGTCGCGTGTGCGATCGACAAAATGTGTGAAATGTCAAAGAATGTGGATTGTATTTTTCGACTAAGCTCGTCGGTATTGCGTGAGACGTTTTGTGACGCGCCCCGTTTATCGTTGAAATGATAACATTTTTGTCGTCTATAATTTTGCAGAGTGTTAAAGAGAATTATGTATATTTAATTTATAATAAACTAAAACACAGTTGTAGTTATTTTTCAGAATGAAGATAACAAATACAAGATAAATTATTCAACAATTATTATTCTTATTATTATTCTTCCTTTGGCAAAATCATTCATAAAGAGCCTAACAAAAAGTGATGTTAATCGGCAAATGGACGACATAGCAATATCTATACCTTCGATAGTCTAAAATACATTTTAAACCTGTAAATAATTGTGATTAAAACAAAGTTTGTAAATTTAAATTATATCTATTCACTTAACGTGGATTTTGTTCAAATATCCTTTCTCATCTTTACAAGCTCTTTTTTTTTTTTTTTTTTTCTTATTTTGTTCTTCGTCACTGATGCTTTCAATCAGAGAGTTGTTGGTGAGAATGCTTAAGATTTAGTCAGAACGGCAGAACTGTTAAGAAGACACTTACATACATTACCAAAATATAATAAATAGGTCTAATAAGAAAAGGAGGAGACCTTGTAATAGAGTGCAACTGGTCAAAAATGACCACATGGAATGAGTACAGTGAAAGCAAAAGGTAATTCAAGTACTATGTAGTAAGGAAGTCCAAAAGGTTTCATAGCAAATTTTTTGAGAATTTATTGCGGAAGAGGGTACCTTATATAGCTAGAGAAATGGAACCTTTCTTTCCCGGGTCTACTATCACAGAAAAATAAGATCTGCAAAGTTATACAACCTCTATCGGTTGCGAACTAATTGATTTCATAAACCATGATACATACAAAAACAAGGAGAAAGGTGAATAGTGAAATCGAAATCACAAACTAATTAAAAAGCGTAGTACGTTGCTGCTGCGAAAGAAAAATTCAATACAAAATTGATAACTATAGCGAAAAAATAGCCAATAACTCTCTGTAGTCAGGGTTTTCAATCAGAAAATGACAATTAAAACAAAACTTTTCGCCTGTGTTTTTTCTCAACAACTGGTGGAACGCAGACGATTCGCTCTCCATTTGCACTTGGAGACCGACCGCCGAAATTAAGATTTTGATCGAAGCACAATGATGTGGAATGTGGGTATGGACTCCGTGCGCATGCCTGATTTATTTTTGATTCTTCTTGTTGATTCTCCGTTCATTTTCGGTGCAATCTACTTTTCTACTCACTCAAAATCCACACGTCTCGCTGGACATGACGTTCATGGTGATAGGTCTGTTCCTTTACTTATAAATCTTACGAATTTTTACGCATTTTTATTCAATGTCGTGCGGCTTCGAGAAAGCCAGATGTTACCCCTCCACTAGTTTTTACTCAACAAATTTCTTTGAGTATGAATTGAAACAACTGTCAGTCGCCTTAAAATTGAAAGATGATATTTTTTGTTCTATTTGGCATCATGCGCGTGTAACGACTATTTACCTTTGTCTTTTGATTTCCTGCGATATGAGAAACAATTTGGTATAAAAATGATATCAGAAGGCGGGTAAATAAAGTATTTTTTTTTATTCTCGAATGCTTGTACATAGTTCAGTCAGTACAAACTCTTCCACATACTTGGAGATATACTCGCATGCAATTTATGGAAAAACAAAATGCATCTGTCATTTTTCATGATTACTACAAAATCGTTCACTAACGTTTTCGTAAGTTTTTCACTTTTTCAAGTTTCCACCAATAAATGTTTAAATTTAATTTTTAATTCATTTTTAGATAACAATAGAAGAATATATTGAGTACTTAATATGAAACCTGGATTTATTTATTCATTTAAAATAAAAGCACTGAGTTTGAGTGAGTTAACGACATATTTATAAATAGCAAAGAGATAATGATTTCTCACTGCATTAAAAATAGGACATCTTAGGAGGAAATGCTCAATACTGTCGTTTTCATACGTGTTACAAATCGTACAAATGTTCGTTGGGTCGAAATTGTGTCTCAGTGCAAGATGATATAGCCATACCTGTTCGCACACTTAATTTGCACTATGACCTTATGGATGAAGGGTTTCAAGGCCACGTTCAAGTATGAAGCCGGTTTATACTCTGGCTCTTGTATGTTTTCTAACGAGGATGCATAAAAAGAGCAGGAAGTGGAGCCAATTGCTTTTCTGAAGTCTTCTTCTATTAACATTTTGTTTGCCCCTAGAATGCTTTCATAAGATCCTCGTATGACTGTTAAGTTTTGCTGCTCCCATACATCTGTGAAGTTTCTCATTAAGAGGTCCTTAAATTGTGTTACCCAGTTTGGTCGTGGAGTGGAAAGATGAAAGTTTCATTATAACACTTTTTTATAATGCGGTCATCCGTGGCACATAAATGCTTTATCCAGAAATTCAAAGATCTTTTTGCAATTTTGTACATACAGTCATGTGAAAAATAAAAGGGACACTTTCATAAAAATTGTTCAAAACACAATTCTGTTTCAATTACCATAAATTGGTTAGAAACGGCACATTAAATTATTTGTTGGGATGTCGATAAAGTAAAATACTATTATCATAACCTAACATAAGCGTTTTTAAAAATAAAAACACTACTCTAGACTTAAAGACAATATTCTTGTTCTTTGTATTTTTACGAAATACCTCAATGTGTCCCTATTATTTTTCACATGACTATATATTCGGCCCTAGCGAGGTATCCGTTGGAACGGAAATTTCTCCGATTTCATACGAATCGGAGGATTTTTGCTTGGAGGTATACGTCGGAACAGCTTTTCATTTTCATTTCATTTCATTTCATTCTTTATTTAGCATACTTAAAGTATTAAGCTATTTATATTACATAATTACAAAATTCAATTAAAACTGATTTTTAACAAATTCTTTAACATTGCGCTTGTAAGTATTAAAATTTGTTTCTAATTTAAGCTCTTCTGGCAAGGTGTTAAATATTTGAAAGCCTTTATACATATATAGGTATAATGCTATTTCTAGCCATTGTACTCCTATAATAAGGTAATCGTAGGTTGTTAACATTCCTTAATGGATATGGCTGTACTTCACCAACATATCGAATTAGATCGTTAAAAAAACTGGGCAATTCTCCTATTCTCATCTTATAAATAAACAAAAGAACATCTAACACCAATTGTTGTTTAACACTTAACCAATTTAGACGGTTTAACATTTTAACGACACTTGTGTAACGATTACATTTTAAAATTATTCGCATAGCCTTATTTTGCATTTTTTGTAGTCTATATATGTTATTATTCGTTAATAAAAAAAGCACTGTCGAGCAATATTCAAAATGCGGCTTGATTATAACATTATACACTCTGATAGATGCGTTAAAATCTAATTTACTTTTGATTCTTCGTAAAAAATTTACTTTCTTCGATACTTTTTTAGCTATATAGTCAACGTGTTTATCAAACTTTAAACTGCTATCTATGATCACACCTAGGTACTTTATTTGATCTACTTGCTCTATATTTTCGTTTTCTATTTTAAAATTAATATTGCACTGTGTTTTAAATATAATGGACTTCGTCTTTTGAACATTCGTCTTAAGTTTGTTCGCCTTGAACCAAATGTTTATACTGTTTAGATCTTCTTGTAGTTGTTTTGTCATCGTTTCGATGTCCTTGCCCACGAGATGTATTAGGGCATCATCTGCAAACAGAACTATTTTGCAATACCTTAAACGAAACGGAGAGTACCTCCATACATATATCGTTTATATATATTAAGAACAAAAGAGGTCCAATTATTGATCCTTGAGGAACTCCCAGCAACGTTGATCTTACGTCCGAAAGTTTACCGTTAACAGATGTTCTTTGAGTTCGCTGGCTTAGATATGATTTGAACCATTGTAACTCACTGCCACAAATACCGTAGTGCTTCAATTTCTGCGTTAATATTCCCCTGTCAATAGTTTCGAATGCTCGTTTAAGGTCTAAGAATATTGCTATAATTGTATTTCCGGCGGCTATGTCTTCTTTCCAATTAATTAACACATAATTTAAAGCAATTTCACATGAAGGATGACTTCTAAACCCGAATTGATTTTCAATGATAATGTTATTAGTGTCTATGTATTTTTGTAGTTGAATTTTTACTATCTTTTCAATTATCTTTTCGTACACTGGTAAGGCGTTTACTGGTCGAAAATCTTCACACCTTCTCGAGCCCTGCACCCTCTGTATTGGTGTAACCAACGATTCTTTCCACGAGCTTGGAAAACATCCCGAATTTAATGATTTATTAACGATCTCTGTGAGCACGTTTCCTACTACTCCGAATGCGTCTAAAAGCATTTTAGGGCATATAAAGTTAAAATCTTTTTTTTGTTTCATTCGACGTATCACTTCAAAAATATCATACGGGTTCACCCTATTAAATTTAAAGCGGCACGTAATGCGTTTTCGGAACTTTGTTCCGACAAATATGTAACCCACATGTCGTTTTGCGTTTAAGTGCGATCAAGTGCATTTTTACTCATATTTTTGACAGTTTCATACGAATTTTCTTCCGATATGCTCCGACAGGAATTGGTTGCGGAATTTGTTTACGATTTGCAGTGAAGTGTTGATAAATGAAAGCAATAAAGAAAAAAAAACATTTTAGCAAAGTAATTCTTTGTATTTGTTGCTTTAATTTGTGTTTTCAGGGCAAAAACAAACGAAAAAACCAGCACTTAATGGGAAAACCCCGATGTAGCACGAAACATCATCATGTCAAATCAATGCGTTGTTGCATTTTAATTATACTTTCCGAAGTCGGAATCTATGTAATGTAATTTGAGTCTCCGACGGAATATGCGTTGCGGAGAATTCTCCGTTCTGACGGATACCTCGCTAGGGCCGATTAATGGTATAGTTCCAGTTTCTACACGAACTACGTTGCTTTGTGTATTGTTGGCTAGTCCAAAATATTTCTTTAAAAATATCCTTTGAATTACTTCAATTTTATCTTCAGCCAGCCCCATACTTCAACACAGTGTAGTGCAGTCGGCTTGTATAAAATACATAAATAACACTACTTGTGTAAGTGCTCCTTGAGTGGATTCTGACTTGACATCGAGAAGCGAAATTCTCTTCTCAGAATCAACAGAAGAGTATTTTTTACGCCAATGGAATGGTTTCAGGAGTATTTTTTTTTATTTCGGACGCTCCCGGACGCTTCTTTTTGCCAAATGGAAAACGACATTAATTCGTGATAACTGTCAACAGATTCAACGGACACAAAAGAAAGAAGAAAGAAGCCAAGTCTATTTAGGCCGTTTATCAATTGGGCTAAATAATTATCCTCGAATTCTGGCGCTATTGTGGTGGAAAACGAATTTTCAGCAATGAATAAACCTTTTCCGGGAGCAAGATAATAAATTATCCTATAGGCTCATTTTTTTGACGTTTTCTTTTGCTTGAGTTTTGCTAGAATGTTGAAGATGAAATAAAACACTGAATTTCAATTAATTAATAGCGGAAATTCGATAAATCTCTGTTTTGAGATTGGAGTTTGGAGAACTTATCTTTCAACACTTTCATAAGTGTCAGAAAATTATCCGAGGATAATTATTTAGCATAATTGACTGCTAATTCACTGCGTTGCCTCTCATTTGTATCCCCACATAAGAACAAGTGTATTATAATCTTGCTGCACAGTGAATTCTGCACGTGTGTTTTGGACATAAATGCGTTTTCGGAGGCATATGCGTTTTCGTACATCTCACGTGAACAATGGTAACTATTGTAATGACAAACACTTCTTATTGCATTGCTTCATTCAATTTAAATATAATTCTCAAATTATCCAGATGCCTCGAATATATAATAAAAAGTCATACATTTCAGGTTAAGGACATTGTCAACCATAAAGTTGAGAAAGGCGTATCCTATTATTTGATCAGATGGAAAGGATATGGACCCAATGATGATACTTGGGAGGAAGAAGGTACACTGTCCTGTCAAGATCTAATTGACAAATTCAACAAAAAAGTAAAATAAACATCGCAAAAGGCAAACTCTTCAAGAAATGTAAAGTTTGTATTTTTTATTTTGATTTTTTAGAAAAAAGTTTCAAAAGCACAACCTAAAGCCAAGCCAGCATCGAAGAAAGCTGCAGCTAAAACGGGAAAGAAAGATGGTGAAGATCCGGAAAAGCAATGGGAAGTCGACAAAATCATTGATCATTCTGATGAGAAGAAAGGTCGCCTCTTCCGCATTCGTTGGAAGGGATACTCGGCTAAATTCGACACATGGGAACCAGAGGAACATTTAAATTGCGACGAACTTATTCAGAAATTCCTTAAGAAAATCGACTCCCAAAAGGACATCTCGTACAAGGAGTTGCGGGAGGAGCCTAAGAAAACAAAGCGAATGGTATCAGAGGCATTCCTCAAGGCAGAGAAAGGTGCTCGCAAATCCAAACGGGGCACTGGAAAGCAGAGGTAGGCTTGTGACATCCATTTCCTCTAGTCATATAATGAGACTTTTTTTTTTGTCTCCTCCCCTCCAGGATACAGTATGCGGATAGCGATTGAATTGGCATTTGAATTTAGGCTTTACTTAGATTTTAAGTATTGCGCGAGCTAAATTAAAATGCAATGGTACTGGAGAAAATATAAAATAATTAACACTTTCTGTAGTTTTCACAAAATTGTATGTCGTATCATTGAAACGTACAGTTATAAGAAGATAAAATGGGAACAACTTTTGATGTTCAAAATTTATTTTCTTTTATTTTTACAAGTTTCATAAATGCGTTCTAAAAGTCATCATCTAGTTCAAAGCAGGTTAAAGGCCAAACAGAAATCTTTTATCTTTTCGATTAAAGAAGGAACAGGAATTACCTGTTGGCTCTCTGATGTTGGATATTCTTCCTGTCTTACAATCTTCAAGGATGCTCTCCATGTCTTCCTGCAAACATTAATTATAAACGGCCAGTTCTGTTATGAATCCTTGTTGTGAACAAATATTTGTTAAAATCAATAAATATACAAACAATCACTGCATACTATACTCTACGTCTGTCTGTTGGTGGTATGAAGTTAAAAGGCAAGCTGCATGTATTTACTGTATCGCAACTTGCTACGTAAAAAAGGGTATTAACAATTTTAATTGTTTGAAAGTTAAAATATAACTGACGGATTTAATTTACGATAGAAAAAAATCTATGTAAAGGGTTCTATAAGCGAGGGTAGATTTTGACAGTTGATGGCGGTCATGTTGTTTTATATGTTTTTAATTTTATATTTTTATTTTTTCAGACGAATCGAATTAAAATAGGTGTTCTCTTGTGACAACAATGCGTGTTTAGCGCCCATCTTACGCCGGTGTTCATGCGCTGGGGGTCAACTATGCACTTCGCCTCGAAGGCATATTTTATCGATTTCGCATTTTGGTACTAGGTACATATTTATTTCGATGGCGAAAACTTTGCTCTATTGCATTCACGCAAACTATGAACGCCATTTTTTCGACGTGAAATGCGATAGATGTTTTGATAGAGAATTAATGTCGATTCCCATTCCTTAGATGGCGCTACAGTCCGGGGTGGACCTGGGCCTCAACCAACATGCCTCTCCAGTTAGCCCGATCTTTGGCTAACCGCCTCCAGTTGCGCACTCCAAGTTGGTTGAGGTCCCCTTCCACTTGTGCGCGCCACCTAAGGCGAGGTCTTCCTCTACTGCGTTGTCCCTCCGGGTTGGAATCGAAGACTCTTCGGGCCGGAGCGTTGGTGTCCATTCGCTCTACATGTCCTAGCCATCTTAGTCGACTGATACGCACTTTTCTGACCAGGTCTATGTCGCTGTACAGCTCGTAGAGTTCGCTGTTAAATCTTCTCCTCCAAAGCCCGTCAACGCAAACGGGACCGAAAATCACTCGAAGAATTTTGCGTTCGAAACGACCAAGAAGATCTTCATCCGCCTTTGTTAACGTCCATGCTTCTGCGCCATAGAGTAGGACTGGGATGATGAGGGTCTTATATAGAGTCTCCTTAGTGTTTCTTGACAAGGCCTTACTAGTCAGTTGCCTTCTTAGGCCAAAGAAACAGCGGTTGGCAAGTGTAACTCTTCGTTTGATTTCTGCTGTGGTGTCATTATCAGAGTTTATAGCGGAGCCGAGGTAGATAAAGTCCCTAACCACCTCAAAGTTATAGCTGTCTATCGTGACGTTCTGTCCGATTCGCCGATGTTGTGTGTCCCTTCTTGTTGACAGCATGTACTTTGTTTTGCCCTCATTCACCACTAAACCCATTTTTGCCGCTTCTGTGCTAATACTTGCAAACGCACCAGTAACAGCTCGCTGCGTTCTGCCAATTATGTCAATGTCGTCAGCGTATGCAAGTAGTTGCACAGACTTTTGGAAAATTGTGCCCCTGGTGTTGGCTTGCGAGTTTCGCACAATTTTCTCAAGTATGATGTTGAAAAAGTCACATGACAGCGCATCACCTTGTCTAAATCCTTTTTTGACATCAAAGGTCTCGGTGAGATTATTTCCGACCTTTACGGAGCAGCGAGCGTTCTCCATCGTCATTCTGCACAATCTGACAAGTTTGGCAGGGATGCCAAAACTAGACATGGCTCTGTATAGCTCGTCTCTATAAATGCTGTCATATGCGGCTTTAAAATCGATAAATAGATGGTGAGTATCGATTTGGACTTCTTGGGTTTTCTCCAGGATCTGCCGTAGTGTGAATATTTGGTCGGTTGTGGACTTACCGGGCCTAAAACCACACTGATAGGGACCAATCAGCTCGTTGACAAATGGTTTCAGGCGCTCACACAGTACAGCAGATATGATCTTATAGGCGATGTTGAGGAGACTGATGCCTCTATAATTGGCGCAGTTTAGAGGGTCTCCTTTCTTGTAGATCGGGCAAACGATGCTGAGGTTCCAATCATCAGGCATACTTTCCTCTGACCAAATTTTAGAAACAAGTTGGTGTATGCTCTCTACCAAGTCATCTCCCGCTGCCTTAAAAAGCTCGGCCGGTAAACCGTCCGGTCCTGCAGCTTTGTAGGACTTCAGCTTAGATATTGCTATCCTTACCTCATTTTGGTCAGGTGGACGGAAGTCTTGGCTTTCATCGCCCAGGTTGAATGGTTCATTCTGCCTGACAGCGGAATATGTGTCGTCTTCGCCGTTTAACAGTCTGCAGAAATGGTTTTTCCATGTCCTCAGCACCGACTGTGACTCCACTACAAGGTTTCCTTGTTCGTCTCTACAGGTCTCTGTTCGGGTCTTGTTCCCGTGACACGTTCTTTTTACCTTTTGGTAAAACTTCCGAACATTGTTCCTGGAGTAACACCTCTCTATTTCCTCGATCGCGCGCTTCTCATGCTCTTTCTTTTTCCTCCGGAGAAGCCGGTGTTCTTCCCTCCTTTTTTGCTCGTAGAGCTCACGAGCTGCTCTCGTCCTTCTCTGCAGCGCCGCTTTGTAGGCCAGTTGCTTCGCTGCATGTGCTTGCCGGCACTCTTCATCAAACCAAGGGTTTCGTGGTGGTGGTCGGGTGAAACCGAGCACATCAGTTGCGGCTTTTCTGACGGCTTCTTGGCATCGATGCCACTGGTCTTCAGCACTTGATGAAGGCTGCAAAGGACTTCTCGAGAGGTTGAGGGAGACGCGATCGGCAAAAGTTCTGGCGGTTTGTTGCGTTTGTAGCCGTTCAACGTTGAATCTCCTCACAGTATTTCCTCGTTGTTGTGGTGTCTGGGATATCCGCATACGTACCTTGGCTACAACAAGGTAGTGATCCGAGTCTATGTTGGCCGCTCGGAAGGTTCGAACATCTAGAATACTGGAGGAGTGCCTTGCGTCGATCGCAACATGGTCAATTTGATTGACCGTTTGATGGTCTGGTGACCGCCATGTTCCTTTGTGAATATTGAGGTGAGGAAACCGTGTGCTAGCTATAGTAACATTACGTCCCGCAGCAAAGTCTATTAGCCTAAGTCCGTTTCCAGACGTGTTGTCGTGTAGGCTGTACTTCCCGATTGTACTACCAAAGATGTCCTCCTTTCCTATTTTGGCGTTAAAATCACCCAAGATGATTTTAACGTCATACTTAGGACATTGCTCATATGTTTTGTCGAGGAGCTCGTAGAAACATTCTTTGGTAGCATCGTCTTTATCTTCGGTAGGGGCGTGAGCGCATATCAGGCTGATGTTGGCGAATTTAGCCTTGATGCGGATAGTTGTAAGGCGTTCACTAACGTGTCGAAAGCTCAAGACTTCTTGCCTAAGTCTGCCGCTTACAACGAATCCGCATCCAAATAGACGCTGCTTCTGTTCTCTGTAGCAATCACCGTAGTAGATGTCACAGTTTTTTATCCTTCTTTTGCCCGGCCCATCCCACCGCACCTCCTGGATGGCGGTGATATCTGCTTTGTAGCAGCTTAGGGCCTCCGCTAGTTGTTCGGCTGCACGCGGTCTGTTCAGGGTTCGAACATTCCACGTGCAGATCCGAACGTCATTATCCATATTTCGTTTTGCAGGGTCGTCAACAGTGAATCCGTCCTTATCCGAGGCTCTTGGTTGCTTCGTAACCATATTGTTTTTCCGTGGTTGGGTAGTTAACCCCACGCACAACCCCCAACCTGGAGGGCCAGGCCCTTTCTGTGACCCCTTGGACGAAAGGGGCCGGATATTCCGGAGTCAGTAACCCGCTTCGGGGATTTGAGTGCTGCCGTTGACCCATTAAGGGCTCTTCCGCCACCATCTCTATTTCAACACCCTGACTAGTATTGAAAAAAAAATCCTTAATGGCCTCAGCTCCAAATACGTCGAAGTAGCCCATTAAGGTATCTGTCATGCCGACTGTTGACGTCACCGTTGATTCAATCGCGTGAATTCATCCGCCGTACGTCCTCTTTCTGAGGAGCTCATGTAAGACTTCTGAGACTCGTTCAGTCAGTCTTTCCGACAGAGCATTATAGTGTTGCTATTTTCTTCGTGTTCAACACTCGCGCTTATAAGTTTAGCAAGCCAAGCCCGGAAGGGCGAGGCCAGTACCCGGTGGTTACCACGCGGAGGTAAAATAAGCACAATTGATGTGTATGAAAAAGTTACAACAGCTGGGCACCGCCAAGTTGATGCCAGTCAGCGCCTACCCGATTCATACACACCCAACCACCAATGTCGATTCCCATTAGGCAAGAAAAAGCAATTTTTTCATGTGGTTTTCCATGGGCAAAAAAATCAATATTTCTTTGATCCGGATCACTTTTTGCAGATCTCGATATTTTTCGAGATTTACACATTTTCTCATTCACCCCTATCGTGGAATCCGCCGGGGGGAATTATTCACGGAAAATAATATTTTGGTATCGTCAAAATCGCAATGTGAACAGTTCCTCGTGTCGGTAATGTGAATGAGTTTCAATGTATCGTTAAATACGTTCAAATCGCATTTTTCCCGAACGGGGAACTGTTCACTTTGCGATTTTGACGATACCAAAATATTCTTTTCCGTGAATAATTCCCCCCGACGGATTCCACGATAGGGGTGATTAATACCAATATACTTTGCACAGCTGTTTTACGTTATTCAGAGTTTGTTTTGAAAACAAAATTACGAAAAGCCTTTTGAAAAGCAGTTATTCAGAGTAAAAACGTAAATAATGAACATGGACTTATTTTTGGAGCAATTGCTATCATCTTCGTCATAATTCTTCTTCCTCGTCATCTGTGGATATTAAGTTCGTATGTTTCCATCGGCAAACGAAAACAATTTGCACAATTTGAAAATAGCGCACTTATATGTACATTTACAAAATCAGATCAATCTGCTTTCATTTTCCATTTGCCACGAAAAATCTGAGAACTGACATAAAAATCGGATGTGCCCAATGGAAAATCTCATTATAAGATTCAGATTACTTTTGCGAATCTCTATTCGAGAGCGAAATTCACGCGTACTTTCACCAATTCCAAAACAAGAGACTTGTAAACACAAATTGCAATAAAAAAAAAATAGCTGACTGTCAAATAACACACCAACACAAATGCAAAAAAAAGTAATCTCATTTCATGTTCCATTGGGGCAGGAAAAATTTGAGATCTTAGAGTAAGTCGGTAAAAGCCCAATGGAAATCGACATATAAGTTGTCAGCGGTGCATTGGCATAGTGAAAAAAAAGAAAATAAACGACAGCGAAAAATAGTGTGATTTTCTTGGGAAGTCGAGATTCCAAGCAATCGTTTTGCATAGTTGCCATGTTCCCCGCGAAGCGAACTGAATGAATAGCAAATTATGCGATTCGCGGCGAACTGCATAGTTAGCCCCCTGGTCATCCTTCCCAGTCTACGAACGTAAGCAGATTCTTTTCATTCAAATATACGAGTTCTCTCTTCTTCAATTTCTTCACTTAACTCTAAAATCGAAGATGTTTTCGTTTCTTGCGAAAGGAAAACAACGACTTGTTGTTTTTTGCATTGTAGTTTTTCATATTCTTTGGCCAGAGCCTTCCAACGAAAGCGAGTAGAAAAGAGTAGGGATCTTCGTTGTAATCTACACTTATTTTCTGTAATTTTTTGCAATGCCCAAGAGGTTTGCGTTTAGTTTAGAATCCCCTAGTTTCAGGACGACGCAGAGTCTAAAGATTAGAAAACTAATGTGATTACTTCAGGCAGAATCTAGAGGTTAGAAACATTTGAAACAACCAAATATATAGCTAGCCAATCCCAATTACAATTACAGTCTAGGTGGCACATTCATCTACATTTTATAAACACAAATTATTTATTTATTGAGCCTCTGCAGTTAGTGCTCGTTAAATTTAAGTTCCTAGCAGTGCATTTTTTACATACATTGTTAAAATTATAATAATAATAATAATATCTATTTAACGGTTTTATTTAGCTTCAACCCTTGTACTTGTTTGTTTCAAACCTTGCAAAAGATTCCTGGAATGCGTATTTAGTGCACCTGACAATGCAATATTATGATAGTTTCAACATTTGATCTTTAAGTCCTGATGAAGCAGGGGCATTGCCTACCTTACCCATGAGGCGTCGGTTATTTCCATCAGTAAAATACAACCGAAAACATTTTGTTTTGCTTTTTTTGGACCACTTAAACTTAATCGTTGAACTCAAACTTAAAATGTTCATAAAAAAAAATTAAACAATTGTTGTCTAAATTTTCTAGTAACCGAATTTATAAATTTTTCCAAACGTAAAACTATTTCTGTTCAATTTCTCAGTCAATTCCACAAAATTTTTTCCACTGAATTCCTATGATATGCTATATGACTCATACCGATTTAAGTTCTACTTAAATGCTTCTTGGCTACTTTGTGTAAGGCATAAACTGTCACGTAATATTTTATGTGAAACTTCAATCTCTATGAGTCGTATCAGCAAAAGGTCCATACAAATTCTGTTTTCTGGTGAGAAATCATGTAAGACAGATAGGAGTGCAATTTCCAACATTTGCAGCAGTGGTTGCCATTTAACGGCCGTATTTCATCACCTCCATTCCCGTTGGCGTTTGTCGTAAACTTAAAAAAAAAAATTTTGATCGGAATTTTATTTTTTTAAATTTATTTTATTTTTATTTTTCAACTTTGAATAATACATTCAAAAAATGATCTAGTTTAACGCGGATTGAAGGCCAAAGCCTGGACCTTTCGGCTCTTCTGTTAATGATGTAAGATTTCCTTTTGGCTCAGAGGCGAAACGTCCGTTCCTGGGGCCTGGCTTGGATATTCTTCCTGCTTTACAATCTTCGAGGATATTCTCCATGTCTTTGGCTGTTAAATCTTCCTGAAATAAGTTATAAACGGTCAGAAAAGTTGAATTATACATTTAGAAGGTGGGACTTGATGTCCCATATTATAGGTACTTATTCTATATTCATTCAATTTAATGTTAAATCGTGTGGGAGACAAAATATGGCACATAAAGTGGGCGTGGCGTAAAACAATCTTAAGATAAAGTGTAGCTTACGGTGAGAGTCTAAAAACTCAGATACTATTCTCACACAGCCCGAAACTGCAAACAAATTTAAAGGATTTAATTTTGACAGCAACTGATGTCAATCAACTTCCTATTGAAATGATTAACAATAGTTGGCCCAACAGCTCCGCGAAGGCACCCTAGGCCTAGCTTCTCACAACCATTCGTCTTGTGTGAGTTTTTATTTTTGGGACGAATGGAAGGGACCTACAATTTTATGCCGAGTTCGAACGGCTGAATTGAGAAGCTTTTTCTGGACAATTCCACTCATAGGTGGCTCAGTGGAAAAAAAACTTAAGATGCACCTAATTTGTGTTTTTCGGGGACCGAACCTGGGACCCCTTGCACAGTAGCCCAGCACACTAATCACTGAGCCACAGCGCTTACGACGATTTAAAACACGCCAATTTGAAATTGAAAAGTAAGTAAGTTTTTTCGTCGTTAAAGGTTTTCGTTAAACGCCTTGTAGATCCCATTAGTGTACGCCGTACGTCATGTGAACGACCCAAAGATGCGGAACTACTTAAAATGGGATTAATGGACACTATGATATTGATGGTAACGAAAGGGTCGGCGAAAACGGAGCCGAGCTTCCACAAAATGAAATCATTGAGAGCTACTACCAATGGGAGTCAGGAGAAACCATCAATAAGGCGGACCTAAGATGGTCACATTATAGAAAAGGGCACATTGTCTCAAAGGCCTTGTGGCCTGAATTAGATCGGAAAAAAATGTGAACAATTGTTAAAACTCAGCAGGTCAAAGTACGAATGGCGATAGGTGTACTCTGGCTCTGGGCATTGCCTTCTGAGGAAGCATGCTAGGATTTAACGAAAACGGATGGCTGCAAATATTGTGAGGACTAGGACTCACATGTCGCAGAGGATATTACTCATCTTCTCTGTGAATGTCAAGCTATTGGTCGAAACAGAAGTAAGCACCTCGGAAGGCACTTCTTCGACAATTTAGAGATTGGTTTCTACAAAATTAAAACCGTTTTTAGGTTATGTAGGGAAAGTAAGTGCGCAAATTGGTTTAGGTTTTGACCGTTTGGTGTATTATTGCTAAACCATGCTTCCCTGGTTGTTACCTCCGTGGAGACTTTTTTGTTGAAGCATAATATCTTTGGTAATCGGTCTGTAATATTTAACTCTTCCGCTTGTGTCAAACTTGCTGAGCTGCGTATTGCCACTTCTTTTATAAAGGTGTTGAGGGGGTGTTAGTCATATTAAGGTTTCTATAGCCGCAGTGGGGCAGGTACGCATGGCTCCGGAAGCGCTTAGGCACGCAAGCCGTTGGCTTATTTATGGCTGTTTTTTGGGTGGCTTTGTTCAACCATACTAGGAGTATTTTATAATGGGCCTGACCATGACTGTGTAGATCCAATGTGTGATCTTAGGATCTGGGCATGCCCAGAAAGCTTTGGTTGCTTTTTGAATTTTGTTGTTTAAGTGGGAGTTCCAGCTTAGTTTCTGTGTTATTGATCGAAATTTGGTTTAGACTTAAATTGCTTCTTTTGATAAAAAGAACTATGCTAGCCTTGCTAAATATTTTCTTTTCTACACCAATCTAGGACTATCTTAAGACCAAGAGCGTTTTGCATACGTGTTGTGACATCATTTGGTTCTTTGCCCCTAATGATGATGACTAGGTCATCGGTGAGAGTACTCCCCCCTGAGGGCAGCCTTTTACGGCTGTTACTGATACTGAGGTCAGTGCTGACAAAACAGTTATTTTCCGACTTTCAAGCATCGCTTTGATCTATTTAATGGTAGGATGAGAGTCAAAGCATTTGATATGGAATCATATTCAGTGTTGTCAAAAGCACCCTCTATGACAAGGGTTTTTTGGTCATATTTAACCAATCTCTAATGTGCACGTCTATTATTCTTTCCATTATTTTCAGAAAAAACGATGTTAAGCTTATTGGACGGTGCGATTTAGGTAGTTCGATTGGTTTGCCTAGTTTGGGGATAAATACCACGTGTACCTCCCTCCAATTGAAACTGAACCTAAATCATGGTGGATATGAAAAATGTCCAAGACCTTTTAAATAAGAGCAGGAAAGATACCGTCTGTACCTGGTGTCTTGTATGGTTTAAATGAAGTTTTGAAATCGCCCATTTTACCTTATCCGGATTGAAGAGTTTGCCGGATAAACTGTTAATTATTTTTAAGTTTCTAGGGAATGAGTCGTCGGTCATGTGTTCTTGAAACTCACTCGTGATAGTGGAGACGGGGCAATGAACCTGAAGAAGGGTACTCAACGTTTCCTCCCGGTCGCGTGTGATTGTACCATCAAATTTGACTAACTAGCAATAACATGCAGTTAGTTTCTTTCTTTCGAAAGTGCCTAACTATTTTCTCAGACATCTATTTCTTAAAAAAAATGACACCGAGTCCTTCATTGAGCAGTAAAAATGCAATTCTGATCTCTTTATGATTTGTAAAGACCGGTCGAGCTTTACTGCGAGAATCACTGATGTTGCGCTTTTATTTTTCTGTGGCCAGCTGCCAGGGCCAGAGTTTGGCTCTTAAGATTTATCTTATCCGAAAACACTCTCAGATATCTAATACGTAGGTACTTGACTGAAGTTTACGTATGTGTTAGGTATAATTAAAATTGAAATTTATGTACTATTTTCTGCTTGTAAATTGAAGACGCGTTATACAAACATAAACATTTTAAATTAAAGTACTTACGTAGTAGTCGTCGTTAACAGCAACCATTGGCGCGTTTACACAAGCTCCCAAGCATTCGACTTCGGACAAAGTAAATTTTCTATCTTTTGTAGTTTCTCCAACTTCGATTCCCAGTTTTTTCTAAAATTTCATTTCAATTTAATTCATTAAAAGCAATCAGAAAAGTTATCTTTTTTTCTAAAGTACCTTGCAAACATTTAAAATATCATCAGAACCACGCAACCAGCAAGGGGTTGTGGTGCACACTTGTAAATGGTATTGACCGGTTGGTTGCCTCATAAACATGGTGTAAAATGTAGCCACTTCATATACTCGCATGTTAGGCAAGTCAAGAATTTCAGCGACCTTGTGCATCGCTGAAATTGGTAACCAACCATGCTGACGCTGTGCCAAGTCAAGCAGGGGAATCATTGCTCCACGTTTGTGTCCCTCGGGATAGATGCTAAGAATTGCATTAACACGCTAAAAAACAGAATTACTATTGGATTATGAAATATACTTATTGACTTTAAAGGAATACCTTTTTGTTGTCCTCATTGAATTCAAATACAATATCAGGATTATCCTCTGGTGTATCGCGATGAACAAACAAGTGATCGCTTTTGTTCACAGCTGAAGTGGTAATAGCTCTGATTCCAGATCGCTGTAAAATAAAGAAAATAGGCACTTGTATAGAAAATTGTTTGTTATTGTAAATGGTATGCGACTGTATAGCAGGATTTCAATTACATAACCCGGGAATTTGCGGCGGAAAACGCTGAATATTTCTTGTAGAAAAAACTTACGAGTATATTCAAACTTTTAGTTGCACAGCTTGTAATCATTTTGATTTATTCCAATCGCTAATTAATTAGAATTTTCTAAATTAATATTTTGAGAAAATCTCTGCCTTTCCTCGGTCGGAATCTTCGACGAAACTCAAATTGTCAAAAGTGACAATTCCATATGACGTTTTACTTTTAATTCTTTGCCTGCGTTCAGGTGGTACAGTAGCTACTACCACAAATGAGATGGGATATTTTAATATGTAGGAGAGCATTGGGTATAGTATATCCCTTGTACTTAATTTATTTTCTTGACCCGGCAACTAGCAATAAATAAATTATCCTGTTTAGCTAAATATTGTTTGACGAGTGTTTAAAATGTCAAATTACAGAAATCTCCAGCTTCTCGCTTTCTCTCTTAGCAGTTTCCAGCAAGATTCACGTCGGTTTTTTGTTCAGTCATGTCTTAAAACAAATGCTTCGAAAATTTTTTCAAAATTAAAAGATCCAATATTATTTTAATATTACCGCATGACAAAAGAACCTTGAATACACCGTACGAGTATGTATATCGAAAAATCAAAATAAAATAAAAAACCTAAACAACACGCTTGAAAGCTGGTTACCGCCGCGCCGTCAACAATAATTAAAAATGCATTAGGCTACGTCCATAGTGAAACCAGCTTCTCGCTTTCTCACCCTAGAAAGCTGGTTACCGGCGTCAACAAGAATTAAAAATGCATTCCGGTAAAAGCTGGTAAGCGAGAAGCTGGTTCACTATGGACGTAGCCTTAGGGTACGTCCATAGCTTCTCGCATCTCGCTTTATCGCTTTAGATCCATAGTGAACTTGCTTCCTTCTTTAGCTTTAAAGGAATACCTTTTTAGCTTTTATCGTACGGTATGTTTTGAAGATTTATTGTCATGCGGCAATATTATACAATTATTGTATTTGTATCCATGAACTCGACTGAAGGAAAAACCGGCGTCACCGGCGCATTGTTCGCTATGATCATCACCTGCTAGAATCACGCTGGTTCTGAGTATCGGCGTGAATCTCGCCGGGGTTAAGCGAGAAAGCGAGAAGCTGGTTCACTATGGGCGTACCCTATGGTTAAAGCCGGAAGTGGGTTCATAATGAACGCGCCGTAGGCCCTGGAAACTTGGTACCTATGTACATAATATGAACTGCTAATTCTGTAATTCATTATGAAAAACAAAAAGAAACATTAAAAACAGTTCCATAATTTTCTTAAGAAAAAAAAAAAAAATATTTTGAGGCAATGGATCTTTATCTTTAAGCGAAGAAACCCAATTAATAAAATAACTTAAACTTTATAGGCTGCATTTTGTGAAAGATGACTTCATAAATATTCACCCCTATTCCCGTTGGCGTTTGTCGTATACGACCCATGTTTTGTGTCGTTGTAAAACTATGTTTTTTTTTAAACTTTTGTTAACAATTTTATTTCCTATTCTATGTGTTCACCACCATTTCAATTCATTTGTCTAAAAAAAAAAAAATTACAACCTAAAAAACGAAGTGAAATACGAGTCGTTTACAACAAACGCCAACGGGAATAGGGGTGATTATTGAATATTGTAACATTCGGCTGGGATTCGAAAAGATAAAACACTATTCTGTTTACTAAACTTTAATAAATCACTTTTATTACAAGAAAATATCACTTAAAATCAACTTTTCCACTTATTACAATCTTTCCACTTATTTTATATCACTACCGATACTATTCGAACTTTACACGTTTTAAAAACAAACTGCAGTCTCGTCGGATTTCGCAACCCTTTTTATACTCCCCACTAAAGCTTCTCGAATATTCTATACTCCAACCGGAACAATCGAGAATGTACTAGTTACGGTTTAGACCATTCACTATTCGTTGAGATTCGAAGTTTCGATGAATAAGTTCGTCTACTTTCCATTAAATGGCGCTGTGGTCAATAAGTAGTATTTTTCAATCCACACTACAATATGAAATGGGAAGGTAAGCTGGCATTATAAATACAGTTGCTTTTATGTAATGTACTTTCTTTGGTAGGTTTTGCAGTCTGCAGCTTATGGGTGATCTTTCAAAGCCAGTTGAAGCTATGATGATAGACATTAACGAACCTATTTGAAACGCTATTGATTTAACTGGAATATATTGAAAACTAAATACTAATGGCGACAAATAAAAGATGGAGCAAGCTCGACTCCTGTTGCATAACCAGGAAAATGTGGCCAATCTATAACAAACAGAAAACTGGAAATATCTTACAATTGAACAAGAAATCAAAGTATTGCTTCAATTTGCTTGACATGTCGTCTTAAATTTTGAATTAACGACACGTAAATTCTAATAAGAAAACGTCAATAAGGAAAAACAATAATTTATTTCATCAAAGCGTGTACTACAGCTTTAGCGTTGATAGCTTTCAAATCAGTATATGTCTGCCCAGTTCCAACAAAAACGATCGGCTGCCCGGTAATGTACGTCATAGAAATGGCTGCGCCGACCTTATCATCGATTGTATCGAATTTTGTAAGTACGATCCCATCAATTATGTGCGGATTCTCATTGGCAGAGTAATCGGCCAAAGCTTGATTGAACTTGACCAGCTGATCCACTGCTTCATTTCCGACCAATGCTTCGCCAACAAACAGTACAAGATCCGGATCATTTACCTTAATGAGTTTGGCCAGTGCACGCATTAGTGGCTCATTATCTTGCATTCTTCCAGCTGTGTCGACAAGCACTATATCGATACCCGTATCATTGGCATATTTGATTGCTTCCATTGCAATACCAGCCGCATCCTTGCCATAGCCCTTCTCATACAATTGAACCATTGTACGATTGTTGTGCCTTTGCGGCGGATGTAATGCATTCAAGTGACGTGTGTGCGTTCTCAGCTGCTCTACGGCGCCTGCTCGGAAAGTATCACATGCTGCAATCAATACGCTGAAATCGTTTTCAATCAGCCAGAAACAGATTTTCGCCAAATTTGTTGATTTTCCTACGCCATTGACACCACAAAAAGCCATAACGAATGGTCGGTTGGCCCGCTTAGCCTCTAGGGCATCTCTTATGATGTCAACTCTTCGTTTTGGCGATAATATCTGCACTAACGATTGCGTTAGAGCGGTTTTAACAGATGTTGCGACCGATTCAAAGGTTCCCAACACCTTTCCTTCAAGTTTCGATGCAACGGAGTCGCATAGCTTTTGTGCAATATCTGATGCAACGTTCTTTGCAATCAGATGATCTTTTAGCTTATCTAATGCAGGCTCCACATCAGCACGTGTTAGATTCTTTGAGCCCACAATACCTCGGAATAAAGAAAATACTCCGGATCCGGATTTCGGTTTCTTATTATTTTTGCCCTGCGAATGGGAGATTTCTTGAACGTTGTCCTCTTCGAAGTCGTCTTCACTTTCTGCTTCCAAGTCCTGAATGCCACCCTTCATAGAACCAATCATCTGTAAATGGAAACAAAATGTTTAAATGTTGTAGGTTAGCGACAGTAACAATATTATTTTTTTTTAGATTTATAGGGCAATAAGGGAAGAATCGGTAAGTCAATGAAAAACTAAAACCCCTCCCAGTACTAAAACGGGTTGGTGCAGCTATATATGTGGTCACATTGAAAACGGATGCTAAGTTCTCATAGGACTTATGCACCAAATCATTAGCTAAGCATACAAGAGCATACTCGTTGAATCAATTGCTCTACGAATCAGACAGCTCTATCCAATCAGACAGCTCCCCAGAGCTTTCCTTAACTTCACCTATTGACTTTTCGCTAGGTATGCTGCCACGAAAGGTACTAAGTAATTTTAAGCCATCCTGTTTAGCCACAGGAAACAATCTCATGACAATCTGAAGTGAAGTCGACAAGGATTTAGTACTGTTCAGTACACATTTCTATGAAAAATTATACAACAAAATGTGATATGTCGAGAGATCGTGTTCGCCTTTGACCGAAACGTTTTTTACGTCTCCCGAAAAGTCCAACGAATCAATAAAGTCTTATTACATTAAAGACATATTCAGATATCCAATGGCAAGAAAATAAAGCGCATTTCAAATTATTTGGCGAAAGCGCGAACCAAAGGACGATCATCAAAAGTACGCGATTGAAACTAATAAATCGATGTGTAAAAATGTAACTCGAATGTGATGATCTAACTGGCTACACGTCTGATTTAAACATTTGTTGGGGTAGAAAGAATTATTATAAACTCAAAGAAACTCTGGGTTAGCGCATAACTGCGAATTATTTGATCTACAATTAGCAGAATATGGAGCAATCGCTTATACTGTATTAGTGCACCTACCATAATTATAATTATGTAATGTATGGGCAGACGATGACTCTCAATGATTACCTCAACACTCCTTATGCAATTAGCATTTGAGTGATTAATTTTAAATAATTTGGTCTAGCGTCACAAGCTTTCAATTACGATGTATAGTAAATACATATATAATAACATTCAATAGATCTTACTCCAACAGACTCCTGCGATAGTTCCAATTTCCTTTCGTCAGGGCTATCCTTGGACCTGTCCAAGTTAGTCATATCCTTGGCATCACCGCCCAGCTCCCATTTCCTTGGTTTCTTTCCAGCCTTTTCATTTTCCTTTGGAGTTCTTTTCTTCTCTTCTTGTGGACTTTTTTTGCCTGCCATTTTTTCCATTAATTTCTTTCTATTCTCTTGAATGATTTCCTCTCGAGATTTTTGATTTCCAAATTGTTGTTGTTGCTGCTTCTCTACTATTTGTACCTTTTTGCCAGGCGGCTTAGCATTGGGGCCAGACTCAATCATTGATGCAACTGTTTTCTTCGACTTTGCCGATTCATCAAAGCTACGCATTGGTTTTGGAACTTTTTCTTGCATTTTACCCCAAGATTCGGAATCTGCCAGTATACGTTGAAATTCGGCCGAGAAATCAAAATCAAAGTTCAGCTTCTCATTGGATGCAAGTTCATTTTTGTATTTGTCCCTAAACTCTAAATGCGCATCGTTTAGAAATTTGTCCAGATATGACATTTGGACGATCTTTTGGAAAGCCACAACCAAAACAATGTCCAGTTCATTGTCCAACTTGTAACGCAGTGCCAAATTACTGTGTTCAAAGTCTTTGTCTCCAATTGTTCGTTCCTGTAAAAACCCAAGAAAGTGAGTACACGTTTAGTTAACAAATTATTACTGTATGCAAATTTCTTAATACACGTACTTGCAGAATGATTCCACGTATTAGGCTATTGATGGGAGATGTAAATATCTGGTCTGTGGCTCGGAAACACCACAAAACAATACCTCCCTTTGTGAATATGGTAAACAAATCTAACATTTTGGAATAATAGTTATTTAGATATCTAATGGGTACTTAACAAGAATAAAAAAACAATAACAATATAAAACGATTTAAATATAATCTTCAGCAACAAAATTTCGCAGCCAACAACTGACACGATGGCAATGAATTTTTTGACGGGTCAGTAGTGTTCATGTTGTGTGGTAAAATTTCCCTGATCTAATTTGACAGTAGAATGTTATTCTTTTAAGTTCTGTTCGTATGTTGATCAATGCTTAAAAATGAATCTAGTCCGTCGTGGCGACGTCAATTCGATTTCGAAGCTGCTCATTTATTTGCGAGAGTTAAGGGTAGATATGAATTTTGTCTCGAAAGACAAATATACAAAATACTAGCTAGAAAAAAAGAATTCATTAACCCCCAGTTTCACAGTGGAGATCGTGCTGGCTGGATACGCTTGTTGGTTGAATCGCAGGTCCATCCCGGAGTGTATAGCGCCACCGCCTTAGGCTACGTCCATAGTGAACCAGCTTCTCGCTTACCAGCTTTTACCGGAATGCATTTTTAATTCTTGTTGACGCCGGTAACCAGCTTTTTAGGGTGAGAAAGCGAGAAGCTGGTTTCACTATGGACGTAGCCTTAAGTTAGCTTCTCGCTTTATAGCTTTCCAGCCGCTGGTTCACGCTGGTTAAAAATGAAGCTGGCAATGGATGGGCCCGTCCATAGTGAACCAGTTTCCAGCTTTAACAAGCTTAAACCAGCTTTTACCGGAATGAATTTTTAATTCTTGTTGACTCCGGTAACCAGTTTTCAAGTGTGTTCTTTAGGTTTTTTTTATTCTATTTTGATTTTTCGATTTACTCGTACGGGGGTATTCAAGGTTATTTTGTAATACGGAAATATTAAAATATTTTTTTCTGGATAATCTTTCAATTTTTTTTTAAGCACTTGATTGTTGATGACTGAAGAAAAAACCGGCGAGATGTTCACTATGACCATCACCTGCTAAAATCACGCTGGCTCTAAGTACCGGTGCGAATCTTGCCGGAAAGCTGGTAAGAGAGAAAGCGGGAAGCTGGTTCACTATGGACGTACCGTTAGTTAGATAGGATATTACTTCCAGCAAATTACTGGGCGAAAGAATTTTGCTAGGCTAGACGAATGAATGCAATTAAAGTTACATTTTATTTATAGATATTTTCGAAATAAGTGTAACTCAGAGATACACAATTTTTGTACGTTTAAGCCATCTCACTTCAACTTGGGAAAACATGTAGTAACATTTGATGCAAAGTGAAAAGACTATTTTTTTGTGTTGCCGAAAAGTAAATAAGGATAAGGTTTTTCAATGGGAATCCTTTCAAAGCGATAAATTTGAGTTCAAAGAATAGCAGACAAGGAAAAAAGAAAGCGCAATGAAAATAATCACAATTTGAAGGAAGTTATTTTCAACGAACAGATGTTTTCTGTGACACTTATATATCAGAACTATGTCAAAAAATGTCAAAAAAGCTAGGATTTTAGCTAATGTTTGAAGAGAAAAATTTAGTTTCGCTTGAGCAGCGTACTAATCTTTACCCAGGAACATTAAGGCCCTCCGCATACGATCGTACAAAAAAAAAAAGGAACTACTACCTATAACGATTTAGCTTTTTTGAGATTAATTTTCGTCTTTATGTATTGATATTGTTACATTCGGCTGGGATTCGAAAAGATAAAACACTATTCTATTTACTAAACTTTAATAAATCACTTTTATTACAAGACAATATCACTTAAAATCAACTTTTCCGCTCATTTCAATCTTTTCCACTTATTACAATCTTTTCCACTTATTTTAAATCACTACCGATACTATTCCAACTTTGCTTTACACGGTTTAAAGATAAACTGTCCCCTCGTCGGATTTCGCAACCCTTTTTATACTCCCCACTAAAGCTTCTCGAATATTCTATACTCCAACCGGAACAATCGAGAATGTACTAGTTTCGTTTTAGACCATTCACCATTCGTTGAGTTTGGAAGATTCGAAGTTCCGTTGAATAAGTTCGTCTACTTTCCATTAGATGGCGTTGTGGTCAATAAGTAGTACTTTTCAATCCACACTACAATATCCCCCTCTTAAACTTGTTCGTCCCGAACAAATGCGCCAACATTTTCCCCAATGTAACGATGACGACGATCCACATGGACAACTTTGAGTTTGTCTCTTCCACGTTGGATTCGATAGACCACGTAGTTGATTCGGTTGACTCTCAGATGCCTCCTCATTATAACGCCTAGTACTGCAGTGCGAACAACTGGCCTGCCTGGGTGGAGCTCTGCACTGTCGCTGTAGATGTCCTATCTTGCTGCAATTCCAGCAGCGGATCAGTCCCCTGCGAGCACTGTTTCGTTCTATGATGTCTGCCCTTTGGCACGAGCATTCGACGGTTGTAATTTCTCTCACGCGATGAAACCCTTGTGATGCTTGGTCAGCAGCTTTCATTACTAAGGCAAATGCCAGTGCCTCAGGGAGAGTTTTCTTTCCAGCCATTCGTAGAGCTAGTTGCAGCTGCCTGTCCTCTATGGCTTGGATAAACGCCTCTACAGCCATTTCGTTGATGACATCCTCGCCGGCATTGGGATACGACAAATGCGCTAGCCGTGCGATATCCGCTTGCAACTGCTGGAGCGTTTCTCCCCGCTTCTGGATTCTACTGCGTAGTTGTACCCTATACACCTGCTGCATATGGTCATCACCAAACCGCCTTTCGATAGCCTTAACCAATGCGTCGTAGTTGCGTTGTTTTTCTTCGGAAATAGTTTGAAGCAACTCTGCAGCTGTACCTCGCAGTGCTAGCGTTAGTGCAATCCACTTTTCCTCGTCGTCCCAGCTGTTGATCACTGCAGCTGCCTCGAACTGCCTCTTAAAAATTCGCCATGATGTTTGATGACCATCAAAAACAGGCGGTTGCAACTCCCTCCTTCTTGGGCAATCAGCAGAATATTCTCGGGCTTTCTGTTTCTGGACTTTATCCAGTTCTTTAGCCAAGTTCTCAAGGTTTGTTTCATGTTTTTGTAATGTTTGATTGATCCCGTCAAACTTTGTTTCTACCTTTTCAAGTTGTGTCTCATGCTGGTTTAGTTTGTTATCAATCGCGCTGAATTTTACTTCTAGAGCATTCTTAAACTCTTCCACGGCATCTTTGTGTGCAGCGACAATGGAATTCTTCTGTTCATCTAGAAAATTTGTCTGTCCTTCTAGAGAATTCTTCAGTTCTGCGAATTTAGATTCAATAAAATTGCTCTGGTCTGCCAACTTAGATTCGATAGAGTTCTTCATTTCTTCCAGATCATATTTCTGTTGTTCGAACTTGGCAAGAAGCAATGCCATCATAGCAGCCATGTCAACGCCTGTACTTACTTGTTCTTCTGCCACTTCGAATAGCATGGATTTTGGATCTCCTCCCTCGCTTTCGACAGCTTCCTGCAGACGAAGTATGAGGTCACTTTTTCCCCCAGCTGTGGAGAGGTTCCGTTTTTCCATCTCAGTTTTTAGCTGAGGTATGCTGAGTTGTAGTAATGCCAACGTACGAACCATTTTTACTAATTCACTATTTTTTTTTCTTTTTTTTTTTTTCACTTTTTTTTTCCTTCTATTTCTATTTTCTTAATCTTTACTACACTTTGTAAGAATTCAAATTCACTTCACTTTATTTATTTTCTTTTAATTCACAATTTAGTTCACTGTTTTTCTTTTCACAACACTTCGCACAGAATAAGTTTTATCCCACTTCTGACACCAATGTTACATTCGGCTGGGATTCGAAAAGATAAAACACTATTCTGTTTACTAAACTTTAATAAATCACTTTTATTACAAGACAATATCACTTAAAATCAACTTTTCCGCTCATTTCAATCTTTTCCACTTATTACAATCTTTTCCACTTATTTTAAATCACTACCGATACTATTCCAACTTTGCTTTACACGGTTTAAAGATAAACTGTCCCCTCGTCGGATTTCGCAACCCTTTTTATACTCCCCACTAAAGCTTCTCGAATATTCTATACTCCAACCGGAACAATCGAGAATGTACTAGTTTCGTTTTAGACCATTCACCATTCGTTGAGTTTGGAAGATTCGAAGTTCCGTTGAATAAGTTCGTCTACTTTCCATTAGATGGCGTTGTACTTTTCAATCCACACTACAATATTGTAGTGTGGATTGAAAAGTACTACTTATTGACCACAACGCCATCTAATGGAAAGTAGACGAACTACAATATTGTAGTGTGGATTGAAAAGTACTACTTATTGACCACAACGCCATCTAATGGAAAGTAGACGAACTTATTCAACGGAACTTCGAATCGTCGAAACTCAACGAATGGTGAATGGTCTAAAACGAAACTAGTACATTCTCGATTGTTCCGGTTGGAGTATAGAATATTCGAGAAGCTTTAGTGGGGAGTATAAAAAGGGTTGCGAAATCCGACGAGAGGACAGTTTATTTTTAAACCGTGTAAAGCAAAGTTCGAATAGTATCGGTAGTGATTTAAAATAAGTGGAAAAGATTGTAATAAGTGGAAAAGATTGAAATAAGCGGAAAAGTTGATTTTAAGTGATATTGTCTTGTAATAAAAAGTGATTTATTAAAGTTTAGTAAACAGAATAGTGTTTTATCTTTTCGAATCCAAGCCGAATGTTACAATAGTTACTTTAAATGAGCTAAGTATAAAAATCTCCTTGTCACAGCGGTTTGAATTTATCCGAGGATAATTATTATGCGTGGCGTTGTGTGCGGACAGGAAGTTCTTAATTATTGACTGCCATCACCAAATAGACGATTACTAATGAGTCGCTCCGTAGTCCGTGTGCGGAATAAAAAATCCGTTCCAACATTACAAATTCGTAAAAATAAATAAATAAATAAATAAAATAAAAATAAAAAAGCCGTTCCATCATTTCACAGCAAACATATATCAGAGGAGATAGCCGGTGAACGAAATATTTTTCCGGTGAACTCGAAGTGAATGAAATGCGAATTGTAACTTTTATTTGGTGATTAATTTAGCTGTACTCGCTGCATCTGAATATATTTTACGATTAATGCCCAAAACACACGTGCAGAATTCACTGCGCAGCAGGATTAGAATACACATGTTCTTATGTGGTGAAACAAATGTAAATTCTGCAGCCACCGCAGCACTGCAACATGTCTCTATTTCTAAATCCACTGCATAGCACGCAGTGAATTAAATTAAGTAGACTTGGCAGCATCGAATTTTTAAATTCAGCTACTGATGCCTACGAGGAAAAGAGAGACGGGAATTATTTGTCGTCTTTGTTTCACTCACATATTTTTCCCCTCATTGACAGCAACCGCTGCAAATTGAATTCTGCACATGTGTTTCATCTGCAGTACTGCATGCAGTGAAGCATTCAGAATTTCTGCACATGTGTTTTGGGCATAAGATTATCAATTTTTTTTAATTTTCTATTTCAAAACTAGAACTTGGCATCACTTTCGTGGAGAGATTTTATGGTCTCTCTCTCGTCTCTCCAGTCTCCACTCATCCATTTACTTCTTCTCAGTATTTAATTGGCCGTCTGTTTCATATGTCGTTGGTCGCGTTTATTTCATGTTTTCCTGCTGAAATATTACAAAAATGCTTCTATAAAAAGTGTGAAAGTGCTCCAAATAACAAAATTCTCATGTTTAGTGTATAGTTCGTCCAATTACTTTTTAAATATTGCTGAAATTTATCCAAATGCAGTGAAAAAAAGTAAAAAAAAATTGAATAAAAAGGGTCCATTTCAAGTCCAGTTTCTATTGCATTGCACTACATAATCCAATGCAGACGTGCTCTTTACATAACCCCAGAGAGGAACTACGCTAAGTGTTTTTTTTTTCTTCCCATCCCATCCTTTCCTTATATACTATTGTGTTCATTCATTCATATATTGCGCTTCTGTGACGGCCCACGTACGAATACTATTCGAGACGATCGACCCAACCAAACCTGCTACTTGTGCACGTACTTATGCGTGCGTTTCTGTGTGTGCGATTAGTGGTCTTCTCCCGCGAGATTGAATGAGTAATGCTAGATACTAGAGTTAGAGCACCACCGCCGCGGTACTATAGACGGTACATTTCCTACGGTTACGGGATTGAGTAGCGAAAAATGATATAAAACAAAAACTGTGTTTATTAATTATCCAGCACATAACAGGCAGCTCTCGCGCATTGGCCACAACCACGACCACAGACAGCGAACTTTGGAAATGTGTGGACTTTCCATGGAAGCAGTCTGCGTCGATTTAGAAAGCTATTCGACATAGTAAATTATGATACGGTGCTAGGAACTATCAACTCAAGCAAAGACCACTGGCTTGTATAGGGTATACACAAACCCAACGACAGACGAAGCTCGAAAATAGCGAACGAAGACCCCAATAGGAATTGAAAACAAGTAAAAAGGAAGCAAGGAGACCCAACATTAAAAGGAAAAAAAAAAACGACAAATTTCTATACGAATTATTGGATACTGCAATGGAAACGACAATGATCAAAACTGAAACAGCAGCTGCTGCGGAGGATGCGACAACTCTGTGCATTTGGGGAAAATTCAGCAGTCCACCGCGGCGGGACAGTGTTGCATCGAATGAGTTCTTTAAGTTTATTACAAGATTCTCAGGTGAGTGTGCTTGAAAAGTATTTCTAACAAATACATTTTGTGTCGTGTGCCTGCCGGCATATGCAGTTAGTATTGGTTGGAGGATTGCCAACGTAATTCCTCCTGCATTCATATCTTTCGAAACGGTAAGGAATAACGACGTCGGCGACGAGGGTTTGTTGTGTGCTGTTGTGGTGGTTAATTGAAGAACGGCAAGAAAAAGGAACATCTGTTCCTTTTTTTTTTACCTACGCCTACCATCTGCCTCGCCGCGCCGTCATTGTCATTCGAGTCTACTTCCTTGTAAAATAAAGCAGCCCATATATGAGTACACGTTCTTTTCCAAGTTTATTGCTTTGGGAAGAAAATTCAAGGGCAACTCGTGGGAGCAAACATTTTTTGGATAATATTGGTTTCGTATAAATTAATTTGATTTGGTGACAAGTGGATATTGTGTGATGTCACGGTGCCTACTTATTTGTTATTGACCTTAAATAGTTTAACATAATGTTCTGAGTAGACATGTTGAACACTTTACATATTACAGGTGCAAGTTGGTGGTGCATAGTTTTTGATTACTATGGATGGAGTTCCGTCGGGTCGGGTTACCTTTTTCGAAATCTGTCGTCGATGATTCCACCGTCGGAATAGATTGCGGCTCCTATATTGTAGAGTGAAATCGCCGAAAATATGAAATCCAGGCCAAAATATCCGCCTCAACTTTAGGTGGCGATCCGTTTTCCTTCACTAAGGTGGAAAGGAAGAACAGCCAAAGTTACTGCTTATGCTTATTGCCTTTGCCATAGACCAGAAGGTGCGTGAACTATGTAGACGTACAAGGTATATAATCTGTTGCACATATTTCGGAAATTTAAAAAAAGTGGGTTCCGATGGTTGTGATATCTTTGAGTGCTTTGTTCTTCTCTGCGCTGGACTGCGCTTGAGTGCTTAAATTGTTTTATGTTTTGTCGGAATGTGGAATATAAAGGACCATACCGAGTTAAATTATTTCAGTCAAAGCTTCCGATAACATAAACATTTATGCCTGTCTCCCGAAAGCCCATGGCTACGATATAAATATGCCAATGGTTTTGTAATTAAATCTGCCAGCATTCATTTTGTGGTCCAGTAAATACCTTCATTTAACTGTTTGCCCTTTGCTTAGGATTGACAACTTCCAGTGTTAGACTGGACATAATTACATAGTCAGTGTGGCGATTGGCACTTCCAATTAGTGAAGCAAATCTGTGTTCATATCGGTTGCTATGTTTAAATGCCGCTTCGCTCGCAATAAGAGAAAAAAGGTAAACAACTGTATGCCTGAGTCAAAATAGAAAGCTAAAGGATCAACTAATCTACAATTTGATGCTTTTACACAAATAATTTTTATTTCATTTCAAGCAAAGGAATAGATAAGTTCCTTTTTAAAATTCGAAACTATTTTGACAGAGTTCGCAGTCAAGAAATGTTCGATTTGTTAACCTCGGCAAGCCGATATCTCCAAACTCCTACACAAACTGACTACCTTAAGCCTGGGGACTAATCAAAACTTTGGACAATCATCTACTGAAACAGCTAGATACTTTTTAACGACGTTTTTCGTGCTGCTAGTTTGTTTGCATTCCAAGCTTGCATCACTCTGAAGACATTGAAGTTTAGTTTTAATATTGGCGAAGAGTTATGCCATGACAAAGTAGGGCTACTGTCTCAGGACTAAGGATCCAAAGAGATTATATTCTATTATCGTTTACAAAATCATCATCAACACGACTGTTCTTGAAATAGATGAAAACTTCAACTCGTGAGTTTGCCGCTGCCCGGAAAGCTTTTCCGAAATTGAGAAAAACTGAATTCCTAGTGATGCACTTTAAAGGCAATCGCATCAAATGCCAATGTCTATTCAGAAATACTATCTAGAGCAGCCTGAGGCAGACACGTTTCACCTAACAAGGAAAACACAAATGATTCAGATTCTCAGACTAAGGAATAAGACGGAATGAAGGTTTAAATCAAACATCGAGTAAAGTGCCTCTAGGCAGATGTGGAGGTTCGTTTACTGATGAGCCCACCCACCACGTGGAGGGAAATGCATTTCGGAGCACAGGCCACTTAAATGTTCAATAATGTACCTCCGAATTTTGTTTATGCAAGCTACTTACAATTGCGAGAGACGATTGTCCGTACAAAAGCTGTGGCTTCGTTCTCTCCTGAAACAAGAGCTATTGCAACTGATGGAACCCATTGATTATTCTTAACGCAGACTATAGGATCTTATCAAGAATGCAGGAGAATAACAGGAATGTGCTGAAACTTTTCCAATTTTTTAGAAATTGGTGATTCCATAACTTCAGTTATATTTTATACTAGTGTGTAATTGGACAGTTTTTATAAAAATGTGTCTTTGAAAATAAAAAAACTCTAGCTTATATTATTACTACATATTATTCTAGGTGGCATTTATATTAAACGACAGTTAGCGTCTTTTGAGCCGAATCGTTTAAGTGTTGTTTGTAAAATTGTAATCGACAAAAATCGGCGTTTTACGGGTTGTTTTAGCAACTAGAACGACTTGAACGACATCAATCGACTTAAAACACGCCACATGTAATTTTCAAAAATTTCAAAGAACGCCAGCTGTCGCTGAATGTATGGATTCTGTGACTTCATTTACGGGCGACGGATCTTTAAATGCCACCCGGGCTCCTTAGGAACTGTCGGACCCTTACTTCTCTTCATCAATGTGCTTAGACAGCTTTGGTTATCTTTAAAAATAGATATCGCATCGCATAGTAGATGTTTTAAATAAATTCCACTTCTTTCAATCCATAGATTTTTTTGCACGTGCCGTTTTCAGTTTACCCCACTTTTGGACAATTTGTCACATCTAGATGATAGCATTTCTTGCGATCAAGTGTATCAAAATACTGCTAATTACATAGGTAAGTGACAGGTGCCTCCTGTGCCATTGACCCAGCGTAATGGACTCCGTCCGAAAAGATGAACAAAAAAATCTTCATTTTGTTCTAAATTACTAAATAACTTTGGAAATATTTTCTTTTTTTGGACCCCGTTTTTTCCAGATTTTAATTCCGTGTAATTTTGTTTGGCATAGCCGGATTTCTTGCAAAAAAAAAACCACCTCATCCACTTCTTCATTGTCTTCAGCACTGCCTCACTGAATTCGCAATCACCATGAATAACATTCGCTTTCTTGATACTCGTTTTACATAGATTGCCTCAACCTCAATGTCAAATTCTTTTGTGGCCTTGTTTCCAACGCAGTGGCCAATATATCTAAGTTTAGAGGTTAGAGCTACTTAACATCATTCCGACGATCCAGCTTTGCTTCGGTTCTTCACCTAAATCCGTCAGTTTTTGTTATAGGTTCGTCGAAATTGCGATGTTTATTTCGTCATCGAACAAAAATGTACGTCGAATCAAGGACATTTTATTGCTCATCGTAGATTTAGTACTGGGGTCTCATCGCGTAACTTTTCAGACGATCATCGTCTCGACGATTGAACAAAACGACGTCGTTTTAAGTTAGCTTCATGTAACAACACAATCGCGTCGTTCAATCGAATCGTCCATCGTTTTCGTTTTGAACAGTTTGAGCAGGGCTGTAAACAAACTGTGACAACTGGAAACCAATAAAAAGGGTATATAATTTGTGTGTGTTGTTGTCTTTTATGTGGAAATGTATGTATAGGTAAACATTTTTCGGTGCAGGAAAAATTTTATTGATTAGGGGTTGTAAAATAAGAGAAAATTGGTGAATGCATTTTTCAAAAACCATTTAATGAATGCAATTCTATGATTGTGTACTCCAAAGAGAACATAACAAGGGTGTGATGTGAACTTTCTAGTGTACCTATTTCGATTAACTAAAATGAAGGAAATGGATATTTTTTCTATATTTTCACATTTCACCACACTAATGCAGAATGGAGTGTACTATTTGTCGAAATTATGAAAGATTTGATTGAAATAATATTCTTTAACATTTTTGTTTTGCTTTTAAAAACCCTAAATGGAAACAAAATATACCAAAAACCATGAAACGATTGCCAAAGAGCCATCGTTCAATCGAATCGTTTCGACGACGCTACATGACAGTTAAATTGTTTACGTGAAGCAACAAGAAACGATGATCGTTCAATCGTTTCGACGATCATCGTTTTTTGGATCTTACACGAAGTAGTTGCATCGTCGAGACGACGTCGTTCGATCGTTTTAGGCTTACGCGATGAGACCCCTGTTTTCTCTGATTAATCGATGATCTTTACGGGCTATACAATACACCGACGTTGACCTAGTCTCAATCTCAAAATTCAACGACTGAGGTTGCACCAGCTCGAGTTCATACCTGAGGAACAACAGTTGGAGCGCACAAATTTAGAGCTACCTCAACCAAGTTGCTGTGTATAACTGGTTGCAGTTAGGTATTAAGCTAACTGCTTGGAGGGGCTTCCAGGTGCTTAGTGTGGTCCATTCCGAACTGTGAGAAATAAGATGATTCATTTGCTGCATTAGAATTTCTTATGTGACATAACAGGCTATCATCTACCAACAGACCTATCAAACCACGGACTTGCTCATCGTTTTTGCCAATGGCCTATTTATTTTTCACTGGAATTGTCCGAACCTTGCTCCTCGCTGTGGCCTCTCTTTCATCAGTAACAATTCCATTCGATATTTCCACACCAAATAAATAATTTTCAGCTTTGCAATGCCGCTGTTGCCATTGTTTCTGAGCAGGTGATTGCTAATAATTGATATTGTAATTTTTGCACATGTAAAAAAAGGAATCTAAACCAAAACAAAATTTCCCTTCATTTATTCCGAAGTCAGTTTAGCTGTTATTTTCTTCAAAGCAAATGAGACAAATGTACCTCTATAAACTAAATTCGAGGGGTAATTAATGTAGCGGAAAAAATAACACACTAGGTGTTTTGTTTTTTTGTGTCGTTGAACCGAATTTATGTTGGTATACGGTACTTATTGAAGCCTACCAACCTACAACAACAATTTCTAACCGAATCTTTTAAATACAAGAGTGTTTATCGATTTCAAAAATGTATGAGATCTGTATCGTTAATACGACCCAAACGCAAAATAGTTGGTCTATTTTTGAATAAACAGATTATTCTTTTTTCATACTTAAATTTATTGTGGTTGTAAATAGTTATTTATTTAAAAATGTGTGTCATGTAATACAGTAATTATTCTTATTAAATTAGGCTAAATGAAACAAAATTTAAAAAAGCCACCGTTACGATTTTCTCTATTATCTCAAACAAAGATAGGTGCATAAGAGTTGGTCTACTCTCTTTTGAATGCAAAATTCTTGGTCTATTACTATTTAAATTGTGTTTTGGTGAACCGTTATGAAAAAAATGGCATAAACCCTATTTGTTGTTGAATGATCTCTGTTTTTATGCAAGTAGGCATCAGTTTCATGTTCACCATGGCGAGTGGTGTTGCATTATTACGAGTCCTAAAAGAATCGATAATTAAGGCATTTAAAACGGGATTGTCGAGTTATAAAATTGCTCAGAACGCTCATCAGTGCAGAACAGTATTACAAAATTAAAAAAATTGGAAAATGTTGAGACAAGTAAGAAAACTGCGCGTCCACCGATAGCAATACCACGTTATTGCCGGGTTTTAAAGAAAATAATAAAAGAAAATCGGCGCAAAACTGCTGCAGCAATAACTGTCCAATGGAGAGAACAAATTAAAAAATCGACCCTCGTAAGCGGACGATGGAAAAAATGGGATATAAATTTTATAAGGTTTTTTGAATTTTACAAAACATAAAGCTTCTCAATTCATTAAAAACACAGGCAAAAGAAAAACTACTTTTGATACCTGAGCAGAAGAAAAAACGACTTGAGTGCGCCAAACAACGCAAAAACTGGACTTTAAGTCAATGGCGGTCTGTTATTTGGAGTGATTAGTCCAGATTCGAAGTCTGCGTTGGTGACGAACGCATACGTGTGGTAAGAAATTCAAAATAAGCCTTTCACAAAGACTGCCTGAAGCAACAGTCAAGTTCCCAGCACCTCTAATGGTATATGGGGATGCACGTCTGGGCGTGGCATGGACAATTTACATTTTGTCAATGGACTGGTCAATGCTGCCAAGTACCAAAACATTTTAGAAGAAGAGCTTCTTTCATCAATAACTCGTCTTCAACCAAGTGAGGGAGACTATATTTCCCAACAGGACGGTGCTTCTTGCCATACTGCTAGATCGACAATGTCGTGGTTAACTGCTGAAGGAATTCCTTTAGTGTAATGGCCTTCCAGCAGCCCTGACCTTTCACCAATCGAAACCGTTTGGCATAAAATGAAGCAAAAACTGCGACAAGAACCAGCTCGGACACTTCCAAAATTAAGGGCCAAGATAACAAATATCTGGGAACTTTCGGCTCTTAAGAGTGTCAAAAATTAGTTGACACTATGCCACGGCGCTTAGAAGCTGTTATCAATACCAGAGGTGCAGTAATACAGTGGTAAAATGAAAATAAAGACTGGTAGACTCTATTTTGCGTCGTAAAAAGTCTTCAATAAGTTATTTAGTTTTATAAGCTCACTCCATAACATTATTTCAATGAAGTCGCCTTCTTTTTATCACCTTTATCTATTAAGAATAAATAAATCTTTATATAATCAACAAAAATTTGTGGTCTAGTTGAAAAGAATTCAAGAATCAGCACAGGTTTTTATTTTATCTTCGGTAGACCAACTATTTTGCGTTTGGGCTCGTATAGTTAGTGACTTGTAGATATACAAGTTTTGCTGTTAATAGAAGAAATTGAAGAAATTCATATGTGGTGATAGTTGTACATAATTGTGGTAATAATTTGTATTTTAAAGTACCTTAGTTGTCGTTAAGCTCATACATTACAAACCCAATTAAGTAAAAAAGTGGTTAACTCGGCTATATCTACGCTAGTTGCTAATACGAATGAAGTTATTAGTGTCAGTAATTTAATTACATATTGCGAAATCAAGACGTCTATATTTTTTTTAGGTGTTCTGACATTAATGTAGTTATGGGAATGCTCTTTTATCAGTTAAGACTCGAGAGAGCTGAATTTAGTTTTACATTGATTTCCTTGTCCTTTTAGTTATCTGTTCTTTTTTTTGGTTCGTCCATTACAACTTTTGCCTCGAAATCATATCTTCTAAACTCACGCTTAAAAATAGTGTGGCCATATTTAGTCAGCTGTGTACACACTATACACAGTATCTGAAAACAGTAGATATTTACAAATTTATATACATTTGAGTGTTTTTGTCATTCTTAAGGACGCTTGCTCGATCTAAAATGTTGCTGCTGTCAGTGTATGTGTGGCGGAAGACCCAAATTTATAGATTCTTCGTCTTTTTAGTGTTCACCGATTTTTTTTTGCTAGAAATTGAAGAGTTTGACTTGACCAAACCGATAAGTGGTTCTAACAAGATGGCAACTTTGTAGTAGTTAGGGACTTTCTCGACTACCTCGGTCCCACTAAAATCGATATAACCTCAGTTGCAGTTGAAAGGTACCATTCACTTTCGTCAAGTCATAGCGAGATGTCAGCCGAAATGTGCGGAAAGGTCATAGAAAATTACTCCAACCGAATGGATTGAGTCGTACATGCCGCGGGCACGTTGCGAACATATAATTGATGAGCAGGATCATTAAGTGCTAGAATGCACAAATCGGCCGACAGATTGTGTACGACCTCAATTTGGCCCTAACAAGTAGGTAAATATGACATGAAGAGTTTACACCCACCCGAAAGGACCCCTTCGGAGACCCTAAGTATATCTTATCGATATTTAACTGTCTCCCCAACAACCTACAATGGGCAGATCACGTCTGACGATAATCGCCTGGACGAAATCGTTTTCGAATCGAATTGTACCACAAAACTACAAGTCAATTTAACAATTCACAATTGTACAAGCACATGTACAAATATAAAATTTGAAACTGACGAACATTTGTCGAAAACCGTGTGGTTGAAAATTTTGTAAATTCATGTCACGAACCAACATTAACAATATATTATTTTATTGAATATGATCTCAAGCGACTTGAAAGCCCTCGTACAAAAGAGTTGTAGAAAGAACGTAAATTTGGATATTTAACAAGTGAAACGATTTTCTTTTGTGGTATAGGAGTCACTTATAGTTACTTATGCCCTTATTATGTAAGACAACTACAACTAAAGTTGAGTTGTCACTTGGTTTTATTTAATTCAAAATTCGGTATTGTCCGTATTGCAATACACATCCTTGATAGAAAAGTTGTTTGTCAAAACACAACAAAGATGGTAGTGGTTGTCTATAAGTTGTTAGTTAGTTTGGGTTGTGTGAAAGTTGAGTTAAATTGAAGACAACTCAACTCAACTAAGTTGAGTTGTCTTACATAATAGGGGCATTATTAAATCTGCTTTCTTAACTAGTGGCTGAATTGTTAAATTGTAGTTTTGTGGTACATATACCCTAGAGCTCTATCGTTTTTAAGTCAATCGTCTAAAACCTTAGTTGA
The DNA here is from genome assembly GCA_955612985.1 of Cheilosia scutellata. Classification (NCBI taxonomy): domain Eukaryota; kingdom Metazoa; phylum Arthropoda; class Insecta; order Diptera; family Syrphidae; genus Cheilosia; species Cheilosia scutellata. The sequence goes on along the minus strand of OY015313.1, from coordinate 56,548,908 downwards.
CATGACAAGAAGATGTTGCATGTGCATCTTAAGGTTGTCGAGAAATTGTAAGTCTACTTAAGCCCCTGGAGCATACTACAGCATACCGCATCTACCCTCTGACCCCCATAATTAATGCCACCCTATAATGAGACGTTGATGGGTTGGAAAGCTCGTAGTTGTTAGCGTTACTAGTTAAACATGGCCGGCTGTAGAACGTATGTAACTGCTCGACCCCCAATAACTTGGGACATTTTTTGCGTGTATATAAACTCAGAGAAAAATCGCAAGCTAAAATCTAGTATGATCAGGGTTGATTTTAATATGTCACACATAATTCTTGATGTAAGAACATAATTCCCAAAAGTTTTTAAAATTAAATTTTAATTCTTCATTTAGGAACAAAAAAAACTTGATTTGAGATTGCATGTTTTGCATATTAAAAAATAAATAATTTGCGCATCAGGCGTGTAGACGTAGACACCCTAGGCCTAGCTTCTCACAACCATTCGTTTTGTGCGAGTTTTTATTTTTGGGACGAATGGAAGGGACCTACAATTTTATGCCGAGTCCGAACGGCTGAATTGAGAAGCTTTTTCAGGACAGTTATTTATACTCTCGGATGTTTGTCGGACGTTCGCGAGAAGTGGCGCAGTAGAAAAAACCTTAAGATTTAATTTGTGTTTTTCCCGGGGATCGAACCTGGGACCTCTCGCACAGTAGTCCAGCACACTAACCACTGTGCTACTGCCCCTTATTAGTGTATTTAAATCTAAATGTAATATTATGTTCTTGAAATAAGCCGAAACAATCTTAAAAGAAAACAGTGAAACACAAATAAAGGACAAACAATCTTATTTCAAGCTTATTCATGATTGGAACAAGCGCAACAATACTTTAAGTGCTTTACTTTAAGTGCTTGCATGATTACATTTTGATTTCTATTCGTGCCTAAAATTCGCACTCACTTACTGAGTGAATTCTCATAGGTAAGGCAACATTAAAAATTAATATTTCTACCTACTCATCTACTGATATGAAATGATGTTATGTCCCGCCCAAAATAAATTTGTTTCAGGCATAATGTAAGAACCATATTCTTAAAACAATCTCAAAAGTAGATTTTTTGGTCTTGGTTTAAAAATTTCTTTCTCATTTTAAGGTAGCTTCATTCTCATTCACGGCATTTTCGAGCTTAATTTAAGTTGACAATGGTCCAAAACGTAGCCTTGCCTTAGCCTTTGTATTCTTTAAATAAGAACGAACATTCTTAGAATAATCCCGAAACAGGATTGAAGTAAGATTTTTTAGCTTACTAAAAATCTCAAAAGAAGATTTTTTGGTCTTGTGAAAATGAGCTCAAAATAAGATTTTTGTACTTGGAATACGATTTTCCGAGTTTACCACACTTTCGTCAACGAATAGGCTTGAAATGACACTGATATTATTGATTTTAGCTCGTTTTTTTTTTTCTGAGTGTAGATTTCGTGGTTCATAGCTCCAATACGAAAGATGCACTCTCCATTTCGTCCTCTTTAAACCGAAAACCGACTACTGTCTTGAAAACGTCTTTAAATATTTCGATGACACTTCGTGTCTACTGTCAATTCTTTAGAATAGTATCAACGAGTAGTGCATTTGTGCATTCGATTGTGTTTAAACAAATTATATTATGCATATACACTTATACAGTGACCGTCAACAGTGAGTGAACGCCGATGCACTTGTAAGCTTTAGGGCCTCCAAACAGGTCTAAAAACTAACAATCTTTAAAAAGTTTTTATAGCGAAATAACAATAACAATAAAAAAATATTTGACAGCAAAAAGTAGTTACTTATTTAAAAAAAAAATGTTTCCAAACTCCAAAGGCGAATTACGCTCACTGTAGGTACAGGTTTACCATTGTTCTCTCCAATTTGCTAGCTATTTTTACATTTTGTAAAACATTTACTAATGCTCCACGACAATTAAAAGTTCACATAACTTCCCTTAACATCGTACTCCGTATACGGTCGTATACGGTATATACCGTATACCGTATGCATATGCTCAATAAAGATGTTCAGGGACCTTCATTTTTAAAGGCAACAATTGGTTGAATGTAAGACTATTGCAATTATGTACGATTGAACTCTTGTGACAACAATATCACTGCTGGAAGGATATCCAACATTTTTCATATAAACGAAAATGTTTTTCACTGTACGAACGTTCCTATTCGCTCGTGCTTCAAAATGAAAAGTTGAATTATGAACGGTAGAACCCTTTTATTGGTACTATCCGGGCGGTCTATGCTTCTCATTCAGTACGTGACATTATGCTGGTAATTTTTCGCACTTAAGATGTAGACATGACTTGACATTAAGAAAATTTAAAGTGTATTAGTGTAGTATGTACGGTAAAGCGTGACGGGTAATTGCACTGCATGGCGTCACTTGGTCATTCGGAAACTACATATTCAATGTAACTACATATATACACGTATACCTATACATTAGTGCAAAGTAATTTTAGAGCCTGTGGCTTGGGGTTTTAAACTGAATTTGCTACCACACCAGACACAAAAGATTGGGCTAAAATATTTATATGTATTTTTTTTTCACTTTATAGCTGTGCATGCACTTTAGTACAACGTTATGTCCTGCACTCTTTGCGTTCAAATTTATGAAACTTCATATTTCGCCCATTATCATAAAGTATTAACAAATTAGTACTGTCAGGTTTGACAAGGAGCAGATCCCGTTTTTTGCATGGGTCCTTACATTTTTCCAGGTTTTTATTTTTTGGGTCCCCGATTTTTATTTGCACAGTCACTCTTGACGAACAGCAGTAGTAGGTTTGTCGAAAATTTTGCAAAATTACAATTCAAGCACAATCCAGCATTGAACTCTTGCCTTGACTGAATACCTATAGGGTCAGGTCAGTGCTCATCTCGAACACAGGTATTCATTGTCAGTGGTATCGAACGCGATAAGGTTAACCAAGTGGAAAGTGCGTACTAGTGCGTTTAGGAATCTAAGGATTAAAGCTGGTTCCAGTGATGTATTCCCCCATGTGGTAATATTGGTACTTGCCCAAATATTTCAGTATTTTGAGGGTCAGTGCCTAACGTGATCCCAGTATACATGTTCTGGGATTTCGCTGGACTTACAGCAGAATCTATAGAGACTTTCTTTAGATATACAATGTTTCCTTTGGTGCTCTACAATGCCGCGTTAGGATAAGAAATTTAGTTTTGCTCATGATGATGCATACTTGGAATCTTTTTGGTTATATTGATCTAAAAGGTTCCAGGTTCTGGCTCTCTTTTCTTTCTCCAATTTGTTTTGTTGGCACAATTAGCACAGAAGCGCCCTTTTAAGATCTCATCTCCAAGCCCTTCATAAATACAAAGAAAAGCACGGACGTGAAGCACAAAACCAGTTCAATATTTCAAAGAGGTCATCATAGAAGGTTCTGCGTAGTGCGTGATGTCTGGTTTCGACTATGGCCGGATACCCACAAAGAATTTGGAACACTGGTTGTCTCTTATTTGTGCTTGAGTGCTAGCACTGTCCAAAATTGATCAAATCTTTCTTAAAATTATGCAATGGGTGTGATTCGTCCACCTATTCCCTACCTTTGAAGTAAAGTGCAAGACAATTTCTGTCTTCATGTATTGAAAAATAAAAAAAAACTGATGAAAATCTTCTTTCGCAGATGATACGAAAAGTGCGCGGTTTATCAGCCGTGAACCCAGACGAGAGTTTGGGTCTTTCTCGAGCTATTCACCCCTATTGCCGTCGTCGTCTATCACAAACGACTGGCGACGTTTGTCGTGTCGAGTCGTTTGGAATTTGGTATTGCGTAACTGAAACGACTCGACTCTCTGAACTCTCACATCCCACATACATTCCACAAACTATGACACATGGGATTTGACATTTCAGTAGACGAATTTATATTTGGTCTGGTGTTTTGTTTGTGACTTGGTTAATTATTTAATAAAACAAATCAAAAATGAATAGTGTGACATGTTTTTTGAAAGCAGACGAAGAAGAAAACCAGAAAAAAGTGCTGGTAAAGTTAAGGAAGGAAATTCGAACCAAATCCAATCCATTGGATTTGTCCGACATTAAGTGGGTGGTAGAAATAATTTAAATTGCATACATTGTGTTAATAACAATTATTTCCAGATTTTAAATGTATTTTAGACTATCGAAGTCGAAGGTGGTCCAAGACAATTCAGAGATAAGGCTATGTCGTCCCATTGCGGATTAACCTCACTTTTGTTAGGCCTTCGTGAATGATTTTGCCAAAGAAATATTTTTCTGCATTTCGTTCACTAAATGTAGAAATTGCCTTTTATTTGTTATCTCCATTCTGCAAAATAACTATAATTGTCTTTTAGTTAACTAAAAATTAAGTACACATACTTTTTTTAACACATTATCACACAGTCGTCCGCAAAATAGTCGACGACAGAAATGTATCATTTCCACGACAAACGTCGGTCGTCACAAAACGCCTGACGCAATACCGACGATCGTCGTCGAAAAATACAATCCACATTTTTTGACATTTCAGACGCCATTTGTCGATCGTCGCCGCGACAAAAGTCGTTTATTTTTAGTCGCCAATACCTAATAGTCGTGTCGTTTTTTTTTTTTAGAGTCGTAAACGACAACGACAATAGGGGTGATTGTCTTTTTGCAGTCCACCACAAGCTTGGACGTATACACGTGGTCGAATCAAGAGCCCTCATCACTGCCTGTCTGTCAAGGAATATGGTAATATTAGGTCTATTCGCGTACTTTTCCGAGCAAGGCAGTAGAAATCTGTCAATTTCCATAATTTGAGCGCAATTCTCTCAGAGATCGGAAAATGTACCCAAAAGTACGTGTATAAACTTGGAGCTATAATTCGAGCCATTTCCAGCTTAATGCACAAAACAAAACTATTTCAAACTGCAACGAAATTCACAATTTTAATTAAATCGATATAATTTTGTATTCTATCAATATCTATATAACTCATAACCGAGCAACCGTTGGAAAATATTTTAGCTTCTGACAATTTTATCAGTACTTGCCCGTAGAAATTCCCTGAGCTGTTTCGAGCCAGGAGGGGAAATGTTGATTACTAATTATTTTGCTGGTTTTCCCTTTTCCTGTCATTTTTGATGAGAACGTGTATAGACTTTGTGCGGTTGCGATCGATTGGTATCGATTGCGTTCGGTTTAAACCGCATACGCGAATGAACCTATTTTATCTGCATGTCAATTCAGCCGTTCGGACTCGGCATAAAATTGTAGGTCCCTTCCAATCGTCCCAAAAATAGAAACTCACACAAACGAATGGGTGCGAGAAGCTAGGCCTAGGGTGTCTACACGCCTGTTGCGCCACCTATTTATTTATTTATTTATAGTATGTTCTAGCTCCACCTACACTTGGAAACAACGAGTTATAAAGACGCCCATCCTCACGTCTTTCCTGGCCATGTATCGTATTAAAATTAAAGGCTCTACGAGCAGCTTCAAAACATCCCTTGTATAGTCAGTATTATAACCCCAGAAACGCCAACAACTATATCAAACCAGCTTAGCCCCCCACCCGAAAATGTCAGAAGGGTTATCGAGCTCTGCATACTGTACTCGGGGCCAGTGTGCCAGTGAGAAATGTCGCTTCATCCGCAGAGGTGTTCGCAATATGTTGGTTCGGCTAGGAAGATACATATCCGGATACTCAGTTCGTGCCAGTTTGATACGTAATGATTGACTAAGGAGGTGGGCCCTCGGTACTTCCACTTGGAGAGTCAAAGCTCCTAACATTTCAGAACCCCCTCCCGTTTTCGATAGATACAATATTGCTAAGTTTTATTCAAAACTTTTTAAATAAATTAAATGCGCTACATACAGCATGTTCCTTCGTAAAGGACACTTCTCTATGAGAGGCAAAATCTGTCAAGAGATTCTAGCCGTTTTTTATTATCAGCGTGATCTGATCCGGATCAGATTATGAAAATAAAATAAACTGGATCATTGATTAAGTTGTGGCAACAGTTGTTTTTCACATATAAAATCCAATACCAATTATGACAAATTCCGTATTGCCACCAGCCATCTTGCAGCCAAACGGTACAATGTGACGTCACAATGCTATGATTTCTCCATTGCACTTGCTCATATTTGAGTTTGACATTTCGCTAGTTGTGTTGGGGCGGGGTTGTTACCATATGGATACAAATCTGCATACATTTAGCATTCAATATTTTTTTTTGGGAAACTATGTTCAAATGTTATGTTCAAATACGCATCATAATTAACTGTATTGTACTGCTAATATTTCCATTTATATTTCTGTGGTATATAACGAAACAAAACATATTGAAAGTCGGAGTAGTAACTTATTCGAATTTGAAAAAATGCTAATTGATTTTTTGTGTTGTTAATTGTGTTTCATATTTTGGTCTGGCAACATTACTGTGTGGCAATAATTTACAGGGACACCAACATTTAGCGAATGAAATAAACAACGCCACGAAACAACAACGAGAAAGAGTTGAATTAATTTTCAGATCATGTTTCGTGATCTCGATGTTGTTGTTTCACATGTTGTTGTTGTAAGTGCATGTAAATCGATGATCTATATGGATCATAGCTGATAATAAAAAACGGCTTCTGTAAACATGTTAAGTTTCCCATTGAAAAATCGGCATTACTAGAAAGACGAAACTCCACGCGTTTGATAACTTCCGCTAGACAAGCCAGTGTTTGCTATTTAACCATAAAAAAAGTACACATGTATACCTACTTGATGAGATGAGATAACACATCAGTTATGATGTCAACCGCCCACTTCCAGCGTTTCCATAGTTTTTTTTTGTTTTTGTTGTTTGTTTGCCGAATTAAGCTTTTTTTTTAATAGGGTGAAGAATGTTGTTTATACGACCATTTTGGAAGGGGCAATACATGGAAACTGTGTGATTTTCTTTTCATTTTTCTGCAAATGTTTGCGTTAAATTAAAAGACTTTGTACTTAAGCTTTTGCAGAACAATTCAGTTCTCAGCAGGGCATACCGTTGGCATGCTAAGCTAATGTTAAGTGTTTCACAAGAAAGTATGCAAATACATACTTGTATATCATGCGAGTTTTGTTGTCGGGCTGTGAAATAACGATGAAGTCACATTCCGTCGCTTTGACATAAAAATCGATAGACTGCAACAATCGAGACATAGCAGGTCAGTCCATGAATCGAGTCTAACCTATTTTCACGCCCTAATGAATACCAACAAGAAAGTGGTCGATTTTGCGTCAGAAATAATCTTGAATAACAGGGCCCATGTGATCGCAGTGGTTCGTGTGCTTGACTACTTGACCTTAAGCATCTTAAGGTTTTTTTCGAATGCGCCTCATCTCGCGAAAGTCTAACTAACATCCGAGAGTATAGGTCCTTTTCCACTTGTGCACGCCACCTAAGGCGAGGTCTTCCTCTACTGCGTTGTCCCTCCGGGTTGGAATCGAAGACTCTTCGGGCCGGAGCGTTGGTGTCCATTCGCTCTATATGTCCCAGCCATCTTAGACGACTTTTGCGTACTTTTCTGTCAAGGTCGATGTCGCTGTACAGCTAGTAGAGTTCGCTGGTAAATCTCCTCCTCCAAAGCCCGCCAACGAAAAACAGGACCAAAAATCACTCCAAGAATTTTGCGTTCGAAACGCCCAAAAAGATCTTCATCCGCCTTTGTTAACGTCCATGCTTCTGCGCCATAGATGAGGACTTGGATGATGAGGGTCTCTAGAGTCTCCTTAGTGTTTCTTGACAAGGCCTTCGTTTGATCTTTGCTGTGGTGTCATTGTCAGAGTTTATAGCGGAGCCGAGGTAGACAAAGTCCCGGACTACCTCAAAGTTATAGCTGTCTATTGTGCCTTTCTGTCCGATTCGTCGATGTTGTGTGTCCCTTCTTGTTGACAGCACACATTTTGTTTTGCCCTCATTTACCACTTAACTCATTTTTGCCGCTTCTGTGCTAATACTTGCAAACGCACCAGTGCTCGCTGTGTTCTGCCAATGATATCGATGATGTCAGAGTATGCAAATAGTTGCACGACTTTTGGAAAATTGTGCTCCTGGTGTTGGCCTGCGAGTTTCGCACAATTTTCTCAAGTATGATGTTGAAAAAGTCAGATGACAGCACATCTAAATCCTTTTTTGACATCAAAGGTCTCGGTGAGATTGTTTCCGAACTTTATGGAGCAGCGAGCGTTCTCCATCTTCATTCTGAACAATCTGACAAGTTTGGCAGGGATGCCAAAACTAGACATGGCTCTGTATAGCTCGTCTCTATAGTATAAATGCAGTCATATGCGGCTTTAAAATCGATAAATAGATGGTGAGTATCGATTTGGACTTCTTGGATTTCTCCAGGAGCTACCGTAGTGTTAATATTTGGCTGGTTGTGGACTTACCGGGCCTAAAACCATACTGACCAGGGACCAATCAGTTCGTTGACGAATGGTTTCAGGCGGTCACACACAGCAGATAGGATCTTATAGCCAATGTTGAGGAGACTGATGCCTCTATAGTTGGCACAGTTTGGATGTTCTTCTTTCTGGTGGATGGGCGAACAATGCTGAAGTTCCATGTATGTATGCTCCCCACTAAGTCATCTCCCGCTGCCTTAAAAAGCTCGGCCGTTAAACCGGCTGGGTTATTTATATTGGTTTATTTAAATTCACTGGCTCATGTGAACAAACCTCCTAAAGAAGAACATCCGCCGAGGAATAGAACACTAATCGCCCGAAGTTCTGAAGAAACCCATGTAAACTGCTATAAAAAGAGCCAATATGGCAATTAAGTGGCGACTTACTTAATTGCTTTTAATGAAGCTTAGATGTCAATGATTTTTCATATCTGCATGAGGTATTGCCATCAGGGCAACAGTCTGTAGTCAGGAAGTCTGATGGAATTGTATAGTAGATAGTCCAAGACTTTCAGAGGAAAAAGAGAATTGATGAGGAGTAAAGGGGTCGCGTTGAGTAAGGGGGTCTCACGAACCGTCAGCCTTAAAAACTTGAAAGTTTGTATGTTGGTAGATAAGTCAAAATTATTACATGCCTGATTCATCGTTTTTCAAAATTCGTCTTATAAGGGTTGAAAAAAGGGAAGCTGGCGGGCGGTGCCGCGGGCGTGGCTAGTAGAATATAAGAACAAATTTGCTTCTTCTTTTGGATTATGTTTATTTGATGTCTTCAATTTTTTTCTATTAAGCTTGTTGACATATAGACTCGTGACCTCAAAAAACCCCACAAAAATCAAAATAAGCCGATCTTGCCGGCCAGTCCAAATCACCTAAACGAGAGATTAAGCGACCCGGATGTGCAGCCCTCAGAATATCGTTTGTGGCTCAGCAGCTGCACTGTCTGCACTTTGTAAGGTAACAACTTACAGTCTTTCACCATCATTTTCTGAAAAAACTGCCGATTGATGCCCAATTGCGTGGCACGTCGTCTGGTCAATACTCCGTGGTTGTATAATAAAGGTACAGCAGATTATTGTCTTGAGTTTTGGTGAACTTCTCTTTTCTTCTTAACACATGAACAATAATAAAAAAATTAAGTAGATCTACTACAAATGAAGTACCTTTATTCGCGTCTCTGACGATAACCTTTTAGGCGATCAAAAATATTTCGCCCAAAAAGTTTACTCATTTTAATAAATTGCATGTCCGCTACAATGTTGGTATATGTACCTATGTATCTATTTTCTAAATGCAGCTGTTTCATTTTACAATCTTTAGAAAGGTATGCGCTTTTACCAGCTTGGCGGTACAGACAAATTGTGGGCGGTGGTTTAAAAATTATGTAACAAAATTTACGTTCATTCAGTGAACTTCTATGGGTTGATCTATTAATTAAAAAAAAAACTACAAATGTCTTTGAATCGAAAACCACTGCGTTGTTATAACGGACGCGAATTTATTCTGTGCCGATAACTTCATAAGCGGAAATGACAAGATGACACACATTCTTTGAAGGGACTTGTCATTTTTGTGTGATCATATAACCATCCACTTGTTTCGTTATTCTTTTGCAATACCTTATCTGGATATTTGAGTCATTAGCACCGGAAATTAACGTTTTCACCGGAAGAACTTGCATCATTTGTATAGATTTGTACATGTTGAATATAAATCCATGTTAAGGTTAAATTGCGTCTGATATTGGCAAAGTATAGATATGAAGCATTATACATTGGATTTTCCTGGAATATTAAGTTGATGTGTAAGAAAATATTCTACTATTTACTTGTAAGTTCGGTGACATCTTCAGGCTTCCGGGTGTCAACACATACACATCGTAGTTCAGTTGGCCATGTGCAGGCATATACTCGTGTAGGATTTGGCCGAACTTATAAGTTTTTTCGGATTAGGACACACTCCACTGGAAGACTCAGATGCAACTGGTCCGGAAGCCAAAAGTTGTTTTATTCATTTTACTGAAATTTCTTCGAGAATGCCCTTCAGGAGCAGCGAAGACCTACCACCTGATCCGAGCAATGGCAGGGACAATTACAAAGTCGCCCGAACCTTTTTTAAGCGCGAGTTACGAGCGGCCGCGACCGATCGAAAACAAATAAAATAAACAAACAACATTTAAACAAAATCAATGCACGATGTGCTTTACTCAAGGGCTACATTATTACTGACAGCTTATACATAATAACTTAGCTGCTACATATTGTCGTTATAAAGATATTGTTGTCAACCGAAAGTGCCGCTAGTGCAAGATGTGTATTGCCGGATCAACTTGGTTACTGCTGTACTGGATGCATATATGTAGGTAGTACATAGCTCGGTCGGATGGTGACGGTGAGATGATGTTTTATGTAAAAACATATAACACGCGCCACACCTAGATGTTTAGCAAAAATAATGTGCTTCGCAATAACGGCCATAAGGGTCTTTTACAATGATTTCTGGTGAGGGACACCAAGAATGCCGTTGATTTCTTACAGACTTCTGATCCGTCACCTATTACTATAATGAAGTCGCCATCCATTATAAGATAACATTGATTTCGTAGCTTGATGAAGTAATAAAGTCTCGTGTTGGCAGTCCCACGAAAACACCAGCACCGGACCCTTGACTAGTTTTAGAGACGTCTGTAAAGATTCTACTACAGTCCAGTCCAGTCCAGTCCAGACTACTATGGCCGACGTCAGTCGATAACGCAAGAAAAGTCGACTCGAAATTTTCACAGCAGCCGAAAAACCAAGGGTCCTACTCTCTATTTCGTTCCGAAAGTCAATCCAATACGAAACGGCATTTCGTTCCGCGTTTGAATTCGTACTCTGTAATACTTTCGATTTTCCGTATACCAACCAATGCCTTTGACATTTGGAATTTTAATTTCGTTTTCGAAATAGAGAGTACCAAATATTCGATTTCGAAAAATTTTACTTTCCGAACAAAATACAGAGTAGGTAGAGTAGGTAGATGTCTAAGACTGTAGATACTATAACCCTTGATAAAAGTATCAAAGGGTGCTAAATCAATACAGTCACATATTTACATAATACTTAATGCGAATGCCGTATCCACAAAATAACCAACGCATGCACTAGAAGACGTCTTTAAATAGCCATTAGGCAATAACGCCCAAGGAAATAGCGCCGAAATCAATTTGGAAATAACGCCCTAAAAAAAACTCATACAATTTGTTGTTGCAAAATTTTTCGTCATTTTGGGGGTTATATTTCCTTTCCACGGCTCGTTGTTTTGACAAGCAGCAAAGCCCAAAATAGTAAGTGGAAATGCATAAACAGTGGAATAAGTATGGGAGGTCATGCTGCCCCCTGCAACGCCCCTGCTTGGGTTTTCTGTTGGATTTTGGAGTAGGTGGCAGTTTGAACTGCAAAAAAAAACCTTCAATATATCAAATTTCGCACATACTCCAAATCTGTCAGTAACCCCAAGGGGTTTGCTGGGGTGCAGCATGCCTCCCCATACGTATTACACTGCAAATTATTTTTGGGCTTTATATCCATCTTGTTGTTTATTTTTGGGCGTTATTTCCAAATTGATTGGGCGCTATTTCCTTGTTATTTTGCCTAACGCCCTTTTATTAGCCTTAGGTTAGGTTAGGTTAGGTAAGGTGGCTGTCCCAAAGGGGAGCTGGTGTAGTCAGCTCCTCCATTTGGCGGTTAGTCTTCAGAAAACAGGCAGAGGGTGACCGAAACAGTCTAACCCCCCGCTGGTCTCCTCTGACAGTCCGTTACTAAGGAGGGTGGCTGGTACAGATCAGAAAAGAAAGACTGCGGCAGGAGGGATCGACGAAAGGTGACCGAAACAGTCTAATGTCGTTTTCGATTGGTAATCCAGAAGCGTCCAGAAGAACTCTCCGCGATTCTGAATTCAAATCCAGAAGCAAATTTCTCTTCTTTTCAGTAGAAGAACTGTCAGTTGAGTGCCAATCGAACGCTTTCAGAAGCGTTCGGATTGCTTCCGGACGATTCTGGGTTAGCAATCGAAAACGACATAACCCTCTGCCTATCCCATCTGACGGAGTCTGAAAGTTCTACGTGTGAAGGTAAAAATTTGACTGACGTAGTCAGCTCTTCCCTTTGGCGGTTAGTCTTCAGAAAACAGACAGAGGGTGACCGAAACAGTCTAACCCCCCGTTAGTAGCCTCTGACAGTCCGTTAATAAGAAGGGTGGCTGGTACAACTCAGATAAGAAAGACTACGACAGGAGAGAGCGACGAAGGGTGACCGAAACAGTCCAACCCCCGCCCATCTCCTCTGACATAGTCTGAAGGTTCAACGTGTGAGGTGAAAATTTACTGACATGGTCCGCTCATCCCGTTGGCGGTTTAGTCTTCAGAAGCACCGAAAATGGGTGAGATGCGTATTGATATCTTCTAGCGAAGCCAATTCGACTTTGTAACAAACTTGCTGATGCAGCCAATATCGGTGCGGGACAGATCGCTCAGGTCCTCAAAGAAATAAGCTCTTCCTCCTCGTCCATGCAGCTTCTGCAGAAATCGTTATAGGGTACTCCCATTCTGCGGGCATGTCTACCTGTCCTGTTAGTATTCCTACGACGGAGCTAATTTTGCTTCTATTAATACAAAGGAGTATTCATTTTTTAGTATTTTTTAGTTCTTTTGGCGTCTAATTTTGGCCAAATTTGTCTGGATGTTATACAGGTGCTAATGCTGTTCCATCTATTGTTGGTGATTTTTAATGCTTCCTCGAGGAGCAGGGTTTTTACTGATTGCAGTGGAGCGTGCGGTTCTTCGTTGATATCAGTTATAGGAAGGCCGCTGCCTTGTCTGGCTAGTTCATCCGCCTTGCAGTTGCCAGGAATGTCGCTGTGACCTGGAACCCAGCACAGGGTGACTGAACATCTATCCGCAATCTCGTTAAGAGATTCCCGGCATTGTTTTACCAACTTTGATCTGGTTGTTGGTGTATTCAAGGCTTTTATGGCTGCCTGACTGTCTATATAAAAAGTGATAGCTTTCCCATCTATCTCATATAAGGCAAGTCGGCATGCTGCTTCGCGAATAGCCATAATTTCCGCCTGAAAAACGCTACAGTGGTCGGGGAGGCGTAAGGCGAGGTTGAGAGCAGGTGATCGGGAGAAGACTCCCACACCCGTGCCTTCCGTCATTTTAGATCCATCTGTATAGATTTCAATTGCGGAGTTGTTGCTTAAGTTACCGTTCTCCCATTCGGATCGATTTGGGATTTTTGTGTTGTCTTCAAAAGGAATTATATAGTCAGTTTTGTTCGGAATTGTATTATGCAGGATGTCCATATGACCAACCGGAGAGTTGGTCCATTTTTGAGACTCTCTGAGTCTTAGAGCCGCTGTAGACGCAACTAGTTTCCCGTAGATGTCGACGGGAAGAAGATGCAGTATTGTGTCTAAAGCGGCCGTCGGGGTGGACCTAAGGGCCCCTGTGATGCATATGCTTGCAGATCTTTGTATGCGTTCTATTTAATGTTGCATTTTTTCTCTACCGCTGGCCACCAGACCATGATACCGTAAAGTAGAATTGGTCTGATTACCGCTGTATAGAGCCAGTTTGTTACTTTAGGTTGTAGACCCCATCTAGGGCCTAAAAGCATACATACATACTATATTGTGGCCTTTTTTGCGCGTTCCTGGATATTTAGTTTCCAGCTTAATTTACTGTCTAGAATTATACCTAAGTATTTGGCGTGTTTTGTGAATTTTAGCTCTTGATCTCTAAGTTTAGGTGGAGCTATATTAGGAGTTTTATATTTCTTTGTGAAGAGTATTAGTTCTGTCTTGGAGGGGTTGACATCGAGTCCAACCGTATCCGTCCATTTTACTAGTTTTTTGAAAGCTGATTCCATGAGATCTCTTATGGTATTGGGAAATTTGTCAGAAATAGCAATGGCGATGTCGTCCTCATAGGCTATAAGTTTACACCCCACATTTTTTTATTAGCCTTACGGATCCAAATTATCCAAATTATCCAAATTATCTCTCTCAATGACTTGCCGAAAGCAGCCGTAAACTGGCAGCTGAGAGCTCCTTGGATACTTCGATTTCTTATCTAGGATTACTTCCAGTCCAGATATATCGCTTCATCGGAGATCTAGATAGTGACGCCTTTTTGCAGAGACTGATTTAAAACGGTCACAATCCTCCGCCCATTGTGAAGAGAACATCTTCGGTTTTTAGAGTGTTGACCGAAAGCACATTTTTAACCCACCATTCATCGAGCATTTGCAGGGATATCTGTGTTAGCACAGCTCTCATCTCAGAGAGAGGGTAAATTTCGACTAGTCTCTCCTCGAGTCTCTCCAAAATTTTGTACAAAAAAGAAACACAGGCTTAGGTCTAGAACTCTAAGGGATGGATAAGTAGCCTCTTACAATCTGTCCAGTTCCAGTGCCACACACAAAATGACGACCGTCTTTGGAGTTCGTAGCAACTGTTACTATACCCTATTGTAGCAAAGATGGATTGTATACACTCCATAAGTACCAGCCGATTTGAAGACATCAAAAATGCTACAGCATATTCGATAGTCCATCTGTCGTAAATATCGATGCATACTTGAGATACTTATAGTTTGTTTGCACATGTGCGTTTAAATGTACTAATTAATGTACTAAAATGAAAGCGGAGATTTTCTGTTGTTAGCTGAAAACTAATTTTCCAGGTAACCAGATATTAATTGGGTCAGAATACAACTTAGCTCGCCTATGCAGGCTGAACTTGATCTAAGTCGCAAAACTTAGCGTAGCTTATATACTCTGATACACACCTCGATTTGCTAACTGCTGTAGTACTATACTATACTGTATTTTTTAATTAGTTATTAAAATTGTTAAGCTGTGAAGTCAAATTACTTCCCTTAGCTGTTTAAGATGTTTTGCGTTGATATTCTTCCGACAACATTTCACAATAATATGCTAATAGTGCTGACCTACAACTTGCTCACATGTGAGTATGCTTTTACGTTTTTTCAGTTTTTTTTTTTGCGTATACTTCAAAGTTAGAAGTCAGTTTGAGTAAATACGCAACTGTAGTACCTACAAACGAACGCCCAATCAATATTATATTCATAAGCAGTGGGTGATTTACGTCCGGCGTCAAGTTATGGGCGCGTTTAGTCAGCAAGTGCTGTGCTCAAACGTTAAAGGTAAATTAAAGGGTGCGTTTGAATTTATGGTGATTAGTTAAATTGAAATAGTCCATTAACCTATTTTCTACTCTTTGTAATTCGCGACGTCAGTACCCGTATTTGTACGGTATATACCCTGAAATTTTACAACTACGTGGACTTTGCTTCATTTATGAAGATATAACTCTTGAAGTGTGTGTGCTTGGCATTGTTTTTGGTATAGATAACATCTGACGGGACATTATTTTGCTGGACCAATCGGGAATCTTCTCAAGTGGATATCCCTAGCGAGACATTCATTCTTCGAGCGTATCTGCGGGTCATCATGTAGTCAATAATTGACTGCAGATTGAGTTCCAAAAAATGTTTAAAACCAAGCAAATGGACACTTCACTTGGATCTTCATAATTCATTGATGGTCCGTCTGCCTCACATGGTACTCGACTATACACATAAGAGTAGAACTCATATATGTATGTAATTTAAAAACATTTTTATCAAAGATACACTGCGTCTTATTTGTTTAAATCCACTAATTTCTCCGCAGTGACAGGAAGTGGGTTGTATCCTCAAGAGCTCCCTCATCAGAGTTCTTCTTCCGTTATAGGCCCATTTTCTTCATGTGTGTCCCGTTATGATACCTACAAGGGTGGACAGGGATTTCCTATCCTTTCGCATTATCTTCTCGGTTTTAGTTTCGTTGAAGGATGGCCATAGCATTCTTGTGGTATTACAAGTATTTAAGGTGGCCCTCTCTTGTGTGGAATTCGTCTGCTTTCTCATTGCCTGGAATGCCTTCATGTCCCGAAACCCAGCAGAGCGATACCTTGTGCTCTGTACCAAGAGCCTTGAGTTCTTCGCGACAACACTTCACAAGCTTCGATTTTATTTCTGATGCAGTTATTGATTTTATTGCTGCCTGGCTGTTGATAATTTAATTATTAAAAAAATGAAGTAAAACATCAAAGAAGCTCTTTTGTTTTATAAAGAAATGGTCTAAATTACCAGTTGTTTTCCTTTGTAAAAACAATTCCTTGACAAACTGTATCTTCAAAAATCTTCCAATTGGACATGATCCTTTGAAAAATATGCACCCTTAGATAAAAGCTCATTATGAGAAAGAAATATATAGATGATTAATGCTGGATGCCTCCTCAGATTCACTTTTCTAGCAACACAACTAAGATTACATTTGCAGAAAGAACAGTAAAAAAAACATATTTCCTTTCAAACTTTTGCTTTTATCCATGCCTTATATTTGGCTTGAGTTTCCTCAAGCCAAACCAAGAGGAAAGCTTGGCTCATTTGTCATAATAATTGCCATCTACAAAATTGCCAACAAAAAAAAAACCTACTCATTTTTCACTGGACTTTGCTGCCAAAGAAAGAGCCTTTTCCTCTTCGCTTAGGTAAAAGTGTCATAACAATTTTTTACCCGGATTAAAAACTCTTCCTGACCAAATTCCATAACTAGACTATTTCTTAAGTTACGGAGAAACCGTACAAAGTTTATATAAAATTAAGTGGATGTATACGACTGATACTCAGTGTGTATTACTGCTATTCGTTCGGAACACGATTGTTTTGAAGATGCTCCGCATCGTATCTATTTACGGATGGATGACTGCTGCTTCAAGTCCGACTACCCATGTGGTATCGTATAGTTAATGCCTCCTGAGTTATTTCTAAGTAGTGCATATGTATATACGTTTTGGCAAATCCAGCAATAACCAAATTACATTTTTGCTCTACTTACGTCAATAATTCCACTTCATTGGGGAATAATAGCCTAGCGATTCTCGTTTGGAATGGCATATAAATGTACATATACACATACTCCTATGAATAAAATATTCACTGACCACTTAACCCTATGAGTCTTTCAATTATGAATTGATCAAATCAGCATGCCTTTTAATTACACACAGAGTGTTTGATTTGGAATCGCCATGTAGTTCTATAAACTTTACTGATCTTGGGGACAATCATAATTTAATTTAAATTTAATTCAATTAAATATGAAATGAAGATGTCATCGTTAGTGCGGCGCCGACGCTTGAGAAATCTGTACTCGTTCATTTAATAAAGCTGAGTGCACAAATATTTGAATACATCGTGATTGTCGTCAATTTCGATTACATTCATAATCTTATAGAGTGTAACTTCCTACTATGGTTGCAGGCTTTAAAGACTTCACATAATCCTTTTTACCTTTCAAACTTCATTCCTGAAGTGACATCGAATCGATTCAACCGCGCGGACAAATATAACATCTTTTTTTCCTCTTTCAAAAGTGTCATAAGCATCTTTTCTGTCGTCCCTGGTCCTTGACTGCACCGTTGCGAGATATGCATCTTGGTTAGCTGCATGAACTCGGGGGCATTCGTCATCAAACCCTGGGTTTCTTCTTGATTGTTGTCTGGGGAAACCTCGCACATCAGAGACGGCACTTCTTCCTGGCAACGCTGCCATTGGTCTTGCGGACTTCAATCTTGAGAGATTAAGGGAAACGCGAACGGCAAAGGCTAAGTGACACTGTCTAAAGATCAAGATTTTTGGCCTAAGCCTACTTCTAATGATGACAAATACGCATACAAATATTCTTTTGATTCCATAAACTATCGAACTTCTTGGATGGTGGTGATGTCAGCTTTGTAGGACTTCAATGTCTCCATCAGTTGTTGGTAGATTAAGGGTCCTTCACTTTCTGCACATGCACTTCCTAACATATGCTTTCGCATTGGGTTGTGGAACCTAAGGCGATGTCGGTTTGTAGATCTTGCCCGTATTTACTGCTCACGGCACTTCCATTTATTTTATCCGTCGAACCTGTTGTTAATCGCATCTGTTGTTAATAACATTAGACTCGATCAGGTTACCAAAATTTGTTGTCTTCGTTCACGGCTGCATCCAGAGACACGCCTAGGCACTCTGGTAATATACAGTTCTTGTGACCTGTGACAAAAGTGTCACAGCCGCAGCAATGCATTAATTTTTTTTTTTTCCACTCTGCCAGCATCGTATTTATCTGTCAGTTGAAAAGCGGATACGAATACGAAGAAACATACTCTATTTTGTGTATATTGTTGAGTTGTTGACTGCTTTTTCAAAGCTTGAACAAACATAATTCAGAGTATCCTTGGTTAAACGCCGTTAACCGACCAAAATCGGAGGGTTATCGATTTCTCGGGTTAACTAACCAAACTATGAATTCTCTGGTTTAAATAAAACAGTCAAGTTTGTTCAGTATGATTGAAATTATTATCATCGCATTGGGGTCTAATACAATGTAGACTTTTCATTCTAAAATAAGTCCATTGTTCCATTTTGTTAATTTTAATTTGTATACTTTAATTAATTCACTCGGCCAACGGAAACATAATGAAGTAGAAGAGCTCTGCAGGCCACCTACTTATGTGTACATTCACCGAGCAACGTGAACGTAACGAATTGCGTGCGTTGTTTACGTTTAGTTGATTGAGCTCCTAAACGTTTTCCTATATTCATTTCATAACTATAAATAAGCTCTAAAATGGTCTACAAAATTTAGTGTTGAAATTTAGTTAGTTAATTAAAAATATTTGGCAACGTGTGTTTATCTGCAAGACTTTGATCGATTTTGCAGTTAGTATACAACTAGCTTGTGGAAGGACTCGCAGATAGGTTACATCAGCCGTTCCTCTAACTCCATCTGAAGGAAAGTTTGTTTATACAATTATGTTCATTGTACATTTTTTATACACACCAATTTATTAGTAGGTTTTCTTCCTGCGAACAACATTTCCTATGAAGTTCATTTATCGAAGTCTTTTCTAGTTTATTGAAAATTAAACGGAACACTAAGAGCTATTATTTATAACTAGGTCAAGGTTTATGACTTCATTGCTATTGAAATTATTCTTTCAGAATTGGAACTACACCCTGAGCGTATTCGAATTGACAAGGATATATGGACAAATGTTCTTTGAAGTGAAATTATAAATAATTCAGCGAGTATTGTTTCATAACGATAATAATCAACAGAAGTTATCTATACATTTTTATTTACTCAATTCCATTATTAATGAACAATTTTTCATATTCGGAATCTGCACTTACCCTCGCCGTCGATGGTATTTATAACACAGATATCTATTTGTGATGCTCTAGGGGTAGATAGATGGCTATAAAATTTTTAGCCATCTTATGGTGTTTATGCATTTTTACAACAGACTAGTTGGAAAGTTCCTATATAATTCCTGTGAGAAGTGTCTTTCAATTATAGCAAAGTTCTGGCCAGTGATTAAGAGAGTAGGGGGAGTATCCTCATGTCTTCGTCACCATATACTCGGCACATGGTTACATGGAAACGCGACACCTTTTTCGAAATCGAATTGATTGGTGGGGTTCCTGCTATCTTTGAAAAAGAGGCAATATTTCTCCATAGTCATCCTGTTACACACGAACTAGTGTGTAAAGGATGTTCACATTTTAGTCTCTATAATCTCTATTTGTCATTTCTTTGGTTCTATTTTTTTTATTTGATATTTGATTGCAACATTGGTAAGGCCCCGTTTATAGCTATCAGTAAAATGCAACCGAAAAAATATTTGTTTGCTTTTTTGAAGCACTTAATCTTAATCGTTGAACTCAATCTTGGTCTTAAAATGGTGCTTCTGAGTTATAATGTCAGTTCATCTAAAAAAAAAATAAGCAATTGATCTACAACTTTTCTAGAAAACGAATTTATTAATTTTTCCGTACGAAAAACTTTTTCTGTTCAACTTACGGATGATGGCTATGGCCGATGCCTAAATCATTGGTAATCTCACCGATCATTTCCGGCCTTCATTGAATTTACAACACGCCAATCTTAAACTGCGATACCGATTAATCTGCATAGATAATATTAATTTTAATAGAAGTTCGAAATTAAGTCACTTATTAAAATACTGATTTAACAAAAACCAGCTGATTAGATTAATTGAGTTGAAATGCAAGGGAAGGCAGTGCCAGAGGCTTACTAGTAGTTAATACACCTAATTATAAGCAACATTTTTAAAAGTAAAATATAACATTATAACTAATTTCTTATCTTTGGTTTATGCTCTTTCAGGACGTCGACGGAATCTGGGAATCTATCTAGAAGTTATTGTACTATTAGTCATAATATCATTATTTTCAACATCAGGTAAGTTGCTAACAACTATTTATACAAATTATGAACTTTAAATTGACATTTAATTTTAGAAGCCTGCTCTAGCCGTACAGTACCAAAGCCAAGACCGCCACCGCCAAGTCCAACACCTCGGCCAAACATTACATTCCACACATATGCATGTCCACCCACATACGACGCCTGGTATTGCCTTAACTCAGCGACATGTTTTTCGGTTAAAATTGGCGACGAAATTCTATACAATTGCGAGTAAGTAAAATGTATTTTAAAAGAATCGTATTTCTAATTCTAGGAAATATTGAGCATGCAAAACTGAGGCCAGATCACGATCGAACGATATCGTTTCGTCGACGGTAGCAGTCTCTAGCAATTGCCACAGATATGATAGAGAGAGCTTTAGTGAAAGCGAGATCATTCGATGGTTTTCATTTTACGTGATTTGTCCCCCTGATTTCAATTATTGGCATAGGTTTTCATTTCTTTGTTAGAATTTGTATTTCTTATGAAATGTTACAGCCTGCCACGTAGTTCAGTGCTAAGAACATAGATATAATATGTAAAGACTTTAGAAGGCTATAATGTAGAGGTGAACAAAAGCGGCCTTAAATCTCGATTCGGTGGAAGATTAAATCCATCTCGTGGGATCTGCTTCTACTTATAAAACTGTGTTGTCGCATCAATAATATCGATCAGTAATATCCATTTGCTTTGGTCGATTAATTCCCATCTTCTTCACTATACATTATACAACCCTTACAGTTCTCTATTATATAGTCCGTTCCAAATCACTCGACGCCAGAGTTCGCCGATTCAGGAGCTCGTTGAAGGGTTCTTTGAAACCGTTTTTAGTATCCCTGTCAAGTGTCATGGAAATCCGATTTAGGATTGATGTGCATTGTAGGGAAGTGGCCACTCTAAAAAAGTTAAAGTACATAATCTGCGTTTGATTAAAAATAATCTTCCTTACCAAGCGCAGTTAATCAGCCGTCTACAGATGGCGTGTCAACCGTCCGATCTTTATTTGTTCTTCTTTGTCGGGTTCCTACGTATTTAAAAAAACTATTTTTTCAATGAATCTCCAGTGCTAGGATGACTAAACAAAAGTGAGTCGTTCATATATATAAGTGCAAAATCACCTGTGCATCAGAGTCATCAAAACTCGTTATCATTTTTGACAAACAAATGATCACATACGATTATCTGCGTATCTTTATATTCATAAACAAGTTGAAAGAATTCCATTGGCCACTTCATGATCGGCTGCTGATAAGAGGTGTTTTTACCTATCTTTATAATTGCTTTGCTATTATAAGGTTAAACTTTGCCAGCTTACATTTATGATATTTAGACAATGATAACTGATGCGGCTTTTTTTTTGTTGGATACAAATAGTCGTCGTGTTTCCCCACTTCTTTTGTTAAATTTATTGAAGGTATTTATTTCTTTTCTTGACATTCCAGGGATTGTTTTTCTTGATATCCAGCGATATGTGTTTTGTTTTAAAAGACATTCATCAATCAGGTATTTGTACTTCGATCAGAACTAATTCTATATTGTATTGAATTTGTTGAGGAAAGTCGCGTTCATTTGCTTCAAGGTTAGACATACTTTTAAAAATCCTTATCATAATTTTTAGCAGAAGTGTGTTTGTGGTACTCAACCGTTTTTTTTTAAATACAGCGAAAGCGAGCGATATTAGGTAATGAGCATGAGATAAACAAGTACTTGCGGTGGTATTTGCTATGTATATTCTGGAAAACCCAGTCACTACACAGGGAATGATTACAAGCCAATTAGACCTGTATCCTTTCTTTTGAAAACCTTAAAAATACCATTACTTACTTACTTAGGTGGCGCTAGAGTCAGGGGTGGAGTTGGACCTCAACCAACACGCCTCTCCAATTAGCACGATCTTTGGCTAACGTCCATGATTCTACGCCATAAAGCAGGACTGGGATGATGAGAGTCTTATATCATTTTCAGAGTTAATAGCGGAGTCGAGGTAGACAAAGTCCCGAACTACCTCAAAGTTACAGCTGTCTATCGTGAAGTTCTGTCCGATTCGTCGATGTTGTGTGTCCCTTCTTGTTGACAGCATATATTTTTCTCATTCATCACTAAACCTATTTTTGCCGCCTCTGTACTGATACTTGCAAACGCACCAGTGACAGCTCGCTGTGTTCTGCCAATGATATCGATGTCGTCAGCGTATCCAAGTAGTTGCACAGACTTTTGGAAAATTGTGCCCCTGGTGTTGGTTGGCAATCAACCAACACGCCTCTCCAATTAGCACGATCTTTGGCTAACGTCCATGATTCTACGCCATAAAGCAGGACTGGGATGATGAGAGTCTTATATCATTTTCAGAGTTAATAGCGGAGTCGAGGTAGACAAAGTCCCGAACTACCTCAAAGTTACAGCTGTCTATCGTGAAGTTCTGTCCGATTCGTCGATGTTGTGTGTCCCTTCTTGTTGACAGCATATATTTTTCTCATTCATCACTAAACCTATTTTTGCCGCCTCTGTACTGATACTTGCAAACGCACCAGTGACAGCTCGCTGTGTTCTGCCAATGATATCGATGTCGTCAGCGTATCCAAGTAGTTGCACAGACTTTTGGAAAATTGTGCCCCTGGTGTTGGCTTGCGAGTTTCGCACAATTTTCTCAAGAATGATGTTGAAAAAGTCACATGACAGCGCATCACCTTGTCTAAATCCTTTTTTGACATCAAAGGTCTCGATGAGATTGTTTCCGAACTTTATGGAGCAGCGGGCGTTCTTCATCGTCATTCTGCAGAATCTGACAAGATGGGCACTGGGCAGGTATGCCAAAAGTAGACGAGGCTCTGTATAGCTCGTCTCTATAAATGCTGTCATATGCGTCTTTAAAATCGATAAATATCTAGATGGTGAGTATCGATTTGGACTTCTTGAGTTTTCTTCAGGATCGGTCGTAGTGTGAATATTTGGTCGACTTACCGGGCCTAAAACCGCACTGATAGGTTACCGACCCGTGAAGAGTCTGCTTGAGAAACTGCAGCCTTACATCCTCTGCGATCCTGGACACGCTGCTTACAGTTTTCCCGTTTGAAACGGCGGAGGTTAGGTTTTTCTTTCTCGAACCTGGGGGCTGGGATTTGAAGAACATCTTAGCTGGAGTATCATTGTCCATTCACTCGATGTGGTCATTTCAATGTAGTCGACACGTATTTTGGATTTTCGGACTACATTCACATCTTGGTACAGCTCAGAGTTCTCGATTGTATCTCCGCCGAAGTATTTTTCTTTCGAAGGAGTCCTGTATAAGTTCTTTCTTTTTGCTTATTGTTTAGCATTCAGCGGCATAACTCAGAACTGGCAGGATAAGGGTTGTGTAGGGCATACATTTCGCCCTTTAAATTTGGAACTGGGTTCCAAGGCATAGTGACATAACAGGTAACCCGCGGCAATCTTCCACAATCCGCTAGGAGCGGTTAAGGGGCAAATACACTTATATTATCTACAGAGAGCCAATCTCCCCAATGGATGGGGTTGACAAACTGCGTCATATCAAGTAAAATATGGCCTACCTACGATCGAAATAGAACAAAGAACCTACAGAACCCGCCCAGATATCTCCAGAATTACGGCAGCAATCATGGGGCATTGGCTAATTGGAGACCATGCGGCCAAACTAGGTATTCCTTAACCCTCACCGCTGCAGTTGCGGGAATATAGTTGAGAGAGAAACTGTCTCCCATTTCCTCTGCAAATGACCGGCACTAGCAAGAGTGAGATTGCTCGCACTGAACCAACCATTCCTTGACGACCTTAGCGACATATCGGCGAAAGTGATACAGGATCTTATCCGATTTCTCAACTCCACAGGGTGGTTAGAGGTTCCGACCGGATCACATACTCAACAATCATCACAAACGGCACATATTAGTGCTTATTGGGTTCATGTTAAACCGCCACTTCTACCTACCTACCTATATCTACATCACAGCAGAAACAAGAATCAGAAGCACAGGCGATAAGTTAAATACGTCCCAATAGACGCATAGAAATAAAATAAATATTTATGCCGCAACAGATTAATGCAGGACATTCGAACTTGCTTCTCACAACCATTCATGTGTATACTATAAGTGCCTGTTGTACAACCAAACCTTTCTTATAGTGATTGTAAGAATTTAATAAATATAACCATTCTACATCATTTTAGCCCAACGATTGCTAACATACATAACATTTTTATTTAATTTCAGGTGTGCTGTAGGGTACATGGGCCCTCGTTGTGAATACAAGGAAATCGATGGCTCATATTTACGTAAGTCCGCCTCATTATATTTTCAAGATGAAACCTAACATCTCTTCTGTTTTACAGCAACCCGGCCAAGAGCTATGTTGGAAAAGGCCAGCATCGCAAGTGGAGCCACACTTGCCTTAATATTTGTATTAATTCTCTGCCTTACGTGGTACATGCGATGCCAGCAAAAACAGAAAGCCCGCAGGCTCGAGGAAGCCGATTGTGGAATGGATGTGGTCGATGGAATAATGAAACCTGAGAAAAGACCATTTGGACCACATCATCACTCCACACTCCCAATGACAAGCACTTTTAAGCGATAAACAATTTTTTTTAAGCACCTTACTATTTATTGAACATAATATATATATATACGTATATAAAACATTTTAATTTTAGACTTAACTTAATTTAGTATTTTTTTTGTTTTGATAATATATTCTATTGTCACAAGTTGTATCTTGTTTTGATATACATACGTAAGTAATATTTATTATGCATTAGATTAGAGACTTACATTCAAGTTCAAAATAAAAGCAAACAATTGCGAACCTATAATAAAAATGCAATTAATATAATAATGTACACTTTCCTATGACAAACAAAATGGCTGATAAAACTATTCACTCAGTGAAAGTCCAAGTGCCTCAATGGTTAACATAAAACGAAACAAAACTGTTATATGGATTTAGCTTTGGTTATGTTTTCAAGCCCTAGCAGCATATAACAATAATACTCAACAGCTATACAACTCAAGTGTATTGTAAATAAAAAATAAATAAAAACATATTATGTAGTTAAGTTGAGCATTGCAAAAGTATTTTATAATATTATATTAGCGCACAGACAAGTATATGCAGAGATGTCCAAGACTTTATAAAATAAAAATGCATTCATCGGCGCATTAAACAAATGAAGTGTTTTTAAAATCGTTTCAAATAAATTTGCATATTTAGGCAGCTTTTTGTGGCATCTGTGTTGATTTTCAGATCCGTAACTTTGTATTTGGCAGCTAGCACTATATTGTATGAAGAATAGACTAAGACTTGGATATCAAAAAATATGAATCTGTGAGATAAATGTGCTTTTCTGGAAAAACATATAAAATGTATTAACGAAACGTAAAATGATCTTGCTAAATTTAAGCGCCTTACATTTATAAAATCCATTTTTAAAAACAGAATCAATATTAATTATGATTTATGAGGAACACTTCACTTTTGTAGTTTTATTTTGATAAACGAACGCCTAGACAATCCAAATAATTGCGATGGAAGAAAAAGATGACAGTGCCAAGAAACGCTTTTATGAGCTGCTGGGCAGGAGCTTTTTTTTTCTATTGCGTAACTGAAACGACACGACTCTCTGAACTCTTACATTCCACGAACAATGGACACATGTGGTCTGGCAATTTCACTTGGTGAATTAATTAATAAAACGATTTAAAAATTAATATCGTTGAGATGTTTTTTAAAAGCAGTGACGATGAAGAAAGAAGAGCGAAGATAAGGAATAATATTCGAACAAAATTCAATCTTGATCTAAAAATAAATCTTCAAATAAAATAAATGTAGAATCAATCAGATTACTCCTCAATACTTCTTACACTTGGCGCTAAAATAACAATTATAAAAGAACAAAGCCCAAAACTAGTTAATAGACTGACTGATTAGAACTTCTTCAGACATAAGTTGGAAATTGATATAAATTGATATAGCAAAATAAATAATTGATATAGCAAAAGCTTTTGATAAAGTCTGGCAGAAAGGATTGATCCACAAATTACAGAAGCAACTTCCTAGGCAGTATTCGACAATTCTGGAGTCATACATATCAGATCGATTCTTCAGACAGAGTACTCAACATTAAGAGAAATTAAAGCGGCAGCGTGCTAGGTCCAGTTGTATACCTTCTATTCACTAGCGATTTGCCTGAAAGTGGGGAAACCACTATAGCTACTTTTGCAGATAACACAGTTGTTCTTGCTGTGGGAGCAACTGGCGAAGTAGCAACAAAAAAGCTTCAAAGGGCAATAGACAATGGGTGATATGCAAAATGCTTTCGCTCAGTCTCAAATCTCACTTTCTATAGCTTTAGCTCGGGTTCGTATGCAAAAAGAAAATGAGACAGATCTCAGAGACTGAGCGTTTGCTAAACGAATGAGACAGATCTCATGTTTTGATTTCTCGTATGCAGAAAACATGGCAGTGTCTCACAACAATGAGGTAAAGCTCATGAAAAGTCGAGACTAGAAATTTGTTGTCTCATTAGGTCAATTGGGTGCGTTCTCGGTGCCACTGCACAAAATCGGGACTTGAAAAGTCTTTATAGATTTAATCCGGTACAAATGAATTGAATAACTGATCACTTTTTGTGCAACAGAGAGGAATTCCGTGGAGGGAAAATAAGTAATTATGGGGTGGAATCGGCTAAGGTCGATAATTCGCTTAGTTTGTTTGTTTCTGATGATTGTTTTTCACTTCTTCCCTAATTTTTCCCCATTTTGAACCCTTTCCACTTCCGATTTCAAAAATAGAAGCACTTTCCATAAATCATCTATCAATTTTTATAGATCAAAATTCGGGCGAATATTTTGACAGCGTTTTCTGACCATGAATTGTGACTCGGTAAATTGATTTCCACGCCACCTACCAAGATTTTTACGTACCCAAATCACAGGATAAGATTTGTGACAGTTGATTTCATCACAGAAGTTCCTACTGAAATTATGAATTGGAAGCGCGCGCAAAACATTCTATTTTAAATTTATTGTATAGACATTAACAAATTTGATATCAGAATGCCTCTACAAAATGTCAAAGTATATAACACAAGTAAAATATTTGTGAAAAACTAAGAGATGTGAATAAAATCATGCCTTAAAAAATTGTAAACAAAGCACTCGAAGTTACCAATTATAGAAAAATTTTTTTATCGTGTTATCTGTTGCCCTTTAGGATTTAATTTATAACTCATATTTGGATTTAATTTTCTCCACACACACACAGAATGCTTAGTCCAAAAGGAAATAATATAAGAAGATATCCTTGTGAAAGAGGAGTTAAAATTTGTTCTTTTTCAAGTGGCGGCTACAAATAAGAAAATTCTTTGGATTGTTGCGATCATTATGAACTTTTTTTTGGGAATTCGGTGCATAGATGTACATTATTTGGATTCCTGTACGATGTGCAATATTTAACTCCACAGAGTTCCCCAGTTTTTAATGTATAGTTTCTTCTGCCATCATTCTTGCACTTGACCACAAAATCTATTCAACATAGAAAATATTAACTTCAACATATTTAATTGCAGTTATCACGTATTTTTCGTATTTTTCACAATTTGTTTTCACGAGGGAAAGGTACAATTACATTTATTTGACCGCAACATATTTAAAAGAATCAAAATCTATTTATTAGTTGGTTTTTATAGCTGTTTTTTGGTATAGATTTACTTTTTAATATTCCTTTTCTTAAATTCACTACTAAATTTGGTAAATAACAGTCTCTACTTATTAAATTTAATTTTTTTTTATTTTTTGCAACACAAATTTTCATACGATTTGACAGTTAATGGAGTGACTTATCCTGTGATTAGGGTTCCGCCGAAATCCGCTAGACGCGGTATGACCGAGTGTCAATATAAGTTTGTAGTATTTTCAAGTTCCAATTTTTTGAATGTCGATATCATTACCAAAATAACTACGCAGACATTTGCAACAATAGCCTTCCACATTAAAAAAAAAAAAAAAGGTGTTGAGATTTAGAAATTGTTTATTATGTAAAATAGAGAAGTACCGGTTTTATATAGGATGTACCTATTTTCCATTATTTTCCTTTGCAACTCTAGGTACCAAATGGTCCCAACCCCGCTTTTTTAGTTCCGAAATTTGAAAGTGGCATATCAAAGATTTTAAAATAAGTTAATGCAGACTAGTTAGTGAAGTTGCGGGAAAAATAATGTTGGAGAAGTAAAGAAGAAATAGAATTATAGAATATCCTGTGAATGTTTATATTTCCCGTTTTATTTACATTTCATTTGTCTTTCAGCCTAGATCTGCTTTCATACATTTGTATGTTTGTAAAGCGAATTTTTTTTTTAATTTTCGGTACTTTGTATTTTGAGAAGCTGTTGTCTTCAATAAACTGCACAAGAAAACTATTATTTTCATCAATTGCCCTTTTAATTGTTGTTTTCTCTTTGCTACACTCACTCTGTAAAGTTATCTTCGCAGAGACTGAGACAAAGGTTTCGCATACCAGATCGAGCTTTTGCTCATTGCAAACGCTCAGTCTCAATACCTTTCGCTCTGTCTCACAGATCAATCTCATGAGACTGAGCTATTTTTGCATACGACCCAATATCTCAGATTGGACAGAAAAAAAAATGGCAGATTAGATTAAATGACCTTAAGTCAGTCTATATTAATTTTACGTTTAAAACCGTACCATATATTCCAGTATACTTACATAAACAACAATGTAGTGGAATACTCAATTACAGCCAAATACAGCATGGCTCTAGGCGTATTTTTTTGGGAATCTATAGCTAGCTCACTTTTACTTTTACGTGCAAAACTGGTATACTCACTTTTGGTTTTGTTATACTCACTTTTGGTTTTACATGCAAAACGGTTATACTCACTTTTGGTTTTGTTATACTCACTTCCCAAGAAAATACGCCTTCTAGGTACTAAACTGCGTTGGAAATCAGTTATTAGTTATTGCACCTTGGTACATACGCAACGCTGATCTACATAGAGATCTAAACATTGCAATTGTCGAAGAAGAAGTTAAAAAAAGTTAAAAGCACAGAAATAGACTTCTTAACCATGTTAACTTAGAAATAACAAAACTTTTAAATACTGACAATGTAATCAGGATATTAAAGGGGGTAAAACCTGTTGATCTATAAGAGTTAGCTAAGACCAAGAGAGTAGGTACCTAATATTTTCAATCAAAAAAGTATAGAAATCCGACAAACGGCGGATTTATCTTCTCATTTTTTTTTAATTAACCAACAATAAATTGCGGATTAGTGGAACGCCTGGGTACAATCCAATTCGGGATGACGAAAGTCAGTCCCCTCGGCAGTTTTTTTTTAGATCGAGTTAAAGTCCCTCACTATTGCAGGAGATCCCTCGCGTAATAGCTCTGCAATGTCTTTCGATGATTTCGATGATGAAGACCCCACCTCTGGTGGCGGGCACAATTGGAGAAAGACCTCAACCAACTTGGTGTGCGCAACTGGAGGCAGCTAGCGAGGGACCGAGCTGGCTGGAGGGGTTTGTTGGTTGAGGCCGTGGTCCACCCCGGAATGTAAGCGCCACCAAAAGTAAAGTAAAGTAAGCCATTTATTTGCTTTTTTAATGAAATGGCTATGGAAATCTTGACTTGTATACATTTACAAGTTTAAAAACCTATACCTAAAGAAAATCCAAACTCACTTCTTATATTTTAACATTTTGTTCAGACCTAATTTTTGAAAATTGATCGTTGATTTACCGACTCTTGAAATTTCCTATACTAAAGAAGGTATAGGTATTTATATACGGAAGGTTAGAAATTGAACTGCGGAACCGAATACTCTGCTAGTGTTTGCAAAGCGGACTTTTTGCGATCTCCCAACTGGTAGCCACAATATCAAAATCATTTTGGATAGACAAACTGCCAGTAAATCCATTGATCCGGTTACAACGTCCTCAAAGCTGGCAGGGGTATATCTATTTAAAATTAACAAACTAGGTATCCATTTACTAATTATTACACTCACCTGTGTCCCAGGGTATGCCAAACTACTTGGGTAATTATTGTGCTGACCCGCTGGCGTTGGCCAGGCATGGGTCTAATATTGGTTTTGTGTGGGACGTACCAGAACTACTTGACCGACATAGGTATTTTCAATACCAACCTGACGATGGTAAAAAGAAGTCCTCTCACAAAATTTCATTCGCCTAAGTCAGACAGACAGAGAAACGGACGTGGCTAAATCGATTCAGAATGTGATCCTGATTCAGAATATATATAATACTTTATAGGGACTCTGGTGAATCCTTCTTGGCGTTACAAATTTAATGACAAAGTTAGGACATAAAAATACTCCTAGGAAATATTCAGTTTGTCCTGACTGATTGTAATTAGCGCCTAGTCCAAGCGCAAACGGTAAAAGCTATGAAGCTGATATTGTGAAACGAATTTCCTGTTATGGCCAAAGTGAGCACTTAGAATAGAAACGATTTGGGTAAATTCGAGTTGGATGTTAAAATTGTTATTTTTCATCGATCATTTCTCAGATTTTGGGAATTTTGCTTGGGGTTGAGATATTAGCGACGGAAAAGAGGATACAGGTTGTATGGGGAAATCACAGTAGGTACTTCTGTAACGGAAGCTAAGTCTCGGTTAAATGTTAGTATAGTAGGTAGGTACTTCAAAATCTCTAAATTTCTCTAAAGTTTTTTTTTATTTTATTGAATTTAGTTTAACAAAAATATCTACTGTATTAAATTTACTTATAAAAATAAATAAAATGTATTCTTTGGTGAAACTACGAAAAATTCTAAAAATACATAGCATAATTTAAATTACAAATTTTAATGTCATTTTATTTTTTTTTTTTTTTCAAAATGACCAACACGCAGTATTATGCTGCCGAGTTAATGGTATATTTCGAGAACCATCGATTTTTGGACGTAATTAGGGTAAGTAGTTAAAAATAAAGTACCTATGTGCTACGTATTTATATTTTAATAGGCCCTTTTAGTCAAATTGGCTTTGGACAGACCTTTGTGCTTAAAACATTATTTGAGAAAAAATCTACGTAAAATTGCGAACAGTGTCCTGACAAGAAATACGATTGTGCATTTGCCGTTGCATTTCGGTTCACAAAATATTTAACAGTTCATACAATTTCATACTATTTACTCTTATCTTTAGATGTAGAAAATTTCGTCAAGACATGTCTGCAAATGTACAATATTCCCATAATTACATACAATACGAGAGGAAATATAATTGATGCCAACAAATTGAAGGAAATACTTCGAAAATTTGAAAAATTCTGCAAAAAGAATGGAATCCAGAAAAAGCACAAAATCTATTTAAGTGAGTTTTATTTATTTATTTATTTTATTTAAGTAGAAGATTCTGTTTAACTATAGGTGGCTCCTTTTCAAACGGTATTTCTATAAATTGACTACGTTAGGTAAGTTGGCTGTCCTAAAGGGGACACACTTTGGCCATATTATTTTAACCATTGTTATACCACAAGAGGGAGGAGGGTAAGTGGCCGGAAAAAACTATGTGCCGGTCATTACAGTGGGAAGTCTTTTGCTACTTGCGAATTTCTTCTAAAAGAAATGTTCTTGAGTGTCTTACCTCGTTAAGAGGTTTTGCTTGTGACTGAGACGTTCAGATCTTATTAAAGTTTGAACGTCCTCGTCGCGGTTAGTTTTCGGGTAAGGGCGGAGAGTGGCAGCCTGCCCCCTGTCTATTGCCTCTGTCAGACCATCACTAAGGAGAGAGACTGCTGCGTGGCAGAAGTGGGTGATTGAACCAGTACCAATTGATTGGAAAAGGATGGAAAAGAATGGGGGGTAACCGTGGCAGTCTGCCATCCGCTTATTTCCTTTGTTTTTTTTTTTTTTTTGACACTCAGTCCAGAGGACAGAGACTGGTGCTGAGCAGAATAGCTTCATTGAAGCACTCCATCCTACTGCTTGGTACCGAAAAGAGAGGTCAGGGTTTGTCTTCGGTGAAAAGGCGAGGGGTGACGGAAACAGTCAAATCCGCCGACTATTGCCGCTGACGAGGTCTTCGAAGTATCGAGATGAAGTTTTTTGATGTAGACAGCTCCTCTAGGTGGGGCGGGCGGTTAGTCTTCGCGGAAGGCGAAGAAGTGACCGATGCAGTCTAACCCCCGCTGGTAGCCTCTGATGACAGTCCGCTAGTAAGAAGGGCGACTGGTACAGATCAAGGAAGAGTATTTGGAGCAATCTGGCTTTACTGTTTTGACTACGAAAGGTGAAAAAGACGAAGGGTGACCGAAACAGGCTTACCCCCGCCTGTAGCTTTTGACGGTTCGCTTGCAAGAATTGTGGCTGTAACAGAACGGATACAAATCTGGTCCACTGCTTGAAGTCGAAAAGGGTGACAGTTGACTACGTTACTCCTCTGCTATTTTGCATGATTTTTTTTTTAAACAAATCGATTTTGTTATTTGTCAAGAGGGTCAAAAATAATTGATAAACTTTACATTTTAGCTCCACGCGTTGTCCCTCCGATTGACCCAAGATATTATCTTAATCCGCCTTCGCTAATTTCCATACTCCTGACTTCTGAGTCGTTTGGCAGGACAAGAATGATGAGAGTCTCTTCTTCTTAGAGTTTCTTGGAAAGATCTCCCTACTCAATTGCCTTCTTTATCCAAAAAAAAAAAAAAACAGCTGGGTAAAAAAGTCCCTAACTTACTTACTGATTTAGATGGCGCTACAGTCCGGCTTTGAATTGAGAATCAACCAATTTGCCTTTCCTGTTAGCGCGGTCTTTGGCTAACTACCTCTAGCCACGTACTCCAAGTTTGTTAAGGTCGCCTTCCACTTGTGCGCGTCACCTGTAAGGCAAGTAGGTATTCCTCTACTGGGATGTCATCCACATGCATATTCGAATGCAGACCATTTTCCGTTTTGCATAATTAATAACCGATCTTTTGTTTCAACCTTAATAAAATGTTCATTCGCTAAATACATTTCAAACAGATGGTTTTTTTTTTTTAATAGAGTCAACAACATTTAGCGCCTCATTATCCGAGGCTCTTGGTGGCTTAATAACGTAGCTTGATTCTCTATGTAGTAAGGTAGTCCCAGGCAAAACCCCCAAAACCTGGAGGGCCATGCCCTTGCTTGAACCCTAGGATAGCAGGCCGGATACTCCGGTGTCACTATCCCATTTTGGAGGTGGAAGAGCTACCGTTGGGCTATAATGACTGTTTAAGATTATCTGTTGTGTTTTAATTGTTCATTATTTAGTTATTTTCGTTAAACAAAAATATGTAATAATTTGTTAATTTTGTACTATCATCTTGTGACACACTGTACCTTTAATTTGTAAAATCAAACTCTTGTTTCTTGTTCAGTTGCATCACAACAACAATGCACAGTCAATACAGATCGCTCTCAATGCTCCTCGCACAAGTGGAGAGTTACGCACAAGCGTTGTTATTGTAAATAACCTTGTTCGCGAAATCGCTCGATGATTGACTTTGCATTGTCGGTGCTGCTGCGAGATTATGGTCCATAATCTCTTTCACTTGGATTCATCTCACAGCCGGAGCAACATCAATTTGGTAACATTGTTAATAAATCTAAGTGTGGTTTGATTCGCTGCGTTTTCTTGTTCGATTTTCTTGGCAATTCCCATTAATAGCTGCTGCTAAGAAAAAATCAAATTCGTAGATTCTTACTCATAAAAGTGGTCCTTCTGCGTCGGATTTAATTGATTTTTCTTCGATTGAATCAACAATTCAAACGTTTAGACATTTTATTGAAAATTGATTGAACATTTAGTGAAAATAGCTCTATATACATACATACATATATGTAAAGAGCGCTTCAACACGTGTCGGTTTGCATAGACAGTACGAGTAATTGCAATAATATTGTTAATTCAATATAGAAAATTTAATTCCTTTTTCGCTAGCTGCATTCCTTTAAATTATTTACACGTTTTTTGTGAAAATATGAGCGATTTAATGCGTATTCGCGGAAATGCAAAGGGTTGTTTGACTCGTGCAGCATCTTTTGCAGATTCAATTGTGCCGGCTACTCCTCTAGAATTATTAGAGATAAAATTCACAAAATTGAATGAAACGTGGTC
This sequence comes from Cheilosia scutellata, assembly GCA_955612985.1. Classification (NCBI taxonomy): domain Eukaryota; kingdom Metazoa; phylum Arthropoda; class Insecta; order Diptera; family Syrphidae; genus Cheilosia; species Cheilosia scutellata. The sequence continues at coordinate 56,513,965 of OY015313.1, read as the reverse complement.
GGAATTTTCGGCTCTACATAAAGAAGTTCTGAAAACTGCGACTGATGATACGGTGTGTGCAGAATTTGAGGTTGAGTTTAGTGAATATGAAGAAAAGTTCTTCAGCGCGCATTCTAAATTGGTAAAGTCCATTCGTGAACGACAGTCTGTTGGACAAGAAAATGAAGATTCGGCTTTGAAGCAACTCGCGAAACAGCAAACCACGTTTTTGGAAAAACTAAACTCAACTTCAGAAAATAATTCGAAAATTCATCTGCCAAAGCTAACGGTGTCGCCTTTCTCGGGAAATTATAAAGATTGGCCTTCGTTTAGGGATTCGTTTATGGGCACAATTGAAAAGCAGCAAAATCTTTCGGATACGCAAAAGTTTCATTATCTGAAATCTTTTCTTCGCGATGATGCTGAAAATTTAATAAGGCATTTAACGATCTCAGACGCAAATTACCTTGAAGCGTGGGATCGTTTAGAACAACGGTACGATCGAACGCATCTCATTGTACAATCATTTATACAAATGTTTGTATCCCTTCCATCGGTAATCGCGGGTAACGTTCAAACATTACGGAAGGTAACAGACGGCGCAGACGAAGTCATACGTGGACTCAACGCGCTCGGTTCCAATAGTCGCGATCCGTGGTTGATTTTTCTCCTACTCAGTAAACTAGATACCGAGAGTAAGCAAAGTTGGGCTCAGCATGCAGGTTCGCGCGATGACTGTACATTTGATGAACTCTTGTCGTTTTTAGAATCCAGATGCGATGCATTTGAATCCTGTCAGTCGTTATCTCGTCCTAATTTATCCCGTCGTAAGCCACATGAAATTCGAACCCATTATGCTGAATCGTCGCAGTCAACTCCGCATTGCCCAAAGTGTAAAAACAATCATATTTTGCCCCAGTGTCCACAATTCACTACCCTTGACATTGAATCCCGTCGGAATTTTGTGAAATCGAACTCATTGTGCTTTAACTGTCTTCGTGTCGGTCATTCTGCTAACAAATGCCGCTCTTCGTTTCGCTGTCGTGTGTGCAAGTCGCGTCACCACACATTGGTTCACCCGCCTGAACAAACTCGGTCGTCGTCATCGCTTCCTTCAAACTCTTCGTCATCTATTCCATCAATCTCTTCGTCATCTATTCCATCAACCTCGTCGTCGCTTCCAATTCAAGATTCTCAACAAAATCAAAGTTATCTCCAAACTCAACCATCCTGCTCTACATCATCGCCTGTTTACCCCTTGATCAATAACCATTCGATCGATGTTGGCTTCTCTAAGCAAACAATCCTACCCACCCTATTGGCTACGGTTCAAGATATTCAGGGCAATCCAATAAGTTGTAGGGTATTACTTGATTCTGGGTCCCAATTCTCCTTCATTGTCGAATCCTTTGCTCAGAGATTAGGACTTCCTCGCAAACATGCTCGAATACCCATTCTTGGAGTGTCAACTACAGAAGCAGGTCATACTAGAGGTTGTATTTCAATGAAACTTTGCTCTCGCTTAAACCAAACTCATATATTCGTTGATGCCTTTGTCTTGAACAAGTTGACTTCTAATCTACCATCTCAGTCTATTGATATAACCGCGTGGTCCCATATTCAAAACCTGGAATTAGCAGATCCCGGATTTAACGTGCCTGGTCCAGTCGATGTACCGCTCGGAGCAGACAAACTATGGTGCGTGCTCAAGGGGGAACAAATTCAGGGATCGAGAGGGCTACCCATAGCTCAGAATACATCCTTTGGTTGGGTTGTAACAGGTGAACTGTTAGACACTCAACATTCGTATCATGTTTCCATTTCATCGCTTCACACTACATTGGATGTTGACGTTTTACTGCAACGATTCTGGGAGCTCGATGAAGTAACACCCTCTCCTGATGAATCATTTAGTAACGACGAAGCTGAGCAACATTTTCGCAAGACATTCTCGCGTTCATCGGATGGACGATATGTCGTTCAGTTGCCATTCAATACTCCTTCGCCTGTCTTCGGTAATTCGCTCAAATCTGCTATAAGTCGCTTAAACTCTATGGAACGTCGCTTCCAGCGTGACACAAATCTCCGCTGCATGTATCTGCAATTCATGCAAGAATATATTCGTCTCGGTCACATGGTTCGCATACCCTCAGCTGAATTAGACACCAACCCTGGGAAGCAATTCTACCTTCCCCATCATGCCGTGTTGAAACCGGACAGCTCTACGACCAAATTGCGCGTCGTGTTTGATGGGTCAGCTAGAGATTCATTTGGCAATTCGCTTAACAGCAAGCTGCTCATTGGTCCTCCTATTCAAAGAGACTTGGTTGGTGTGTGTCTGCGCTTTCGACAACACAATTATGTCTTTACGGCTGACGTGGTTAAAATGTTCCGCCAAATTTGGGTTGATGACAATCACACTGATTATCAGCGGATAGTTTGGCGCGAAAATCCGTCCGATGAAATCAGTCATTTTAGGCACGGTCACATATGGAACGGCATCGGCACCATTCTTATCCGTTCGAGTGCTGAAGCAGATTGCGATGGACTATCAGAGCCAATATCCAAACGCCGCTCGTATTCTATTAAGAGATGTTTATGTAGACGACATCATGACAGGTGCGAACTCATCGGAAGAGTTAATTAGTCTTCAGTCGGAATTGGTTACCCTACTATCCCTCGCGAAACTCGAACTACGGAAGTGGAACTCCAATTGTTGGCCTTTGCTTGCTCGCTTACCCCAAGATGATTGCGAATTCTCTTGGTTCGATACAGAGCGTTCAAAGTCGTTGATCAAAGTGCTCGGTATGCACTGGAGTCCTACTTCAGATCAATTTTCGTTTCGGATGGCTGACTCACGACTTTGTACTTCACCAACTCGACGAACGTTACTGTCGGAGATCGCTCGGATATTCGACCCGTTGGGATTTCTAGCCCCATCGGTTATTCTCTTCAAACTGCTCTTTCAGGAACTTTGGTCGTCGGAGCTAAAGCTCAGTTGGGATGATCCCTTGCCATCACCGTTGGCTGATCGGTGGATTAGCTATCAACGGGAACTTCACTTCTTTGAGCAGATACGGATTGCTAGAAATGTCTTCTCGTCATTTGAGGATATTGAGCTCCACGGGTTTTCGGATGCCTCGTCGGTGGCTTACTCGGCTGTAGTCTACGCTCGCTGCAAAATCGCTGAAAATCAGTATAAGGTCATTCTCGTTGCAGCAAAGACGAAGGTAGCGCCACTAAAACCTGTCTCCATTCCTCGACTCGAGCTCTGTGGAGCGCTTCTTCTCTGCCGTCTCATTAATTTAATCAAAAACTCTATATCACATGACTGTAAGATCTTCGCTTGGTGCGACTCAGAAATCGTTCTTCATTGGTTATCGTCACCGCCTCGTCGTTGGACTACGTTTGTCGCGAATCGTACAGCTGCAATTCTTGAACAGATTCCGCGATATGCTTGGAACCATATCGCTTCAGAATCTAATCCAGCAGATTGTGCGTCACGCGGAGTGCTACCATTAAACCTCATCGATCATCATCTCTGGTGGTCCGGACCTTCCTGGCTCTCGCTGTCACAAGAATTTTGGCCAGAATCAAAGTTCACTGTGCCACAACCAGATCCAGCAGTAATCGCAGCAGAAGAAAAACAAACGCCCAAGCAAGTCTTAACATCAGCAACTCATACGGACGTCATCAGCAGTCTAATCCTCAAAATCTCATCGTGGTATCGGTTGATTCGAATTTTCGCGTATTGCCTGCGCTTTATCACTCATTGTCGCCCTAACCAAATTGCAAAGATTCCTCGGGAGCGCAGTATTTCGTTAACCGAACTTAAAACCTCAAGACTCTATATTCTAAAACATGTGCAACAACAAGCATTCGGGAGTGAAATTCGCGGTCTCATGAACAATCGGGGCTTACCAAATAAGTCCAAACTCATTCGATACTACCCGTTCATTGATAACGATGGACTTTTACGTGTTGGGGGTCGTATTAAGAACTCTAATGTGTCCTATAACATCAAATATCCCATTATTCTCCCTAACACTCATGTTTCTTCTCTTATAGCCACTGAGACTCATATAAATCACCTTCATCCAGGGGTTTCAGAAACATTCGCCATCGTTCGCCAACAGTATTGGATATTGGGAAGCCGTAACCTTATTCGCAAGATCGTACACTCCTGCAAACCGTGTTTTCTGCAACGGAAGGCTACTAGCTCACAACTCATGGGTGATTTGCCGCAACCCCGTGTCATCCAAAGTCGCCCTTTCACCAACACTGGGTGTGACTATGCTGGGCCTTTCACCATCAAACTATCAAAAGGTCGTAAGCCAAGGCTGGCTAAAGCCTACTTGGCACTATTTGTGTGCATGTGCACAAAAGCAATGCACTTGGAATTGGTAAGTGACCTAACGACCGATGCATTTTTAGCTGCCTTCCGCCGATTCGTATCTCGACGTGGAAAATGTTCCAATGTTTACACTGACAACGGGACAAACTTCCAAGGAGCTCGTCGCTGTCTCAATGATATGCAGAAGTTGGTGTTGTCGCAGACCTACAACGACGACATTGCTGCTGCCCTTGCACTTGATGGAGTTCAATGGCATTTCATACCCCCCTCAGCTCCACATTTTGGTGGATTATGGGAGTCCGGGGTGAAGTCAGTAAAGCTGCACTTACGCCGGGTTATCGGATCCAATATCCTCACATTCGAAGAGTTGTACACTGTGCTGACTCAAATCGAATCAATTTTAAATTCACGTCCCCTTTGTGTGTTGTCCGATGAAGATTTCAATCCATTAACCCCTGCGCATTTCCTTATAGGTGAACCATTAACCGCTGTTCCTGAGCCCAGTTACCTCGAGACGTCACCTAACCGCTTGTCACACTGGAATCACCTGCAATCAATGGTCCAAGGGTTTTGGAAACGATGGCAACATGAATACATCACCACTCTTCAAGAACGTCCCAAATGGACAACACCCAAGGTTGAGCTGAAGATTGGCGACATAGTGGTAATTAAAGAACCAAACCTTCCGCCAACTAAGTGGCTGCTTGGCAGAGTTGAGGCTACTCATCCAGGTTCTGATAACCATGTCAGAGTTGCGACAGTAAGGACAGCTCGTGGCAACTTTACTCGTCCTATCACCAAGCTGGCAGTTCTCCCATCGTCCTGAAACTCGTTCCAGGGGGGCCGGGATGTTTAAGATTATCTGTTGTGTTTTAATTGTTCATTATTTAGTTATTTTCGTTAAACAAAAATATGTAATAATTTGTTAATTTTGTACTATCATCTTGTGACACACTGTACCTTTAATTTGTAAAATCAAACTCTTGTTTCTTGTTCAGTTGCATCACAACAACAATGCACAGTCAATACAGATCGCTCTCAATGCTCCTCGCACAAGTGGAGAGTTACGCACAAGCGTTGTTATTGTAAATAACCTTGTTCGCGAAATCGCTCGATGATTGACTTTGCATTGTCGGTGCTGCTGCGAGATTATGGTCCATAATCTCTTTCACTTGGATTCATCTCACAGCCGGAGCAACATCAATTTGGTAACATTGTTAATAAATCTAAGTGTGGTTTGATTCGCTGCGTTTTCTTGTTCGATTTTCTTGGCAATTCCCATTAATAGCTGCTGCTAAGAAAAAATCAAATTCGTCGATTCTTACTCAATGACCATTGACCAGTCCTGAAAAATCCTCTCTGTCTTCAGCTCCAAATATGTCGGAGTAGCTACCTCTTTCAACACCATTAACATTTTCTAATAAAATGTTTTACCCCTAAAGATATGCCGAACAATTTTGATGAGGTCCTGCAAATTGAAAACTGTGAGTCCCCTCCCACAAACTTTATCCACGTTACTGCAGGAGATCGCATGGACAGTGATTTTAAGGATGTTTTAGACTTTTATGGCGGCACTGTTAAAGAAGTTCCTATTCCAAGTACAGATGACGTAAACATCGAGGATTCGTTAGTACCCGAAGTCATGCATAAAATCAAATACTCCTCTATATCAGTACAGCATGAAATAGCTGGCCATTTTGTATACAGAGCGGTGATCATAGGACGACGCGGATCAGGTAGAAAAACTCAAGCAAAACTACAAGCCGCGCGGTACAATTTGGTCTACAGTATGATAATAACACAATTTATATAATTTTTGCCTCCAATTAACTAACCTATACTGTATCTAGTTAACGTTGAATCACTTATCCAACAAACTATGCAATCCAAGGACAATATGGCCAAGGTACTTTGTGTTGCATTTAAAAAAGAAAACAAGTTCTCAAGCTCAGCCATTACGGCTCTACTCTGGAGGCGAATTTTACGGAACGACGCTTTAACCAATGGTTGGGTTATTGTTGGCTTTCCCAATTGCCTAAGTGAGTTGGAAACTCTAGTGGAAAAGTTCGAAACTCCTCCTAATAGAATTGTGCTTGTTCACTGCAGCAAGAACATTGCATTGCGGCGTTTGATTAAACAGTGGGAAAGCCCCCTGTGTCCAATTAATAGAAAGCGTGACTCCTGTGCATACGTCGAAAAAGAGGTAAGATTTCAATAATGTTAGATTTAGAATTGATAAAACAATCATGGTTTTCACAGTTTGCTCAATATGATCAAAATAAAAGGGATATGTACGAATATCTTCGGGCATCCAAAACGAAAACGATTCATATTGATGGGACCCAAAGTGCATGTTCAATTAAAAACAAAATATTTGGTTTAATGGAGCGTTGATGGAATTAAACTGCAGAAGATTATAGAATTTGGTAAAAAATATTTTAAGCTCTTATTTCGAAACATTTTCAACCACCTTAGGACAAAGTGAGTCAGGTCACAGGACTTCCCAATGATTTTTACTTATGAGTACATTTTTAATTTGATTCATGAGCGGGAGAGGGCTAAAGATGACTATTTCTGAAACTACTCGGCCGATACGCCCAAAAATGTCCCAAAGATTGCATTGAAATACGTCCAAAAAAAAGTCACTAAATACATCCCAAAATACTACAAAAACATTCCGAAAACCCCCCAGCATAACGCGCCCCAAAAAAACGAGCCCCAATCCTTTAAATGCTGCAGTTTTGGTAGGTTACTTAAGGTGGGGCGGGGAGAGCTAAACGTGGCTATTTCTGATTTTAGAAATGGCTGGCTTAAGGGTGGAATGGAAGCGGAGACTCGATCATAGTCCATACTGCTATAAAATACAACGTCTGTCTGTTTCTTTGTTCCTCGTTAATGCATTTATCCGATTTTTGTGATTTTTGAGGTTATATGTATGGTAGGTACTTCTTACCGGAGTTCGAAAAGTTGTAACCGTGGGGCCTTATCGTAAAACTTCTCTAAAACCAATTACAAACGAAGGATAGAGACTTCCGCAAAACCTTATGTCAAAACTTCTCCATAAAAACAACAAAGGAAGGAAAGAGACTGCGGAAATTCGTAGATTGTTGAAACTCAAAATTTTTCAAATAATTTGTGGATGTGCAATGGAAAAAGTGAGACAAAACTGGATTTGCAAAATAAAAGACTTGCAACCAAGTATTGGCATTATTGGCATCAAAGTTCTCTTCAGATATTCAGTTACGATGTTTTATTTTTATAGCTCATTTTTGAAAACGATGATTCCCATAAAAATAGGTTGAACAGAAGAATGACGATAAAAAAAAAATTGTTTTTCAAGTGCACACCTCGGAATCCGAACTATGAGCCTTGCATAGTACGTCACTTTGAAGGAGTAAAATTAAATTTCCTGATACGGCCTTCTTTAAACTTTTTTGTATAGGTACCTACGTAGGTACTAAGAGAAAGATAAATATTGTTTTCGTACACAATTTCGAACTCAAGCTGAAGATTTTAATCATTTCAAATTACGATGATAGGGGAATTCAAAGAAGTGGTTCACGCTATTCAGTCCGTCCGTACGTCTGCCTGTCTGTGATAGGCCTGCAGCCTAAACACTGGTTTTAATTACAATTGTAGATTAAAAGTAGATTAAAATCATTGAGGTGTTTAATTATATGCGACGCTAACGACTCTTCACTATCAAGTTTCTGATGTATTTCATGTGTGAATGTTAGAAACTCTTTTATTTTATCTAATAAGTACCGTAATCGTTGTAAAAACAGGTGCCTACTTCACCCCACGAACGGACTCGTTTTGTTCTAATTGAAAAAAAAAATTCTTTAAAGCCTTCTACCTCGAACAATTTTATTGCATATATCAATAACATGCGGAAAATTCAAAATTTTACAGCACAGAGCTTCCTGGTGATTATCTACTGTGATAATATAGAAACCTTGGAAATCATCATCTTTTTTCATACCTAATCCTACGAAGACGAACCCATTATTTTTGCCGTCATTCACAATCTATTGTGATTCATTTAAGTTTATAAATTGGATTTTTTTTATACCTATGTATTTTTTAAAACCGCATAAATCTCTTGTCCTCTTGATTTCGCTTTTATAGGTATATTCTTCTTTTGCTGTTAGACTAATTACACATGTAAAAAATCTTGTCAATTTTGTCAGATTCTGGTCCTAAAGTTGTGTATAGACAATTTCGATGAACTTTTACCGAACCCTTGTGAAACATTCCCACCGAGTTGAAGTGAGTTTTGAAAGTCATAAGCTGTTAACTTTGAAATGGCTGTCAAAACAACTGTTTGTAGTACAAAAAAAAAAAAAACAATTCATTACAATGCTAAATGTAAAACACTATTTATTCCATTTTGAATTTTTTTTAAATATTTATTAGAATCTTTAAATGCTCATTTCTTTCTTTTTCTATTTCTATAAATTGCTCGCTCGTTTCCCCTCCCAGTGTTCCATTTTTTTTCTTCTTTTCGTTTGTATTGTCACATTTGTTTTGGCGTTTAATATTTTGACATCCACAAATGAACCCAAAATAAAACCAAAGTTCACACTGTAGGCTTTTTCGATTTGATAACCTCTCACGGGCGGATGAACTCGGAGGGGTTTCAAATAGGTTTCGCTGAAAACCCGAGGTTTAGACACCTCAAAAATGTATGGCGAAACCTCGGAGGTTTGAAACAATTTTACGAAACCTAACGGTTTCGTTTGGTGGGAACATGAAATTACATTGTGAAATAGAAAAATTATATATGTTGAAGAAAGAATTTGTTTATATAAAACTTAATGATGGCAAACAAAATTTGGTTTTATTTTATTAAAGTTTTTGCGCAGTCGCCTGAAAATGGGCCTTAATCTATAGGAACGTATTATTAACATTTGCGCGTCAACGGCTAGTATAATAAAGGGTGGGGCAGAATAACGAGCGATTTTAAAAGTCTGTAAAAAAGAAGAAAATCATTTTTATAAATAAACTAGCGGACCCGGCAAACGTTGTTTTGCCTGCTCGTACATTTTCATTTCATTTTTATTTAACCGATGTGTCCAGACTGATTCTGTACTCCGTGTGCTTTGACCGATATTTCCTCGGACGTTTGTATTGTCTACACAAATTTTTTCCCATGACTGTCGAAGAATAACGTTAGATATTTTTTTTTTGTTATGAGAGGTGTCACGCCCTTTTGTTCAGTCCCGCCAGGTTTTGTAAAATACTTCAATCAGGCAATGTTCAGATATCGTGATTTAAATAACTTTGTTGTAAGGGTGGTGTCATGGCCCGTTTTCCAATCCCACCCACTTAGCTCCCATGGGTGTCGAGAAATAGGATTTAAAATGTATATTTTTTTATACGGTAGGTACCACGCTTCTTTGTCCAATTTTGATCAAACTTTCACAGTTTTTTTAGTATGGGAGGTGCCACGCCCCTTTGTCCAATTTTGACCAATATTCACAGGAGCACTCCAGTGCCAATAACTAAGACTATCTGTAAGTTTGAGCTCAATCGATTCGGCGGTTATCGAGATATAAGATTTTGAATGTTTTTTTTGTATGGGCGGTGCCACGCCCATTGTCCAATTTTGAACAATCTTCAGAAGAGCACTCCCGGGCCAATACCTAGGATTGTCTGTAAGTTTCAACTCAATCGATTCGGCGGTTTTCGAGATATAAGATTTTGAATGTTTTTTTTTGTATGGGCGGTGCCACGCCCCTTTGTCCAATTTTGACCAATCTCCTTCAGTGCACTCCTGGGCTAATACCTAAGATTATCTGTAAATATGGGCTCAATAGAGTCGGTGGTTTTCAAGTTATACGTATCCGAACACATTTTAGAACTCATTTTTATATACATATATAGATGTGTTATTTATTTAAAGAACATAAAAACACACTAATGATTTTTTTTTTTGAAAATACTTCCGGAAAGATCCGGGTGATAGTTCTCGATCCTGGCTTCATTCGATAGCAATTCTTACACGATCGATATTCCCGGGAGTGCACAATATGATTTTGGTTTTCCAGGCTACTTTCTTGGTGTTGACGAAGTGTTGAAATGGTTACGAAAAGCACGACGCGCTCGAAAAACGCCTTCACAGCGTACCCCTTGCTGCTGAGGGGTCGGTCCACTGCTCCATTATTAGGTACTAAATGCTAATATTCAGGAAACATGACCGATAGCGTCCCTACCACCTCCCAAAATTCAAATAGTTTGGGCTCCAATAACAAAGACGCAGAGCCAGTCATTCAAAAAAGTGGACCGACTGATCAAAAACTTTTCTACTTTCTGCACTATTTTAATACATACATACCTACTCGTAAGTATTCCATAGGTTTAAATGTTTTTTTATTTATTTTTTTTTTGTTTAAGTAAAAAGCTCGGTAATTTATCTTAATCTAGCGATGATGCTGAAGATTTATGCTTGTGCATCATTCTAGTTAAATTGTGCTTTCGACCAACCTTACTGCTAATCTATTCTTGAGTATGATATAAACTGTTGGCACAGGCTCTTCATGTAGACACCATTGACTTAGAAGACGGTGTCATTGTTGCAAATGCACGATTGACACAATTTGCGGTATTTGCGACTAACAGAACTGATCTATGTTCAGTGCAAACATTGCGACTATAGGGGCAATCATTTACAATCTTGTAAAGTGATTTCACCGCAGACTTGGTTGGCATGGTCAGATTTAATTGGATTCCCCAAGTTGGCTTCTTTGAATTACAGTTCATTGAAAATGTGTGTTGTCATTATTGTGTGTTAGCACTATACATATTGACCAATTGGTCTAGTAAAGGAATTGTTTGGTTATAGATTTTCATATAGGATTTCACAAAATTGGTTTCCACAGTGCAGGTTTAAGGATAAACAAACGCATTCGCATACAGCCACCATTCTTGTATTATATTCATGATAAATGGTTCACAATCGCCCTCAATTAGTGGCTTAACTAAACCAAGCATAAATATCGACTGTTAAAACAAAGCAATGTTTATGTTTAATCCTATACTTAGCTAAGCCGAGAGTTAAACTGTCGTTGTTGAGCATAGCTATGTAATAAGCTTCTGCTGTTCACTCAAATACATAAACTGTTACTTTAGAAAGTAGCTGCAATTAGCCTGAAATGGATTGGATTCGTAGAGTCGTTGGGTTAGATCATTGGCATTTATATGTTCAATTAGCCGCAATATAATTCAGAGTACCTATCATTTTAACCTGGTCGATGTCGTTGTAAAATATTAAACCAATATTATTTACATGTTCAGGGGCGTAGCGAGGGTTTGAGCCGTGGAGAGGGGGGGGGGGGGGGGTGACTTTCATTGAAATGCCGACTTATTTTAGGAACTTGCCGACTGTATAGAAATCATGAAAATCGGCCCAGTGGTTATAGAGTTATATCTAACGTCAACGAGTTTCACTCCATAGAAGATGTTTTTTGTATGGGAGGCGGCACGCCCCTTTGTCGAATTTTGACCAATCTTAACAGGAACACCCCTGGGCTAATACCTAAAAGACCATTCACATAAGAGCGACCAACTACCTACGATCGAACGACTATTGGCAAGCTTTACAGTCCGTTCACATGAACACTTTTATAGGTCGCGGCAGTTCGCGAATTTCAGCCATCAGTTTCTACCCACAATGACTAGTTTGAGGTTCGAACGAATGTTACTCACTAGTTTGTGGAACGCGTATTAAATGAGGTGGATTGCGAATAAACTTTGACAATTCGCGCGGGTGTTTTCGTTTGAGGCAAAAAGTTTGGAATTCGAAATTTCGTTATTTAAACTGTTTATAAACTTATTTTCTTAATACATTTTGATGGTATAATTAATTATCCCCCTCTTTGCCCAAACACACGTTTGCCGCGAATTGTTAAAGTTCGCATTCTACATCAATAAGCCGCGAACTAGCGAATAACACATTCCTTCGAATTTAACCTCAAATTAGAAATGCCAACCGTCCTTTTTAAAATCGAATCTAAACTCGCTAAATTTTAAGGATTTCAGTCGGCAAATTCATCGATTCACCGATTTTAAGGAGTTCATCTGGAACCTTTGAAAATGCCGACTTTTGTGATGGAAATCCAAACTTAAGACCTAATTTTTGAAATTTGATCGTTGATTTGCCGACTCTTGAACGCACGCCCCCCCCCCTCCCCCCCTCGCTACGCCCCTCTACATGTTACAAAGTTGGTTTCATTTAGTATTTCCCTCGATGGATTTTCATCGAAGATAGGATTAAAATTTTTGTTTTAATTTCAGGCAATGCAGCCATTAGTTGACGGTTTGAGGTACAGGTAGTTAACAATGTGGGGTAGAAGTTATTTTCAAAAACTTGTGTCAATTTCACTAGGGTGGCGGTAGATTAGAAGTATTCCAAATCTTAAACAGACAACACATTTCTTGCCACAACCCTATTATAAGCCTTTACGGTTTTTTTTGCTTAACTTTCTGCCCAACTGGCTGACACTGCGACTTATCAAGATCGATTGTACTATAATGTCAAGGATGGAACGAAACATGTCCATGTTTGGGATTAAGTTAAATATTTTCAAAGTCAGCTACCCACATGGTCAGCTGGTTTAAACTTGTACCTTTTGGCTACCTGACAATTGCCGCGTACGTGATAAAGAGGCTTAACATTATGATGAAAAACCAGTGTATTATTCTGCGATTTAGACAAAATTCTGGCATAAAGACCCCTATTGGATTGCTCTATAGTGACACGTTCTGTGGCGGACTTGATGTGTGAGTTCCAATTAAGCCTCTTACTTCATTTTGAGTAACTCATGGTAGTGATATCTATCTATCTTATTACACCATTTTGAAATAGGTAGCGGTGTGTTCTGCATACTATAACTAATGGTATTTTTTTATTGTTTTCTGGTTCCCTGCCCATTTGGCTGCGACCTAAAACGATCTATTGTATCGAAGAGGGATATATATATTCTAAGAGATGGGTGACCTCCCTAACGAAGGGCAATATATCCTTAGTAGCGGAGTTCCTAAGCTCTGCTGGTGTACGTGTCTCCCTGTTAAAGACACGTTTTCTTATCTAATGAAGTGCCGGCCAATCACTGAGAATGTGCTCGGAGGATTCTCCATCCTCAAGGCAGAACCTGTATTCTCTCTCCGGGCACAGATTCATTTTGTTAAGATGATATCTCGGGCCACAATGCCCTGTGAGAAAGCCCATCAGCTTCCTTTATTTAGGTTGAGGATTTCCTTGTAGACTAAGAACTAGCAACGTTTTTTCTCAAGCCATTTTAGCAAGGCTGTAACGTTGTGAGCTTAGTTCGGGGTGACTACTGAACAAGAAAATACATTTCTGGCAGCGCTGCGTTGGTTTGACAAGTTTTTTGATTTGCCTGGCGCAAAATTCGGAATAATATATTTGGCCAAATTTGAATTTTGCGCCATTTAATAGTACAGTGCGATGCCAACGAAAAAAAAAACAATGTGACAAGTGACAGTTCAGGGTTAGTAAAAATGGAGCGCTATACGAAAGAACAACGCATTTTAATTGTTGAGCAATATTTTAAAAATAATGAAGGTTTGTAGTGCTGGATTTACATTACCACGCCACGCAAATTTGCATGACTTCAGAGAGAGAGAGAGAGATCCGTTTTTCCACGGTCAAGGCTAATGATGTCTAAGAGTGAGACCACAAGCCTAACAGTTAAATTTAGGCCGCCATAACTTTTTTATTCAGATTTGTGGTCTCACTCTTACATATCATTAGAATTCACTGTAGGAAACGGATCTCTCTCTCTCTGAAGTCATGAAAAATTGCGTGCCGTGGTAATGTAATTCCACAATAAGCTACAGTCCGTAATTTTCGGACAGAATCATCTTCAGCGATGAAGTTCATTTTCATCTTGATGGCTTTGTTAATCGTCCAAATTATCACATTTGGGGTTCAGAAAATTCACGAGTAATTGTTGAGAAATAAATGCATCCACAACGCGTGACTGTTTTGCGCGGAATTTGGGCTGGAGGCATTATCGGACCATTCTTCTTCGAAAATGCGGCTGGTTAGGCAGTAACCATTAATGGTGTTCGTTATCGTGACATGATAACCCAGTTTTTAGTGTCTAAATTACAAGATATGGATGTGACTCAACATGACGGTGACACATGCCATACAGTCAGAGAAACAATTCAATTACTGCATGGGTCATTTCCTAATCGTGTAATCGGCCGCTTTTGCGATCAGAATTGGCCAAACAGATCTTGCGATTTAATGCCATTGGACCTTCTTCTTTGGGGGTTTTTGAAGCAAACAAGGCCACAACCACCAACGCCTTGAAATAGAAAATTGGGAGGTGTCATAGAAAGTTTCAATAAAAGAGTACGAACTTGCCAGCAAAGCCGTGGCGGCCATTTATCCGAAGTTCTATTCCATACATAACCCAAATCTGTCGACACTATGGGTGGTATGCATAAAAAAAAGTATTTACTTCAAGTAAAAGGTTTAAGTAAATACTGAAAGGTAGAAGTGGAAGTAGTAGTAGAATTTTAAGTAGAAGCTCCGATTTTCAGTATTTACTTCGTTTCATTTGCTGAAAAAAAAAGTTTTTACTTGATTGCAAATACTTTAAGTAAATACTGAATTTATTCAAGTAAAAAGGTACTTAGAATTCGCCGGATATCATAGTAAATACTTATTTTTTTAGTAGATGCTATGAAATTTTCAAGTTGGTTGATAGCAACTGGAAAAATTTCCAGTATTTACTGCATAAAAACAAGCGCATACTAGTTTTTCTGCATTCCAAAAAAGTATTTACTACAAAAATGCATGCGAAGAGAAGTAAATGCTTTTACTTGAAGCAAATATGCACCTAATCTTAGTGTTTACTTCATTTTATGCATGCCAAAAATAGTATTTACTTAGAAAATCCTCAGTAAAAGCATTTACTGTCTTTTATGCATACCACCCTATGAATCAATAAAAAATGTATGCTTTCTAATTAAAAATCTGTATTTTCCATCAAAATTAAATTTGCTTGAATTATGGGACACCCTTTATATACTTATGTAAGTACATAGTGTGATGAGACAAATTTACGGAGATAGACGGTTATAGGGGTTATATAAATAGGGCTTAGTAAAATCCTTCCAAAGTGTTCTCAACCTTCATTCGAAGGGTGACCAACGATTTGAGTCAGTTTCCAAAAAAATAAATGGGAAAATCAATTTCAAAGTACAGTGGGGGGCACAAATATTTTGACAAAACTAAAGTTAATTCTGCTCATAATTTGAAACTTACTTCATGTAAATTTTGGCACCAATGGAAAGGTCATTTAAATTCCGTTTGAATGATACAACTTTCCTTAACCCATTAAGTACCCATTTAAAAATTTTGGAATTTAGAATTTTTGTCAATGTCTACTTTTTTTACTTTTATCCTCGGTCCAAAAAAAAAAATGTTTTGATGCAAAAAGTTTCTTCAAAAAATCATAAAAAAGATTAGCGAAGAGATTTTTGAAAATTTTTTTTTTTGCAGTCACTATTAGAATTGTTTGAAGAAACTTTTTGCATCAAAACATTTTTTTTTTAGACCGAGGAAAAAAGTAAAAAAAAGTAGACTTTTACAAAAGTTCTAAATTTTCAATGGGTACTTAATGGGTTAAGGAAAGTTGTGTATCATTCCAACGGAATTTTAATGTCCTTTCCATTGATGCCAAAATGTACTTGAAGTAAGTTCAAATTATGAGTAGAATTAACTTTAGTTTAGTCAAAATACTTATGCCGGCCACTGTACATATAACGGCAAAAAGGTAAAACTAACAGAAAAAAAAATAGTTTAACAGCACGCCACTGCTTTTTTTTTATCCACGAACAACTTGTCCGTACGAGTATCTTATATCTATTTGTATATCTTTACCAAACTTTGTGTAATTTAATCCTGTTGGCGTTGTGCTAATACTTCGATCGTGAAGAGTCACACAAAAAATGATGCCACAGAGCGGATGAGGACGAAGAATGCTTCACCACAATGATAATCATTATGGCCAGCGTCACTGGTCCGCGATGTTCTTTTGGCTCTCCAGCTTGATATTGCCGTTTCTCTCGGTCGGTGGTAGGTATGCCACTACCAATGTGGCTTGCATTTTTAATTCCACATTCCGATCATATCCAGAATTATTGACCTGCCTGACTGCGCCGATGGTATAGTAGTTACACATACTTCGTCACTACGTTTAACGCAAAGAAGTCCAAACGGCCTCTACGAAGTTGTCGCCAAAACAAACGTAGATTGTAGATACATAAACGGTGCTAACAGTTCGGCTTGGGAAACTCTTTTCTGGGCCAGCCAGCGCATTCTCTTGCATTAGGAATGTAATTTATTTTCTCATTGTTTATTTTCAATTCAATTTCAATTTTGGAAATCCAATAAAGACAACAATAGCGTAATTAATATAAAAAAAAAGCTTCAGTTGTGAATTCAAATAAATTCGAATTCGATGTGATCAGCAGAATGGGCACGAAGCATTTGAAAAGCATTTCAGGCATGATAATTACCGTCATTTCATAGAAATCATTCAAATATAAAATTGACTGTTAAATGTTTTTCAAATACATTTTCGAGTAATAATAAATAAATTACATTGTGCATATTTTTGTATCGCCATAAAAATCATCGGAATACCTATAGTACCTACGTACAGGACGTCCGTTGCCTTTCAAGATTATTTTTGTAGATATTACTCATCGTCATAACCAGGGCTCGGATTTATATGCACTAAAAAATTTCGAATATGCGCATAAAATATGCACCTAAAAATGAAAAATATGCACTTAAAATATGCACATAAAACTATTAAATTTTATTTTGTAGCTATATTTTCCCTTAAAAAACAAACTCTTTTTATCCAGTAAATCCTGCCTTTAATTATTGTTTTATTTAAACTAAGAAATATGTAAATTATTTTTCATATGCTTTATTTGCATAAATTATGAATTTTTTTTTAAGTTTTCGAAGGTAAGGCGATTCGGTCTTTGGAATGTATTACGGGCATATTATTCACTCACTTTAATACGGACTAAGGTTTACACCCGGGTTTAAGTGAGTTTGACCCAAAAATTAAACCCAAGTCCACAATATTCAGTCGTTAAACCCGATAATAACCCCGTTTTTCAAACCGTGTCGGCGTTTAATCCGATTGAATGTAAACTGCGCTCCGTAGACCAGCTTAAGTAATTTAACCCGGGTTGAAACTCAATTTCATATTATTGATTATTTTGTTATGTCACATTTTTGACATTTCTTCGCTCGCAGAAAATAAATGAAAGTGAAAATAAAATATAAAGCAAGAAAATAAGAAAAATGGATTTTATTAGTTTTGGCAACGGTTATGGCCCCCAAATATTGAAATTAACTTTATAGTATCTAACATTTTTCTTTTGTTCTCTTAAAAAATTAGTGTATTAATATTATTGTACACGAGTCCACTTATTTCACATTGGATACAAAAACTAGTGCGAATTACCAAATGTTGATGTCACAACAAATCAAATCAATTTCCAATTAGTCACAAATAACAAAAAACAAATGTCATTTTGTGTCAAATTTGACATAACGTTGGTTTAAAACGGGTTAAAATCGGATTAAAAATCAGTTTAAACGGTTTTAAGTCCGTTTTCAATCCAGCCGGTTTAATGCGTGTTTTTGAGTGAATATTATGGATATGAGTTTAAAAAAAAGCGGTTTAATAATCAGGTGTAAAATTAACTTAAACCTGATTTACACCCGGAGTGAATAATATGGCCGTTATATCGGGTTTTTCAACAGGGACGCTACAAAAATAGAGCGACAGGGACAGCAAACGACGCCGAATTTCTTGCCGCTCTTTTGACATTTCTCTTCTTATGGTCGTCATAATCGTCCTAGCAGATCAACAATTGAGCGTCTAGTGGAAAAATTTGAATCCACCTCCTCGGTCGTGCGATTTGACGCCGTTAGACTATTTCCTGTGGGGCTACGTCAATGGTCTATTTAAAAAAACTTTTGTAGCGCTCTTATTGAAAAACCCTGTACATAGAAAACGATCGTTCTACGAAAAAAAGTTTAAATTTTTCAATATTATATTTATTATTTTGAAAATATGCACAAAAAAAATGCATTTATTGTAAAAATATGCATTTACAGTAAAATATGCAAAAATATGCACTAACGATTGAATGCCAGTTTAAAGGAAATTTCATGATTCGTAAAGAAAATAAGTCCCTTTCTTCTGAAGTGTCCCAAAAAAAACATGCATTTGCATGGAAATCCTAGCCCTGGAACCATAACCTTATGTCAGAATAAAATAAAATTCTTTATTCAAGTATGTATGTATGAACCGACAGCAGCTATCCGTGGTGCAATGGGGTGCATTTTTATGGGCTGAAAACTCGCGATTTCTGGCAAACTGTGCATCCTATCGAAAAGAGTTATATGTAGGTTAGGTTGAAGTGGTTGTCGGCTAAATATGTATAAGTCTTAGGAAATCTACAACTTTTGTGTTTACCATTTTCACCTAAACATCAAAATTTTTCGAAACAATGGTGAAAAACCGGTTTTTCGGTTTTTAATTTTTTTCTTGGACAAACAAATTTCTATGAAGCTGAAGAGAAGCATTAATTTTTTCAGATGGAAATAATTAGAGGTTGTTGTTAAATTTAATTTTTAAACAAAAAAAATAGCGAATAGCTTTTTTCGTGGCATATTTATTATAGTATAATCAAATGGTCCGCTTGTCCATTAAGTGAGTCGCGGGTGTAGGTTGCTCAAGTGGACCCTCCATAGCTCTCCATCATCCGCCATCGACTCCAAATCATCAAGGGCAATCCCCATACGGGTAGAGGAGAGATTATGAACTTGATCTAACCATCTCATCCTAGGTCTACCCAGAGGACGCCTGCCTGGTCGGGGACATGCTTTTAACATGACCAAACCACCGAAGCATGGACCGCTCCGTTCGGAGAAGTAGCTGCTCGACATTGAGTTCCTCACGTATTCTGGTATTTCTAATGCGATCTCTATGGGTCACACCAACATTACAACGGAGAAATCTCATTTCGGCAGCTTGTATCCGCGATCTTATTCTTTCGGTCATTACCCAAACCTCATGACCAGGTATAAGAGTTGGAACAAACACCGAATTAAAGACTGACAACTTAACTTTGACACCAAGCTCAGTCCTCCTAATAACAGAATGACCAAGCTGCCAATTACATACTCCTGTAATACACTCCAGAGTTTACCTCGAGGCACTCGGTCGTATGCTTTCTCCAAATCTACGAAGCATGCGTAAACAGGTGTAGTATACTCCCAAGCCTTCTCAAGTACCATTCTAAGAGTGTATAACTGGTCGGTTGTGCTTCTGCGGGACGAAAATCGAACTGCTCATCTCCTAATCGTGATACGACCACAGCTCTGCAATGCGTTTCCAGCACCTTGGCAAAGACTTTTCCGGGCAGACTTAAAAGTGATGTACCCCTGTAATTGGAGCAATCCCTTTTATCCCCTTTTCTTGAAAAGGGGCACAAACCCCAATCTGCCAATCGCTGGGAGTTTCGCCGCATTTTCAGGCCACTTTAATGGCACGAGAGATCCATTTGACTCCTTCTTCACCTAAGGCCTTCAGCATTTCTGGCCGGATTTCATCCACTCTCGATTTTGCCAGCTTTTTGCGATTTCATCGCAAAAGTGACAATTTTCCGCCCTGCTTAAGACGATGGATCTGTTATCCTCAATGCCCTGGATTGGATTGAGCAATTCAGAAAAGTGCTCTCTCCATCTGCAGAAGATGTCCTCCTCATTGGAAAGAAGTGTACATTCTTCGATTTGACTCCTTCAATAATATTCTACATATTTCCTTCTTCTAAGACGGCGGATAGTCTACCAGAACACCTTGCTTGCAGATCTGTGATAACGGTCTAATTTCGACACCTAATTTTCAGTTATTTTCTGAAATGAATATTTGTCAGATAAGTGCGACAAAATTGTATAATTTTCACCAGTACATTTTTATGAAATAGGGCCCTGGTCATGTTATTTTACGATGAGTTGACGTTAAGAGGCCACCACGATCATGCGATTTAACGCCCTTATTATTTAAGAGAGGCATATAATCAACTAGCATTTATCCGCGGTTGGTTCCCGTTGCAGAAGTACCGAGGTGCATGAACAAAATGTTTCCCATACAAACTGAATCCCCTTTCTCGTCGCAAATAACTCGGGCCTCAAGCTAAATTTCTAAAATCAGATGAACAATAACAATTTTTCATACAAACTTTGAACCCCATTTATCGCTCTAAAGCTAAGTACACACGATTGTCAGATCTTACAATATTGTGAGATCTGCCAATACTCTGACAATGACTGACAATGAGCTTACAATAGCCAACTGCCTTACAATACAAATTTGTTCGTTCAGATGGTTGTACGATTTTGTCCTTAAGTCTGACATAATTTCATTGTCAGATAAATGTCTTACAATGGGTTGACAATGACTTTTTTGACAACGTTGTCAGGTTGAAAATTGGGTGTTCACATGATGAAATTCTATCTTTGGTGACTCTACACATCAAGACACTAAAAGTGTTTATTAGTACCGCGGAATATCTTTTAAATTATTTTCCATCGTTTAAAAGCAAACTTCGTTTTCGCTCCTAAACCACTAGTTATATTCACCCCTATTGTCGTCGTCGTTTACGACTCTAAAAAAAAGCGACACGACTGTTTGGTATTGGCGACTGAAAATAAACGACTTTTGTCGTGGCGACGATCGACAAATGGCGTCTGAAATGTCAAAAAATGTGGATTGTATTTTTCGACGACGATCGTCGGTATTGCGTGAGGCGTTTTGTGACGACGTTTGTCGTGGAAATGATACATTTCTGTCGTCGACTATTTTGCGGACGACTGTGTTAATAATGTGTTAAAAAAAGTATGTGTACTTAATTTTTAGTTAACAAAAAGACAATTATAGTTATTTTGCAGAATGGAGATAACAAATAAAAGGCAATTTCTACATTTAGTGAACGAAATGCAGAAAAATATTTCTTTGGCAAAATCATTCACGAAGGCCTAACAAAAGTGAGGTTAATCGGCAATGGGACGACATAGCCTTATCTCTGAATTGACTTGGACCACCTTCGACTTCGATAGTCTAAAATACATTTAAAATCTGAAAATAATTGTTATTAACACAATGTATGCAATTTAAATTATTTCTACCACCCACTTAATGTCGGGCAAATCCAATGAATTGGATTTGGTTCGAATTTCCTTCCTTAACTTTACCAGCACTTTTTTCTGGTTTTCTTCTTCGTCTGCTTTCAAAAAACATGTCACACTATTCATTTTTGTTTTGTTTTATTAAATAATTAACCAAGTCACACATAAAACACCGACCAAATATAAATTCGTCGACTGAAATGTCAAATCCCATGTGTCATAGTTTGTGGAATGTATGTGGGATGTGAGAGTTCAGAGAGTCGAGTCGTTTCAGTTACGCAATACCAAATTCCAAACGACTCGACACGACAAACGTCGCCATCGCCAGTCGTTTGCGACAGACGACGACGGCAATAGGGGTGATTGTCTGACAATGAAGAAATTGTAAGCAATTGTCAGCTTCCAAAAACAACAACAATATCTTACAATTTCTAATGAGTCTGACAATGTCCTATTTATCTGACAATAATAAAAATTGTTTGTTCAAAAAATTGTTCATGACAATTTAATTGTTACATGGAGGGCTGACAATAGGTCTGTTCCTTTACTTTTAAATCTTACGAATTTTTCCTAATTCTTACTAATATTTACGCATTTTTACTCAATGTCGTTCCCAGAGATGATAATTTACTTCATATGTAGTAGATCTACTTCATTTTCTAAATATTGTTCATCTGCTACGTAGCAACTCATTTCTACTTCGTTTATTTATTGTTCAAAATATCATTTAAAATGGACAATATTGATCAATTTGGCTCTAAATACATCAACAAAAGAAAAAATCAACGAAATATAATTACTATCAGGAAAAAATGTGTCATGTAATGAACTTTAGAATATCATTTATGTGCTTCTGTCACACTACACATCCATCTATAGATCCCATTATCCCATTGAAGACCTAACTTTATCATTTTGAGCATTTCGCCAAATGTCTGCTTCGTTTTTTGTAAATCTACTTCGTTTTTTCAGCCAATTTACTACCTTTCTTGGGTTCAGCATTATCATCCCTAACCCTAACTTGAAAAATTCGTAAAAGAGAGCGGCATCGAGAGAGCAAGATATTATCCCTCCATTGGGAACCTTACTAGTTTTTACTCAACAAATTTCTTTGAGTAAGAATTGAAACAACTGTCAGTCGCCTGAAAATCGACAGTTAATTTGAAATTTGATTTGAAACGCGTGTAACGACTATTTGCATTTTTCTTTGATTTCCTGCGATATGAGAAACAAATTGGTATGAAAATGGTATCAGAAGGCGGGAAAATAATGTAGCTTTTTTTCTCTTCTGGAATGCATATTGTTCAGTCTGTAAAAACTCTTCCACATACTTGAATTCATACTCACATCAAATTTATGGAAAAACAAAATGCATCTGTAATTTTTCATAGTTACTACAAAAGCGTTCCCTAACGTTTTCGTAAGTTTTTCTTTTTGAGAGAGACTTCATCCCCACCACTTCCATTTTGACAGTCTTTTCCATTTTTACTACAAAAGTAAAGGAACAGACCTAATGTGCTTACAATGACTTTTCTGACAATATTGTCAGACAAAATTGTGACTTCAGACAGTTGTAAGACATTTGGGATATATTTTCACTGACAGATCTGACAATATTGTAAGATCTGACAATCGTGTGTACATAGCTTAAGTGCTACAGTTTCAAAATGTCAGATGTTGATCATGATCATCAATCAGTCAGTACAAAACAGTTTTATATTATCTAGCATCAAGTTAGGAGGGCCACAAAAGCACCCAACTCAAAATACTACGGTCTACCACTGCTTCTCCACTTTCATACAGTCATACACTGACACTGAGGTAGGTACGTTTTGTTTTAGTTATTTTACGCTAAGAAACTGGTAAGACAACACTGACTGACATCGTTGATTCCAATCCAACATCTAGCGCTAGCCAACCAGTCTTCGTGTTGAATTCAAACGACCAGCAAGCAAGCATCACACGCGCGGGTAAATCACCGCGGCTCGCGATACAATTTTATACTTTCTGAATAGTGCATCTGAGTATTTCACCTGTCGTTCTATCATTTGATTCATTTTACATTACTATATCCATCTCCATTCACGTCGCGTCGTATTGTTCGGGTTGTCGTAGGTTGAAAGAAGAAAACAGAAAAAAGTATCTCCGATGATACACCGACAATTGTCGTAATAATTACAATTATTCGCTACCGCTTACTACTTTAATAGGGGGCTTCCTGTAACGCCGAGTGAAGCGTTTTTTTGTGCGTTTTTTGTTTCATGTTTTTTTTTGTTGTAAGAAAATTGTAACTGCACCGGAGTAGTGTGACAGTGATTGACGCACTTTGTGTAAGAAGCTTAACATATTTTTGTTCGTTACATGAAGTGACAAGCTAATTTATTTTAATTGAAAGATTGAATTCACTTCGACTAATTAACTCCTTTCTGGGATTACAAACAGACGAACATTGCATATTTGGATTTAACTAGAACCGAAACCGACACATAGCCAAAAAGGTGAGATTACTTATTTAATATTGTAAACAAAGTTAATTAGCGGTGGTTATCTTGCACCTAGAAACAGTCAAGGTCGGTGTAAGATCGTAAATGATGGGTCATCCAGTGAGGTCACCACTGTTTGTTGTTATTTCAGATACATATGTATATAGATAGATAGATACACAACACATTCTATAAAGAAGCCGCATGCCAATCTTGAAATTTGTATCTATAGCTACTTAGAGTAGGGTACAACAAAGAGAATATCCTTCCAAAGACATTCAGAGGTACCTTTAAAAATTAGCAACGCAGAAAGATGTTATGATCATGTCACCGGCGTCGGCGTCGCCGCACCCATCTCGGTTTTTTTTTTTTTGTTTTTTTTAAGTAAAAACTTTGGGGGCTTAGCCGATATTTGGAATGACGACTGTTGCAAAATATTTTTTCAAAAAATGTGTTTGAATTAAATTCAAAAGAGGGTTGTCGCCGCTTGTGCGACTTTTATTTATCTATATGCACTTAGATAGGTAGCTACTTTTGTCAGTAAGAGACTACATACTGACCCCAATATAGACTGGTGTGCTATAAGGAAGCCTGTTGAAGCCGATCGTCTATGGGGTACGCAGACGCTTTTTCGTGAAATGTTAGTTAATATTTAACTGCTAATTGGCGTATGGTTCTGTTTTGTGTGTGCATTTTCGGAACCGGTTAAGATTATTTTGATTTTTATTTGCTGGCATTTAAGAAGCCTATGCCTAAGTGGGCGGTGCTCAAACTGAAAGACATGTATAGGCATTTTGGACTGAAAATAAAGGAGAAAGTTTGAGTGATAATAGTGAGGCCGACGGGTGGCGCAGAAGATGATAGTATCATAGGTAGTCACATACAAATTCTATGATCGCTTTATTAAATGTTTAAAGTCGAAAATATGAACAAGAAATGGTTGGTAAATAAAAAATTATTGGCGCAACAGGTCCGTAACTCTAGGCCTAGCTTCTTACCATCAACCGCTCGTTTATTTTATTTTTTGGGACGAATTAGGGAAATACAATTTTATGCCGAGTCCGAACGGCTGAATTGAGAAGTTTTTCAATGGAATTTCGTCGGCTTAAGGTGGGTTCTGGGTTTCCACATGCCGGTTGATTGACAAAGTTTGAAAGCTCTCGCGTTTATGTCATTAAACTACACCACCGTCAGTTCATTTATGTTAATTATTGGCAAAAAATCGTTTGTCAGTTGATTGACCAACTTATGAACTCGATGCCAATTAATTTTCACTGTCAATTATAGACAAAGTGACATTTTGTTTGACAATTCATCTATTTCCACTTGTCCAATGGTTTCATTGTCAGTTATTGACAAACGCTCTTAGTCAATTCATTTACAAGTAATTGTTCGCTATTTCCACTTGCGCATAAAAATACGTCAATTGTCAATTTCAAATCGACAAGTAGAAACCAGTAGAAACCCAGCATTAGAATTGGTTTGACGTAAACGTCAAAACAGTTTTTATTTCGGAAATTCGAGTTTAAAGTTTGACAACGATTTATTAAAATTCTGCCCGATAGGATTCATTAATTTTTAAGGTTCCGTTTTTACTTATGAAGTTTATATGGAAATGGACAACTCATTTGTGTAGTTGTTTTGCCTTGGACCAATATAGAAAGTTTTAGAAATATTTAGGGATTTGAAGAGAATGGAATTGACGTAAACGCCATCTGACATAGAATTTGTTCTTCTTCCTACACGTACCGCAAATAGAGTAGCTTATACGTCAAACCAATTCTCACCAATGGAATATTTTAGTGACGTAAGTTGAGATTTAAGTTTAAGTCAGGAAAAAAAATTCCAGCTAATATGGAATAAGCTGATGCTTGTCATTGTCCAAAGTGTGAATATTTTAATAAAAACAAATTTAGAAAACAAATAAAACCAATTTTTATTTTTAAAAACGATTTAATTTATAGGCAAACCAATTCTAACAGAAAAATTGACAGCTTTTGCTCCTAAAATTTGACGTAAACGCCGGGAATTGGTTTATAAGGCAAACCAAAGTTGTGTCGCTTACGGCTCACACAACTCACCTTTCTTTTTGTCTGTGTCTGAACACTAAACCGCCAGCGGGAAGGTAAAATTTCACCTCCACACGTCGAACTTTTAGACTCCGTCAGGGGAGATAGGCGGGGGTGATGGCCGCGTCAGAGGCAATAGGCAGGGGGCAGACTGTTGCGGTCGGCCTCCACCTTGACCCGAAGACTTCTTGGGTTTTCTGTCGTACTAATAATCATTTTTAGTGTCCAGGCTAACATTTACGAAGTCACAATGGCGAAAATTTCCGTATAAAATTATCCATTGTGACCGTCATAATATTTAAGTTGAAGACTAAAAATGATTATTGGTAAGGCCCAACGTCTAAAATAGAAACGTAGTAGTCGATGGTTTTTGTCAGAAAGGTGAAAATATCTATAGATTCGCTGTTTAAGAAAAACTGGCCTTAACTGTAGCTCTCTAAAGGCAATGAGTTTGGGTGTACAAGTATTTTATTACCATTGTATGTATGTAGTGAATGACCTAAGGTTTGGCTTTTTAAAGCATATTACTTCATAAAACACTGGATGTATTAAATTGATAGTTTCCCAGTTAATAGAAAAATAAAATTCATTAGACAGGTATTTCGCCATTATTCAAAATGATCTCTTTACTTCCTTTTTGACTTGTAAAATGTTATAAAGGTGTGTATGTACTCTTCTGACGGATTATAACTTCATAGCCGCTCACTGCAATTTTATATGGTGATGGAGCATACAAAATGATTGAAAACTTATTTGAGGGCATTTTTATTTTAGCTCAGTAGCCCGTTTTAATGGGGCAGCCCTTATGGGTAAAAATATTTCACGTATTCTAACATTTTCTGAAATTTCTAACATTAAGTGAAATTTCCCATCACAGTCGTTAAATTTCCCTTTTTCCCCATTCTTCGTGGCGGCATTCCCCATGGATTCCCCACAATGCTTTTTCAAAAAATACTACATGAAATTGTACCAGAATTTCAGGATTGCAATGTAGAAAATGTAAAATTTTTCTTAACTTGATATTTTATAGTATCAAAAAACCGGAGATATAAGGTATTAGAATTACAAAATGTTAAGTTTTGCCGTTGAAATTAAACAAACAACATAATATAAAAAAATAATTTAAAAAAAAATTGATACAGTCAAACTTCCATAACTCGAACTTCTTTAAGTGGAATTTCTCTTTACTCGAAGTTTTATTGAGAACTCTGCGTTTTCAACTTTTCAACTTTTGGCCTCCATAACTCGAAGTTTCTATAACTCGAATTTATTTTCTTTCATTTTGAGAGTTCGACTTATGGAAGTTCCACTTACTTCATTCCTGATTAATATTGGCACCATTTCATATGGTATTTTTGGAATTTTGAGAGCGTGCCAATAATCTAATTTTTAAGTTTTCTTTTCATCAGGTCCGACTTTGCTGAACATTGAAATAATTCATGGCGGTAAGGTAATTGCCTTAACATTAGGTATCTATGTATATGTTTTGACATTTTAGAGTGCTTGATTAGTTGACACTATCCGTATACGATTTTAAAGTATTATCCTTAATTGGATCAAGCCAACTTTCCGCAACAATCTTCTGCACTACACGAATAAAAAAATTTAGTAATCTGACTGTTTTAAAAAAATAGTATACCCAAGTTCCAATGTAAAAACTTAAATGGAGTTAGAATGAAAACGCCCCTCACATGCATATTGAATATGTCTCACTTTTCAATCAGTCATACGATTATAATGAATGCATTCGTTTCAGTTACGTTTACTAATTGCTTCATTCATTCATTTTTAATGTCCCGTCTGATGGTACAGCTTGGAATCCTGGTTGGGTACATGCGTTTAATATGACCAAACCATCGAAACATGGACCGCTCCGTCGCAGAAGTAGCTGCTCGACATTGAGTTCCACGTATTCTGGTGTTTCTAATACGATCTCTACGGGTCACACCAGCAATACAACGGAGGAACCTCGTGATCTTATTCATTACCAAAATCTCATGACCATAGGTAAGAGTTGGAACAAACATCGAATTAAAGACTGACAACATTGCTCTTTCAATCACTCGTGAATAAGATCTCGAGGTACTTAAACTTCTCCACCTGTTTCAATGGGAATCCGCTAACATGCAGAGTGCATTGAACAGGCGTTCTGCAGACGACCATCACTTCAGATTTGTTCACGTTTACTTTCATCTCAGCTTCAACACAAACGGCTACAAACCGATCGAGTGCGCCTTGAAGTTCAGTCTGAGAGGACCCAAGGATGACTAAGTCATCATAACGATTATAAACAAGTGATTTCACATTTCACATCCTTTCTCTTTTAATCCTATGTTATCATTCATTCCGTTTCAAACGAAATATTAGAGTAAAGTATTGACATTTTATTATATTATTATTTTCCGCACATTTCGTTCTAGAAAAGGGAAGATTCCCCTTTGCCCATTTCAACAAATTTTTTACTGAAATTCTCCACGAAAAGGGAAATTCCCCAACACTGTCTAAATATTTTCAAATCATAAACATATTTATGAAGGGAATAACGGTGGAGTGTACGATGTCATCACAAATTTTTTTAAATTTGGTTTGGCCTCTACTCCAAAAATGCGTTTCGCCCCGATGTGGTGGGTGGGCTCATCAGTAGACGTCAGACGACCACCACATCTGATCTAGAACACCCCCAGTCTCAATTGAACTAATTGAGGAATACAAAATACATTGATCATAGATCTGTAGCGATGACCAGGCCAGTGATGACCGTTCTAAAAAACAAAAATGGCTGCTCCAGCGTAAACACCACACTATCGAGTGACTTTAAGGGGATGTAACAGCTCTTTGTGCATTACTCGCCGGCTTCCAATACCTCAGAAACTTTATTTGTCCAATCGTCTACATATCCATACATAGAGGGCTTTAGGCCTCGTCACCCAACTCTCCTACTCTACTTAAAAACTCGACACCCAGCTAAAAAAAAAAAAAACACAATTTTTTGTTTGCAAACAATGGACAGCCGACTAGGTAACAGTCTTGTTAACACAAAAAAGCCCTGAGGCAAAACAGGCTAGTTTTATCCAAGAAAATCATTCTAGTGCAATTTGCGCCAGTGCGTCCAAAGTTCATAAATACAAACACCAATACATTTGTAGACGAACAACTATATTTTATATATGATATAATATTATCGTTTTTAATTTCTTACTCAATGACAAATAAACGTGAACGCATAATATTTTTATACGAGTATCTACGCGTACATATGTAATTACCAGCAAGGCGATATATAAAAACATGTATGTATAAACAATTGTTTTTTTGGAAAGGAAATTTTAAGACTTTGAGGTCAATTAGGCACAACAGTGCAAGGTTGTTCAGCGTTTTAAACAGGTCAGATGTCTCCCGAGGGTATAAAAAGCACACACTCAAGCTCGCAATCATATTGAAATTATTTTATCGCAAAAACCAGCACTCGGAACAGGTTTGGTTCAATTATTATCAAGTGGCTCTTCTACAAACAGAAGCCGCTGCTCTAAAGTACACTTAACGCCCGTCAAGCTATTTCTTCTGATCAGAGATACTATAGGTTTTTACTATACGTTCATAGATTTTCATACATTAATTACACTTTATCGGATGCTCCATTACTAACGGTTTGCACAGTGGAATTCAAATAAAAATTTACGTGGGCTAAGAGCTAAATGTATGTCTGTGCATGCCTGAGTTTGTGGAACGGCTTCTTCTTCCCCGCCCCAAAATCATTCATATTCTATAAATGTGCAAGCACTCTCTAAGTACGCACGCGAAGGCTTTAGCTTTAGAGACGGAATAATCATGAATTGTTCCACTTTCGAGTGCACACACACATAGTTGAGTAGATGCTGAATTTCTTTCCAAGAAGGCTTCGGTCGGTCATGCTGCAGTGGATTCTTTTCGAAGCACTCCAACTGCATTTGAACTCATTTAGTGGTATTTATTATTATTGGCGTGGTAAAAGATACAAAATTTATCTACTGCAATTATTTCGCTTTCGATTTTTCGATCGAACCATGGAAACTAGGTTAATCAGTCTTCAAGAGCCTATACAAATCGTCTTGCATTGTTTCGTTTTGCTTTGGGCTATTAAAGCTGTTATGATGGTGTATGACTTTAGGTACTTGTACTGAAAAGGCGGTTTTAATTAAATTGGAATTGTAAATGTTTTAATGCGCTAATTGGATGACGCATTGGTTGATCAATTTGAGTGATCTGTACAAATTGATTTTTATGCCGAAGCAAAACAAAGTTAATTTTTAACGAGCTGCGGCATGAAGTGTAGGTACTTTGGATTTTGACGAAGATGGAGCGGCACATTTTGCTTGTACTATTTTATTTTGACGGGTCATGAATGTGTCAGAAATCCACCCCCTTTTTTTAGTTAATGACATTCGAATTCGAATATTAGTGCGAAATACAAGCTCTGCTCAGAATTCCAAATCATTTTTTATAAATAAACTAGCTGACCCGGCAAACGTTGTTCTGCCTAAAATAGTTATTTTAAATACATATTTCAAGATTTATTTTGATA
Organism: Cheilosia scutellata; assembly: GCA_955612985.1. Taxonomy (NCBI): domain Eukaryota; kingdom Metazoa; phylum Arthropoda; class Insecta; order Diptera; family Syrphidae; genus Cheilosia; species Cheilosia scutellata. The sequence continues at coordinate 56,483,259 of OY015313.1, read as the reverse complement.
TTTTTGTTCAATTATTTCTTTTAATAGGAATGAAGGCGGATAGCTTCAGTGGTTCAGCGACCATTAGCGGACTTACATACGCACCAACGTTTTTATATAGGTAATGTAATATAACTGTACCCGCCCGGCTTTGCCCGTGCACATAAGTTGTATTGCTTAGGTCTTAGATAATAATGTTCTATCGTAAAATGCGAAAAATGAAAATAAATCGATTTTCTGGAATTTTATTTATGCGTAATCCTGAAATAAAACAAAAAAAGAATCATGAGAATCGCCCCAGCGGTTATCGAGTTACAACGTCATCGATTTTCACCCCATAGAAGATATTTTTTGTATGGGAGGTGCCACGCCCCTTTGTCTAATGTTGACCAATCTTCAGAGAAGCACTCCTGCGCCAATACCTAAGATTGTCTGTAAATTTGAGCTCAATCGGTTCGGCGGTTTTGTAGATATAAGATTTTGAATGTTTTTTTTTGTATGGGAGGTGCCACTCCCCTTTGTCCAATTTTGACCAATCTTCACTGGTGTACTTCTGAAATAATACCTAAGATTATCTGTAAATTTAAGCTCAATCGATCAAAATCATCGGCCAATCTCGAGTTATGGGATTACATGGGTTCGGACACTTTCTTTTATATATATAGATTAGATTGCTCTCTGAACAAGCTCGCTTCAGAGCCTGTTACACGTGCCGTGCTCGAGAGTGGATATAGGACTTATAAATATAGGGTATAATGACTGTTACCGGTTAACGTGAAGACTACTTGACAGATTTCGATTAAACTTTTTTGAAATATTTCTAAAGACTCCAATAAGGCTATAGGCTATCTTGTTCATTGCCACAGCTACTATGTATTGGATTTATGTATTTTTTTTTTCGAACTTTACTGCCTTTAACTTAATGGCTACTCAAATAACTTTTAATCAATAAAATAAAAAATAAAAAAGCGAGCCAAATCTTCTTTAAATATTTTCACCTATCAATCAGGTGTGGGATTCTGTAAAAAACGAAACGAAAACCGCTTTCGTTTTTACTAAACCTGTCTCTATCACATCTGTGGCAATAGACAGAGACTGCTATTGTCGAAACGAACACGTTCGATCGTTTTCGTCTTACATAATCTGGCCCCAGCTTTCTGCTTCATCAAGAAAGGACAAATTCAATTTTTGATAAACCTGATCTACCGTTTGTAGCTGCTTATGGGCATATACTATGGGCTTTTACGTACCTCCAAGGAAACCAATTTATAGGTCCTAAATCACATGACCAGGCGGCCAATTTACAGATCCTCGACGTGAGATGATCCAATCGCCAAACTTAACATTCAGAATGTACCTGAATGTACCTATGGCACGTAGCACCATCATGTTGGAAATATAGGTACATCTCTTCAATATCGATGTTCTTAGATTTTGGATGCAGAAGTTTGAGTAAAATGGCTCTATAGCGATCACTGTAGATACCACTCTTTCGGAAAAAATATAAGGTCCTATGATACCGATATCCTATGTACCATCATAATACAAGCAGTGATTTAATCGGATTCAGAATGCAACGTCTCATATATGTAAGACTTGTGAGTTATTCTCGCACCAATAGGTATACAATTTTGTTTTTTATCAAATGCACTGATTCAAAAAATGTTCCTTGTATGTATATGAGAAAATGATCAGGATCATCTTTCAAGTGCTGAAGGGTACAATTAGCAAACTCCCGACACAATATGACCAATCGACTTAAGCTTTTGAGTTAATACGGCTTTGCATAGATGTGGATCCAAATTCTTAAGCAAAATTCTCCAAGCTGACACCTGAGATAGTCACAATTTCGCTCATTGGCAATACTGGCCGCTGCAAATTTGATATTGTCCTTACGTCGCGTGTTTGTTGTCTTGTTGGTGGCTTGTTAAACTCACACGTAGGCTTTTCCACAGTGTATAGTGTATACTAGCCTTCGCGGAGCCATGGTGGCAGCTAGTTGTTCTGAGGTCCTTATGTTCAATTTTTGAGGGCATCCGAGAATATTTCAAGAACTGTCAAATTACATTGAACCGAATCCGCATGAAAAGCAGATTTATAACACTCAGCTGGGCGAAATAAAATGTTTGTACAAAAGCGAGCCAATTTCAGAACATTGCTCTAGATGTAAGGGTGAAATAAAACACTTAAAGCTACCTAGTGTCAATGTCTATGATATTAGCTTTATTTAATATTATAATCTTAAATAGATTAGCTAAGCTAAGCTAGTGCTAGGCAAAAGCGTATTGAACGCGGCAAATGCCATTCAACTGAGGAACGAAGAAGTCAGAAATCATTTTCTATAGCGCTCTCCATTGACGATAACGATGGCGAATCGACTCATTCGGATTCGCGGCAATAACTTTTTCTGTTCGCACTGTTTGTCGTCTTTAGGGATGCGTATTATACACTAGAGTGTACATGGTGCGAAAAAGATTCATAGTGTTCCGAATAACTTGCTCAGATGGACGATTATGTACGATTATGCACGATAAGTTTGGTGAACCGAACCATGGTTTTCAAAATAAGTTTGCACAATTTGCACACGTTGTTCTGGCATTAATCTATTCATCGTAAAATGGCAAAACGTACTAACCACAATTCCAAATTGCAACTGTCAAATTGACAATCTATATAACCAGTGTTGCAAGTTTAAAAGCCAAGCTTCTAAAACAAAAAAACTCCCTTTATATATCAAATTCTTTGGTTAGGTATGCTCAACCGCCAACCGTCCCAATGGCTACATGCCGTGTACAAGCTACATGCCGTGTCAACTCTCTGTTGACGTCAGAGCTACATACGTATGTGGCTTACTACATGGCGTGTACTAGCACCTTTACTGTCAATCTTACCCGCGTCGCGGAGGATGGCAGAGTAAAAGGGAGAATTAACCACAACTTTCGTAGTTGATGATGATGCGCCTTAATTGCGCCAGCAACATTACTCCACTGGAGCAGCGCAAACTTTGTTTGATTAATTTGTTGGTGTTTTGTTTTGATTGTTGTAGTTGGTGTCTTGCTGTTACCACTGCGAAAATCATCTACTTGGTTGGTGATTCACTTGAAAAGTGAACTCGTATGGTGTGCCTGTGCAGTTAAGGCTAGCTAATCCAGAGGCCATTTGATATTCGGATACTTCCTTCACCACTCAGTTATAAGGGCACTCGATTGCGAATATGTGTTAGGCTAGTATTGAATACAATTTCTCTTCATGCCAAACAGTTTGCACATTTCATAATGGCCACCTCTACATAACTAAAATACGAAAACGACATTTTATCGTTATCTGACTTATCTGCGAGCGCAGTTGCCTTTTATAAAAACCCAAACGACCTGTCATTAAAAAGTTTACCTTATATTCACGCGCCATATTGTTATTCGCAGATTTTATTGCATACACTCCGATTAGAGTTAAAGTCGGTCTAGTATAGTAGCCTTATAAAGGGTGTGTCATAATTCACGCAAAATTTAATTTTGATAGAAAATACAGATTTTTAATTAGAAAGCTTACATTTCTCTATTGATTCATATAGTATACAGATTGGGGTTATGTATGGATATGGAATAGAACATCGGATAAATGGCCGCCACGGCTTTGCTGGAAAGTACGTACTGTTTTATTGAAATTTTCTATGACACCTCCCAATTTTCTATTTCAAGGCGTTGGTGGAAGTGGGCTTGTTTGCATAGACCTTTGACTTCAAAATACCCCAAAGAAAAAAGTCCAATGGCGTTAAATCGCAAGATCTGGATGACCAATTCTGATCGCAAATCTGGCCGATTACACGATTAGGAAATGACTCATATGCAGTAATTGGTGGCGCTTACAGTCCGGGGTGGACTACGGCCTCAACCAACAAGCCCTCCAGCTAGCTCGGTCCCTCGCTAGCTGCCTCCAGTTGCGCACACCAAGTTGGTTGAGGTCGTTCTCCAATTGTGCGCGCCACCTAAGGTGAGGTCTTGCTCTACTGCGTTGTCCCTCAGGGTTGGATTCGAAGACTCGTCGGGCTGGTGCGTTGTTGTCCATACGCTCCACGTGCCCCAGCCATCTCTGCCGTTGATTTTTTAGCTTTTTGATCAGGTCAGCGTCGCTGTATAGCCAGTATAGTTCGTCATTGAATCTTCTTCTCCACACTCCATCGTCACAAACTGGACCGAATATCACTCGAAAAATCTTTCTCTCAAAGCATCCATGCTTCTGCACCATACAGCAGGACCGGGATGATTAAGGTCTTATATAATATCTCCTTGGTTCTATGAGAGAGGGCTTTACTTCTTAAGTGCCTTCCTAGCCCGAAGAAACAGCGATTGGCAAGAGTGATTCTTCGCTTGATCTCTGCGCCGATGTCATTTTGCGAATTGATAGTGGAGCCCATGTATACAAAGTCTTTAACTACTTCGAAGTTGTATCTGCCATCGTGACGTTTTGTCCAAGTCGCCGATGTTGAGAGTCCTTTCTCGTTGACAGCATATACTTCGTTTTGTCCTCATTGACAGCCAGACCCATCCTCGCCGCCTCCGTTTCGATGCTTGCAAATGCACCACTGACAGCTCGCCGCGTTCTCTCAATAATGTCAATATCATCAGCATAGGCAAGTAGTTGAACGGAGTTTTGAAAAATTGTACGTCTGGTGTTGGCTTGCGAGTTTCGTACAATTGCTTCAAGAACGATATTAAAGAGAGTACATGATAGCGCGTCGCCTTGTCTCAAACCTTTTTCGACATCAAATGGCTCGGTGGTGTTCTTGCCGACTTTGACGGAGCAGCGAGATTTCTCCATCGTCATCCTGCACAGACGGACGAGTTTGGCGGGGATGCCAAAACTTGACATGGCTTTGTATAATTCGTCCCTATGTACGCTATCATAGGCGACTTTAAAGTCTATAAATAGATGGTGTGTATCGATCTGAAATTCCTGGGTTTTTTCCAAGATCTGTCGGAGTGTGAAAATTTGGTCGATGGTTGACTTTCCTGGTTTAAAACCACACTGATATAGGCCGATCAGGTTGTTGGCGAAAGGTTTTAGGCGTTCACACAATACAGCCGACAAGATCTTATACGCAACATTCAGAAGACTTATTCCTCTGTAGTTGGCGCGGCCGTCCGCTCCAGCAGCTTTGTTGGACTTAAGTTTGGATATCGCTATCCTCACTTCGTCGGGTGGACGGAAATTTTGGCTATCATCGTCCAAGCTGAACAGATCATTCTGCCTGACAGCGGATTGTTGGTTGTCTCCGCCGTTTAGCAGTCTGCAGAAGTGTTCTTTCTAAATCCTCAGCACCGCCTGTGAATCTACTACTGTATTCCCATGCTCATCTCTGCAGGCTTCTGTTCGGTATTCCTCATCGAACCAGGGGTTTCGTTGTGGTCGCCTAGTGAAACCCAGCACTTCGGTAGCGGCACTCCTGATGGCACGCTGATGGCAATGTTGCCACTGATCCTCTGTACTTGATGCTGGTGAAACTGAGGGTGGGCTTGCTAAGAGGTTTAGGGAGACGCGGTCGTCAAAGGTTTTGGTGGTCTCTTGCGATAGTAGCCTTGCAACGTCAAATCTTCTTACAGTATCCTCTCGGTGTTGTGGAGTGTTGGATATCCGCATCCGTACTTTGGCAACTACCAAGTAATGATCCTAGTCTATGTTGGCCGCTCGGATCGTTCGGACATCCAAGATACTGGAGGCATGTCTGCCGTCGATCGCAACATGATCAATTTGGTTGACGGTTTGTTGATCTGGAGGCCGCCAAGTCCCTTTGTGTATGTTGAGGTGTGGGAATCGTGTGCTGGCAATGATGACATTTCGCCCCGCCGCAAAGTCGGTTAGCCTGAGTCCGTTTCCGGAGGTGTTGTCGTGCAGGCTGTGCTTTCCGACCATTTCCGACTGTACAGCCAAAGATGCCCTCCTTTCCGATTTTGGCGTTAAAGTCGCCAAGAACTATCTTGACGTCGTACTTCGGGCACTTATCATACGTCTTCTCAAGAAGATCGTAGAATGCTTCTTTGGCAGATTATCGAAAATTGCAGACTGTAGCTGACAAATCTTCATTATTTTTAAAATATTGCTCAACAATTGCTGTCAGCTGTCACATTGTTATCTTTTTTCCGTTGGCATCACTGTAAACTGTACTATTAAATGGCGCAAAATTCAAATTTTGCGTGAATTATGAGACACCCTTTACTTTACTTTGGCATAGTTTAATCAGACAACAATGAAATAACTTCAAGGGCAACTGTTAAACTTCGCTCTACTAGTCTACTACTACTAGTCTAATAATGACAAACTGTCTATAAATAATTTGATCTGTTAAAAACAAAGAAACATGTTTAATGTGATTAGTATCTGTAACTGAAATAAATTAAATGGAGTCCGCGTTTTATGATATTTTTACAATTAAAAATTAAAACAGTCTCACAAATAAACTCCGCCCAATAATTTCGTTAATTTGCATGTTGAAACCGCGCTCCAATTTGGTGAACGTAATCTTGAGCTATAACCAGCTATCTCCTTGTAAACCTTCGAATTACGTTATGGCAATATTCACACCTCCTTGCGCACCTGATTATCGAAAACATACTTCTCGCTGGCTAAGTGCAGCGTCATTTACATTATTGTTTGAGCGTAAAGATACAATTTTGCGTCTTAGGTTATGCAACACAGATATAAGTAGCTATATAACATAATCTTGTCTGGCACGTATATTACAAGCAAAGGCAATTTTAGAAAAGAAAGTAAGGTGGAGGTGAAACTAACGCCATCAATATTGAATATCACTTCTTTTTCCCGGAGAATGGACAACGACGAAGGTGGAATTAGGAGAAGTCAGCTTTTGTGTCTGAAGTTTCATTTCAAAATACACTCATGTGTACTCTTGCAGCGGTCATTGATACCGTAAGGGATTGCTAAATATGTACTTGCATTTGAAAGGGATACAGTAAAAAGGTAGTTGTTGACCGCTGAAGGGCTGTTGGGATTTGTCTTGGGGAAAAGTGGGATATTTGTAACAAAAAGCCAAATAGGCATTTTTGACTCACTTTCAACTGCGATATGTTGTCAGGTATCGGAGCTTGATGCGATTATTGCATGTAACTATGAGTTAGGCAATATGTATACACATATAAAAATAATACCCGCCGTATGGCGGCACGCAAGAGTTAATGGGATCGAAAGTGGTAAACTGCGAAACAATATTGCATTGCCAAACAATTTTGCTTTAGGAAGAACAGCTGCACCGATCAAGTTTTTGTGAAATGTCGGCAATTAAGCTGCGATGAACCATGAACGATATAATGACAGGCCTAAAGAAGAGAATCAAGTGGATTTATTGTGGTATTTAAGTATTTACAAAGTTGCATGATGCACATGCAAGGATTGCTAACAACGAAATTTGTAAAAGTTCGCTGCTTGAGCAGAGCATATATAAAGTCCTTAAGTTTCCACCTTCAAAATGCCTATACTAACCAGTAACCCTGTTATTAAGTTTTTCCTTTACAGGTGGCTTAAAAATTCTGAAATTTTTATTAGATTGTAGGCTTAACAATTCATTAGTTTATTTAAATATCTATAGTGAATTACCTTAATACATTAGGATTACTATTATTAACTGAGATTTTTATTTCAATGATTGAATCTTGACAATATACGATGAAAGAAAATGAGTGAGAAACCGGAACAGCAAGAGAAGGCGTTTAAAATCCACTTGCATGCGAATTGTCTTCGGACTTGTTAGGCTATAAACACAAGAATGCATTTGATCAGTGCACCCACGCTTATACCCTATTCACACCAAGCCGAAAACTGAGTTTTCGCGAAAACAGTCGAAAACTTCATCGAAAACAGAAGTTTTCCCATACATATTGCAGTTTTCAAAACGAGTTGTTTGAGGTCGTTTTCCATGAAAACGCCACGAAAACGAGTACAATCGTTGGGTTGTTGAAGCAGACTCACCTTTTGCAACATTCAGCGAGCTCAGCAAAACTGCTGGCAGCAGCGTTACCGATGGACAATTTGAATATGTAAAAAAGGTCGCCCGAGCCAAAAAAATGCGTCCCACTGAATTTCGTTCAGGTTTAAATAAAAAAAAAAAAATAAAAAATAGGAGAGAATTTATTTTCTTACCTACTGAAATAAACTTAAAGTTAAAAAAAAATAATGAAAAAATAACAGTTCATGTGGGTAGGTATATAGTTTTTTTGGTTGTTGTGCGCTAGACCCGTAAATCCTCAAAACTTATTGATCTGGAATCAGGGGGTCTAGAAAATTCTGAAAATCCCAAATGAAAAGCCGGAAATCGACAAAAATCTAAATTTCCTTTTTATATGGGAGTATACACAATCAATGATATCAAAACTCGAAAACCACCGAACCGATTGAACTCAAATTTTGGGAGAATCTTTGCTCTATTAGAGTTTCTAATAAAGTTTCTGCAAAGTTTGGTGAAAAGTGGACAAAGGGGCTTGGCCCCTTAAAAATCGTATATCTCGAAAACCACAGAATAAATTGATCTCAAATATTGAGAAAATCTTTGTTATTGGTGTTTCTGTGAGATTTGGGAAAAATTTGATGAAGGGGCGTGCAATCTCCCATACGATAAAAATGCATTTTAAAAGTTGTAAGATTGTTGACATTGATGTGCATTGTACTTACAAATTCGAATAGGGTGGAATTGGAAATCGGGGAATGGCACGACCCATACATAAGTTATTTGAAACACTATAGCGTTAGCTTTTGAATTCATTTGAATTATTCGAAAGTGTTTCATTTAATCACTAAACGAAACTTAAACTGTAGACAGTGCTGCCAATATTCCCGATCTCAATGAGTTTGGTACCGTACCGTACCGCAGTTTGGTACTATGCGCCTGTGGAGAATTATTAAAGCAGAAAACACACGCAAATATGTATGTATTTCTTTTTTCAAAATTTTTGGGTGTTATTTGAGAAATAAATTGAAGCTTTGAAAATGTGTCCCAATGTCGCCTGTATTTGTGAAAGGGGTCCAAAAAACGATTATTTCGAATTGTAGTCGCCACGCGACCCGACAGTAGAAAAGTCGCCATTTGGCGCATAATGTCGCCCATCGGTAACACTGGCTGACAGGATAGCTCTCTCTCTCAGTGCTGTCGTTTCTTCTAGTTTTTTGTTTACAAATGTGGAATCTATTGTTATCTTTGCACCATAAAGAGCAAATTATTCAGTTTTTTCTATAATTTTAGAACGGCAGCACTACTGCCACAACTAAATGGTATTTTCAGCTGTTTTGATTTTGATTGTTGCTTATGTTAATTATTTTATGCATTTAACCATAAGTTAACGATTATCAAGTAGCTTAAATAATTTTGTTTGTATATTATGTCAATACGAACGAAATTTAGTAACTAAAATAAAAGTTTTGTCGCCACAAACATTTCATAGCTAGTTTCACAGCTAATTGAAACGTCAAACGAAAACGAGTTGGTGTTCGGTGTGAATGCATCCACGAGTTTTCTAAAGTTTTTTTGATGAAAAGAGTTCGGCTTGGCCTTATCTGCAATTCAATTGCCTAAAAGAAACAGCTACTATTGGCAATTTTTTTCCTTCTTCTCTTGGAAAAGGCTTAGAAGTGCCTCGAGTCTTGAGAAGTTAGATATGCACTTCTATTAAATAATATGTGGTTAGAACAGGTTGGCGCAACACACCGACGAAACTTTGGATCTAACCCAAGCAGTTCCGCAATGACATAATCTCACGAAATGGAATAGTAAATTTTCTACCAAAAACATGCGATCACTTAATTCGTGTTTGTTGGATATTTTAAGTAAGAGAGGTTTATGGCGAAAAGTTAACGACGAATTATGGTGTTTGGATTATGCGGCTGGTACCCAGCACTCTGCCAGGAAATGCAATTAGCGCCGTTTTGAGGCCACAATTCATGATTCCTGTAAATAAAGAAAATGAGAATGGATCTTGTGTCGTTGACGAAGTCGATAATTTTATCATGATGATATTGAAGTTAAAGCCTGAGATATCCAAAATGTCATCAAAGTACTGCTTGCCAAGCTTGGCTGTTTGTTTTGAGTGTGTTATGTCTATAACATTTCTTCCATACTTGGAGAAATGAAGGTTCTCCGATTACTCACGTTACAGATAGATAAATTGGCAGTTAAAAGAAAATCACATAAAGACTCATCTCTATCGTTAGTATACTAGCTGCACTACTCGCGGTAGCCTCACAGCCTATAAGGCTTTCCTATCCTATGTCGCTGTGAGCTGCTGTATGTAGTTCTTCTGAAAGATATGCCTTGCCGTGGGCCATATACGCTATGGGGATATGTGAATGGGTTCTTTATGGGTGTTCACCAATTTAACGACTATGAATGATAGTTTGGAAGTGAACACATCCGCAATCGCGATGTTGACCTCATTTACTGAAAGAGTAATACAAAATGTTAAATTCCCCGATGCATTTTGTGAGTGGTAGTCACTGTCTCAAATGGTCATTTCCTAATTTTGTATATTTTTTATTAGAAAAAAAAGGTATTACAAAAACGCCGAAGTAGCACAACCAACATCATTTCAATCATTTATCAAGCTACTACTATTACACCTGACGTCAGATTTTGTTCTAAAATTGTTTGTAGACAAAATCTAGCGTCATATTGACATCAACATGTCAAAAATTGTCATAATCTTTGACATGTGTAATGGTAGCTTAAGACTAGATTTAAAAAAAAACCGTTTCATATTTGACAAGTTTTGACCACGATTTCATTCAAATCGGTGGTTTCTGTCCGAATAGTCACATTCCAGTTTATTATTGGAGAATTAAATCAATATGCAAATTGAGTAATTTATTCTAATCAAATCAATCAACGTTTGAATGACCAAGTCCAATAGTTTCGAATTGAACATTAATAGCTAGCGGAGTTACTGGGGGTGTCATGATAGTCCTCTATTAAGACGCGCCTTGCACAGCACTGTACTGCCGACTGCGACGGGCTTATCTGCTATTCACACAAGTATTCGACATTTTGGAAGGTTTTGGTTAGCCGTTGAATTGTTACGATTATGCACTACAGTCTGCTATACAGATAGGCCATATCCGTATAGTTGAGATTATCTTGGAATTAAAATAAGAGACGGGGTTTATCAATCTGAAAAAGTAGAAATCAGTTTATGAGGAGCTTAATGTGCAATATCAATGACAGTGAATTTGAAGCTTAGATTGGATGAAATTGAGCTAAAATTTGAATAGTGTAGAGTGAGTAAAAAAAAACCTACTTCATTCAGTAATGTGATGTTTTCATAAGTCTCGGTAAGAATCTTGTAAACAGTACGTCTAGGTCAGATGTGGTGGTTTGTCTACTGATGCGCCCACACACGACATCGGGACGAAACACATTACAGTCTAAGAGCTCGCAGTAAATTTTGGACGTGAAAGGCCGGATGACCGGATGAATTTTACATAAATACGTTAAATAATAAAGAATGGTCCCCAAAAACAAATACATGTATCCAAGACGTTTTAGGTGTCGCCAAAGCGTTAAAAATGCGTTAAAAATTCCATTTTTGAATAATTAATGCAACCACTTAATTTTTATTTTAGAATTTAGAGAAAAACTCCCTGATAACAAATATATAAGTCCAAGACGTTTCACTTGTCGCCAAGTCCTTGCCAGACGCATCCAAAGGTTAGAGATCCGCTAAAAATGCCCTATTTATATCTACACAAAAAATCCCAACTGAACATTAAATAATTGACGCAACCACACAAAATTTCTTTTAAGCATAGACTGAAACACCATCAGAAACATAATCTGCATAAGTCCAAGACGTTTCACTTGTCGCCAAGACCTTGCCAGTATACAAAATGTCGAAAAGAGATTCTGAAATGACATTCTTATCGTCATAGTGAAAAGGAAGGAAGGTTTTCGTCCAAAATTTCTGCGTGAATTGCCGAAATGAGGCTTAAAAGCCGCCATTAGCTTTCAGCTGTTAATTTTGGCATTCGAATTTTTGTAGTCCTCCGGCGCGGCGGCTGCTATCCCAAAGCGGACTCCATTTGGCGATCCAACTGAAAAACACTCGAATATAATTATTGTCTTATAATGTTATTTCAGCTGCACTTTATAGGCGCGTCATCAGCAGGACGCGCAACGCAATTGCTCGGAGTTTGGTCGCAGGTTCCCTTAACACTATCGCTCTCCGTATTTATTCCGCATCTGGAACCTCAACCATCAATTTCATTTGATCTATTCAAAGTTCGAAGTCCAAATGTGTTTCAGGAGCTTGGTGCCTATAGCATTATTAATATTATCCATCGTTTTATGTACGTACGTTCTTGTCCCTTTCCAGGATTTGTATATTGCTTAGATAAAGTTTTTGTATATTAGGACAATGCATGCTAATGTTAAATGTTGCATCTTGTAGGTATGGAACATGTCAAGTCCCTTTTGACCGATCCAGCTCAAAATTTATTTGATGGAATAAACGTATATTTACTAAATTTCAAGGCCAAAACTGCAATAAATGTCAAGATATAGTTTAATTTCTAGATTTGAGAATATTCAGAAACTTGCAAACTTTTGAGTTAAGTACTTGTACTTTTCAGTTCATAGCAAATAATATATTTGCAATGTTTTTTTATTATTGTATAATAGGTGCCACGCACCTTTATCACTTGTAGTTCTCCCCCGCTTTACCGTGAGTATAACCTATAGTGTCGCCGTTACAAAGCTGAAAGAATTTTTAAAATTCTTAGATTTTGGGCTCTTTCTACTCATTGCCAGTTTTCATTAGCTTACAATAGCCAACTATACCTTACAATACAAAATTGTCCGTTCAGACAGTTGTAAGATTTTGTCCCAAAGTCTGACAATTTCATTGTCAGATGGATGTCTTACAATTGTCTGACAATGACTTTTCTGACAACGTTGTCAGGTTTTAAACTGGGTGTTTAAACGGTCGGAAGATATTTGAATATGAAAAATTGGTCGATCTGTTGTCAGACATTGTCAGATAAATTCAAAGTCTTGTGAGTTGTTTTTTGTAGTTCGGATAATAGAACAAAATATTGCGGGATTTTAACTGCCTATACATGTTTGAAGACTGCGAGGATGATGAATTGATACAAAAAACGACTCCTCGAGCTCCTCGGTGATTGGTGCCACTGAGGTGGTTGTGCCAACGGTGTACCGTTGATTCTGGAGCCTTGAACTTCTCAGCGGCGGCTACTTGAGCTTGTTGTGAAAGATCCTCGATCTTGGCCTCACCAAAGATGAAGTATGTGTCACTGTGGATTCTTGTACACATCGGGGTTGTTGATGACAACCAAATGTTCTTCGACTTGCGAATGGTAACACGGTTGACGCTCTTGGATTTGCTTCAGACCCAATTTCAGCATGATTTTGCGTGCCTTCTTTTCGCCGCGTGACTGCTTGGCCTTTGAAACTAAATCAATTGGCTGGTTGCACCGCCATCCAATTGAGTTGCTCCGGCAGTTGCGTCCTCCAACTCGGGGATAGTGTGTCTTTTTCAACTTTTGTCAAACATTTGACACTTGTGAAAAATAAAAAAATGAAGCCTGTCATATTCCTTGACTCCTCCAAGTGTCAGGAAAGAGCTTTTAGGGAAAACTCTGTCGCATAGATGTCGCATACATTTGCGTGTGTTTTCTAATTTTTTTCCACTTTTCTAACTTTTTTAATATTTTTCTGAATGTGATAGTGGCATTACAATGTCCTAATTTTCTGACAATAAAAAAATTGTGTGTTCAGACTTGTTCAGACGATCGTCAGCAACCTGACAATTTCATTGTCCGATGGATGTCTTACAATTGGCTGACAATGACATTTCTGACAATATTGTAAGATCTGACAATGGTGTGTAGTTAGCTTTAGACTGTTCCTTATCAATACACATACTGTTCGATGTTATTTTGTTTCCTATAAAATGATTCACCTTTCATAGAGGCTTGTGTGTGTCTTGCCGTTATTTATTGCTTCAGGCTCACGGCCTGTTTGTTTTGTGCGCATTGCTTTTTGTTACAACTTCTAAGAAGCATTAGAGCCGATCAGGGTCAACCAACTTGTTTGTCTTCCTACTTAATGCAAGGACTGGTCTACACACCACTCCTATTTCTCTGGTGGGTACGTTTATTAAACCATTCCCAGTGGTCAACATGCTCTGCCTGCATGTCAGTCAGAATCAGTACACGGTTATGGTTCTTTTCAAATAGCCCAGATGAAACATTTTGTCGCCCTTAGCGGTAACATGGTCTTAGTACCTGTAAAAAGAAAGATGAACAACAGAAATTGTCTTAAACAGACACAACTCTATTAGTGTCATGGCCTAAATGAAAATCATGTCACTCATTCATATAAACAGTAAAAATAAATAAATATGCAAAATTCATTAGATTCTTTAGCAGTTCTCGTTTCAAAATCGAAGCCTATTGCCTTAGGCTTAAGGCATATGATTTTGGCGCGTGTATATTCTGCTTTGGCCCACATTCAGGTCAATAACTTCCATTAAAGGCAATTGACCAAAAATTCTTGTTTGCTCGACAAAAATTAAACGATATTTGCAAAATGTTACTCATCTCGGCCAATGAGGTCACGTTCATGTTTAAGCATACAGAACAGACCATTCAACTGTAAGCAATAATTTATTCAAGCGTTAGAATTTTTTGTATTCATCAAAGATTCTATTCATACGCTCTTAACGGACTAAGCAAATTAACGTATTACCTATACCACTTGGAAATTAGTAAATAAACTTATTTTTCTGCCAGAAATCTGTACAAACTGTTTGGTTAAACGACGAGGAACATTATCCCTGAAGCGTTAAACATGAACGTCCAACAGAGAGATACCTTTGTGTATCGGTCTTCCGTTAACGCAAAGTGAAAATTTGTTAAACCCACACACCCATTCCAGCGAAGACAACAATAATATGTCTTAGCACAGGGTAACTGGTTTTTGTATATTGTATCTTCTTCTGCATTCCGATTCCGAACGTGAGTGTACACAAACAAAACAAAACAAAAAAAACAAGATGAGATCCGACCTTTATTCGATTTTGCATCGCAAAGCGGGTTCCGGACTTCAGCATGTTCGTGCCATCAGGGTCCATAGTTAAACTTGAAAACTATCGCTGAAATATGAATATGAGGTTGTTGTGAGTTCTAGATAATAAATTTGAGCTTGTTTGCTATTTGCATACACACTTAAGAGGTTTTTCGAGATTTTCTTTCTTTTCTTTTTCTTTTCTGTTCAAGGAAATACCTTTGAGACTTTATAAATGACACTTTTCATTTGAAATTTGAATTTTTTTTTGAATAAAATAGGCACCTTTAAGCAGAGGAGCACTTTACATACTAAGTATGTACCTAACAAGTCTTGCTAGCACCCTTCATCCAAGGACACAATTATTGTTAATGGTGTCATCATAGTAAATAAAATAAAATATATCAGCCGAAAGCCCCTGTAGATAGTGCTGTAATATATTGTCATTAATAATGTAAATTAATTTACTTGTTAATAAATATATAAAAAAAAACAACAAAATATTTGTTGTCGAATTTGTTGTAGAAATATTTTTGTAGTAGCCATACATATTAGTTTATTTTTATTAATGAATACAAATTTTAATTTCTGATTTTGCCTCTGAATTCGTCCATCGACGCGACGTTTGTCCCATTTCACGACACTGCTGGAGGCTAGGGAGTTGACAATAAATTGTTTCCTTCAAAATAGTGCCCAATTATTCAAACGTGAATTAGACCTATTGTTGTAATTATCAATTTATTATAAAGATGGAGTATGCTGTATGCGTATGCTGTATGCAGATTCCATTTTTTTTTTAATTTCATCATCTAAAAGCTATCCATTCAGCGTACACAGTGTTGAATCGCCCATCGTGATTCGTGTTGAATATCGCGAAGTATTTTCCTTCTCTTTTAAGGTTAATAAATAACCCCAACCTGGGCGCAGTGGCTCAGTGGTTAGTGTGTTGGACTACTGTGCGAGGGGTCCCAGGTTCGTCTGACGTACATCCGAGATTATAACTATCCTGAAAAAACTTCTCAATTTCAGCCGTTCGGACTCTGCATAAATTTGTAGGTCCCTTCCATTCGTCCCAAAAATAAACAAAAACTCACACAAACGAATGGTTGTGAGAAGCTAGGCCTATGCCTATGGTGTCTACACGCCTGTTGCGCCATCTATTTATTTATTAAATAACCTCTTCGAATAATAACCGGGGATCGAACATGGGACCCCTCGCGCACAGTAGGCTAGCACATTAACCACTAAGCTACTACAACTGCGCTCAACTGCGCTTTTGAGGTTACCCTTACCCAGTGTTGCCAACCCGGATCGAAGTTTTTATGCCTCATTCCGAAAAAAAATATGCCTTTTTGAAAAATTCGTTTTTGCGCAATAATTAAGACATAAATATGTGTAGTATTTGTAACTAAAATTATGAAAAACAAAAACTATTCAATCAAACTATCACAAATTTGTAACTCTTCTTTAAAATAAACTATTACAAACTGTTTTTTAAAATTTATTTTTTACAAGCAACGAAAACAAATTTTAAAAATATTAGCGAAGGGATTTTTGAAAATTTTTGTTTGCAGTCACTATTAGAATTGTTTGAAGAAACTTTTTGCATCAAAACATTTTTTTTTTGGACCGAGGATAAAAGTCAAAAAAGTAGACTTTTACAAAGGTTCTAAATTTCAATGGGTAGTACTTAATGGATTAAGGAAAGTTGTGTATCATTCCAACGGAATTTTAATGTCCTTTCCATTGATGCCAAAATTTACATGAATTAAGTTCAAATATTATGAGCAGAATTAACTTTAGTTTTGTCAAAATACTTATGCCGGCCACTGTATACGTACGCGTAGTTCCGAAAATAATCCGAACTTATTGGAATTCTTAAACACTTTCGTGCGTTTAAATGAAACATTGAAAATATATTAACTTGGTTTATGGGCACAAAAGGGGTATGGAACACGGGGTATGGACAGTAGGTATGGGGTCATTATATAAGTCCTCCACAATATGATGAAATTCCCTGAATTCATCTCTTTTTAAATATATTTCGCGCACCTTTTCGGTAATCGGTTCTACGATAGTGACGACGCCGCCGCCGGCCGCAGTCTACGAGTTAGGAGAAAATTATCTTCAAGATGCAGATTATTCTTCAGGCACAAAATCGAAGCCACCGGGACACTGCCTATAGAGAAAATCGTATTCGGTGTTCACACTCAATTCGTACGACCAGTATTCATACGTTTACGTGCAATACAAAATCGTATCCAATGTGCGGCCGCCTTAATGCATTTGCATACCATATCACATTTCTTGTATGAGGTCTAAGTCTAGTAGAGAATTGAAGCATGACGCACAGTGGTAAATGAAAATTTGTGAAGCGACTTTGATCAAAGTAAATTAAAAAGGCATAATTATGCCTCAGTTGGCATCACTGCCCTTACCCTACAAAAAAAAACCAATGACCAAGGAGATTGAGTCTGGAGACTTCGGTGGCCACGGAATATCTACAAACAGTAAGATGGATGTGCCCCGCAAATTAGGTAGGTACCTAAAAAATAATCTATAATCCTGTGCCCATAATTTTCGCTATTCACATTCAAGGACCATTCACATTAGAGCGAACGAACGAATTGATGAAATGCGAATAAATAACTTTCTTTATAAACAGAAAATTGCACATTTTATTATTCCAAGAGTAAGATAATTAATTATCCCATCAAAATGCATTAAGAAAACAAGTTTATAGACGGTTTAAATAACGAAATTTCGAATTCCAAACTTTTTGCTCTTTTCCTAACTAAATCTTTTGAATTTTCGCGCAAGCTTTGTAGCCTATGACGTTCTGGCTGCTGGCCCTGGCTGAGGCATATTTAGGCCGTGTATCAATTGGGCTAAATAAGTATATACTCGGATAATTTTCTGACACTATCGGTGGAAGACGAATTTTCAGCCGTCAAAATAGACTAAGAGCCCACAGTAATTTTTGGGTGTGATTGATAACACCAAATAACTTACATAATTAGGTAGGTCTTAAGTAGCTGTTCCTAAATGTTACCGTCTTGCATGCTGTAGTGGGGGCAATTGTGAGTAATACCATGTCAAAAATGAATTTTTTTCTGAATTACAAATAATTACTATGACATAATACTGAAAGAGCGATGAGTAGGCTTTGCAAAATAAATTAGTTTATAAAATCAAAAACAAAAAAAAAATAAGAAAAAAATTAAACAAAAAGAAAATCATCAATTCAAATCAATTTAATAAATACTTTTAATAGTTATTAATATTTGCCAGCCCCTTTAGTATACTGAAGATAGTCACAAAATTGGACGAATTAGAGAAGAGCCAAATTGGCAGAACAGTGCAAAGTTCGAACTGTTAGTGAACGAACAAGATTATAAAATTACAGATTCAAGAAGAGTGCATTTTTATCAAATATCTGTACGAAACTACTGAGAAGGTAATTTAGTTAGACATGTTTATTTTAAGTTTAGAAATTTAACCGAAAATGTGTAACATCTTCACATCGGTTCGCGAACGCCTCGGCTTCAAGAATATTTCCCCAACACAATGGGAATCAGATTCACGACAATTGGGTTACACCTGGGTGCCACCAATTATAATAACATCGTCAAGGGTCCAGCGTTACTTTGATAAGATCCCTCAGGAGAAAGTTCCAAAACTCAGTTCAAACGGTAATATGTAAGAACCTTGAATATTTACGTCTCTGTAATTATTCAATCAGCTTATTTACGGGTTTAGTTTGTCCATTTGTATTGGCGCTATTCTACGATACCGGGAGGCCCAGAGCTTAGCTTCAATGAGGGCCGAGGCCTGTGCTAATGTCTCTAATACATACATACATACATACAATTACAAATAATTACTATAACAACTTTAATGTAATTTCAAAATGTATAGTTAAGTGCCCTGATTACCAATATAGTGGTCCAAGACGTTTTGCAGGCGGCCTTCTGCCTGCAAGACGCTCTTAAAGTAACCTAAAAATCGATTTTTTAAAAATTGTGATAACACTTTTTTTTCTTCTCCTATGTATAGAACTAGCCATCCTGATGACAAATATGGTGGTCCAAGACGTTTTTCCTATTTTTAGGCTACTTTAAGAGCGTCTTGTAGGCAGAAGGCCACCTGCAAACTGTCTTGGACCACCATATTGGTAATCAGGGCACTTAACTCCACATATGGTCCAAGACGTTTTGCACCCTGCTGCCTGAAAAACGTCTTGGACCACCATATTTGTCATCAGGATGGCCTAAAATTCGATAAATCTCTGTTTTAAGTTTGGAGTTTGGTGAACTTCTCTTTCAACACTTTCATAAGTGTCAGAAAATTATCCGAGGATAATTATTTAGCCTAATTGACTCACGGCCTAATGCAGTCCCTGTTTTTTTTTCTGTCAAATAATCAATGTGACTCTAAATGAGAACAGAATTTTACTCAGCCTGCTCAGACAATTTATTCTGAGCTCAAAGAGCGTGCTGCTCATTCTCTGAACGAAAAAGGAAATACAAATGCTGAGCTCTGATGAGTCTGAGCTAAGAAAAGAAACACGAACTTATTTTTGACAGCTCAGGCTTTGCTGTGATCTGTGAACTAAAAAAGAAAAACGCCTTTTGTTTATCAGCAGTTCAGCTCTCAAGCGGTGATTCAAATGACATGAATATCGCCACGGCCCACGCCATACTTATAACTGTTTCAGACATAAACCACACACCCAGTACATTTACTACAAGCAATGTCCCTGTTTCATAAGTAACTAGCGACATGTCAAGCTCAGGCCAAAATCCAATTAAAATTCACACCTATACCAGAAATGGTTAAAGCTCTAGTGCAAATTTTGAAATCATTTGAATATTTTATATAAGATGGCGCGTTTAGTCCATTTTCAATCTATAACTAGAACATTTTTCAATGGCAATTAGTTATTGTTTCGGTCATCTTACAATAACTGTCGTCGAGGTACGACCTATATTTGGAAAGGGAATAAAATCCGTCCTAAAACTTAACGTCACTGTATTTCTCGGCGAGACCCAATTAAAACCCAGCGACTAGGAGCTACCCCAACGCATCCGAACACCTTCAATGAGAATTAACCGCATTACCTATAGCCTCGTGTCCTCTTTCCTTGTGGTTTTTCTTTCCAGCTACCTTGCTATAGTGGGTCTTCATTGCAACCAACAGAAACATAGGTATATATCGTCATCCTTGAGACTTAATTTCACTCCTATGGTTTTTTTATGAAGTTATGACCCGTTGGGAGGCTAGGCTATGGCTTTATGTGGCTCTTTGCACCATCTATTGTTCTTTTGTTATGATTATACGACCCCTTAGAGCACCTACCAACTTAGTTGCGGTTGGTCCGACTTCTGTCATATCCTGGCTTAAAGCGTACGGCTGTTGTTAATGACGTTGACGTGTTATCGGCGTACGTATTTTTTTTTTAATAATCCGTATACAACCACTAAAGCTCTCCCCGAGGAGTCTTCGACTCCAATATAGAGGGACAAGAGATCTGGGTACCAACTGTTTGCTTATAGCTGCTCCTAAACGCACTTTTGGTAGCAGAGTCCTGAATATATATATATATTCTTAGGACACCGTTGATATTTATCTGACATACTGCAGCCTTTCATCAAACGCTCTGGCACTGGCACTCGTTATCACTTGGTCTTTAAATGAAGGTTCGGTCTTCCTTGGAGCCGTTGTAATTAAAACTCTCCTTATTTTCCGATATAGCTCTTAACCTATTTTTTTTTTTTAACGTGAAATCGTCAACATGACATTCTTTGACACGTATACAAACAGCATTTGTTGTTTCAGGTGTTTACTTTGCAGGTCAGTAGATACGAGTAGGTAAACTATCGAAATTTATTTAGCAAGTAAGCTTACCAACATTTTTAACATTACTGTCAATCACAAACGTGTAAGAGACTAATAACACCTGTCTATAGCAAAAATAGACATAGCTCATGTTGCAAAGATGATGCATTCAATTATTCATCGTATCGATTACATATGCGCAAAATGTCATGCATTCATGCGCATTGTGTCATCGCATTCCGTAAGATGCAATCATCTGCTACCTATGACTCTCGTTAATTGCAAATAGATGTATAATAATATCTAACACATCGCACTATCAAATAGCCAAGCCACAGATACTCGTAGATACTAATGCGTTCAACTAAAGAAAATGTTTCCACGCTTCTCATTTACATAAACATAAAAAAACGAAGACCATGTTCACTCTCAAGTGATCACCACCATACCAGTCATCTTCGCCACATCTTGAACTCAATATAGCCTGTAATGCTGCACGCTAGACTAGTACAGCGCGCAAATTATTTGAGGCATTTCTTGTAATCTTCACACAATCCAAAGATAGTCGAAAAGAAACGGGGGAAAAATAACTATTGTCGTACTAAAACTACAATAATCGCGGTTAAGTCAGGTGCCTTGTCTGACATAACCTGACACAGAATGCGATCGTTATTCGTGCCGATTTAATTGAATCACACATGCCGCCTTCTACATAAGTAAACACATAATTAAAAAAAATGAAGACGATATCATCTTATCGAACGACGACACAGGAAATGATTTATAACCTCACCTAGTTGAAGAGATTATTATGTGTCGGAGCCATTCCGACTGCGAGCGTTAATTTTTTTTTGTAGCAAAGGTGAGATAGAAAGAAAGTTCCCACATTACCATTACGATTATTGATTTTGAACACTACATAATTATGACTGAGTTGCGATCCGATGCGAGTAGATAGGAAGACAAGCAATAGCTTTGATTAATGAGATTTACTAAGTATTTTAATGTTAATGATTTGGTTAATGTGATGAGCTATAATTTCAGATAATTGAGAGCACTGTTACAGTGAACACATTTCTGTAACATACGGTATTTATCTATGTTGTCTCAATTAATCATCAAAAGTGTTAATTTTATAATTTAAAACAAATTTATTGTACATAAACATAATGTTATATGGAGTGGAGGTAGTAGGTATCCAGATTTTTTCATAGCCGTATTTCGTTGGTTTTTTTTTCCATTTTAGTTTGTTTGTGGCCCCAAAAACGCCAAACGCACCAAAAAATTCCCCGAAAAACGGCCAAACAAAAAACGCCCCCGTTACTTCAAAAAAGCGCGTCGAAATTTGAATGACTCCAATCAGTTTTTTGTTTTTGGGTATGGGATGATGGCGGATGGGTGCATATCGAAAGTACTATACACAGACAGACAACACCGGTCGCCATACGAGTAAAGGCAGTAGTACACGACATGTATAACGCCACATTAGTATGTGGTTCCGACGTCAACAGAAAGTGTTGCATATTGGTACATACGGAACACGGAGCATATACCTTTTGTCTCAAAATTCATTTTTACGTATGTAACCAATGTAACATATGATGTACAGAGGAATGGTTGCATATATGGTTAGTACACGGTATGTAGCACAGCGCGCCCATGGTGCAGGGAAATAAGTCCCCGGGAACTAAGTCCACTGAGGGAATTAGTTCCCAGCTAGTGGGAAATAAAACCACTTTCGTGAAGTGGACTTAGTTCCCATATAAGGTTACATTACATGGGAACTAAGCCCACTTCACGAAAGTGGTTTTATTTCCCACTAGCTGGGAACTAATTCCCTCAGTGGACTTAGTTCCCGGGGACTTATTTCCCTGCACCCGCGCTCATATCGTACGTGGACATAACAATTTGAATTTTTATGTGGACCTGGACATATACAAATGCATACCTATGTGGTTTTCTAGTACACGATGTGCAACATATAAAGGGTGTCCCATAATTCACTCAAAATTTGAATTTTGCGCCATTTCATAGTACAGTGATGCCTACTGAAAAAAAGATAACAATGCGACAGCTGACAGTTCGGGGTTAGTAAAAATGGAGCGCATAACATATACGAAAGAACAACGCGTTTTCCTTGTTGAGAAATATTTTAAAAATAATGAAGTCCGCAATTTTCGAACAAAATCATCTTTAGTGATGAAGCTCAATCGTTAATCGTCAAATTGTCAAATTTGGGGTTCAGAAAACCCACGCAAATGCATCCACAACGCGTGACTGTTTGGTGCGGATTTTGGGCTGGGGAGGCATTATCGGACCATTCTTCTTCGAAAATGCGTCTGGTCAGGCAGTAACAATTAATAAGTAACATATCGTGACATGATAACAGTTTTTAGTGCTCAAATTACAAGAAGCGTGCGTAAAAAGGTGTAGCATACTCCTAAGCTTTCTCCAGCACCCTTCTGAAAGTGAATAACTGGTCAATTGTGCTTGTGCCGGGACGAATTGGAGCAATCCCCTTTATCCCCTTTCTTGAAAAGGGGCACAATCACCCCAATCTGCCAATCGCTGTGAGTTTCGCCGCATTCCCATGCCACTTTAATGACACAAGAGAGCCATTTAACTCCCTCTTCTGCCATGGCCTTGAGCATTTCTGGACGGATTTCATCCACTCCAGCAGATTTGCCAGCTTTTAGCGATTTGATCGCAAAAGTGACTTCCTCTACCGTGGGACTATTTCCCGCCCTGCTCAAGGCGATGGATTTGTCATCCGCAATTCCCTGGATTGGATTGAGCAATTCAGAATAGTGCTCGCTCCATCTGCACAAGATGTCCTCCTAATTGGAAAGAAATGTACCATCTTTGGATTTGACTCCATGTATTCAATTCCGTCAATATTTTCTGAAGTCCTTGTGTAATTCTGACTAATCACAGGAAGACTCCTGAGCCAATATCTAAGATTACCTGTATATTTGAACTCAATCGATTCAGCGGTGTTCGAGATATAAGATTTTGAATATTTTTTTTTTATCTGCGGCGCCACGCCCTTTTGTCTAATTTTGACCAATCTTCACAGGAACACTTCTGGGCCAATACCTAAGATTATCTGTAAATTTGAACTCAATCGATTCGGTCATTTTCGAGAGATAAGATTTTGAATGTTTTTTTGTAACACCAGTGCCACGCCCCTTTGTCTTATTTCGACGAAATATACTTTACATCATATTCTTATACCTACCAAATATACACAAACAATTTCATAAAAATCGGTCGAGCCGTTTCGGAGGAGTTTGACCGCTAACATTTTTTCTAATCCCGCCCACATTTGGTAAAATCCTTTCAATAGGTAATAATGCCAATATTTCAAGGCTTAATCTCCTATAAATGTCAGGATATATTGTAATTTTGGTGCACAGCGTCATCAATTGTAAACTGTAATTCCCTTGCTACAAATTGTACATTTTTCTCTGTAAGTTCTCAAAGGATCTGTGCATGATTATGTATAATTTCACATCAAATGAAATACAAGGATTTCTTACTTTCAAATAGAAAATAAAAAAATATTTGATTTTAATTTTAAGTCATTTAAAATTTGATATTTAAAAGCTCTATATTGCACTATTTTTAAGTGTATGTGGTACAATTTCGCCAATTGGGGTATATACACCAATTTAATTTATTGTGCTATTTTATTTAACATTATTAAAATACGTACCTATACCTAACTGGCTTTTATTATTTTGAAGTTGAACGATAGCAGGATTTTAAATTCAAAGTTATCTACAGTTAAATTTAGTTCCACCGATATCCGATACCTATCTTGTGACTATCGCTGTATACATTTTGCTGTTTTTGGTCTACACATGAGACCAGCTAAAATAAAGTCATACTGGCTAAAAAAGTACTTCCTTTCCCAGGTGGGTGGGATATCAATATATAATATTGTCCACGTATAAATGTATTAAAGGTATAAGTACAATGTAGCTATTGTACTGTTTCTGCTCTGCTTCTGTCATAAAGACATGACGACATTTTGTTTATAGTTTAGTGCGATAAGTTTTAGGTCTATAGGTACCATTGTTTTGAGTGCCTATTCGCAACACTTGGTCCCATTACATAACCTCTATTGTCCAAACTTTGATCATGGGAAGCTGTGCAATTGTTCCTAAGAAAGAGAAATACTTCTGAATGTAGGTACATACAATCATATGCGTAACATAAATAAAATGTAATTTGATTGTCATGTCAGATAGCTAGTGGATTTGTTTACCAAAGCGACACAGAATTTGATCCCAAGAAAGAGATTTGAATTTGGTAGATACATTAAATTGTCCTTATATGTACGTAGGTGCCATAGATTGGTATTTTGACGTAAAAAAAGTGCACAAAGATTTTACGACTTACGCCTCGACGTGTTTGTATAAGATCAGGGCCAGATTATGTAAAATGAAAGCGATCGAACGATATCGTTTCGACAATAGCAGGCTCTGTCTATTGCCGCAGATATGATAGAGACAGGTTTAGTGAAAACGAAAGCGGTTTTCGTTTCGTTTCTTACAGAATCCCACCCCAGGTGACCGAGGAGGTCAGTGAATATGGCAACAAACCTGGAAATGGCACAACAAGGGATTTATGCACAAGCCGTGTGCTGCTGCCCCATCCTGTTGAAACCACACACTTCAGATCGGTATTCGTCTTCGTCGTAATTTTGGCAAAAAGAAATTGTTGATCATTTCCACATAGCGCTCCGAGTTGACCATTAAAAAAAAAAATAAATAAATAGGTGGCGCAAAAGGCGCAACCATTTATTTGTGTGAGTTTCTATTTTTGGGACGAATGGAAGAGACCTCGGATGTTTGTCAGACGTTCGCGACAGGTGGCGCAGTAGAAAAAACCTTAAGATGTAATTTGTGTTTTTCCGCGGATCGAACCTGGGATCCCTCGCACAGTAGTCCTGCACACTAACCACTGCGCTACTGCGCCCACGAGTTGACCATTATTGTCTTAAAAAAATTAACGTAAACTGTCGTAGGCCAGAAAGCGGTGCTCTACAGTACATGGTTCCATGGCTTTAACTAGTAAAAGTAGCCTAAGACCTCGCAAACCTAACGGTGGCTGCCGCACAACTGTCTTTCCAATAGGGGGAGTATCTACTAGCTATTTAAAAAACGTCCAACCTTTCTGCCGGACCAGATTTTTATGATTTTTTGTGTGATTTATAGATATGTTGTCCATATGGTGTATAGTGAGGACGGGCTATCTCTGGAACCACTCGGCCAATTATAAAAATACGAGGGATGTGGGAGGGGTTATGGTATTCAAAATACACTATATGTTAACATTTTTATTAGCTTTAGCCATGAAATTTGGTAAATAGGAGTTTATTGCCTGTTAAAAGCATTTAATAAAATGTAGGCGGGATCGGATAAATGCACTTGACCCTTCCCATACAAAAAAAAAATACTACAAATGCCATTTTTTTGAAACTCTTGGGGACTAAAGTTATAAAATTTGGAAATTTTTCGAGGTATCTCAAGTTTGATCCCCGGAAAAACACAGATTACATCTTAAGGCTTTTTCCACTGCGCCACCTGGCACGCGGGGATTATACTGTGCTAAAAATGAATCATTCAGCTATTTATAAAGAAGAGATGTTAAGCTACATATGTTCAGACTATTGCCAGATCTGACACTCTGACAGAAGTGTCTGCAAATGAGCTACCAGTTCACACGGTTGTAAGACATTTGGGACAATTTTTTCACTGGCAGACCTGCCATGTAGAGCGAATGGACACCAACGTTCCGGCCCGAAGAGCCTTTGATTCCAACTCGGTACAACGCAGTTGAGGAAGATCTCGCCTTAGGTGGCGCGCACAAGTGGAAGGCGACCTCAACCAACTTGGAGCCGGTTAGCCAAAGATCGTGCTAACTGGAGAGGAGCCTTGGTTGAGGCCCAGGTCCACCCCGGACTGTAGTAAGTCCCACCTAAGTAAGACCTGACAATATTGCCAGATGTGGCAATCATGCAATTTATAAGCTCATTTCTTCAATTATCCCTAGTGAATGATTTGAAGAAGTCAGCAACTTTATGGTTATTGTTATTCAAAATATGTACGAACAGTAGCGTACTAAGTTATAGACGAAAGGTAAAACTAATAAAGTAGATTATTTGTAGATCCAACAAACGGAATTTTTTACCGATAAGTGCGGTGACATGTCTTTGCTATTTTACCTGCGCGCAAAGTGAACTGCGCCTACAGTAACTAACATTCATGCGTGGAGTGCGTCGTCGTATTGAAGCAAAGCAAAACTGGGCTAACTGTCTGGCTGGCGCGCCATACCTACCCATTTGCGTGTGACAAACATACCAAGCAAATCGAAGGTAAAATAAGTAAACTTTATCGTGAAAGCCGTTCGTAAAACATCTCATACCTCAATGTTTAACTTACTAATATTGGGCAAAGAAGTATAAATTTATTAGTCGACATTGGTTGAGTTGAGTGTAATAGTTTGGTTGCAGTTATCGTATTCGTAAATATACTGACCAAAGCAAAAGTGAAATTTTATGTTAACTTGGCAAACGTGGTCAGTTATCGAAGGTAGGTATGCAGCGCGCAGCTAAAGTATGATTGATGCAAATTGTTAGCAATTTATATTTGCTTAAAAACAAAAAAAAAACAAAAAAAAAAAAACGAATGTACTTGTCCATGAAGTATTCAAAAATTAGGTAACGGCTTCGGTCATGAAGCTGAGCATTCAATGAAAGACGCGAAGCGTAAAGGAGTATATTTGATTAGTTTCTCTCCTCGTTACTTAAAATGTCGAACAATACGATTAGGTGTTTAAAAAATAATCACCATTGATAAACGCATATTGACTACGAGTATTTAAATTAACTGCACCTGTTGGGCGGCAATTGTATATGTAGGTATCTAACTTTTCATTCGATAATGCACATTTAGATATAATAATGTCCTTCTCTCAGGAAAGACGAACCTATAATGATTCAAAGATGGTTGCTGATAGGTATTTTTATTAATTTTATTTTATGTTCTAGCCGTTGTGGTTGGGTGTGTATGAATAGGCGGGCGCTTATTGGCATCAAATTGACTTATGTTGGAAGTATCTTATTCACAATTAATTAATGCGTATTTTACCTCCCCGTGGTTATATACCACTAGTACAGGTCTTGTTCATCCAGACAACATTATTACCTACATACTCTGTTGGAACTAGGGTTACCATACGTCAGGATTTGGCAGGATTTAATTGAGAGTTTAAACCGAGTTTAACTTAACCGGCCATGCATGAGGGTTAAAACTGAGTTTATTTTCCGGAATTTCGTAGTACGATCTCCCTCCCGGTTTATGACAAAACAAAATTTCATTATTGTTGTTTTTATGCAACCAATTAATTCGCAAGTGCAAGTCCTTATCTTTGATTGTATTCCACTGTTTCTAATACAAAAGAGCTGTGTAGCAAAACCGATTCTAGGCCATACTCGATTACTTTGAGGTGTAATCAAAAATTACAACACAAAATGCGCCCTTTTATATTTCACAAGTGCAATGACTTATGTCACTTTATTATTCATATATACAATAAAATAAAAATCTAGCTTAAATCAACAGTTTAACAAATATTCTATTAATATATCAGTTTGGCTTGTATTGGTCCTAGGTTGATCATGTTACAACTTCACTACAATTCACGACAATCGACATGAGGTCATGTAGAAATCCAGTCTCTATACCCATGGTGACATTGAACTGCGGACTAGTTTCAGTTTGCCTATTTGACCCTCGACCATTTCCTTGAGGGGATTCTTCTTCTCCACCGGTTCAGGCTGAAAATTGTTTACATTGCTTTCTTTATATAGATTAAAAACTGGCGTTGCAACTCACCACTGGTTGTTCTTTGCTGGTGCTTGGCGGCAGGTTATTTGGGCTGTCGTCAGGCTCGACGCAGGGTTTCACATCTGGCAACTAAATAGTAACGGACAGAACACGTAATATGATGAACGATCTCACTATTTCACTTTTTTAAATTGCCAAACTGACACAATAAACAAAACTGATGGAAATTTCAAATACACATGAGTTCTACGTTTACAGTGGCGTACAAAACAGACGAGAAAAGTTAAACCGAAGTTTAACTAAACGTTCGTTCAAATTCCACTGTAATACACTCACGATTTAAGTACTTAGTTTAAACTTGCTTATGAGTTTAACTAAACCTGAGTTTAAGCTCGTACTGTAAAACCGGCTATAAATGATTCCTATGTTTTTAAACAATACAGGGTGGGCCATCTAGTGGTTTTTTTTTAAATCATAGGTTATTTTGACACTGACAGTTTGAACAACTTTGGGAAATATTGAAAACTTATTTCCAAAGTGAGTGCTGTGTAGCCCAAACAGTGCGTTTTTTAAAAAGAAGTTTTGGCCGAAACTTCGTGTTATCAGCCGTCTTGGCGGTGTCAATTGCTACAGCCCGAAACCATTAACAAGCTCTTGGAAAATTGAAGTGACAGAATGCAATACTGCGAAGCCAGCCGAGGCAGCCATTTGAACGACGTTGTATTCCATAATTAATGTGAATTTTTGCTCTTACTAATAAAGCCATAATACATGGAACAAATTTAATTTTGCTCATTTTATTGCATTTTTAAAAAGAAACTTATGTTTGGTTCACCCTTATGTATGTACCATAATTTGAAAAAATTTTCAAGCCAACAGGATAGTTTTTTGTTTTTTTTTTTTAAATACGTTTCATAATATTTCTTTTGGCGTAATTTCAGGGAGCCAGTCAGGACAGATACCTTACTTGACCTATACTCTGGACATATTTGGAGGTAAGGTCAGTGAGGATTTTTCAGTACTCTAGTCAGGGTGATGAAAAGAGAGATTGTGGCGAATGAATCCTTGGTGACGGCAGCTCTCATATTCCCGAAGTTGGTTAATGACACAGGAATGTTCGGCCTCTGAATAGGTAATTTCAATGACAGATTAGGCAATGAGGATATAGTCACACCACCGCCAAGGATTTGAGGCCTAACATCCTTTATGTTGAAAACCTTTGAAAAACTATAACGAACGTCTTCATACGCAGTCGGCGTATGAAAGCGCGATTTCGATATCTCAGCACGCTTATGTTAAAAGGCAAAAGGGTGGAAACCGCGTTGCACTATAGAAAGGTCATTAATAATCAAAGAATATACGCTAGCTGCGTTCCTAGACATTGAGGAGCCTTCAATAATGTTAAAACGTGCGCAGTAAAAAGGGAACTACAGAATCTAAACGTTGACCAATCTATCACCAATGTGATTGTTAACTTACTTACACTTAGTAAAAGAAACGTCAACCCGAAACTAGGTGACACGGTCCTTAGAGTAACCGTTCCGAGAGGCACTCCACAAGGAGGGGTCATCTCCCACTTACTCTGGGTAATTGTCATGAATGAATACTAATGAAATTCAATAACATGGTAATTGCATATGCAGACGATGTAGTCCTGCTTGCAAAAGGGAAATTCTTACCGACCATAAGCGACGTATAATAGGAAACTCTCTAAGAGTACTCAATACGTGCACAAAACAATGCGGCCTTGGGGTTAACCCCCAGAAAATTGAGCTTGTCCTGTTCACAAACAAAATAATAATACCACTATTCGAGCCACCAACTCTGGAGGAAATACCTCTAAAGGTGACGGATAGGGCGAAATATTTATTGATGGCAAACTTAATTGGAAGCCGAATGTCAATGAAAGAGTGAAAAAGCAGTTAATACTAAATACTTTTTTTTTAAATACTTCTCCCGGGAAAGGCGAACCTATAACGCTTCAACAGCCAGCGCCCCGAAATGCTTGCAGATGTATGTTAGTTATGCACTTAAATTGCTGAAAATTGTAGCCTTCTAAAAATATATCCCCAGGAAGCGAGTTCCAAAGTTTGCTTGTCCTGTAACAGAAGGAGTTTTGGAAAGTTGATGTCCTCGCAGTTGTCAAGTGTACTGTATATGGTCATGAGCATTAGCAGCCTGTCTTGTGGGGAGCCCAAAAGTTGTATAGAACAATAAGCATAGATCAGCGACTTGTCTTCTGTGCTGGATTGGATAGTCATCCATTTGGATCTGAGGAACTGTTTCCTAGAAAATGTTGTGAGCTGTGTCTTGTTTGCATTAAATAGAACCAAGTTGTCTTTTCCCCACTTCAAGATTTTGTTCAGATCATCATTTAGAGAAACCGCATCTTTGGCAGGAGGTGGGGACCGAACCTCAAAACAATCCTGTGGATGTACACGTCAATCGTGCGGCCTGTACTCACATATGGCAGCGTAGTCTGGGGGCAAATCGACCCCTCAATTAAATCAATGACAAAAATACAAAGTCAAGCATGTATAGGAATAGGAACAACCAGTGCTATGAAAATCACACCTACGGCTGGACTGGAGGAAATTCTTTTTTTTTCGGAATTTATTTCCCTCCTTACATGGGAACTAAGCCCACTTCACGAAAGTGGTTTTATTTCCCACTAGTTGGACTTAGTTCCCGGGGACTTATTTCACTGCACCTGTATAGACTCACATGGCAAACATTTTGGATGACTTGTATGCAGTGGATGGTATCAAAGCATAGGCCAGCCTGATGTTAACTCTTTGACTTGTTATTTTTATATTTATAAGGTCCAATGATATACCATTAGCGGGCAATGTAATGGACTCTGGTGAGATCTCATACGGATTCGTCTTGCTCAGATGGACGATTATATTTTTCATAAAAACTATGAATTCGCCCTGTAAGTTGCTTAAAACTTGAGATGTAAATTTCGTAGCATTGTTCAAACGTGAGTCTATTTTTAGTCAGATTAGCTTACTCATAAATGTCTCAGAGCTAAATCAGTGCGAAAGTATGTTTGACAGTTGACTCTTTTGAGAGTTATATCTCACCAAAAAACAACCCTATGCAAGTTGTTTAAAATTATTGGATCCCTTAGCGATCCGTAACGAGTTGGCTTTCAAGTAGCCAAAGAATATTTTTCGAACTATACTTGTAAAAATGTCATATTTAAAAAAACGAAATTGGCAGGGAAAAAAATGGGATGTCGTGTATTACGTATAAAAATTAGTTTGAGTTCAGCAAACCTTTTTAATTTCTTCAACTCATCAGACATGCACTGCACATGATTGATATTTATTTTCATCGTCAGGCGGTTGTTTGTCCATAATGTCCATGAATGTAAGTTTTTTGACACTGACATATCGTTCTCAAATAGCCATAACGAAATATTGCGTGTTGGAGCTCTTCCCGTGTCCTGCAACTTCCAAAAAAATAAAAAGCTCTTGCATAATAGGAAATTAAAAAAATATTAAATATTAACGTTATAACAAACTACTATTCTTAAATCCATTTTACCGGTTTGAACCATTTGTAGTATCTTGAAATACTGTATAAATTGTTAGAAGTTTAGTGTATGCTAACATTGTATAAAATGTCAGATTTAATAAAATAAAACTCACTTTTTACGAGACCATAGAACCAGATGGATGTCTTTTGTTTAGGATACAACACTATGAAGGTAAAATAAAGTTCTATATAAACATTCTTGCAATGAATTTAAATTGTGGAATTATATAAAATGTAAATGCAAAAAAAAAATTGGAAATGTAAATAGAAAAGTAAGAGCGCAGAAATGTTATTTGTGCCCATGCTGATCATGCTTGCTTTTAATTGGCCTTGAGAATTTTAAAACGCGGCGCATAATTATGGAGTAACATAAGTTTAATTTTACTCGGAATAAAATGTATCTTTAAATATTAATTCATTACAATTTGAATTTTATCTTTAACGCTTCCAATTCTATTTTTTAAACAAAATGTAATCATGAACGCGTTCAGTGAAACATTTTATTCTACGTTTTATTTCAATTGAATGTCTGGGGCCTGTACCACAAAACAACAATTTAACTTTTTAACAAGTAATTTCTTAACATATAAATTTAACAGGCGAAATTAGTTTTTGTACCACCAAATTATTCGGTATGATAGTTAACAAGAAAAATTTCCCTTAACACTTGTTGTAGAATTTTGCAAAACTAAATGGTGATTCAAAGAGTGTGCGCATTGGGAGAGTAGTTTAGTTTAGACTAATATGCATATAGTTTAAGCAGAATACAGATTATATGCACGATTAGAACGAGGAATTCTCTAGAATAGTGAAATATTCATAAAGAGTAAGTAGTCTGAAAATTAAAGCAAACGACAACCTAAAGACAAAAAATCTAAAAGAAAAAACTGTTGTCAAATACGTCTGCCGGACGAAAAGCACATAAATATCCCGAGGGGAGCAACGAAGTTGTATGAGCAGGACCTGCGACAGGCGATAAGAGAGTTTAAATCCCTTAATCACATGAAGCGGGCCACTTAGGTACCTATACTTACTGTTTAATAAAATAATTACTATAGTCGCCTGTTTTACTACTTGATCAGCCTTGGAGTTTTTGCTGCTGGAAATTGCAGTTTGAAAACTTTGGCTTTGGGATTTTTGTCTTATAAAAGCAAAACAAACGTTAAACAGTTTATAATCATGATTCGAATTTAATAGAAAATAAAAAAAAAACACTTAAAAATCTCGAAAACCAAATCAAGAAATATAACTTGTTACGAGCTAACAATTTTCTATTCATCAGTTAGAATTTGCAACAATTTAACAGACAATTTTAACAATTGTTGTTTTGTGGTACAGAAACCGAGAATTCATCAAATTTCCCACTTGTTAGAAATTGTGTTAACAAGTGTTAAGACTATAGTTAACTTATGTTTTGGTGGTACAGAAAATATTGTTAATTGTTAAAATTTGCCTGTTTAACTAGACTTGTTGTTTTGTGGTACAGGCCCCTGGTATTCCATTGTGTTATAATGATTAAGATTGTAGACTTGGTAGTGCGGCGTTTCCATTCGCATTGTTTTATTACAGTCTACACTCAAACTGTACGATAAGTGTACCAAGACCAATCGATTGATATCGACGATAAATATTGCTTCCATTATTATCATATTGCCATTCATTAAACGTAAACACCTACTCGACCTCTAAACATTATTCGAAATTAATTAAATTTATCTGCCTTAAGCTGTAGTTCTTGAACTGATGACCAATACGGTAAACACTGAGAGCTTTTCCCTTGAATTCATCAGAGCTTACATTATGGCAGCAACATGTAAAACCATAAACAATAATTGCACTTACAACTATATATATGAATAGAGTGGCTATAACCTTACCTTATCCAGTGGAAGCGCATTTTCATCAAAACGTTGATTGCGGTCTTAATTTGTAGAGAGAAACCGCATCAGTTATACACGTTCGTTCGCCCATATGTGGTTATGCGAAGTGGTCATTACGAATGACACGGGGCAAGAAAACGTATCCATATCCGCCTTTGTGCAATATGAAAGTGCACCGTGTTCGTTGAGGAAATGAGTGATTTAGAGTATAGAGGCACAATAAAAAGCAAATCTCTGTACCCATTAAGTTGTTTTTCTTTTCTTTTAAAAAGAAGTGTATTTTTGTTTATATTTACTAGTATTATGTCCAATCAATTTTAATTGTAATATTACTATTATGATGTACTCTGTGCAAATATCAGCAGTTATTTGTTCGCAAGTTTACATTTTATATGTTGGTTAATAGGAAAATGTTCACTTCTTGTATTAGGATTAAAAATAAATAAGTAGATGGCGCAACAGGTTTATATAATGGGTGCAGGTCATAACGCCCTGGGGCGCTATACTATGATATGCCCCCCCCCCATACTTTTCGAGTATTATTTCATTTCTTCTTTTGGGGCGTTACTGCACTTCTTATAGTGTCATAAAGCCCACAAAAAAGTGACTTAAAGCACTTTTAAAAGTGTCATATCGCCCGAGGAAGGAACCTATACAATATTATGCCGAAACATAGCCGCTGAGTTGAGAAGATTTCTGAGGACATGTATCCGAGAGGTGGCGCAATGGAAACATTTTTTTTTTATGAAATTGAAGTTCTTAGTTTAAAAGGGTAATTCATTCATTCATTTTCGTTGGCTCACTTATTCATAAAGTGGGTCGCGGGTGTAGGTTCCTCAAGTGGACCATAGTTCTCGATTCTTCGCCATCGACTCTAAATCATCATGGGCAATCCTCATACGGGTAGGGGAGAGATTATGAACTTGATACAGCCATCTCATCCTGGGTCTACCTAGAGGACGTCTGTCTGATGGTACAGATTCCGTAGCACGTCCTGGGATCTATATACTTAGACTTCTCTATCTGTTTCAATGGGGCTAACATGCAGAAACGTTCTTCGCCAAGACTGCACTGTAACATACAGTCCAAACAAGTAATAAAAAGGAGAGGAGACAAGACGCACCCAACACCCACGGTGAAAGGTATTGATTCAGATGAATAATACAAATTAATAGCATTTTGCAAAATATAATTTTCTTTGATATTCATTTATCATTGGTCAAGTGTTTAAACATTTTTATTGTCGTTATGATGCTTAGTGCAAAGGGTATAATGAGTTCCATAGGAAGCTCGTATTGCAAGAAATTTAATCCAGGCTTAAGTACCTAATATACTTAGCTGTTCTTTGTGAGTTGGCAAAATTTAGTCTGCTGTGCAAATACTCAGGCTGCATAAAACCATCGACGTAGAAAAATATATACCTTGAGTGCCCAAGCTGCTTTTCCTATAGTTATCTAATTCAAAGCATAATGAAATGATTAATGACTGAATTATATCCAACTCTTCTAGGTGTATCCCAGTAGAGACGATTTAGTTCTTGTTGTGGCCTTAATTGTGGTTGTATTCATGACAATATACGAAATTGGATATATTCGCCAAGTTTGGTTTGTAAAGTTCATATAGAGCACAGATGGACTCCTGCTTCTCAAACCAATGTCTGTAAACTGGCATATAGGAAGAAAAATATATTAACGAGAAAGAAGATTTCACACCTGCGAAAGTTGGTAGAAGCTAAACAACAATATTTATACGATTAATTAGTTCGAATGTCAAACTATCAGACAAAGTGACACTGCCTAACATAACATAGGAGAAGTGACAATATGAAAGCATATTTCAGTAGCGATTCGTCGAATGAAAGTGAACAAGAATAAAGAGTTTATGTGTAATTTGTATAATTCCGGTGGGTGAATTTGAGACCTTTCGCTCGGTAGTGCAGGTGCAGGTCATAAAGTTACCGCGCCAAAGTGTTTTATTTAAAAAACGAATAAACACCCTTTTAACTCGTTTGCGTTTAGAAGGGAAGACCACTTTAAATACTATAACCCCTAAACTATTGTAGGTACAAAAATGGTTTCGTTTTTGGGTACATCTGTGCAGCTCCAAAAAAGTTATGGCTTCTTAAACTCACAATTATAAAAATGTGTTGTTTATTTTTTTTACTTAAAATGAATTTTTTCTCAACATTTTTAGTTTATATGTACATTTTTATTTTTTTTATGAAATGTTTATCCTTGATAAATTTCCTAAAAATTATGTTAGGCTGCAGTTATAGCCATCAGTAAAATCCATCCGTAAAAACACGAAACAGAACACATTTAGCCATAGCATATCATAGGAATTCAGTGGAATACTTCATGAAACTGGTTGAGAAGTTGAACAGAAAAAGTTTTTCGTACGGAAAAATAAAGAAATTCTTTTTTTTAGAAAATTTAAAGATCAATTGCTTAATTTTTTTTGACGAATTAGTTTTATAATTCAAAAGCAACATTCTAAGACCAAGATTGAGTTCAACGATTAAGTTTAAGTGCTCAATTGAAACAATTTTTTTACGGATGCATTTCTTGGATAGCTATAACAGAAGCCTTAAGCTACTTTTTTTTACGTACGATCAACAAAAGTTGTAATAAAACCCATTTTTATACTCTCCATGTCAACAGGAAGGTATATTCACTTTGTCATTACATTTGTAACTCCAAGAAGGATTCACCGGAGACCCCATAAAGTATTCTGAATCAGGATCACATTCTGAATCGATTTAGCCATGTCCGTTTGTCTGTCTGTCTGTTTGTTGAAAACATGATACAAATACACATGCATGTACCTGTACAGTATACATACAGTGGAAGGTATCAAAGCATCGTCCAGGCTGATGATAAAGCCTTTACTTGTTTGTCAGACAAATATGAACAAAATGAGTCTCGAAATTTCTTTCATAGCACCCCAGAAGAAAACAATCCATGGGCGTTAGGTCAGGAAATCTGGGTGGCCAAGGGTTGTGGCCAAATCGACCAAATCCACCGTTTGTTAAAAGTATGGTTGAGAAACGAAGTTACCGCGCTGCTACTATGAAAAGGTGCTCCGTTTTATTGAAAGAACATCGCCCCTCTCTGAACAGGAACATCTTCAAGAAGCTCCGGCAATCGTTCTCTAAGAAAGTCCAAAAAAATTCCAGGTAGTAATGGGATATGGGAATTAACTGTTTGTGGAAGAACGTGTGGACCTACTTATGTGTTTCAAAATATTTACGCTAAATCTCCTTTGAAATAAGCAACACATTTTGAAACTAAACTCTTACCTTTGAAAGGATGTTGTGCGTATTAAATTAGGATTGGGGTCTGACTAATGGTGCAAATTGTGGTGGTTTGTAACCCCATCTCTTGTGAATTGCGCCTCGTCAGTCCACAGAATGCGCTTGGGAAGTGCCCGTCTTCTGCCTGTTTGCTCAGTAGCCACTGGGAAAATTCCACTCTTCTTTGCACATCTCCTGGTAGTAAATCTTGACTGGGTGTTAAATGGAAAGGGTGTAATCTATTACTCTGTAGAGTTCTGTGAATCCTGGTTCTGGGAAGTTCCAAATGTACAGCTAGTCTGCGGACCTAACTGAAGGCTGAACTCCCACAGCACGCAAAATCCCACCTTCAACTTCTGCCGCCGGTCTGAACGTCATTCCCTTTTATTAGGTGCAGCTGACCCGGTATTAACAAGGCGCTGACACGTATCAGCGAATATCCGGCTACATTACATGGTGTTTGGGTATCGTCCTTGGTACTCTAATCTTGCCAACGCAGCTTTTCCATTGCAGACCCCGTATACAAACACTATATTTCCGTGTATTCACGCTTTGAATACATTTTTTGGAGATCAACTTATCAATCGGCTTTTCACTTACAGAGCAAAATGTCGATTGTAGATCATAGTTGAAACAAAATTACACTACCTTAAAGGATTATATTGCTTAACTTGGACACTCTGTATTTATGTCTTCTATAGGTATAGAGGTAAGCCTAAATATGCGGAATTGTAATACAGATGAGGTTCTCTTGTGTTAATTCTTAATTTATAAAATGAAAAAAAGAATCATGTCCACTACTCCACTTGCCCATTCAAATTCGGTAGCGCCTTTGTCAATCTATAAAAACAACAAAGCAAAAATGCAACCATCCCTATTTAAAAAAAAAATTGTTAATTAAGTTTCCAAATTATGAAATAAAACTGTTAATTTTCCAAGACATCACAAGAATACAATTTGTATACTCCATTGCATAAGCTATTGTTGCACTTGTTACCGCTGCCGGTAGTGTACAACATATCACCTCTTACTCAATGCGTTCGTTCCTTCAACGCATAACTTGTGGCCACTACGTGTGACCATATACATCATAACAATAGCGCTCCCATGTTCCGGTAAAAAAAAAAAAATAGCCAAGCGTTAACGAAGTAATAAAATAAATTAGCCAAAGGCACGGAACTGAAAAGTGAACGTACCTATAACTGCGTATACTAAACTCTTTTTTTTTTATTAAAGTAAAATAAACTGCTATGAATTTTGTCCTAAAAAGCACTTTTACATTTGACAAGGTCAACGAATATCAGTTTGAACTAATTGCAAACATATGCCAACCGAGAGTGTCGCACATTGCATTTTGATTGGTCATTAAGAGGCTAAGTGTCCCTAATAGAATAAATTTCAGTTCGCCAAGACCCCACTCGCGTCTATAAAACGCCAAGTGGCCATAACGCAAAATGAAGAATAAGCTGAATGTCGATAGATATACTGAAACAATATAAAGACCACCAAGCGAAGCCGAACGTCATTACTCCATCGCACGTGATTGCAATACGAAGCCTCAATAATTATTTTTTTGTTGTTTCAGTGGCTAGCTATGCCTTAATTAGTCTTACCAAAGTCAAATAATTAAACGTGTTATTAATAATGCAATTCGTCGATATTTGAAATGATATACGCCCGCTATATTTATGGTGGCTTGGAAGAGCGGGCGAGCAAACGGGCACTCTAGCGGCTAAATTGTTTGAGATTGTTTATGTAGACGGTGGGCCTGGGCAGTCGCCGGAAAACCGAAAGTGTATACAAAATATAAGTTAAGAAATTACTTCTATCGTTTCCAATTGAAAAGCATTAAACAATTGCAGAGGGGGAAAATAAAAAGCAAATAATTTTGTACAGCAGAGCTGTTCTTCTATTTTCATTGACCGATTTCACCAACTGGCAATTAGTTTTGCACGTTTGGTTTTGTGGCACAAGGAGGTACCTCTACCTCTACCTATACGAATTATTATAAAGATTGGTAGACATGCAGATACTTTCTAAACGGTACATTACTGAGCAGGACACACCGGAGCAATAGCTTTAAAAAATTACTCGCAAAGTTATCCTTTCACTTTGAAATTCTAAATGAACCGAATTCATTATATTTGCAGAGACTGGACCGTATTCGTATTCGATTTGGGACTTCTTGCATTGTTCGAACGACAATCGTGATTAGACCCTAGGAGTCCAGGCCTACTTATGCTTGGATGTTTCGGGTTTGCACCTCACTTATGTGAGTTTTCTCTGCAAAGAATGGGTTCCACATTTTAACTGCACTACTGCTTCTCTGTTTATGGAGCTGGCCAATGTCGCGAGCCGCAAAAGTCATCTCATTCTTCGTTGGTAACACAGGTGTCATGCGCTTCTGCCTATAACTGTATAGCCTTAGAGAAACTTCTCGACCTTCTTCGAGTACATTTATACTACTTAAGAAGGCATCCATAGCATGCGCTTTAAAACTTGCCCTCGTTCAAAAGAAGGTCCTAAAATCAATAAATATTATGTCCACCCCTTCGATTCAAGCTTATTAACTGGATTCCTCCTCAAAATTCAACTTCCATCGTCGCATCGTCGGTCTGTATTGGGGACTGGTGGATTCCACTCAACATTGCACCCAAATGGCTCAAATATGACAACTGGTGTTGGGGCTGGATTCAGTAAGCCTTACTGCAATATTCCAGTCCCCCTTAATATTCAATGAACTCATAAACGTGTCAGATGATTTTTAAGAAGAGATCGCAGTAAAAGAACAAACATCAGAATACTGTCAGAGAGGGGTTCAAAGGCAACAAAATGGTTGATGAGGTAGCTCGCAAATGCTCAACAACTTCAATCATTGGGCTAGAATCTTTTTGTGGCTTGCCAACCAGCAAATCAAGGCAGAGCTAGACTATTGAGAGCTCCAAATGGGATTATAAAATTGGAACTTCAAACAACGTATGCGTGAGGGATAATTATATAGAGCTTCAAGAGGCTACCGGAAATTACCCCATTGCCTCGCACCCGCAGTCCAAATCATACAGTAACCCCAAGCAAGGGGGGTTACAGTGGGGCAGTGAGCATGCCCCCGCATATACATATATTCTACTGTTTATGCATTGTGGATATATGTAACATAAACTCATTTTGGACTTTATTGCAATTTCAGAAGTGCAATAAAGTCCACAATTACGTTTTGGAACTTTTTGCATTATTTCGGAATTTCGGATAGCCAGAAAATGCAGGCTTTTCTTTCTAGACCAGACTTTTGTATAGAACATTTTCTGGCGTTTTTAAAAAAAAAAATCTGGCTTTATTTCCTCTGGCGTAATTTCCGAGAGCCTTCAAGCCTTAAATACTCATCGGCGACGAAAATCGTAAGATACCTTAAAAACCTTAATCTAAACACATGACATGTCCAAATCCATCACTATTTGGTTATATCTTTCTTATTGTGGTCTCTTTTCATGTGGCAAAGCCAGCCGATAACGTACAGTTAGATTCGAGCAAGATACTCGTTGGAAAGGATGTTTTGGCACAAGTGCGTGGGTGCCATAAAATAAAGTCTTATGCAAAAAGGTCCAAAACGTAATTTTCGACTTTATTGCAGTTTTGAAATTGCAATAAAGCCCGTTTTGGAACTTTTTGCATAAGGCTTTAGTTCATGGCACCAAGTGCGTGTTTTTGGTACTTAATTATAGTTACTTCTTGAAAACGTTATAGACTTCTGTCATAAGAGTCACTACGTTTGAATACAAGATCTGCCACGAAGCCAGTTGGGTATCAACTGAAAGACTTGTCTCTTTAACTAGGAGAAGCTAATATCGGGATGGCGCGAGATCACCATCTTACAGTAGCTACTGAGGAAAACAGCATGCCTTGATACTATTCTCAGTCTGCTCTCGCTAGATATCTACATTATAATCATCAACAGCCATTAGAGTCATGACGAATCAGTTGAAAACTACCGGAACGCTTCATTCGACTATCCAAAAGAAATACTTTGGCAATTTACCTATCGCAGACTATATCACTGCCGACTGCGCAATATCGAGACTTTCAGCTAGGTTCCAGAAATCGAGTGAAATCGAAATTCCAAATCGAGTGAATTCGTTTTCTGTGTTCTGCATTTCGAGTGATTCGGAAACTCCGAAATTTTTTCGAAATCACAATTTCACTTTGCCTCAATTCCGAAAATTTTGAAATCGAAATCGAATACAGTGAAATGTAGAACACAAAAATTCATTTCCGATTTAATTTCAAGTGAAAGTGAAATGTGGAACCTAGCAGTTTATAAACCTTATTCTCAAGCGTATTGAGGTATACAGACATGTTGTTCATTGATTTTGAAAAGGCATTCAACAATAGATATCAATAGGTAGCGTGTGTGCTGCACTAGTTAAGGCACTTGGTTTAACCTTTAAAACGCCCATTTTAAGACTTTCGTTCTTGTAAATAAACCCAAAGACAACGAGTGGACATATCATATCATATCAAGTTAATGTTATTTCAGCCAGTTCGGAGAGGTTTTTGGAAAGAACTTTGACCCCAGATATCAGTGGGGGCTTATTCCCAAATGCGTGGTGGATCGCTTTTCATGGCGGATTGGTATTTTTGTATTTCCAAAAGCGATTCGATCCATTCAAAAGGCATAGCTATTTAAGTGACGGATTGCTGGCGGATTTATTGCGGATAAAAAATAAACTAAATTCTTGTGACGGGAAAAAGCTGTCAAACTTTTGGGAAAATAAATGGAAAATTGGAAGTCTAATTGGAAAAAATTGGAAAGCACAGTTCGCATTTGAGAATAGGTAAGCAAAAACGAAGACGTTCGAAATCGAAGTATCGCTTTCAATACGATCCGCCGCGCATTTGGGAATAACCCCCCAAAGTCGTTTATGATGAAGGGCCGGACAGGACAGTGTTTTTATTTTATTAGTTATACTATTATACACTTTCAGGGTCTCCATGCATCCTAAGGCGAACTCTCTACAAAACTGCGTCTGGTATTACATCAGGGTGGAATATGCGAAATGTTGGGCCGTTTCTGTTGCTTTTTCTGCATAGATAATTCGTTCTTAGTTTCCATTTGCTGAACATGGTTGTGATGGTCGAATGACCTTGTGTGTACATGTGAATTGAGTTCTTTGTTCTTTTTTCGTCCAGCTCTGAGCCATAGCAATAGTTTTAAAGGCGGCTATATTTTTTTGAGTACGTGTATAGTTCTCAGGAACCTGTTTTTCACTGGCGCGAAAACATTGTAGAATTTCTGATTTTTGAAAAGAATGTCCACAATTTGAATCATTATACCATGTATAGACTTGCCAAAGGAACACAAATGCCAAATTCAACTCCTGAAAAGTACGACAGTCTGAAGGAATCGTTCCGTTATTATGAGTTTAGTGGTTAAGGCATACTAAATCTTTTTACAAGTTACGCAATGGTTCATACCCGTAAAGAACCTTTATCTGTAGTTTCGACTAGTCCGAAATAACTGCAACTCCGTGATACGCCGTGCAAAATTGTCCCACGACCAAAACTTATGACAAAAAATACTTCACTGTCCCAATTGTAGAAAAGAGTTTTGGTCTTTCGTGAAAAACATTAAGAACTACATCCCATCCATCTACACTCGTATACAATGACACTCCAACTGTCAGCTCTTTGGACAAGGCAAATATGCTGGCTGCGGAATTCGCCGCTAGCTCCAACATTCCAGATTGCATCATGTGATCGGGAGCGTCGAATACTTCATGGGACAAATACATTTTCGCACTCGCACAGTCGCAAGAGTATTAAAAGATCTTAACATTCACAAATCCGCTGGTCCAGATGGTATAACCCCCATAATTCTGCAGACGTGTTCTTCAACGCTGGCAAAACCATTGCGTAAGCTTTCCACTTGTTCTACCCTTAAGGACTCTTACCGAGAAGATGGAAAACTGCATTTGTTCAGCCCGTTCCTTAAAAAAGGCGCTTCTTCTTCACCCACAAACTACCGACCCATCGCACTTACGTCAATTCTTTTCAAGGTCATGGAAATGCTGATAAATCGTCAGATTATGAAATATCTTGAATCACGAAAACTTCTCAATGACCGAAAATACGGTCCAGTGGCAGCAGGTCCACTGGTGATTTGAGGACCTATCTCACCGAAAAATGGAACCACTACTCTCCACTACTCTGGTGTCACGAAGATTGTTGCTGTTGATATTTCGAAAGCATTTGACAAAGTTTGCCACCAAGCTCTTTTGTCGAAAATGCGTGCCTATGGCATCGACGCGTCTCTTCTTCAATGGATTAGAAACTACCTTTATGGCCGTTCAATTTTGCGTGAATTATGGGACAAACTTTAACCTTTTGCAATATTCAGCGAGTTCAGCAAAACTGCTGACAGGATAGCTATCAGGACATAGTTGGTGTTCGGTGTGAATGCATCATCGAGTTTTCGTAAACTTTATGTCGAAAACTAGGGACTTTAATTGATTTTGGAAAACTATGTTGAAAACCTTGTGACATGTATTCCTTTCGCCAACAGATAGCCTCATTAAAGGACTTAAAAAGCAACTTGTTCCTTCTCTAATAACTAAATCGAGGAGTCACAGGTTAAAGACCTCCCGAAAGACCGTTTGATGTGCCGCTTGATTTCATAAGTGTCTATATTTAACTGAATTACATTTGCCGAAACTCTGCCAATCTATTTTGCATATCTATACCTAATAGCCATGCAAACTCCATTAATAAATCTTTTCAGCATCTCTCACAAATCAAATAATGTAACCTACTTTAAATTCAATGTCAATCTGCAAACTATCCACTTAGCATCTTTGCATTGTTTAAAAGGGCGTCAACTTCTATTCAAACAATACACAGCAAGCAACAACAAAAGCTCTTTATCTAACACGAGATCAGAAATAAATTCATTATGCATATAAGCATTATGAAGAGGCGCTTCCAAGTGCATTACCCTTTTTTGCTGCCGCTGTTCAAACAAAAAGGCCCGATCGAACAATGCACCTGCAGTATGAGAAAATCAGATATGTGGCCAGATGATATTCTCACGTTTGGTGGAAGGTCTGTGCCGGCTCAGACACAGATACAGATATTTCGCCGAGCTACAAATTATCTTCAATGTTAATGTGTGCGCAAAAGAAATGAAAATAAAATCTAATGAATAGCCGTCCGTAGTAATTTGTTGTTGGGCCCAACTTCTTCTATATGTGAAAGTGAAATTCAAGGTGACGTTAAAGGCACGAGCACCAGCACCTGTATTACAAGAAATGGCTGTCGGATTAATTACATTGAATATAAATTATGCTCTCCGCATACAAAGAGGTTTATTTTATCGATAGATAACCAATAACTGAACCTGTCTTCCAATTAGATTCTGTT
The DNA here is from genome assembly GCA_955612985.1 of Cheilosia scutellata. Classification (NCBI taxonomy): domain Eukaryota; kingdom Metazoa; phylum Arthropoda; class Insecta; order Diptera; family Syrphidae; genus Cheilosia; species Cheilosia scutellata. The sequence goes on along the minus strand of OY015313.1, from coordinate 56,438,385 downwards.
TTACAGGAAATGCGAGCATAAAACGGTTAACGACTTCCGTTTAAACGCACGTCGAATTGGGAGTGTTTGTTGAACTCTAAATAGATACTTTGTCGGTAGGTACTTTTGCGTGTGCAAGTGGAATACGTTACTGCGATATGCATACGTTTAACAATTGATTACTCTAATTGAAGATAGTTTTTCTATAGTGTGTTTTTATGCAAATTCTTCTTATGAGGTATATCCTTAACAGTAAACTTAAACCTAAGAATCGGTCATTCAAATTCTTGTTTTAAAATGTTTTTTTCTTCTTCTTAAGGGGTTAGGTTAGATTTGTGGGCTGGCGAGGATTTCTCCGTGCCACACTCAGGTCAATAATGACCCATTGTGTTCTTATATATTATAATAATTATAATTAAGCACAATACATTTTACTAGAATTGCGAAATGTCTGTTTGGGGTTCGGCCAGTACAGGTGGCGAAAAATGTCGAAACAGTTGACACTTTTATGCATACTCAGTAAGCGTGACTTTAGCTTGTTGTAAAGGGTGTTTTTTTTTTAGAAGTATACAAATTCAATATGAAATAAAACACTTGAAGCTAATGTTAATAGCTATGATATTAGCTTTATATAATAGATACTTTTATGCCATTACTGAACGCCCTACGAACTAAATCCTAACTGATGGAACTAGTTCCCACTAGCCAAATGAACTAAGTCCCACCAAATATGCAGTGGGATATGTTTGGGAGATAGTTTGTTAAAAACCATACTCTAATGTCGTTTTCTATTGGGCAAAAAGAAGCGTCCGGAAAGAAGAAAATCACTTCTGAAATCGTTTCATTGGCACAAAAAAATAATCTTCTGTTGATTCTGAGGAAAGAATTTCGCTTCTCGATTTCATGTCTGCCATACAATAATTTTTGACGTTTCACCAATACGTGTGTTGTCGACTCGTTTGTTTGTTCATTTCCAGAATGAGTGAATCCTCGAGTGAAACCAATGGAAAAGGACATAAAAAAACACCCTTTATATGGCGAGCATATGTGGAGCCCATGCACCAGAACTATTGAACCGATCAATTTCAAAAATGCATTTAAGAGCTTCTCTGCACGAATGAATTAGTTATTGGCACTCCTTGTGAATAGTGAATACTTTAGTATTTTGAACAAATCAATAAAAAAAAATCACCAGACTGCCAACTTCTGCAACCAAAGCTTTTAGAATATCACTTATACTCATCGCAGTACTGTTTTCCAACAACTGAAGGCCTCTGTGAAGAACGAAAGCTTACAATCAGTAACCTAAGCTATCTAGAAGTTTGGGAAATATTTCTAACCGTTCTCGGACCAAAATTTTCTACAAAAGTGCTCAGCGAATAGCTTCTAAGGCCAAGGCCACGCACTGAGCGGCAAGCGGCAAAAAAATATTTCAAACATATGATATTGTATATGGTTGTGGCCACGCGGTCACTGAGCGGCAGAGCGGCGTTGCTCAGCTTTCAATTCTGTTCTATTATTTTAGTGTAGTGCTAAGCGGCAAGAAATCATCATGTCAAAAATTAACACTGAAACTTTAATTTCAGAAGTTCAAAGAAGTCCTGCATTGTGGCACCATAATACAACGGTGACCCCAAGCAGCGGGGTTGCAGGGGGCAGCATGCCCCCCCCCCCAAATACATTTCAAAGTGCAAGGGTATCAATTCGCGCGCAGTAGATGTTGTTTTCCAAGAAATTTTCGATTTTCTCAAAAACAAGAAGACATAAATCAATCTGGTTTTCAGTGTTCGATTAAGAATAGATTTGGACAGTAAAAACTACTAATAGACCGAGAGCCCGCAGTAAATTTTGGACGTGAAAGGCAGCCGGATAAATTTTACATAAATACGTTGCTCTGATGACCAAGATTTCAAATATGCCCGTTGGCAGCGCTTAATGGCAGCTGCAGGGTGCAACTGCATATTAAAAATGCGTTATGATTCAAAAAAGGAATAATTGGTGCAATTGATTAAATCTACTATCAAATAATAGAGAATGGTCCCCTCAGTACAAATACATGTGTCCAAGACGTTTTAGGTGTCGCCAAAGCCCTGCCAGACGCGGTGGAAATGCGTTAAAAATTCCATTTTTGAATAATTAATGCAACCACTTAATTTTTATTTTAGAATTTAGAGAAAAACTCCCTGATAACAAATATTTAAGTCCAAGACGTTTCACTTATCGCCAAGTCCTTGCCAGACATATCCAAAGGTTAGAGATTCGCTAAAAATGCGTACGTACCTACTTAGTCAAGTGCCTAGTATTGGCCAGTCCGGTGATAACACTTTTACTTCTTTTTTCTGTCGTTGTTAAATTTGGTGTTTTACAAATTACAAATGGGATGACTAACCATTCATATTTGTCAAGCGAAGGAGAGTAGCTTTTAAGTGAGGTTTGAAGCTCGGTCATGGTGCTTAAAATTTCGTCTGGAATTTTGTTTCCGACTGTAATTCATCAATTCAATCGGAAATCAGTGAAAATTTCGTTTTAGGTTTGTTCGACGTGGCCAGACCTAGTGCGCCCTAGTGCGCACTGAGAAGTGTCAGTGAATTTTCGTGGCTGCCAAAAAACCCTAGGAAACCCCAGAAATTTTGATTCACGTCGAACACGAAAAATGCAACCCTGAAACCTGTCACTAAAACAATTTAGTAATATGCAGATTTAACACCACAAATAACATTAATTTTGTTTAATTAATGATTGTAATGTTGAAAAACACATTTCTTTTAACATTTACTAGTGCTGCACAAGTCAATAATTCACCAAAACATGATTTCACACAAATGACAGCTACGATTGACAGCAAAATCCAGCACTGAACTCTTGCCCTGACTGAATAGCTAGGGTCAGCTCAACTAGGGCGCCCCAGTGCTCACCTCGAACACAGGTTTTCAGTGTCAGTGCGAACTCAGTGCTATATCGAACGCCATAGGGCTAATCCAGTGCGCACTAGTTCGCCCTAGGGTCCACGTCGAACAAACCTTTTGTTATTTCAGATTTCCACAGTAATCATTTTTTTTTTTTTTTGTTTTTTCAAATGACTTCAGTTGTCATTTGTTGTCAGTTTTATGATTTGGCGATATTCTCGGATGAAATGTGAACTTACCCCCAGTTTCACAGTGAGAGTTTAAACTACACTTTTAGTTTAAACTTTAGTTCAGCAATTCATTCGGTTTCACAGGTTCGTTTAAACAGAGTCCATTCTGTAGTTTAAGCTAAACTAGTGTATTCTGCCGTTTAAACCTCAGATCAACCGATTGTCAAAAACACAAATATTTGACGTTGTTTTGCGTATTCTTTGAAAGAAAAGTCAAGGAACGATTTTGGAAAAGTCGTATAAAAGCTAAGTAGGTACTCTACAATACTGCAAAATTCTATTCATAATTCTAGTTAAACTGAGTTCAATTGAACTGAAGTTCAGATTAGATTGTGAAACCGGACGAGTTGAACTTCAAATTTAAACTCACGTTCAGGTTCAGTTGAACTATAGTTTAAACTTTCAGTGTGAAACTGGGGGTTAGACGCCTCTCACATTGACTATTGAGGCAATAATCAATAAACAATTGGGAATAGAAAAGTTGCTTTGTTGCTTGTTGCTTCAACGTGAGAGCCGCCTTAAATTCAGACAGTTGAACTTTTTAAACAAACCTGAGAGAAATTTAAATTTAAGCCACCAAATTTCGTCATGAATTAAAAATATTTTATTCAAAATATTTTCTTTTGACATGGTTCATATAATAACAATTAAGAGTTAAAGATTTGGAAACGTTAGATTCTCTGTGAATCATGCAATGGATGCTTATAATATTTAGATTTTCTTGGCGCGCAAATGTCTGGCAGCAATACGTGGCAGCCGAAGCCTGTGACAGTGCGTTGAATATGCATCATTTTCCACAATAGTAATAATAAGTATAACCACTTGATTATAGCCCTAAGCAACAGAGTAGATCAGCTTAAACATGAAAATATGAGTTCAAGACGTTTTGCGCACAGACGCGACCAAAGTAGCGGATTAAACCCAATTTTTAATATTTGACATAACCGAATGCCATTTTCCATAAACATAGAACATGCCCTCTTGAACATGACAACATGAGTCCAAGACATTTTAGACGCAGCGAAGTCCTTGCCAATTATTTTTACTATTGTGGAAAATGATGCATATTCAGCGCACTGTCACAGGCTTCGGTTGCCACGTTTTGCTGCCAGACTTTTATTTTTGGTATACCCTTTACTAAGGCTACACAGTAATGAAAATATCTTTCGGTTACCTCTCAGACCGAGAAATTACTTCGGGCTCTTAGACTATTATTACTATTTTTCGAAAACCTTTGCAGCAATTTAGCAATGTCAAACGGCATACAGGTTAAGAAAGACTGAAACACAAACACATTTCACCTACTTGCACCTTATTACTTAAAATCACGCGCTTGGTTGGCTTGGTAGTGTCATTAATGACATTGAATTATTTCTTTCCACTTCTCGTGAATGTTTGACAAACAAATCAGTTGTCGCTCCAGCCGTTAGAATACGGCCAAAATTGTAAGAAGATTTATTCCAATAGTTGTCAAACTCAAAGCAGTTTTATGTGTCTCAATTTATTTTGTTTAAATAATCAAGTTTTGACTTTATTTTCCGGCAATGACGCTATAAATAGCAAGCTTATAACTCCAGTCTAGGCTCAGCATCAACTCCAGGTATTTAAAAAAAATACGCGTTCTATTCTGCAATTGCTAAGAAAGAGCGAATTTGTGTCTTCCGCTTGGCTCACTTATATTTAGTACTCAAGTGCTAAAATATAAATCAATGGGTATAAAATGGAAGCCGTTATACCGACAAATAACTTAATTTTTAGATCAAATTGGCTTACGTTTGCAGAATACATTATATTTTGCTAACATTTCACTGGTTACCCATTAATTTTAATTAATGTTAGAAATTTGTGAAAAAATAGCAAGTATACACACTTGAAATCATTTAATAATTCGATATTTATATTTAAAAATGGAAGTTCTTCGTTTTAATTGCTAAATATTTGTACTAAAACGGAATCTTATTTTCAAAGTTATTGTTTTTTCTTATTTGTATATAATTGGGCGGGTGGTATTAAAAATAATTTTTAGTGTAGGTACAAGTTAATTTTACCAATTCGAAGTTTATCATGAAAATCATTTTCTCATTTTCAAATGGTCCGCTTGCTCATTAAGTGGGTCGCGGGTGTAGGTTGTGAGCTACAAAATATTTAACGTGGAGGTTAAAAATTGATTATTAATTATGAAGCAGAAACCTCTGCAACATTAGGGAGTTGTAAAAAAATCTCTTCGCTGCTATGAATTTGTCAGCTAATTTGTTTAGCAAAATGGAAACAAGAGAATGGAAAAATTAAAATATTGTTGCGAAACACGATAAAGATCTGGACTCACCGTCCAGGAAGCAGATCAGAGTGTTATCAGGATAAATGAGTCACTCGGAAATTGTGGTCTCTACGGCAAGAATGGATAAACAAAAGTAAAGCAAGATATAATTTGGAAAGGCAAAATTAAAATGGATCCTCGAGAAACTACTCAGGAGTCAGGATAGTGGGCTATATGGGAGCAACTGAATCAGCACAGAAATGAATACCTTAAGCAGCGCTAGTCGTTGAGGTTGTACATTTAAATATAACGTTAAAACAACCTTAACAATACTCAAATTTTAGTTTTTATGAAATATGTACATAATGTACTTAGACTTATGTTTATGTATGTGTGTTTTCCTTGAATAATAAAAAAAGTAAGGTCATAATCGGTTACCTTTTATTATTGTTTGAAAATCGTGTAACCGGTATCAGTTAACCGGTCGCCGGGTATTTGTGTGAAATACTGAAATGGCCTTTAGGTTGGGCAGAGAAGAAAATAAGAGAATTAACTTCACCCCGCGGTGGAGTCGATAAAGAAATGTCACTCTCGTAATGAGGTTCGAAAGTTAAAAAAAAATACAAAAATAAATAAATAAATAGGTGGCGTAACAGGCGGGTAGACAGTACACCCTAGGTCTAGCTTCTCGCAACCATTCGTTTGTGTGCGTTTCTATTTTTGGGACGAATGGAAGGGACCTACAATTTTATGCCGAGTCCGAACGGCTGAATTGAGTAGCTTTTTCAGGACAGTCATACTCTCGGATGTTTGTCAGACGTTCGCGAGAGGTGGCGCAGTAGAAAAAACCTTAAGATGTAATTTATGTTTTTCCGCGGATCGAACCTGGGATCCCAGCACACTAACCACTGCGCTACTGCGCCCAAGTTTTACCAAACATTAAAAAGACATATCAAGGCTAAAGCCCAAACCGCACCCCCCACGCTTTTCAAGAGTCGGCAAATCAACGATCAATTTTCAAAAAATTAGATCTTAAGTTTGGATTTCCATTAGGTATAGGTTTTGAAACTTTTAAATGTATACAAAAGTCGGCACATGAACTCCTTAAAATCGGTGAATCGGTGAATTTGCTGACTGAAATCATTAAAATTTAGCGAGTTTAGATTCGATTTTAAAAAAGACGGTCGGCATCGGTGAATTTTCCGACTGAAATCCTTAAAATTTAGCGAGTTTAGATTTGATTTTAAAAGGACGATTGGCATTTATAATTTGAGGTTAAATTCGAAGGAATGTGACATATTTGCTACTTCGCGGCTTATTGATGTGGATTGCGAACTTTAACAATTCGCGGCAAACGTGTGTGGACCAAGAGGAGGATAATTAATTATCCCATGAAAATGTATTAAGAAAATAAGTTTATAAACAGTTTAAATAACGAAATTTCGAATTCCAAACTTTTTGCCGCGAACGAAATCACTCTTGGCGCGAATTGTCAAAGTTTATTCGCAATCCACATCATTTAATTAGCGTTCCACAAACTAGCAAATAAAACAATCGTTCGAACTGAGGTTAAGTTATAAGACATTGTGGGTAGAAACTGATGGCTGGAATTCGCGAACTGCCGCGACCTATAAAAGTGTTCATGTGAACGGGCTGTCAAAACTTGCGAATAGTCGTTCGATCGTAGGTAGTTGGTCGCTCTTATGTGAATGGTCCTTTAGGTAATAGCCCAGGGGTGTTTCTGTTAAGATTGGTCAAAATTGGACAAAGGGGCGTGGCGCCTCGCATACAAAAAACATCTTCTATGGAGTGAAACTCGTTGACGTTAGATATAACTCGATAACCGCTGGGCCGATATTCATAATTTCTATATAGTCGGCAAGTTCCTGAAATATGTCGGCATTTCAATGAAAGTCCCCCCCCCCCCACGGCTCGAACCCTCGCTACGCCCCTGGGTAGAGCAGCAAATGCGGGCCTAGGGTGAATAAAAGCAACACAAAATTGATATGCTGTCCACATAATATAAGAACGGACTGTTAACATCGGCTCGCGCTCTGACAGAACGTTACAATGGATAGATATAGCTGCAAGGTTGTAAAAGACTTTGTCTACTTACTAAGGATCTGCACTCTACAGCAAATAATTACTCTTGCCAACAATTGCTTTTCTGTGGTCTTATGTTAACTAAGTAGATGTTGTATAAGACCCTCTTATCATCGCCGACCTGTTTTACGTATAGACCTAGTCAAGGAGCCATCGCTAAGAGGGCTGGACCATAACAGAATTTATTGACATCCGGAATTCGACTCCAGATGGAAAATAAAAATATGCAGCATTTGTAGTCGACGTCCGACTTTTATAAAACCATGCTAATTAAGGTAAATTACAACGACGAACTTTGCAATGTTAAATTATTTATTGTGAACATCAATATATTTAATGTCAATGCTAAAGATGATTATGAGTAGGGCCCTAATTTCTCCGGGCTGTAGTGCCGGTGCTCATCTGCTTTATTTACAAGAAAATGTATCCGATGAATTGAATTGTAATTGTTTACCTGCCTTGAAACTTAATTGACCAAACTTATTTTCTATTTCTTTCAGATATGCCATAATGGAACCGATGACAGCATTAGTTTTAGCCTTCCAGCTCCTTGCATTATTCTCAATAGCAGGAGCCTTGCTATTGTACTTACTTTGCAAAGTCCGCAGTACTCAAGTGAATTTGTCTGAACAGCAGAGCGGAACGGTTTTGGTGACATGTGCTGACAGCGCATTGGGCCTTCAACTATGCACCCATTTGGCCAACAGAGGTTGTCGCGTATTCGCTGGTATGAAGGACTCAGTGGACTCTATTCCAGCAAAGCTGCTTAGAAATTGGATTAAAATGAAAGAAAGCAGCACAGAACCAACACAAGGATCAATTATTCCAATGCAATTGGATGTAACACGTGAAGATGTACTCCGCGAAGCAACTGATGCAATGGGATCCCATTTAAATGCCGGCGAACGTGGCATCAGTGCAGTCATCAATACAAGCGGTTGTATTTTCCGCGGACGAATCGAAAGTCAAGATGTTCAGCAATGGGAAACAATGCTTAAAACAAACATCCTTGGATCACTGAGGGTAGCCAAATCTTTTGTTGGCCTTCTCCGACCGACACGAGGTCGTCTTATTTACTTGGGTGCTGGAAATTGCGGCGAAGAGCTTGTTGCCTTCAATGCGTCTCGAGTTGCGGTAGATAAATGCGCCGAAGAACTACGCAAAGAGTTGCAGCCATATGGCATAAGTGTGGTTGCTCTTGATACAAACGGTGTCCCTGCTGATTCTCTGTTCCGGGCACCAATACCACATGGTAAGTATAGAGTGCGTTGCAAAAATACATCCACAACTGAATGAATTTTCTTTCTTTGCCAAGTTATATCCGACTGCGAGGGTGCTCCCACTCAATATTCAGCCGAAGTGCTTACATCCAGTGCCTTAACCGCCATCGAACATGCTCTCTGGGACATAAGGCCACACGATAGATATCAATTAGCAGTGCCACAAAACAAGTATAACATAACGTTGCCATGCAGGTCATCATTTCGTCTAAGAATGGACATGGGGGCCGTACAGAAAGTCTAATGAAAATTAGACTTTTTCTTGTTGAGGGAAAAACAAAATTCTATGGAAATGCTGCGCCATCTGGTGGCAATCGGCCAATTCGATTGCAACAAAATTGGCACACCTTCTCCATTTGAATTGGTTTTCGAATATTTTATTATAAATGTATCTAAATCTTTAAATATTGTCTATTGGATTTGTATATATTATCGCCAAAAATTACTTGTAAATATATTTTATTGTATTAATAATCTTTAAACAAAATTACCGTTTATTTTTATCTTTTATTGGAAAATAAATAAAACAACTAATATCATGTGAAATTATTTTTGTTTGACCATTGATTGTGTTCTTAATTAAATATGTAAATGATTATGGATGGGTAAATCGGCCATGAATTCGGGGACTGACTCAATAGAGTTTCAAGAGAGCCCCCTTGTCATTTATTTTAAAATAAATGCAGAGAATAAACGAAATTTCTCTAAAGTATAATCCAAGACTGCCTCAGCGAACGGAAGCTAATTTACGAAACCAAAGAAGGACCACGTTCCACGTGTTAAGCAAATCAGAGCAGAATCAGCGCAAGGCTCAATCCTTGGACCCTACCTCTGGAACATCTTCTATGATGGGATCCTTCGCATTGAAATGCCTAACGACACCTACTTGATGGGTAAGCAGACGACATTGGCGCAATGATAACTGCAAGGGATAGTGAGGCTGAGGAAGCAAGAAGGAAGTTTAACCAAGTTTATATGTCGTGTCTACTCTACGTCTAGATGGAAACCCATGGCCTTAGTCTTGCATAGAAAAAAACTCTGATTATTCTTCTGACCAGGAATGATATCCCGACGCAAGTTAAATTTCATATAGGCCCAGAAGTAATCACCAGCAAAAACGTAGTAAAGTATATTGGGATAACTATCGATTTAAACTCACTTTCTGGAATCATATTAAATCCTAACGATTACATCGCTTAACAGACTCATGGCATGCTGCTCATGACAATTACGAACGCCATCTTTCTGTATGCATGCGAAATATGGACAGATGCACTTAAACAAAAATAGTACAGAGACGCGGATCCCTGCGCATCGCAAGTTCTTGCCGCATTGTATCGGAACTAGTAGCTCTTGTTATTGTAGCCAGGAGTGAAACTCTTTGACGTCTTAGCAGCAGAGAGAAAGCTCTTGTATGCAAAGAGGGCGGAAGTAGGAGTTAAAGCGGGAACTTTTTCTACTATCTTCACGTGCAGCTGGTTGACTGCCGAAAGAGAGTACGTGGAATCGGAGACTCTGACAAACCAAGAAAATTGAACATTTTCCTACAGGAAACAATAAAAAAGAATATAATCTATTTAGAGAGATCAAATGCTTAGAGCGTTTTAAATACTTACTTACTTACTTTGACGGCGCTACAGTCCGGTGTGGACCTGGGCCTCAACCAACATGCCTTTCCAGCTCAGCTAGCCCGATCTTTGGCTAACCGCCTTCAGCCAAAGAAGAATTTTGCGTTCGATGTTGAGGACATCGATGCCTCTATAGTTGGCGCAGTTTAGAGGGTCTCATTTCTTGTGTGCGTTTCAAATACAGCTTTGTCAAAATCTGTTTTATCGTTAGACCCGTTTTGAAAGTTGTCCTCCTAATGTGATTTTTCATTGCGCACGATTTTTATTTCAGATCTCAGATTTTTCGTGGCAAATGGAACATGAAAGCAGATTTATCTGCGATGTCCAAATGGAAAACCGCATTAGATTTTCTTTCTCGAAAGAATCTACTGCTAATTCAAATTTTCATGTAGCTATTAATATACCGTATATCTAACTTAGCTTTGTCTACTAATATAGGTACAGTTGATCAACTTTTAGCGCGTTCATCGGCTCTATGGTACCATGGGAATAACCGCGGCAACCAATATAGGTGAATATTAAACTCCTTTGGCATTTCTTAGAGAGACTAACAGCAGTCTAGAGAAACTTTCGATTGATTTAAAATGAATTCCAAGGATTTGATAGTTGCTTGGCTGTCTGAAAAGACGCAAATATCTTTAGTAAATAGTAAGAGGTAAGATAGGACTTCTTTAATCGTCTTCCATCTGGAACACGCTACAGTGATTTGCAAGACGAAAGCGAAGGCTGAGCGAAGGCTGAGATCAGAGAAAATACCTTCACCTAGACCTACCCTGTCGTCGATTTTTACCCTACGGCGATGTCACGCTGTTACTAAGGTATAATTTGTAGATTATTCCGGAAAGCCAAAACACATCGCCTGTATTGCATTCAGTACAGTACAGTGAGCACATATATAATATTTTAATATGTTTATTAATATATGTTCGATTTAAAGTTTGCTTGTAAAAATATAAAGTCCATGGACTTTTTTCTCTTATCCCCATAGTGTTAATAATACATTGATGAAGGTTAAATGAGTAGAATGGTGTAACAATTTTGTGTGCTTAAAATGAAAATAGTGTAAACAATATAGATAACAACAATTACTTTAGACAATAAGCTAAGAAGTAATTCAGTAATTTGAAGAAGCAAGTTGTAGACTCCTTGCAGGAATACCAGCTACTCGTACTTTGATATAAAGTCATAACGCAATACAGATGCTCTGACAACATCACCAGCTGGGATAAATGTTCTCTCTGAGGTTCTTCCCGGTAAATGAACCAGAACATCAGCACCTAAAATACTTTGTAGCCGGCTGCTTATCTGAAAATGTATGAGCTATAATGTTTGAACATAGGTTATCATTATCATTATGACAGTATACTTGATTTCCGTTGATTGAGGCATAGAGACGGCCATTTTTACTTGTAACGGAAGCACGTACATATTCTGGCCTTGGATCAAGACCAATGCTATCGTTTTGAAGCTGCAATTAAAAAAAAATACACATCCGACAAATATTATGAATTATGGTCAGTTATTAAATGAAAATTTGTTACAATTGCAGATCTGTAAAATAAAATATTTAGAATGTACTCTACAATACGAACCTAGCACAAATGCATTGGTCGTTCTGGTTTAATAATAATTTTGTTTATTTGCGAAAGTTTCACGAATAAGTGCATTTCAAAGCTACTTATGCTTCAGACGAAATGTTTGCTCTACACTCCACAACAAAGATCCACGTTATAGTAGACTCTACAACCCCGACTTTTATCAAAAGGTGGGTATAGTATAAGAAAATAGGCTCGTTAACAGCACCCAAAAAATGCATTCGATTCGATTACGAGAGGCGAATAATCTGTTCTGTCAAATTGTATCGAGGGAAAAACAACAAATAATTCTTTGAGGCAATTGATGTATGTATTTCTCACAAAAAGCTTTTCTGTTTTGCCCAAAGGGCTGAGATCCGCTTGGACACTCACCTGGGACCTGGGTAAATACTATTATCTCACCCAGTTGAATAAGACTCAGTACACGTTCCTCCTGAGTTCACTATAAAAATAGCTGTCAAGGAACTCAAGCTCACCTCACAATGAGATAAGATAAGCCTTTATAAGTGGATAGACGCAACCCAATAGGAGTCTGTCCTATTAGTATTCCAATTCATTGACAGCAGGTTGAAACGTTACTTTTATTTCGATCACTTCCAAGAGATCGCTTTTCGGCGTTAAGTCGCATATTCGATGATATCACCACATTCACTATTTGCTTTACTAAATAATCTTTCTTACTCACGTATATGGATCTTTCTTTTTTTAAATAATAGAACAAAAAAAAAATGTAGACACTCACAGTTACTTGTATAGTGGCCAACTCGCACTTGTCTCTCTCCCAGCCAGATGACCAACGTATTGCTGGCAATGCAAACAAATGGAATGTCACAAACGCCGACACTGGATTTCCTGGCAGACCAAAGAAGTACTTTCCCTTAGTGTCGTTCGATGCAAATGTCATCGGCTTGCTGTAGAAAAGATATTAACTTATATATTTGCTTTCTGATTGTAATCCAATTTCAATTCAATACCCTGGTTTCATATTCACTCGGCCAAAATATATTTTAAATCCCATATTCTCCAGAACAGGTTTTATGTAATCCTTATCGCCCATTGAAACTCCACCACTACAAATAACGAAATCCACCGATTGGTAAACTTCTCCAACGGCCACTTTGAGTGATTCAAAACTAAAGAGTGGATCAACGAAATTTATATTCAAATATTTCATTATAGTTCTGACATTGCTTACTCATCTTTCAGGACACGCTTCATCATACACTCGAAGCCAAAGTATTGTAACAGCTCTTCGAGCATTGTCGTATTGGAATCATAAATTTTCCCTGCCGAGTCTGTATCGTTTGGGGCTAGTAGCTCACTGCCTGTAGAAAGTACAGCTATTTTTGGTTTCTTAAACTGAATCGTTTTGCCCACAGATGCCAATATTGACTTGATAACAACTTCGGAATGATCGGCGCTGGGGAAAAGTTGTGTGCCTTTTTTTAAATCGCATCCGATTGGTCTAGAGTTCATGATTTAAAATGTGCTTTCAACTTTAGAAACATGGAGATGGGAACTTACCTTACGTCAAGATTGGCTTTTGGTTCGACAAGTATTTCGACCAGATCTTCAGATCCGAATTTTGTTGTACGCAAGAGTTTTGTATCCTCTACTTGAATAACACAATCTGCATGGTTTGGAAGTGGCGCTCCGGTATTGATCTTGAAGCATTCATCTTCTTGTAGTTCATAGTCAGATATCTGTTGAAGCGAGAGTGTTCTAAAGAAATTCTGGGTGATCACAGAATCCGTCGTATTCGGAATTTTGCTACGAACCCCGAAACGGATTCTGTGATAGTTCTCACCCAGATTGTATTATTGTTAAATAGTAATTATAAAATTTTTTTTATCCATCATAAGTTGACTCTGCATAATTCTCAATCCTCTGCCATCGACTCTAAATCATCAGTCGAGATTTCGAACTTGATTCAACCATCTCATCCATCTGAGCCTAACTTGAGGACGCCTACCAGATGGCACGGATTCATTACCATGCTTTGAAATTCGAATTGAGGACATGACTGCAATGTGACTAATCCACCGAAGCATGGACCGCTCTGCTAGACAGACCATAGAGTGAAACAAGCACCGAATTAAAGACCAATGACATTGCACATATAATTGGTGCAATATCTTTGACCACCCTTTCTTGAAGGGTGTTGCTGAGGGGGTAGACGATCTTTGGTGGTATCTGGGCTGTTAAGTCCAGCGTCGAGTGGCTCCGGTGGGAAGAACCAAGCGCTGTGGAAGTGTTCAACTGCCCAGTTAAATCAATGAAATTTGGATCCAACCCAAAGGAGTCTCAGTTCCTCGGCTTTAGAATCTCAGACGAACCGACGACGACGAATGACGAGTAAAGCTGCTACAACAACAACACTCCCATTCTGGGAATGGGGCAAAATTATCCCAGTTGTTAATCGCTAGTTCTTCCATCGCGTTCCCAGGCCACTCCAAGAAGAAATTGGAAAGCCAAAGGAGTTTTAAAAAACTGATATCCTCCTGCAAGTGGACTGATGGGTTATGTGCATTGGTTGTTTATCTTGTAGGGCGCTCAAATATCCCATTTCAGGTAATAATTGCCTTAAGTTATTCTGAACATCTGTCTTGGTAGTAGGCAGAGGTGACCGATTAGTCTTCTGTGCGCCAGCGGCTGTAGATTTAATGTTAGTTCAGGACCCTCTATTAGTCGAACTGTCTGTTGTTGTCAAGTAGACTACTATGTGAATATTTTGCGGCCGAACAAACATGGAAGCAATATTCGATGTCTGGTCTAACCTGTGCTTGTTTTTTAGTACCTAATTATTAATAGTGTTTGCTGCTTTTATAGTTAGGTTCAACCTATTTCGGAGATTTTAAAAATTCGATATTTTTATTCCGAATGTTTTGATCGCCATTCCTTTTTTGCCGCGTGAGCTTGTTTACATTCTTTACAGTAAACAGAGGAACGCTCTATAAAATCTTATAAATAATTGCCCATGTTAATTTGAAATCAAATTGTATGAATCATTTTCCTAAAATATGAAAGCACTCGAATTTAAAATATAATTTGATCAAGCCTTTCACAAATTATAAGATAAATCGTAATATTTCCGTGAAACTATTTTATTTAAATAAATATGAAGATAATCGCATGCACTCAAGAAGCTTGTATATTGCTGCAATCGCAAAATGTGTCGTGTGCTTAGTATCAAGTTTTTTGTTTGGGGTAGCCCATGGATGCACTTTGGATGATATTGTGTATTGTGTATATGTAACTGATAATACGTCATTAGGAGCATTCAATGTGCAGCTTTGTAACAAATGAAACTTGTATGGAGGGTGTGTCATTAACTATTGGATTTGTCTGACACTATAAATATTTTTCATTCATATGTTTATCGCTACGTTATTGTAGCAAATGTATTTACAGAGATATTAGTTCAAAATGACTGTACTACATCATTATGGGATTTGTGAAAACATAATAAAATGAATACAAGCTTATTAAATAGACAAAAGGAAATTGCCACAAAAAAAAAAAATGATGTAGTCGAGTCCCATTGAAAAAAGTGGATAATTTTAAGTATTTCGGGTAGCTTAGCATATGGTGGAGCAGTGCTGAGTGCGATTGTTCAAGCTGGTTAAATTTTAAGACTCTCAACTGTGGATGCGATTTGGATAAAATCGCTGAAACAGTAGCCGAAAAGACTCTTCTTATTTTAGGGGCGACTCACTGTGCTCAATGTCGATTAGCGAATAGAGCGATGGTTAGGGCCATTTGCTATAACACGCATGGATTCCAAGACTTGCTTAAGCCATCTGTTTTCTTTAATTGCTCACGACAAATTCTTTCAATCATATCTACATTAACCTCAAGATAGATTAATACAAATTAGTTTCCTTATCTCTTGTCTCTATCTATTTGCGTAACCTAATATTTCTCAATAAATTTTAATTTCGACTTATCTCTTGTGCTTTGATTGACAATGATAACCATATCTCTGATGACCAATGTCAATAAAATGCAAGTGCTAATAAATCAAAACTGTACTAATTACCTCATCTCCTGCTGCTATACAACCGATGACCTTCTTCGTTCCTGAGAATCCAGTCGATCTCATTGCATAACCATCTTTGATTGATGCCCGAAATGGTGGAATGTCAACGGGAGCTACATACTGCGATAAAAAATGCGGAATTGTTCGCTGAACCAATACAGTTTGGAATATTATTTGCAATGCTTCATGTACTGGTAACATTGGAAATGGTGAATTACGATCATCTCGGTCGCCAGTTCCAGTTTTATGCGGACAAACGTGTCCCACATTCATGTTTAAAGAATTTTGAACTTCACTGTGAGTTTTTTTGACTAACTTCAGATCATCTCTTATCAGTTGAAGAGCATGAGGCAATACACCACGAATTGAGGTGAAACACTCAACTACAGCTTTTTCACTGCCTGGAAAATTCACAATAAGCGTTTTTTCGTAAATCCCAGCAACAGCACGAGACAATGCAGCAAATTGCGTTTTCTTGAAGCTCTCCATTGCCATTGCAAGTACCAATTGCGGGCAGTCTTTAGTAATAACATCCTTTGTCGCTTCTGGAGTGACATCTCTCGCAGCAAAGCCAGTGCCGCCTGTTGTAAATATAGCTTGGACTTCTTTAAGAGCATATCCCTTTAGTTTACTGCTAATGACACTGCGTTCGTCGGGAAGAATTTCAGCGATTACTTGGCAGTCACCGAAGGTGTCCCTAACAAGTTCCACTAAACGTGGACCACTTTTATCAGTGGCGCTCCGCTGGTGACACGAGTCACTTACTATGCAAAGAAAAAAACATTATCTAAATAACTAAATTTAGGAATTTAAAGAAATTTATTCAAGTATTTACTTGTTAAAACAACAAACACTGGTTGATCCATGTTTTATAAACTTTACGACCGGCAATTAGACGTATGGAATGGATGAACCACTAAATTCAAATGAATTTCCAGTTGCTGTCACTCAGCTGTTGATTTTTGATGATACCTCGCTAATATAACGGGTGCCACCTGCATGTCAAACGGGTATGTTATCGGAAAGAAAGCGCAAAGCTCGACTACCAAATGTCAGTGGACATACTGACATTTGCAAATTATACACAAATCTAGAAAAAAATATATAACTCAGTATCATTTTAGCACGATTTTACGCTTTTTCTGACTTAAGAATGTTATAAACAAATTTAATTAATTTATACCCAGATATAGATTTTGATATTCAGTAGAAAAATGAGTAGTAGCGGTTCCGAATACACACCAGAACCCCTTCAAATAGAAGTATGTCCTCAAAAGTTACTGACATTTTTCATTTCTCATTCTACTTTCGCTTACAGCAATTTATTCATCCTGCTCCTCCAGAAATCCTCACAGAAGGCAGGGCGAATCTTCGTAAGTGGCTGGGAAAAACATTTCGCGTCGTAATCACCGACGGACGAGTACTTATTGGTTTCTTTAATTGCACGGACAAGGATGCAAATGTAGTGCTCTCAATGTGTGCTGAATACTTGGAAGAGGGTAGAGATGCACGAGTTTTGGGTAACGTTATGATCCCTGGAAAGCACATCGTCTCAATATCAGTGGATATGCCATTTGAGGCACCTTTGACGGCCAAAGATCTGACACATTGACTCATAAACCAAAATTAAATAACAAATTCTCTTTTAATTTATTAAAAGTATTTTACAACAAAACTTGTATTTTTTTTCACTCTTAAATCTAATAACTGCTCCAGAATAGATCAATTTCCTTTGCTGTTCTCGTCTAGGGGTTCGAAGCCTTTGGCAATTTTGTCCTTAAATTGTTCATAGGTTCGTTTTCGATCAAAATGCTTAACCCATTGACCCGGGCATGATTTTTCGTATAGTTTTCTAAGCTCGGCGCATTCCTTGGGAACATCTTTACCACTTGTAGACTGGTATGTAGGAGCATGTTTGTCCAGACAGGCCCAGAAATCGTCACGAGTTCTCCAGCATTTCGCACGTTCGTCTTTGGTAGGGAAACTCATGCTGTTGAGTGAATTGCAAAACGAAAATGATATTGATTATGATTTTGTCACAGAATTTCTTTTATATCACTACTTTTTGATTTTGGTCACATAACCTGCAATATTTACATTTTTGACAGCGGGTGACAGCGATTTTGACAGTTATCTGAAAAAAAAAAAAAAACATCTGAAGATGAATGTGGATTCTGCAAATGAATTACGATTTACGATCCATTTAATTTACGACATTGACAAGTAGGTAGATTTAAAAAGAAACCGTTATTACATTAGTTAAAGACTTTGGTAAAAATAATATTTTTTTTAACAGTTTTATTTATATTCACTTCCCGTATATTTTCTAATAATTTCTACTCACCCGATTCCGATGATGCGCATTTATACCGTATGAAAATGCATTATGATTTTTTACCTTCTATCTTTAAATCCTGATGCTGAAGGGTTACTGCCTTCCTTTAGCGTAAGACTTGCGAGTCCACTGACTTGAAGGATGTTGCCAATTATTTGATCGTGGGCCTCTAGAGTCCATAAAATGCAGGGCTGGGAATCTGTAAAGAATCCCATACATTTGCAACAAAAACAGAATACAGTTTGTGAGAAGACAAGAAGTGACAAAGAACAGAAACAGGAACAGAACAGAAACCTTTTTCGTTCTGTAGTAAATTCTGGTTCTGTTTACGTTACTCATTCAGCTACACAAAACTGAAACAGATCCAGAAAACATGGCTGCCGTCTATTGTGTGCAAAGAAGAAAACCTCCCTGCCACGATAAATTGGCATTTCGGTAGCTGGCAGCAACAGAAACAATCAATCAATGCGGCGTGGCGCAATCGGAAGAGAAGGGATTTCGACACAACACAACACACTGCGACACGACACACGAGACAAGAATGTAGGTATCTACTCATATAAAATACATAGCAATGATAGCGAGAGCGACACAACAGTGACTACGCCCTAAATGGTCCATTCGGATGGTCCAATTTTGGATCACTCTTTCCAGCATTGCTACGGGTATCTCGCGAATTACGCGAGTAATGTTGGCTTCTAAGTCTTGAATCGTAACTGGCTTATCGACGAAGACTTTTGAATTCACGTTACCTCACAGGAAAAAGTCCAGTGGTGTGATATCACATGATCTAGGCGGCCAGTTGACAGGTCTGGAACGCGAAACAAGCTGTTCACCGAAATGATTTCTCAATAAAGCCATTGTTTCGCGCGCTGTGTGTGCCGTAGCCCCGTCTTGCTGAAACCAAATGTCGCCGACATCAAGGGCTTCAACTTCAGGTAACAAAAAGTCATTTATAATGATTTATCAAAATTCGACCATCCGAATGGACCATTTACGGCGTAGTCGCGGTCAATATTTGAATGAAATTATCTTTAAAAAGTAAATGTCAGAGATAGTTCTTCCAGTTCATAATAAAGATTCCACCCAATTCCATTTTTTGTGTTTTATTTGTAATTTAAAAAAAAAACTCTTATGCCCAAAACACACGTGCAGAATTCACTGCTATGGAGCTATGGAGGGTCCACTTGAGTAACCTACACCCGCGACCCACTTAATGGACAAGCGGACCATTTGAAAATGAATGAAAGTATCTATAAATTTATTAGTTTTCTCACTCATAACTTTTCATTAAGATGCTAAAATTCTATTTCTTATTTGAACCCAATTTGTATAATCGTCACATTAGTTCTGAAAGTATCAATTGTATACCTAATCAATTAACACCCTCAAAGCCACTCCACACCTGCAGATGTCCATAAAAAATTGTATCTAGAGTCTTAGAACAATAACTCTATTCTGATAAAGTTCACTGAGCTGTGAATAAAACAGAAAGAAAAAAATAACTTCTGGCATGTACTTGCCATTGACCCCAAACGGATTTTTCGCACAATTAAACCTTAGTTGGAAAACCACAGATAAAAGTTGTATTCGTAGGTGCTAGAGCTAGTTAGCAGTATACATGCATATCCATTTAGATATAGCCTCCCCTTTCGAGTTCAAATAAAACCGCGTGCCCGCCTCCAAGTTGTCACCGTCAATGGTTGTAATCCCAAGCCACAAAAACTGATGTAATCTAAAATAAAATTTAATTTGTTATTTTGAACTTGTCCCGCATAACTCTCCTGCGGTCGCCGCGCCGCTCCGCCGGTACGTATACCTAGACCAAATGTTAAGGTTGGATCCGGTGGCGCGCAGCGCTGGGTGATTAGCTGAGGTGGAGAGCAACATAAACTTACATTGTTAACTTCTTACAGGCCCATGTATGTTTATCTACGTCATTATATGGTTAACATGTGACCATTGTTTATGATGCATTGTCTCCGAAGCTGCTATAGGTTCCTGGTACGATGAGAAGATATGCAATACAACATCTGGTCAGAAGATTCAGATTTATTACATTATTACGTGTGTTTATTGTTGCTAAAGGATTTAAAAAAAAACACCGCTTGATTCTATAAAAACAATTCGATTGTTGCTTCAATAAATCTTTCACGGTAGCATGACGCATTGGGAGTCATTGCTACAGAAATGTTGGCGTGCTTGCTTACACGAGCAACCTTCAGGTTCAGGCAGACCACATTATTCTTCGTAGTTTAATTTAATGTCAGAATGAAACATTTTCAAAAACATAATCAATTATGGTAACAAAATTATTCAATCTGGTTTTATAATGGATTGGTCATTATAGCGCTTCGTGATTGCTCTAATTAAGGTCTCCCAGCTCTCAATTATTTTGTAATAAGTAGCAATAAGGATAATCAAATACCTACCTACTTTTTTAAGTAATACTTCTTACCGGAGTTCCAAAAGTGGAAAGAGAAACGCGGTATACAGGGTGTCCCAGTTAAGAAGGATAATCCTTTAAGGGAAGATTCCTGAAGTTATGCCGAACAAAAAATTGTATGGCAGGGGGGGTCTATTTTACGTACGTAGTATTAACAGTTAATTATTGTCGAATAGGATTCAATAGGTGATTACGCGAAAATAGTGTTTGTAAACGGGTTCTGCCATGTAAACGCTTCGTTGGCAAGATAGGAGTAACAACGCCGACACCCAAATCGTAGAACACCATGTAGCCGAGTATTCGCTGATGCGTATCAGCGCCTTGTTGGTCCCGGGTCAGCTGCTCCAAATAAAAAGGATCAACGTGACGTTCAGACGCAGCGGCGGCAGAAGTTGAGGGTGCGATTTTGCGTGCTGTAGAAGTTAAGCCTTTATTCAAGTCCGCAGACTAGCTGATGTGCAGTTAGAACTTCCCAGAACCAGGATTCACAGAACTCTACAGAGTAGTAAATTACACCATTTCCATTTAGTACTGGTACAGGATTTACTACAAGGATACGCGCAGAGAAGGGTGGCATTTTTCCAGTGGCTATATACGCAAACACACAGAAGATGGGCACTTCCTCAATATATTCTGTGGACTGACGAAGCGCTATTCACAAACAAAGTTACAAATCTCCACAATTTGCACCATTGGTCAGACCACAATCCCCATTTAATACTTCATACTTCTTCAAAAGTAAGAATTTAATTATTGTGAACAACTTCTTCAAAATGTGTGCTTATTTCAAAAGGAGGTTTAGCGTAAATGTTTGAAAACACTTTAGTAGGCCCGCACGTTCTTCTACAAACAGTTAATTTCCATTACTACCTGCAATTTCTTAGAGAACGATTGCAGGAGCAAGATGAGGCACTTTATCACAGTAGCAGCGATGTAACTCCAAACCATACCTCAACCATACTTTTAACGAACTGTGGACTGGTCGATTACGATTTGGTCCCAACCCTTCGCCACCCAGACCCATGGTCTTTTATTCTGGGGTGCTATGAAAGAAAAACCTTATTTTTGAGAAATATTCAGTCTTATTTGACCATTTTTGTCTGGCGAAAAATGGCTTTTACTACAACTTCTGTTGATAGTACTTAAAAAAGTTACTTAACATAATTTTTAGTAAATTTCTCAAGGATAAAAATTTCATAAAAAAAAATGAATATTTATAAGTCAAAATTTTGAGAAAAAGGCAAGTAAAAAAATGTAACAAATAATTTTCAAAATTTTGTGTTTAAGGAGCCATAAATTTTTTGTAGCTGCCGAGATGTTTTACAGTTTTACTCTCGGATGTTTGTCAGACGTTCGCGAGAGGTTGCATACTGGAAAAAACGTCAAAATGTAGGTAATTTGTGTTTTTCCGGTGATCGAACCTGTGACCTCTCGCACATTTAGCCTTTAATTATAGTTTCCTATGCGTATCCCTAGGATTTATTTGCAGGAGATTATTTAAAATCAATTGGAGTATTATTAGTTGCCAATTAATCAATCTTCAGCTAGTATTAGACGATATGTTGAATCATCATACGTATGATGCCATATTAGACGATATGTTGAATTCGGTATGCTTAAAAATTTGAAGACTCGTATGATTATATGCTGATAAATTAACAAATCGGGATTTTAGCATACGGACGCGTTGTATTTATCGATTTTCTGCGATTCTGTTGAAATGTACGCGTTCAACGCACAACGAAATGAAAAGACAACAGACTCGGAGTAGGGCACTAGCTCCTATACGGTTTTGGTCATAGTAAGCTGTAAAGGGGTCGTCGGTCGGGGGTGCTTGTTATACCCTCTACAGTGTACAGGAAGGTATATTCACTTTGCCATTACATTTTTAACGCCAAGAAGGAGACGTCGGAGACCCCATATATTCTGAATCGATTTAGCTATGTCCATCTGTCTGTCTGTCTGTGGAAAACACGATAGCGTAGAAACGAATCGACCTAGGCGAATGAAACTTTGTGAGATGACTTGTTTTTAGCGTCGTCAGGTTAGTTTGGAAAATGAGGTATATCGGTAAAGTAGTTATGGTACCTCCCATACAAAACCAATATTAGAATACAATATTAGAACCATGTGTTGTGTACGTACTCAAATGCCTTACATTTTGCCTCACTTGTATCCAGTGGAGGGTATGAAAGCATCGGCCAGGCCGATGATAATACTTTTACTTGTTTTCTCTTGTATTTGTACCATATTAAAAATGACCACGACGACAGGAAGAAGGAAAAAGAAACGAATGAATTTTTGTATTATTAACTTTTTATTGAAGAAAATGATAATATGCACGAGACAATTTACGTTTCGCAAATATCACTTATCTATGCATCTCGAAGGCTCCGCAATTCACCTGCAATATAATGCTGCATTTCCGGCACATCCAAGTCATTCAAAATTGACTTGTCACTAACCGCGGATGACTAAAAAAAAACCAGCCTATAAGCTGCGAACAGAACAACTCAGCCATTTTTTCTTTTAAAAGCAAAAATCAAGGCAATATAAAAAAAAACATGTCCGGCGCGTTCAAAATGTATCGAAACTTCAAAAATAACAAAACCGTATGCTGAAAAATGTGGTGTATGCTGATGAGCCTACTTTAGCTCGTCAGCATATATCATACGAGTCATCATACACCGAAAATTTGTCCGAATGTTAGCATACGGTCCCAAAAGGGGTATTACACGATATGTTTAGTTCGTCAACAAACGTATGCTGACTAGCCAACAAATTTGTCAACAAACGCCTTTCAGCATACATATGATGACAGAAATTTGCCTATTACACGATAGCTTTCGTAATAAAACAATTTTAAGTGCATTATAAACAAATTTCTAAATTGTTTAAATAAATGAATGTTTATTGAAACTATTTCAAATCATTTTATGGATTTATGTTACAGATTCGAGAAAATACTTTTTAAATTGTTTTATTCATTCGCTGACTACTAGCTATATTAAATTTTCGTGAGGGAGGCAGTTGATCAAGTTTGGGACGGTATACATCTACCATAATGGTTACTCGAACTTGAAAGTAATCTCCGAGCACTGTTATGTATGTTTTGCAGCTTGTTAATGTGTGTTTGCGCTGGAACCCCCTACGCTTATATTCCATACTGAAGTCTCGACTCTATAGAAGCTTGGTAGACCGCTTGTCGAACACAAGTTAACGCCTTGTATTGAAGACAATTTAATAACACTATAGCATAAGACTAGAGAGAGACTAGAGACTAGATTTAGAGGTATCCACAATCTAAAACTTGAAATTCTTCATTCACTATTGAAGTCTTGGAGTGGAGTATCTTGGACTTCGTATATGCATTCGACATGCATTTTTCTCGATGGTATGATACTACAGTAGAAGTATCATCTTCATGAGCAAATGGGTTGCTCTTTTTAAGACACTTAAGAATTTCATTTGTATACAATATAAATATAGAAGAGGACCCAGTTTGGATCCCGTTGTTATATGGCCGTAAATATTGTAATTGTGACGATTTTGGAAAGCAAATACGACGCTCCGATTTTTGCTTGATTTGACCTTATTTCTACGATTTGCTGATTTTTATTTCCGATATTTACGATTTTAGAAGCAGTCAAATACGACGAATACAATATTACAAATTCCAAAACCTTGGCGTAAGAATAATTACTTCCTACCGGATTTCGAAACTACGTACAAACAAATCAAACAAATTTAAGACCAACCTAGGTACAAATCAAGAAAAATTGGAATTTATTTTGGCATTTTATTTAAATACTTCACACAGGAAAGGCGAACGAATCTGATAAGCATTAGTTTTGCACTTAATTTGTTGTAAGTTGTAGTCCTCTGGAATATGTTTTCGGGATGCTAGTTACAAAGTTTGCTTGTTTTATGCTTTCCTCGTGATTGTCAAGGTTTCAGGTGAAGTGCATTAGTTGTCTCATATGTTACATGTCTCAAAATGTGTCGCATGTCGAGGAATAACTAAGTTCCTCTGAATATATGACTATAGAAAGGTAGAAGGCTTGCACTAGGTCCCAATGGTACTTTCGCCGGCTGCCGTGGTATAGTGCTAGATTATTACCTACCTTAAAAAAATATTCTCTGCAACAAATATGTATATTATATCTCCCATTTATTGCAGAGTTATTTGTTATTATAGATCACTGTTATGAGAATGATTAAATTTTTTTTTAAATTTTGTTCCATTTTCGTTGGCATGTTGCAACACTTTTCACTAGAACCTATATTTTCTTTTTGGCAGTGGACATAGGGTTTAGTATTTATAGTTAGAGTCTTTGCTTGTGATTGTGACCTGATCAGCATAAATTTGACCCCTGCGGGTGAATGCAATTTTGCCACCGATCAGTTTCTTTACCATTTTACCAACAAAAAAGGCAGTATGCAGCCTTGTAGACACCTCTTAAACCAAAATACCAAAATAAGACCCATTGTATTTTTTAGTAGCGAAGCGTAGCTATGGCGTATAGTACTAATAATCTTTTTAGTGTCCATATTCGATTTTACGAACTCAAAATTGCGAAATTTCCAAATTTAACTATATCTTGAAAATTACAGAATATTTAAGGTGAGAGTTTAAAATGATTATTATTAAGGCCCAAGGTTCTGAAGCTCTTCAATTATTGCCTACCGTTAAACATGCTTGGAGGCGCACTCTCGAAGAAGTTATTATTAAATTGTTCTCAAAAATCCCAAAAAATATGCTTGCTGAACATAACCGCCTTGAAGTGGGGAAGTGGGGTTAACCCAGTTTTTAAATTGCTCGTCGTTTGCGTATTGAGTCGAAGAGCGCTGATGACTTATTCGAATTCGATATAAAACTATCAATTTCGCAATTTTGGGACTTAGTTTGAACATTTAGGCCACAGTACCACCACTGCTGAAATTTATAAGTTACTTTAAAAGGTTCGCACCCAACTACTAATAGAAACCAAGTTTCTAGGTACTAAAAGCTATGGTTGGTTTTAAGTGGTCCTCGACGGGGTGCACTTTAAACAAGAATAGGTATTGTGCTGCCACTGAAAAGTATAGGTGATTACACTGCCTGCTCCTGGACTTCTGCAGAAGTCGTTGTAGGGTATATATATACTCCAGACCCAGTCTTTGGCATACCTAGCAACCATACAGTGTCCGCTTATAACATTCATTAGAATGGTCTAAATCTTTCTAAGTACCCTAATACGTCCCCTACCCTATACTTATACACATTTTTACAAAATACGATAATTACGATTTTCACAATCCCAAAAACACTATTCTCAGAAAAGGTTTATAACAACACTGGCTCTGAAGTTACTTAATAAGTCGCTCACTCCTCAGCCAGTTAGCCAATTTTCCTCTCATTCCCACTCTTTCTACGCCGTCAATAGTTCTATTGTGTTCATAGGTGTCAAAGGCTTTGCTGAATCCATACTGGTTCTCGCTTATTAAGCTATGCTTTTTAATGAAGCTCCATAATCGTTCATCTACAACTTGGGCCATGAGCTTCCCTATCGAAGGCAGAATTGTAATGACGATAATTTGCCAGCGGCTTTTTACCACCTCCTTCGTGATTCGGTCAAAGAATGGCTTCCTTGAGTTTTTTTTGGAACAATTGCTGAGGAAAAACCGATGTTGATTAGCATTGTTATATGATTGGTGAAAATATATTAGCATTTGATTTTATGTAGTTATATTGTCCTAATATCATCTGCTCCCAGGACGACGAAATGGAAAAAAAACTTTACAATCAATGGAGAGCGCTACGGAGGCATCTTTAGGACTTAGACAAGCTATGGTTCCAACAACATGAGCTACGTCAACTTATTGCACTTTGAGTTCAATAACCGTGGAATCAGTCATTTTGGTGATGTTGCTTGGTGCCACGGAGCTGCGATTTGATGCCGTTGGACTTTTGTTTCGGGTGTCATTAAAGATCGATGCTGTGCCAACAATCCAGTGAAGATTAAGACACCCAAGAACAATTTGGTCAATATATTTGTGAAATACGATCCGAAACCATCGAAAATGTATTAAAAATTTGGGTTGCCAGGATGGCCCATCTCATCTCATCATATGACTCATGGTCATAACTGACCAACTTGTTTGGTACCGTGTTCTACTATTTATGAGACTGGACAAAATGTTCCAAATCCAAGTCGTCATTCCAATTCGAATACAAAATGGCAGGAAGTTCTAATGAAGTAGATCAACAATATTATGTTCTGCATCAAATTCAAAAATGTATAGCTACTCTTTGCAAAGCAATTATAGAAAAAGCTTGTTTCTTTCTGCGGTTCGGAAATACCTTTTGAATATTTTGCAATGTTGACTTGTAAGTCTGTCCGCCTACAAATGGAATCATTGTAAATATAAAACAACACGTACCCACAGTTAACAAAAAAAAATCCCATATTGAATGAGCACCATTGTTACCTTGCGTAATCTCGGTGTGTGTTGTGACCGCCAAAATGTAGTTAGCTCTCATGTAGATTGTAGGTACCTATCTGCAAAGATACTTTACGTACGCAATTTTCTCCGTTTACACTAATATCTTAGAGCCAACGATTCTTTGCAACGAGCGTGCTAATAGCGTTGACTTGGCTTTAGGGTGGCTGTATAAAAGCATGCTAGATACATGTTAACAGCATCAGTTATCGATTCGAATCTCTTGGATACACATTTACTTTTAGAACTAAGTGCTGTTTTGTGATTTTCTTTTCACGAAAAGCTTACCGAATATGAAGTGCTTTGTGAGTTAAATATCCTTTGGATACAAATTGTGACTAATTTCTAATATTTTCTGTGAAGATAATTTTTGCCGTACTTATCGTTGCTGTGGCGGTGAGCAGTGAGGAGTTAGCTGTAGACTCTGAACCATCCCCGAGTGAGGTGGAGATTAATCCAGTAAATCGGGAGAAGAAACAAGAGAAACGCGGAATCGGCTACAATAGTCTTGGTGGATATACCAGTGGATTAGGTGTTGATGGAACTTTAGGGTACAATAGCGGTATCGGATATAACGGCCTTTCTGGATACAACGGAGCTGTTGGATATCCTGGCGCTATTGGCGGCGGTTACAACAGTGGCTATTACAGCCCGTACACTCCACCGAGAGTAGCTGGTCTGGGAGGTGATTATTCAATGTCTATTGTATACAGGAATGATATTGCACTATTATATTCATAGGTATTTCTGGATACAACAATCCCGCGTATTACAACAGCGGATACAACACTGGGTACAATGGTTACAGTGGATACGCTGGGTATACTGGTGGATATCCAGCTGGATATAGTAGTTCAAGACTAGGCTACCCATATTCACGTCCAGGATATTACAACTCATATCCATCAAGCTACTACAACAGCAACTTGGGCAGTAGTATTGTCGGAGGAGGGCTTGGATTAGGAGGTGTTCCTTCTCCAATTCCAGTTGCAGCGGGTGGTGGTTACCAATATGGACCAGGCATTTCTGGAGGAATCTATTAAATCAAATTGGTTGAACGAAATTGAAAAGTTTTGATTGCAAATATTTGTGACGAAGAAGAGAGGCGTGTGTGAATAAAGTGAAATGTTTTTATACGGCCAGAAAATTTAGCGATTTTTTTATAAAAACATCTGAAAAAATTAACGTTGAATTAGGCCCTCGGAGCCAGGGAGCCAGTAGATATCGGAGAAAATTATGGTATTGCGCAAAGAGAGTGAAAGAGTCCACCTAAAGTATAAATTGGTTGCTTCCACGACTCGACCTTATCTATCAAAAGCACATGACAGAGACAGGTGTGCCTCTAAAACGAGTCGTTTTTTGGAGTGTTTTAGAGGCATTCTTGGAGCATTTTTGAAGGCGCTTTTTGACGCATTTTTTGCGGCGTGTTTAGATTTTTGGAGCCTTTTTTTAATTTTTTTGATGTCGTGTTTTTGGGGAGTTTTTTTAATGCGTTTTTTGGCGGGTTCTTTGGACACTTTTGGGAGCGTTTTTTAAGACGATCTGATATTTTGTTGAACGTTTTTTGCAGCGTGTTTTGAGGCGCTTTTAGAGGTGTATTTTGGGATCGTTTTTTGAACCATTTTTTGTACCGTTTTTAGAGCCGGTTTTTCTCCCCTACATCCGTCTGTTTTAATTCAGATAGGTCGAAAACGGAAGCAGGAGTGGGGGTGTTTTCTCTCATAATTTAAATTGCTCTATCTCATTCCGCCATTCCAATCACTGTAGCTTGTACCAGGCGGAAATCATGGCGATTAAGGAGGCCCTGTCGTGGCAACGTGGGACTTCTACCACTTAAGTGGTATTTCTACTACTTTTTGCTCAACTCGAAATTCTACCACCCACAAATCCAAATCTACCACTTTTTCAGATGGGGAAAAATGGAACAATAACGCATATAATAACAAATAAGACTTATTTTCCATCATCCACATAATAGAAACCGAGTGGTTGAATAATTTTAAACTTTTGTGCACTGGAAAATTGGTATACTGGTACTGAACTTTGGAAAAAAATTGCTGAAGCTTTGTGAGGTGACGTTTATAGAGCTCAAGAAAATTTGTTCTGAATGTTTGCAAAAAATTTATTCATCATATTTTGGATAATGATAGCATAATATCATGTTTTAAAAATCTACCACTTTCTACCACTTTTTGATTTCCCAATATACCACCTATTGCCTACCCTCAAGTCCCAACACTGGTGCTGGGCCTCTTTCAGGGCGTTGGTGGTCGTGGGCTAAGAAAAAAGTCCAATGGCGGTAAATCGTAAGATCTGCACCAAACAGTCACGCGTTATGGATGCATTTGTTTCTCAACAATTATGTACTAGTGGGTTTTCTGAACCCCAAATGCGACAATTTTGACGATTAAAGAAGCCATCAAGATGAAAATGAGCTTCATCACTGAAGATGATTTTGTTCGAAAATTGCGGACTGTATCTGACAAACCTTGATTATTTTTAAAATATTGCTCAACAATGAAAATGCTTCTGTTCTGTTCTTTCGTATAGCGCTCCATTTTTACTTACCCCGAACTGTCAGCTGTCACATTATTATCTTTTTTTGCGTTGGCATCACTGTACTATTAAATGGCGCAAAATTAAAATTTTTCGTGAATTATGGGACAAGGGACTTTATAAGAACATTAATATGTGTCATTACATGACGCTGTATTATTGGTAGACATAATAATTAGTTGGGCCTCCCATCCAATGATTTTTGTAGAAGCTTCGTGGACGAGGAGGAGGAGACTATTTACCTTGTAAAACCTGTCAAGTTGGCCACCCTTGTAAGTTGGCCACCTGCCGAAGTTGGCCAGTATATAGTAGCACCAAGAAAATTTCATACAAATATTCGACCAAATACCTCCGAATGTTGGCCACCTGCCTATCTTGGAACTTGGCCACAAATTTATATATTTCAGTTTGACTTTCGTACTAAATAACCTGCAAAAGTTGGCCTGGCGTTCGAACTTTTTCGTCTGGTTGTTAAAAAATGCACAGAACAAAATGGCCGCGCTCAATACGCGTTTGCCTAGCTAGTCAAGAGCTTGTGATTGGTCGATTTGCCTGCAAATCTAGGCAAGTTTCGTGTGTAAGGCAAGATTTTCTGCCTATGTTCTATGATAAACTGTCACCTGAATATTTAGGCGCCAAAGCACATTGAACGCGGCCAATGTAACGAAAGATTCGTTCGTGTTAAATCATGTTGGGATAGATTTGACTGAATTTCTGCAGTTTGTGAACAACTTCTGTATTCCTCTGCCTTTCGTGGAAAATCAGGAAACAGCTAAATTTGTATAAATTATGTAATACTTTTCGTGCTGTCTTTTTTTTTAAACTGTTTATTTTGGTGATTTTTTTTGGTTTTTAATAATGGTTTTAATAAACTAATAAAATGGATAAAAGCGCCATTTATTATTTATAGGTATTAAAAAAAAAAATAGGTACCTACCCTTATAAGTTGGCCACCTCTCTAAGTTGGCCAACATTTTCTGCACCACAGGTGGCCAACTTACGCAGTTTTTACTGTATATGCACGTGCATGACGTTTTTCGAGTCGTTATTTCGAGGCGATATTTTGAGAAGTTTTTAAAGCCGTTTTTGGTAGCGCTCTTTGTGGCATTTTATAGGTGTTTTTTGAAGCGTTCTTGGCTTTTTCATAAACAAAATTTAATTTTAATTGGTCACAAAATGTCCTGAATGAAATGTACATACTTGCCCCACATTATCTTACGTTTCGGTGATTTTAACTTTGGTAACAATTTGGTGTCCCAGGTTATATAGATAATAGACTTTCAAATTTAAATTTATGGAGCTCCTTAAATTGAACCCTAGTGTAAATGGTTATTGTATATGTATAAAATCGAACCAGAATGACTAAACATAAATTAGAATATTTAAGTACATTCTTCAAAAACAATTGATAAGAAGGCGATTTTTTTTTTTTTTTTTTTTTTGTCATGAATCTCGTTCGTCAATTGAAATTATCAGTCTTTCTTCTAAATTGCCCTTCCACTACCCTAGGCGTATAATGTGTAATGTTTCAAGCAAATTTGAATTTTCTCTGAATTGATAACAACATATACTGCAATGATGGAGAATCACAACTGTCTGAAAGCAGTCTCAGTTCGCAGTTACAAGTCAGAGGGTGATAATCGCGATCCGTGATGTGAATTTCATAATTCGATCAATAAATTAAATTTATGTGTACATTCCCGTGCGAATTAGTAAGGCAGATCAATTTGAACTCACAATGGAAGTCTATACCTCCGACAGCAGTGATACCGATTCTCGGGAGCAAAAAACATTAGATTACGGTCGCATGAATTTAATCGAGATCACTCTGGAAGATGACCTTCATTCGGAGATTAAAACAAAGTTAAAAAGTCAAAAGGATATCGAAACAATGCTTCTGAACCACAACCGTCTCACGATTATTCCGCCTGCAATTAAACAGTTCGTTAACTTGAAAATTCTGGATTTGAGTTCAAATACTTTAACTGAATTGCCCGAGGCGGTGAGCACGTTACCGTTGGTCACGTTAATTGCAAAAAATAATTTACTTACCAATAAGTCATTGCCCAAATCGTTGGTCTCTAAAAATTCTACCCTTAAGGAGTTGAATCTGAGTGGAAATTTATTGACTCATTTTCCAGATCAAATATTGGAGCTGAGACATTTGAGATACTTATACATTGGTGGCAATAAGATCCCGAGCATATCAAAGGATATATGGAAAATGCATAGGTAATTATTTGAAGAATATTACTATCTCCCGTTAAAATCGATCCTTTAGAAAATGTGCCTAATATAACCTCTGAGTTCATATGAGTCGATTTATCAATGGCACGACTTGATATTTTTGAGCTGATAAGTATGTATTTAGTTTTTAATGTCTGTCTCTGTACACAGAACTTCCTTTTAGTATCTGAATACCACTAACAAATGTAGCAACGAATTCTATAAATTAACTCACAATACATACATTATGTTCGCTTTACATATACTGTGATCCTGTCTTTATAGCGTAGCCATTATACGACCAGTAACATAGTCGTTACATAAGAAGTCAATCAGTTTGCAATTTTCGTAAGAATAGTTTCACTTTACATAGAATATGTTTTTGTTCGAAAATCTTCACATTCTAGTTCCATATACAAAAAATAAACTGAGTAAAAGCGGAATATTATCGCGAGCATCTCGTACAAATACAGTCCGGGGTGGGCCTGAGCCTCAACCAACCCGCATCTTTAGTTAGCCCGACCTTTGGCTAACCGCCTTCAGTTAGTTGAGGTCCCATTCCACTTGTGCGAAGACGATGTCTTCCTCTAGTGTATTGTCCCTCCGGGTTGGAATCAAAGACTCTTCGGGCGGGAGCTTTGGTCTCAATTCGCTCTACATGTCCTAGCCATTTTAGTCGACTGATACATATTTTTCTGTCCCAGGTTAATGTCAGTACAGCTCGGAATCGACAAACGACAATTGCAATTTGCTTTGATTAAGTTTGGATTTTCGGCTCTTAGGTCTTCGAAAAAAGAGTTACTCGGCTTTATTTCGCATTTAAAAGTGAAATAAGGCCGAATCTCGTTAAGTAAAACTCGGATACCTAGTGTCTTGGTATACTAGATAATAGTATATTTTAATTGTGCTTATTTTACCACCTACCGCAATTGGTATCCACCGGGAATAGTCTTATTCATTCGGACTACAAAGAAAGCAACACTGTAATCCCTGTCGGTATTGTAGGTCGAATAAGTCTCGGAATTCTAACAGGAGCCCCTCAGAAGAAGAAATTGAATAAATATTATGGTCAAAAGTCAAGCTGGCATCCACCGAAATATTTAGAGCTGGGGCCAGTGAAGATTTTGCAGGACTTTATGGTCAGGGTGGTGAATAAGAGATTGTGGCCAAAGGCAGTTCTCGTCCCCGGAGTGGGTTACTGGCCTGGCACGATATCATTTTCACAAGGAGCTCAAGTAAGGGCCTTACCCTCCAGGTTATGGGTTGTTTGTCAGGTTAAAAAAATACTTGCTATGACATAAGCACAAGCCTTCGGATATAACACTTATCTTTTACGGCACCCCACAAATAATAGTCCAACGGTGTCAAATCGCAGCTCCGCGGTGGCCAAACGACATCAGCTCTGCGGCTGATAATGCGATCTTCAAAAACAGGGCGCAAAACATCGAGTGTAGCTTCGGATGTGTGGCACGTAGCGCCGTCCTGTTGAAACCAAATGTTGCCAATATCCTCCTCTTCAATTTTTGTGAACAAAAATTCGTTCAACATAGCCCGATAACGATCGCCATTGACTGTAACGGCCACTCCTTGCTCATTTTCGAAGAAAAATGGCCCAATTATGCCTCTGGACCAAAATCCGCTCCAAACAGTGACTCGTTTTGGGTATATCGGCTTTTCAATGTATGCGTGCGGGTTTTCTGTGCCCCATATGCGACAATTTTGCTTGTTTACATACCCGCTGACGGTGCGTCTCTTCTTCCAAAATCCGTACGCAATTTTCGCACACATTCTGCAACATTACCAAGATTTTCAAAGTAATGTCGCAATATTTCCCAGCGTTGTTCAAGCGTATACACAACCATATTCGTTCAGCGGAAGGATAAAACTAATTATCTGTCAGTGTCAAATCAGACATGAGCTAAGTGTTACCATTCGCGAAATAAGCACTAGTTGAAAAAAAAAAAAACGTTAGATGGCGGACCCTTTAGATGATTCCAAGGTTGATGGCTGAATGGAAACAAAAATATAACAAGCTTCGGATCTGCACGTGGAATATTATAACTTAAACAGCCCGCAGCTGGTATAACGCATACATGCAGAAAGAAGGATGGAATGGGAAAAAGTCAAGAAAGATGAAAAACTTTCTTTCTGTAGAGTAGATATCTAACAAGTAGATATTCCGGAAACGGACTCAGACTAATCGACTTTGCTGTGGGGCGAAAGGTCAACCACAATACCAACGTCAACCAATGTTAACACATGATTCCTAACACCTCTATATACACCAGGTAATTTAACGGTCTCCAGATGACTGTGTTATTGGCCCAAAGGAGTTTCTGTGAAATTTGGTCAGAATTCGACAAAGGGGCGTGAGACTTCTCATACAAAAGAAACATAAAAATCGTATACGATTGAGCTAACATTTTCAGGGATTCTTAGGTCAGGGAATGTTACTGTGATTGGTCAAAATTGAACAAAGGGACGTAAGTTCATTTGAATTACAAACGAATTTCCTTTAATCACCAAACGAAACTTAAAGTGTCTAAGGCCCTTATTGTGATTGTCGATCAGCGATCGTCACGACAATTGTCGATTATGTCGATTTATTTTAGCTATTCGTACCCACACAATTTTTTCACTTCCAAGAGAAAGCATCGACCAGACATTTGTAACCGACTACAAGTGACTCTCAAATCGACAAATATCAATCGCAATCGACAAACACAGTTGTCTATCGATCGACAGTTGTCGATCAAGGATCAACTATCGACACTCACAATAGGGGCCTAAGTGTACACAGTGCGACCAATATTGCCGATCTCAATAAACTGGAGCTGGAAGGTTTATTGGGATTCATAATCGCTTATGAAGAGCTACAAAAAAAATTAATTTTAGGTGGTACGAAGTTCACCGGGTTATCTAGTAAGAAATAAAAACGTGCGGAGGGATGCTTCTACTACGGTGGGAATGTACAATATTTGAAAGTCCCAGAGCAGGGTAAAACGATACAAGCTCCGAACAGAAGCTTGCAAAATTGAGCATGGGAATATAGCAGTCTGCAAACTGATAAACAGCGGGGTCGACCAACAATCCTCTGTCATTCAGAATGATTCGTTTAATCTGAATAGATACAGAGAAATAATATTATAGTCGTCGATTTTGTACAAACCCATTCATAACTTAGCCAGACCCAATTGTATTTCACAATGTTGTCAACACATTTGATAATCACAACAAGAAAAATAAGTGAAAAAGCAAATATATGAGGTTGCAGTTATAATTATTGGGCAGCGATACAAAATTGTTGGTTATGTTTAAATATATTGCTTTATGTTGATATTTTTGTTTTTAAATTTCACACTTAAATGGTAAAACTTTCGATTTTATTGGCGCGTTAAAAAAAAAACAAGTCAAAAAATACAACTAAATCGAAATAGGAAAGTCTGAAAATCCCTTTATGAAATCTTTTTTTTTTTTTTTTTTTTTTTTTTGTTCTTAAAAAGGCCTTATACTAATAATTAATTGTAACCTTTACCTTAAGTATTATTGTAGCTCAGAAAAGATAATTCTATTTTAACTTGGACACTAAAAACTATTATTAGTACCACGCTTTGTTATAACACAGTTTTTGGGAAGAAATTAATTTCAAAATTATTTAAATTTGTGATAGTGTTATTTGTGTTCTATTTCTAAAATAAATATAAAAACAAAAAATATAGATTTTTGCGTCGCGTGTTTACATAGCAAAAACTAATACGAGTATAAAGATAAGACTTTGAGACAACCATACAGGCTGCGTCTACCGCATATATGTAAAGAATAGATTATGCGAATACATTATCAGTGTATAAACCAAAGGGCAATGGTTAATAGTAACTTATTGCTATATTTGTGTGTAGGGAAATGGAAACTTTATTTGTTTGTTTTTAATTTTAAAAATCTGTCGTTATTCTTATATGACTGATTGACTAAGAAAGAAATGCATAGATATTTGCTAATCTAAAATAATTTCAAATCATCGATCAATAAATTAACACATTCATTATTTTGTAATAAATTAGATTAATATAAACAGTAACCTTATTACCAGTGGAATATTGCATCGTGCTTGACTACGGAGCGGGGGACTCAGGTTCGTTGCCCGGAAAAACACAAATTACATCATGAGGTCTTTTCTACTGCGCCATCTCTCGTCTGACAAACATTCGATAATATGATTATCCTGAAATAGCTTCTCAATTCAACCGTCCGGGCTCGGCATAAAGTAGGAGGCTCCTTCCATTTGTCCCAAAAATAAAAACTCACACAAACATACGGTGGTAAGAGCTGGGCCTATACGGACCTTTTGTTTGCGACAGTAATTATTGTTGCATACCCGTAAACGCAGCCAAGAACTCGTTGTCAGACTGACAACGAGTTGTTTTTTTTTATTATGTCGTTTTCGATTGGTCGTCCATGTGATATCCCATCATATCAATAATAAACGCAACACCGTCCGATGACAACCTTCTGTGTTTATTGTTCTCTTCTGACTGACTCTCAATTACATTCTAAACTAATACTGACATACTTATATATTCACTATATCACAACCTCCCCTTACTCAATAATTTCTTGTTGAAGGATAAAGGAGTCACGATATCTCTTAGGTAACTTCCGAGCTCTCTCACTTTTTCTCGGTGGTGGTTGTATAGAAAGGTCCGGGTCCACTTGATCAAAGATTCTCTTCGAACATCCTGCAACTTCCTTCCCTGCATCATCCACATTTTCTGAAGTTTGTAAGCAGTCTGCTTGCTCAGATAAATTGGTTTCAGTTGGATCGAAATATTACTTCACATGCTTGATACTCCTCTCGAGTAATTTTCCATTACATATGTCTCGCATTGTTATGCGACCACCAACAATATCTACTACCTCGTAGAAGCGATTTTTGTATACAGTGTCTGCTTTATCATACTTCTGTTGGCGAATCAAGACTTTATCCCCTACTTCAATATTTCTTTCGCCTGCGTGACGCTTCTATCCTCCATTTGATTTCTTCGCATTTTAATTTCCATGTCGCGCTGTCTAAATTCGGTATCATTTCTCTGACAAGTTTCTGCTTTCATGTTTGGGAGAAAACTTCGAACAGCCCTACCAAATATCAACTCAGCGGGAGGTATTTTGGTTGAGTGATGCGGCCAAGTATTATATGCCATGACATATTCTGAAAGCGCTTCTTCGAAACTTTTCTTTTCTAATCTTGCAATTGCTGCCACTTTGTTGATACCAGCCATCTTTCTTTCTACCAACCCATTTTCAGTTGGGTTCAGCGGAGTTGTGTTATCATATTTTATACCGTACGACTCCACCCATGACTTTAACTCTTTGGAGTTGAAAGGCGGTCCATTATCTAGCAAAACTTCTTTTGGGAGATTATAGATTTGGAATACTCTTCTCAGGACTTTCTTCACGGATTCAGTATCCGTCTTCTTCATAGGAACTGCCACCATATACCTTGAATATTGGTCGATAAGAACAAGAGCCTTCCAATTCTCAGAGCCACTAGGAGTTGAAAAATCGAGAGAAATTCTTTCCCAAACGTTGTTAGGTAGTTTTGTTAAGACAATTGGTAGAGGTCTTTTCTCTTCGATGGTTAACTGACAGCATGGACAACTTCTTACAAATTCTTCAATATCTTTGTCCATAGCAGGCCACCAAACGCCTTGTCGCAACAAATACTTCATTGTAGACATACCAGGGTGTGAGAAATGGGCTAGCTTAAGTGCTCTGTAACGCAACGCAACTGTAATAAACGCAACACCGTCCGATGACAACCTTCTGTGTTTATTGTTCTCTTCTGACTGACTCTCAATTACATTTTAAACTAATACTGACATACTTATACATTCACTATATCACAGTCCAGAACCGTCCGGAAGCAATCCGAACGCTTCTGAAAGCGTTCGATTGGCACTCAACTGACAGTTCTTCTACTTAAAAGAAGAGAAATTTGCTTCTGGATTTGAATTCAGAATCGCCCGGACGGTTCTGGACGACCAACCGAAAACGACATTAGAGTCTGGATTATTGAATAAAGAAGGCAAAAACGTATTCTACAAAAGAGGTTAACTTTTTTTTCTTTCTCTAATCTTTATAATTCTTTTCGGCATATTTTTATTTCATCGAGAATTACCAAACAATATTTATTTTTTTAAAGGGTATCTAAAAAAAAAATTGCTTTGCCCTTTCCGGTTCCGGCAGGTGGCCCAATCAGTTTGATTTTTTTTTTCTATAACGCAGTGTCTTCGTTGAGTTGGAGTATCTAAATCTGAATTGGATATTCGTTTGATTGATGTATTACTGAAACAGGCTATGTACTAAAAAGCCGATTTGATGAACATAAATAAAGAAATCATCAGCTACGTATTAACCCCGCATTTACACCGGTTTTAATCAGCGTTCACTCTGTAATTTTTTTAATAACTCTACCATACCACGAGAGACTTATGATATCCAAAAGATCCTGTTTGATAAGCTAAGCCATTTAGACTTCGCTGATGATATCTGTTTCCTGACAAACAATATTGATACCCTTAAACAAAAGTGGCATTCCCTGCAACAAATGGGGGACGTGACCAGCTTAAGGATTAACGCAAACAAAAACAAGTAAAAGTGTTACTCCACTGCATATACCAGAACTAATAATTGACCTATATAGCCCATTTTCTTTACCAACCTGACGACGGTAAAAAGAAGTCCTCTTACAAAATTGCATTCGCCTAGGTAGATTCGTTTGGATGCTATCGTGTTTTCAACAGACAGACAGACAGACGGACATATCTTAATCGATTCAGAATTTAATCCTGATCCTGATTCAGAATATATGGACTGTACGAGAAAAAATTCGGAAACATTTGCGCGGTCTGACAATACGGAAATTTGACATCGCAATACTGTTAAATTTTGATCACATGCTCTTATACTCATTATAAATAAATACATAAATAAATTATAAATTATATGATTTTAAGGCCGTGTGTTTCGTGGTTGAAAACGAATTTTCAGCTGTCAGGAATTTACCCTGTTCCAAGAGCAAGATAAAAAAAATATCCTATAGGCCAATTTTTGACATTTTGTTTTGCTTGAGTTTTGCTATAATATTCAAGAGGAAATAAAACACTGAATTTCAATAAATTAATACCGTAACATTTGATAAATCTCTGTTTTAAGATCTGCGTTTGGTGCACTTCTCTTTTGAACACTTCATAAGTGTCAGAAAATTAGCCGAAGATAATTATTTAGCGCGGCCAAATAAAGTGTAGAAATAGTAGTTTAAAAAAAATGTTAAGCATAATCCATTTCTTTCAGCATTAAAAATTGTCAGGCCTATTTTCTCTTTCCAGATTTTTTCTCGAACAGTCCTTATATACTTAATGGAGTCTCCGGTGACTCCTTCTTAACGTTACAAGACAAAGTGAATATACCTTCCTGTGGAGGGCAATACCAATAGACTTTAATAAAGCTCTTAGTACATTCAAAATCTTTTCCCCAGTGTCGAACTCTACCAATATATCGCATCACACTAATGTCGTTTTCGATTGATAATCCAGAAGCGTCCGGAAGAACTCTCCGCGATTCTGAATTCAAATCCGGAAGCAAATTTCTCTTCTTTTCAGTAGAAGAACTGTCAGTTGAGTGCCAATCGAACGCTTTTAGAAGTCGTGGAAACAGCTTAGGTATCGAGCTACAAATGGACAAAGATGGCGTTAGTAAGAAACGCTTCAGGAAGCACGTCAAGAACTTAGCTCTAATCGAATCCAATGAAGTTTGGCTTAAAACACTGCACCAAACAATTCTTCCCTACATTTTCCCTCAGGAATTCCTATTTCCTCACCAATTTAGGAAAAAAACAACCTAAGAATCCTAACAGGTTTAATTACCGTTCATGGCCTTATGAAAAAACATCTACACCGAATTGGAGTCTCACCCGACTCCACATGTAGACTATGTCTGGAGAACGACGAAACCTCTCTTCACATTCTCATGGAATGTCCGGCTCTCTTTCGCCTCAGAAACAATGTCCTTGGCGAAGAAATAGTTACCTCAGCAAATCTTGCTGAATTATCCCCAGAGAAGTTACTTGTCTTCCTGACTGTCTCCGGAGTAAGTTTACAGAGGCCGCAGTGCCAAATCCGTTGAATGCTCTCCCGACTAATAATCTAATCTAATCGAATGCTTATCGATTGGCATCATGAGCAAAAACAAGATCCAATGGCTTGGTTGTATCGGAAACTTGAAACGCTAAAGAAGAAACTCCAAACATAATTGCACCAAGACTCAGCAATATATACATGCCTAGTAATAGGCTAAATGACGATGACATGGATAGAGCCAAATATGGTCTTCCTGCCGAAACGAAACTGGTGAGCCTATCATCCTTTTCTATCATCCTTTACTCAACTCAAAATGACAGCAGTTGTAGCAAAGCAATTTTTTGATAAGGATTCAAATATTTATTGGTCATCGTAGAGCGAACATTGAATTGATTAATATTATTATTTTGAGTTTTTTCAAACTACAAAATGCGAAATGTCAACACGAGAATAAATCTGGGATAGATGATGATTGATGATGAATGTCTTTTTGACAATTGAATGTGTCACTGTATTCGTTGCGGTATCAGCAACGCAGCATTTTACTTCAAAGTATGGTTCGAAGTTTTGAACTTTAACGAAGGAGAGCTTAAACAAACAACGGCTTCGACATTTTCTATGATAGTTCAGGGAAGAAGAAGTCAGATATAAGGCCCAAAATTGTTCAGTTTTATGTTTGTAGGTATGCCCATTGGCTCAGTGATTAGTGTGTTGGTTCAATCCATGGAAAACAGAAATTAACGGTTTTTTCAACTGCCACAAATACAAAAGCAAAAAATTAACAAACGGTTGCGAGTAGCTAGTAGTAGGTAATTTACGAAACTGTTATGCCAACTATTTATTTAATTATTAAATCCATATATTCTACCATTAAAAACATTTTTTAGCTTGCAGATCCTATCGCTTGGAGGAAACTTGATCAATGATGTCCCCGATACAGTTGGTTGTCTCAAACAACTTCAGGCATTGGTGCTTTGTGACAATTTAATAGAAAATCTTCCCATGAGTATTGCTCACTTGAAGAATCTAAAATCTTTACTTTTGCACAAGAACCGTCTACGGCATTTACCAAAAGACATAGTAGCACTTAAAAATTTAACAGAGGTAATGTATTTTATCTGAAGTCTTGAAGGTTTCAATATTAATACTTTCATGATTTATTTTTCTTTACCAGCTCAGCCTGAGGGACAATCCATTGGTTGTGCGGTTTGTCCAGGATATGGCACTGAACCCACCTTCTCTAATGGAACTGGCAGCCAGAGCTGTAAAGTCAACAGCTGTGAAATATGGACCCGAAGACTTACCGTTTACAGTTTTGGATTACCTAAGTAGTGCTAACTGCTGCGTGAATCCCAACTGCAAAGGTGTCTTTTTCGACAATCGTGTGGAGCATATTAAGTTTGTGGACTTCTGTGGAAAATATCGTGTACCTCTACTGCAGTATCTCTGCTCATCGAAATGCATCCAGTCTGAGACAGAGCAACGCTCCGAGCCAGGGGCTAGTGGATATTTGATGCGAAAAGTGCTACTTGGATGATGAGCTAATGAATTAACTTAGTTTGTGTGAATTTGTTAAATGTATTGAACAAGATATGCTCGTAGATACGAGTACTTCAATTTATTAAAATGAATTGTATACAACAACTTACACAAAAAAAAAATGGTCTGTTAAAGTTGCTATTTAATATCTTTCCGCAACACGTTGAATTGATATTCGCGCCATCTATTGTGATATTGTGCATATTTTATATTGACTTAGTTCGCCGGATCCCCATGGGTCTATCAATTCATTGTTATACTTATTATAACGAATGTTTAATTTTTTTAGAACATAACTAAATAAAAACAAATAGTTGGCCCAAAAGGTCCCAATATAGGATCCTAGGCGTAGCTTACACAATCATTCATTTGTGTGAGTTATTAATTAAACTCAATAGCTAATGCCCAATCAGAACAGTTGAATTGAGAAAATTTTTTAGAATATAATTTGTGTTTGCGGGGATCGAATCACAGATGAGACGGGTTACAAATATCAACCAAATTCTACGACCGAACTTTTGTAAGCAACTCCAAAAACCATCTTATTCTTATCATCCTGACAAACAGTCAACGATGGCGGACACGTTTCCGACCGACTTAGACTTAAAATCTTAAAATTAACAAATAAAAAACAGAGATAAATACTCTTGTTTAAAGAAGGGTTAAAAATGCCTAATGCAAAGTTACAAATGGACATAATAGCACTTAGAGAAAAGACTCGAGATACAGGAAGACTAGAATCTCTACGAGATGAAATACGGAATCAGTGAAGGAATTGCCACGAAGAAGCAACTTCTTCACCCAACGAACTGCTTAGATGCGCAGAAAAGTAGTCAGATAACAGCTGACTATAGTCACCATCACATCGCATCGGATGACCAAGCGACCAATAACTGATTTCTAATTAAGGAGCAACCCTATATAGGACGCCGTAACTTTAAAAATTAAAACCAGCTACCGAAAAAATGCCATAAAATACCTGACCTGACCTGACCTGACCTGACCTGAAGGATGAAAATGGTCCCGAATAACATGCAACAAGCCATACCGGCTGATGACAGTACAAGGGCTTACAAAACTAACGGAAGCTTGACCAACTGAAGCATTAAAGCTAAGATTAAGCCGCAAGCCAAGTATATGCATCAATGCATGTAAATGCCAACATACAAATCACCAGATTCTATTATTGTCACATTATCTACCAAGATCAGCATTTTTAATTTAGTATTATCAGAATATTTGAGCAGAATGCTTAATTGCTTTTTCGTCTTGTTGGTCATTGAAGGCATTTGTTATACATATATGTACATATTTTCAAAATTGATTTGTGAAAAACTCCAAGGAAAAAAATATATTTGCAATTTTTTGACACTATCGTGAAGGAAAACATATTTTCAGCTGTCAAAATATGATCATGCTCCGGGAGAAAAATAATAAATAATTATCGTATAGGCTAATTTTTTTTTTACTTTCACTTTTACTTTTCACTTTCATAAGTGACATAAGTGATTAATGCCCAAAACACATGTGCAGAAATTCTGAATGCTTCACTGCATGCAGTACTGCAGATGAAACACATGTGCAGAATTCAATTTGCAGCGGTTGCTGTCAATGAGGGGAAAAATATGTGAGTGAAACAAAGACGACAAATAATTCCCGTCTCTCTTTTGCTCGTATGCATCAGTAGCTGAATTTAAAAATTCGATGCTGCCAAGTCTACTTAATTTAATTCACTGCGTTGCTATGCAGTGGATTTAGAAATAGAGACATGTTGCAGTGCTGCGGTGGATGCAGAATTTACATTTGTTTCACCACATAAGAACATGTGTATT
Source organism: Cheilosia scutellata (assembly GCA_955612985.1). Taxonomy (NCBI): domain Eukaryota; kingdom Metazoa; phylum Arthropoda; class Insecta; order Diptera; family Syrphidae; genus Cheilosia; species Cheilosia scutellata. The sequence goes on along the minus strand of OY015313.1, from coordinate 56,394,816 downwards.
CTAATCCTGCTGCGCAGTGAATTCTGCACGTGTGTTTTGGGCATAAAAAATTAGAAGAAGATAATAGGTTCATTCGCGTACGCGGTTTAAATCGATACCAATCGATCGCAACCGCACAAAGTCTATACACGTTCTCATCAAAAATGACAGGAAAAGAGAAAACCAGCAAAATAATGAGTAATCAACATTTCCCCTCCTGGTTCGAAACAGCTCAGGAATTTTTTTACGGGCAAGTACCTACTGATAAAATTGTTAAAAGCAAAAAGTTGACAGATAGACGAAATAAACAAAAAATATTTTCCAACGGTTGCTCGGTTATGAATACATATATAGATATTGATAGAATAAAAAATTATATCGATTTAATTAAAATTGTGCATTTTGTTTTGTGCAACTTGGTGTTTAGCTGGAAATGGCTCGAAGTAGCTCGAAGTACATACTTTTGGGTATATTTTCCGCTCTCTGAGAGAATTGCGCTCAAATTTTGGAAATTGACAGGTTTCTATTCTACTGCCTCGGTCGGAAAAGTACGCGAATAGCAATAGACCTATTAGGTCTATTCTGGTCTATTCGCGTACTTTCGTTCGTGTACGTGTACCTACTTTGATCATAGGAAAATGAAAAATGTCAAATCTCAAAAATCGAGAGAAAAATCTCTCAATTTCAAGAGAAGTACCTGGCCGGTTTTCTTAAAAAAAAGTTTAAGAGAAGTCATTTTTAAATTATCGTAAAATAAACGTTAAGGGCAACATCTACAAAATAAGTTGTAATTTAATGTTCTATAAGCTAAAATATCTATTAAGCTTACCATTTTGAATGCGTTATGTTCTAGGGGAACATTCAATTTCAACTTCTTCCTCCGACATCGTTGTAGACGAAAATAAATAGAGTTTTATTTGTCAAACTTTTGAGCTGTCACTTAGTTGTCATTTTTCATTTTTCAGTAAATTGAAATTCGGCGAGTAGAAAATTACGAAAAAATGGAAAGATGGGAAATGGATTTCTCTCTCATTTTTTTTCTATTAGTATAATGCTAAAATGACAAATAAGTCGACAAATTTCAAATCAGCTGTCTATATTGCCAAGTGAGTGACAGTATTTTCGATTCCTACTACAGGATCCCTAGAAGATAGTCTATTTTACGAGTTTTTCGAGTTAAGGCACGGCATTGAGTAAAAATTCGGAAAATTTATAGGTAAAGGAACAGACCTAATTATTTAACGCAATAGACACACGGCATTAGAAGCTGATGTTTTTCATCACGTGCGGATGAACTACATTATTTTGCTCTGCTCTTTCAAACACAAAATAAGCTTTTCCTCACGATTAATTTTATATAAGGCATTTTACTCTTTCTCTGTCGATTACTGCATTTATTTCCGCACTAAATTATCTTTAATTCGTATTATTATTTTATTTTTTTGTATAGTTTGAAGAATTTTCAAAGCTAAATCTCTGATTCGATTTTAGTTCCACATTTTGGCCTTAAATTATGGAACCTTCAATCGTCAATAAATTAATTAACGCTACGAACACACCCTAACAGGCGAACCGGTCTTTTTCTTTGCAGTTCTGCAAACCGTAAATGACATCTATCAACTCAGGGTCTGCTGTTGCTTATTAATTAATATTTTTGTTTGAGAAAACAAAGTTTATTGTTACAAAATTTAGAAATTGTGACCGTATGGATGTTAGAATCAAAAAGGAAAAAGCCAATATTGATGGCTATGATATTAGTGACACTCTTTCAGAGATCAATGAAATATTGGAAGTAGTAAAAAGGGAAGATAATGTGTCGTCCGATGATGAAGATCCTTGCGCTACTGCGCCAGTAACGGAATCTTGCATTGAAGAATTGTTCAAAGATGAGAGTGAAGATGAAGATAGTTCTTTGGAATCTCATGAAAATGAGGAAATTCGAAGACTACAAGAACTACTCGAGAAAAGAAAGAGAGAATTGAAAGAAACGACAAAAGCTCGCAGTGGAAGTCCAAGTGACCGCAGAAAGCGAAAAAGTTTTCGTCAAGACGGAGCAGATCCTATAAATGCTGATCGCCAAGTAAAACGTAAACGTGCCGATGAGTCTCTTCGCTCTGGAAGTCGTAGCCCTGCTGGCGACAGACGCCAATCTGACGCCACTAGTACGAAGTTGCCAACTAAACTTCAGGCGAAAAAAAAATCAGTTGATGCATCGACCAATAGCAGCAACAATGAACAACAATCTTCGATTGTAAATGAAACATCTGCGAACACTGATGTCGCTCTACCGACTACCGAAATTGAACAATTATTAAAAACAGATGATTACAATTCGGACGGAGAACTACCGAGTTCTCATGAAGAGATTCCTTCTACAAGCTTTGCGCCACAAACGCCGTATGTTTATCCGCCCGCCATTCAAATGGGATCTACAATATACGGCGCGGGAAACCAGATGATGGGTAATGTTCAGCCAGTTGACTATCCACTAATTTATAATATGGGCATTCAGCCACCATTCTATCCAAATATTGGAAACATGCCAATGATGGGGTACGGACTTCCCCAAATGAGTCTTCCTGTTAACCAAAATGAAGTAGAATGTCTTCCAGTAGTAAACGAAGCTGGATTTTCGGGGATGCCCACATTTAAACGCATAAAACGTAAATAATTAAGTATATGTACCTTAGAACGATTTAAAATGTATTTTTGTCTTTTAAGTGGAAAGGAATCCCCCTACAAGCAGTGAGAATGTTGACATAAGTGCAGGAGAATCTCCGGAAGATCGCAGATCAAAGGGTAATTCAATTTCTTTTTTATTGCAAATACATAGGTCTTGTGGGCGCAGTAGCGCAGTGGTTAGTGTGCTGGACTACTGTGCGAGGGATCCCAGGTTCGATTCCCGGAAAAACACAAATTACATCTTAAGGTTTTTTCTACTGCGCCACCTCTCGCGAACGTCTGACAAACATCCGAGAGTATAACTGTCATGAAAAAGCTTCTCAATTCAGCCGTTCGGACTCGGCATAAAATTGTAGGTCCCTTCCATTCGTCCCAAAAAAAAATAGAAACTCACACAAAACGAATGGTTGCGAGAAGCTAGGCCTAGGGTGTCTACCGCCTGTTGCGCCACCTATTTATTTTTATTTATTTACATAGGTCTTCACGACCCTCAACTTGGAGTGCCAGGCCGTTCCTGGGGCATCTTTGACGTACTGGGTCAGATATTCCAAAGTCTCTAACCCAAATATAGTTTGAAATAAGCTCTTAAGCTTAGTTCAAATCCTTTGAATACATCATTCTTATACCTAATCTTATCTAACTATTTGTTTGTCTTTTTCAGTTTTTGAGACATGTTCTACTTTATTGCAACACCTAGAGTTTGCTGAGCCGACAGGCAAATTTACACACACGTCGACAGTTACAAAAATCAATCCTGATTCTGCGTCAAATTCGATAATACAAAAAATAGCTAACGTTAGCTACGAATTTCATTCTATCGGGCCAAAGTTGAACCTTGCAAACTGGGGCTTGAAAGAAATTAGCAGTCGCAATGCAGGCATTGCAAAAAAGATAGCCATAAGTGCGGAGAAATACTTTGCGAAAATAGCAGAAAAGGCGAACACTATGGCTAGACAGTTAATCAAGGTAGAAAATGCTAAGGTTGAACGCAATCAAGACGAAATGGAAATCGAAATAGAAGAGCCAACCCTGTCAACATTCCTTAAGAATTCGATGACACAAACAGACCCATTGATTTGCCGAGATTGCGCAGCCAGAAAACGAATAGTAGGCCATGAAATAGGAGTCCAGGCGACCGTTTATACCGGCAGCATTGGCTCACAAACTTCTCCCATGGTTAGTGAAAACGATCGGTTGTCGGCGGGGCTAAGTTCAAATCAATTGAAGGCATTATATGAGTTTTCCCATATAATTCGCGAGCCATCAAAGAACAGCACAGTTGAACTGTTTAAATTGCGTGAGAAATTAATGGATGTGTATAATCTATCGCAGCGCCCGAACATAGGACCGGTGCCAAATGTTCCATCTATGGTTGATCCATCTGCGACAAATCCAGCCTCGTATCTACGGTCGAATATGCCTTCTACTAGAGACCCAAGGTACGATAATAGTCCAAACTCCGATTCGAGAAGATTCATGCCTCCAGGGATGTCAGTTCAAAGGCATTCAACATCGGCCATGCAGGCTCCGATGCCTTCTGATATGAAGTTTCCCAATTATCAACCAAATTCAATGCAAATTCCTGTTGTGCAGTACCCTGGACACCAGCGTTCTCTTCCAGATCCGAGATATGCACAAGCTCCACTGCAAGATATAAGAAATTATGGTCGAGGTACTCCGAGGCAGTAAAAATTGCCACACTCTGTTAAAAAAAATGAACAAATATACACAAACTGAAGACAATTTTTTTCTTACTTTTTATGTTTATTTGCTTATTCCAAAAAGAGCCAAGTTCGATTTGAATTGGATTTCTCCAATTCATGTGGAGTATGGAAGAGTTGACGAATAATTGTGTATTCGGAAGTGAAAATCGTTTGGAAAATTTAAAGCAAGGTGCTCGCGATCACAGTGAATGAAAGGATGTAATATCTCAAGCAGATATCCTTCATGATCGAAAGGTGGTGAAAGAAGTAAGTAATCACCCCTATTCCCGTTGGCGTTTGTCGTATACGACTTATGGTTCGAGTCGTTGTAAAACTATGTTCAGAATTTTTTTAAAACTTTTGTTTACCAATTTTCTTTCTATTTCTATTTCAATTCATTTGTGAGTTTTGTGATTGCTGTTGAAGAGACTAGTTGGCTTTGCAAAATAAATTAGTTTTTAAAATCAAAAAAAAAAAAATAAGAAAAAAATTAAACAAAAAGAAAATCATCACTTCAAACCGATTTAATAAATACTAAATAGTTATTAATATTTGCCAGCCCCTTTAGTATACTGAAGATAGTTACAACATTAGGACGAATTAGAGAAGAGCCAAGTTGGCAGAACAGTGCAAAGTTCGAACTGTTGGCGAACGATCAAGATGTAACCATTATAAAATTACAGGCCCTTATTGTGATTGTCGATCAGCGATCGTCACGACAATTGTCGATTGCGTCGATTTATTTTAGCTATTCGTACGCACAAATTTGTTTCACTTCCAAGAGAAAGCATCGACCAGACATTTGTAATCGACTACAAGCGACTGTCAAATCGACAAATATCAATCGACAAACACATTTGTCTATCGATCGACAGTTGTCGATCAACTATCGACACTCACAATAGGGCCCACAGATTCAAGAAGAGTGCATTTTTATCAATTATGTGTACGAAGCTACTGAAAAGCTAATTTAGTTAGACATGTTTATTTTTAAGTTTAGAAACTTAACCGAAAATGTGTAATTTTTTTTACACATTTAAAGATTTAAGTATATACTTATTTATATGCATTAAGAATCGATTCTAAAAGGTATACAATATTTTTTAAACGAGGAGGGTAAACAAATACAAAATTTAAGTCAAAAAATGCATTTGAGGATCCATTCGAAAGACACCAAAGTTTCTCACAAGGGAACGTCACATGGCGATTTGAAGGAAGAAGTCAACAAATATATGGTAGGTAGGTAGGTAGGTATGTGTTGGCCAAAGTCATGCTGTAATGTGTGATCGCAAGTGTTCGAGTGCGAATGAAAAAACGTGTCAAGCATGCAAGTGCCCGCGCGAAGCGCATGCCATTTACCAGGAACAGGTCACATCGGTTCGAGAACGCCTCGGTTTCAAGAGTATTTCGCAAACACACTGGGAATCAGATCCACGACAATTGGGCTACACCTGGGTGCCACCAGGTATAATGACATCGTTAAAGGTCCAGCGTTCTCAGAAGAAAGAAAGTTCCAAAACTCAGTTCAAACGGTAATATGTAAGAACCTTGAATATTTACGTCTCTGTAATTATTCAATCAGCTTATTTACGGGTTTAGTTTGTCCATTTGCATTGGGGCTATTCTACGATACCCGGAGGCCCAGAGCTTAGTTTCAATGCGGGCCGAGGCCTGTGTCTCTATTACATACATACATACATTTCTATTTCAATTCATTTGTCTCAAAAACGGCTAAAAACGAAGTGAAATACGAGTCGAGTAGTTAGGTTAAATTGGCTCCCGGTGAGAGAAACAGTTAGGCCGTTAGTCGGTCCATTGTGCATACCACTGGGATTTGGGGAGCTATTCCTTTACTGGCTAATCGTGTAAACCATCTCCTGCCGGTTATATTGCTAAGATTGTTAGCGGCGCTGATTACCTAGATCACTGAGATCATTGAGAAAATAGTTTTCTAAGGACTAAATCGAGTAAAACTTGACTGGGACCTATACATATCCACCTAAAAGACAAAGGGGAGGCCGCAAGACTCCGGAAGGTACTGTTCAAAGACCTGTGTATCCAGAGAGAGGAAACAGACTTTCCTATCTTTTTAGCAAGGTTTCAGTCTGCAGTTTATTTATTACATGCAGAAGAGTAAATGGTTTCCAACATTTATAAATAAAATATGTTATGATCAATGTAATGGACTTCTATGAAAATTGTAAATCTGTAAGTTTCTTTAACATAAGCGCACGAGGTGTCATTTTCGTGGCTGGCAAAAAGATTTGTTGTCTTTAGGTTGTCGTTTGCGTTCATTTTCATACTACTATTTATGAATACTAGGCTCGCCCAGTGGTCGAAATACATTTAAACACAATTCAACGCAACATGCAAAAAAAAATTAGAATATGGCTCACCTACATATGTATGAAGTCAACACTCTACTGAAGTGAAACTTCACAACAACCGTCTTTTATTTTGCTTTGCCTTATTTTGTTTTTGTTTTGTTATAAACCACCCATTTTAAAATTAAGTAAATAAAATTCCTGGAACTCGATTGCAGCGCCGCATACCGGATCCAATTGTGAATCTGAACCATCCCACTCAAACACAAGCACAAAATTTCAGCAAAATCGATCCAGGCGTTTAGAAGGAAATAGACAAAATTCCTGGAACCCGATTGCAGCGCCACCTACCGGGTTCTGCTTTAAACTATGTGTATATTAGCCTAAACTAAACTATTCTCCCAACGCAGAATTCTACACCAAAGTGTTAAAAGAAATTTTCCTTGTTAACTTTCATGGCGAGTAATTTGGTGGTACAGAAACTTACTTTGCCTGTTAAATTGATATGTAAAGAAATTACTTGTTAAAAAGTTAAATTGTTGTTTTGTGGTATAGGCCCCTGGTATCGTTGAAATGTGCAGCAAGCAGATTAGCTGTGTCTGATGGGCTGACAACTGAAGTGGCATCCTATCAGTACAATCTGAGCCTTGCGACATTTGTACTGATTGTTGATTAAATTTTTGGCCATATAGCTTACTTCTAGAATGTCTTGCCCAACTTTCCTCCTTAGTACTATTTACATGCAATTAAAACAGATGTGTATTGGAATCCTCTATTTACTCTATCGCAATGTTTTTAATGCCTGCCCTGTGTTGAAGTGTAGTAGTCATAACTCTCTTTTATAGGTCGTGTTGTACTACGTGTTTCCCTTTGGTTCGACAATATTTATCCTATTGATTACATTTGACACCATTAGGGGTATCGTGAATAAATTCCGATGGAAATGTTTCCCTTGTCAGCAATGTAAATCAAATTGCTGAATGGGAGACATTCCCGGGAAAATATTATTGGCGATAGGGGTGCATAACAGCAGCGGTTATCAAGGAGGCATAACGACCAGTCAAAACTTCTAAAAAGAAGCTAAGACGTCCTTCCAGTGGGCTCTCTTGTATTGCCACACGGTACTTCAACTTTGTGGTCCAGCAAGCCTAGTGATGAGAATACTTCAATATTTATGTTGTATATTAGAGTTAAGGCATCGGTTCACCCCGAACCCATGTAAGTAGTTAAGAATCAGGGTAGACGCTAAGAAATAAATCCAGGGGGGTTATTCCCAAATGCGCGGCGGATCGTATTGAAAGCGATACCTCCATTTCGACGGTCTTCGCTTTTGGTTATTCTCAAATGCGAACGAAGCAAAAAATGATATTTCCAGTGCTTTCCAGTTGTTCCATTCCGAGCTCCAATTTTCCATGTATTTTTCCAACACATAGAAAAGAGAGTTTCCGACAGCTTTTTCCCGCCACAGGAATTTAGTTTATTTTTTATCCGCAAACAATCGGCCAGCAATTCGTCACCTATACAGCTATCGCTTTTGATTCGATCAAATCGCTTTTGGGAAATACAAAAATACAAATCCGCCATAAAAAGCGATCCGCCGCACATTTGGGAATAAGCCCCCAGTGTGTTGGTATTTCGACCGTTAATGACCATCTCTTCATCCGTGTCCGTTCCGTTCGAATTTCGATAAATTTTCTCATCTCTTGCGATAAAAATCGCCCTAAATCTTTGAAGCGAATAGGATAATAAATAGAAAACAACTGTCACATAAGTTTTACAATTACATGTATGTTTATTTAATTTAATTTGTTGTTTGTAAGTTACGAAAATTCACAGATATTGTTGTAATGTCGAAAACGGAAAAAAAGACAAGTTGCGAAACAGAAACATTTTTCCAATTGTAAAAAATCAAAATCATAAAAAAACTACACTACTGATTAATACTAGAATAATTTTATATATGTATGTCGTTTAATGTTTCGAATATAAGTTAATACGATATAAATATGTGTGTAAGAATTACCACCCGACCATCCGAATGAAAACCAGCAAAGTCATGGGGCATACCGAAGCGAATGTTTTTAAAATAAAAAGTGGAAAATGATAGCCCTGACCGCTGACCGGTTTCTAATTGATGTCGATCTTTTAGGGAAACAATACGTGCCGAAGCTTATTGGTCCATTGCTTCTTGACTGGTGTCGTCAACCTCCATGCCAGCTGGTTCGTCTTTGGCTGGCTCAATGACGTCTGTGGCCATTTCAACCTCTTCGACGTTTGCTGCGGCTTCGACAACAATTGTTGGCACCACAGGTTCAGCTTCGGCAATTGTTTCCGGATTTTCTTCCATAGGTTGGTCGGCGGTGACGACTGGTTCGGCGGCTACGACAACAGGAACAGGAATAGTAATAGCCACATCTTTGCTTTCTGTCGGTGGTGCTGCTGTTGTTGCTGGAATCTCTGCAGCCTTTTCGGCCTCGCTCTCCTTCGGCTCTGATGGTTTGATTTCGGCTGGAGTTTCGGTAGATTCTTTTTGAAGAGATTCAGTTGCAGGTGGAGGCGGATCGGCCGTGACGATTTTTGCTACCTGCTCTGGAGTATTACTACCGTTTGTCTCCTTAATTTCTTCAACTGGAACTGATACAGCTTCAGCGGCAGTGACAGCTTCACCAGCGGGTTTCGCTTCTTCAGGTTGTGATGTCTCTTCCGGGACTACGCTAGGAATCTCCCCAGCTTTTAGAGCCTCGGCCACCTCTTTTTTCGAACCCTCGACGACGACAGCGGCCGAGGCAACAACAACTTCTTCAGTTTTCTCCTTTAGAATTTCTTCCGACTTTTCTTCTTTGTTCGCTGCAATGGTCTTTTCTGGTGCAGAATCGGCTTTTGTGTCGTCAATTTTTTCAGAATTGATGGTAGTGATGGTAATTTCAGTCTTTTCTTTATTTTCCTTAATGTCACCGTTGTGGTTCTCCTTGTCGTCGTCATTCTCTTTGATTACCTTTCCAGCTTCCATATCTTTTACTGTTTCTTGCTTTTCGGTGACTTTTTCAGCGCAGTCTTTTTTATTTTCCTCTGGAGCGGGTGCGTCATCAATCTTTTGCGGATTCTCGGTAGTTTTAACGGCTTCAACCGCAGCAACAACTTCAGACGTAGAAGTTGGTGGTGATACTTTGTCAACTTCAACTACTTCAGCGGGCTTCGATGTGGTAATAGGCTCCACTTTTTCTTCTGCTTTGCTCTCGGTTTCGTCTTTTTTGTCATCAACGTTATTGTTCTCAGTTGTGGGAGCAGCAGCAGGGGAATCCTCTTCCATTTTCTCGCATTCAGAGTCTTTAACATCTTTGTTGGCGTCGGCCACGATTGCGATCTCGGCAGTAGCGGTGGCATTGACATCGGATGGTTTCTCCTCGGATACAGTACTTTCTTCAGCGACATGCTCCTCTTTTTTCTTGTTATCGGTGATGTCAGCCGATTCGTCAGCGACAACTTTTTCAACGGAATGTTCTGCTGTATCTGTTTTATCGCTGGTAATACTTTTTGTAGCTGCTTCAGTTTCAGCATCGTTGGTCTCATCGAGGTCAAGCTTCGGTTTTTTAGGATTTGGCAGAATGTCATCGTCGGCCTTGTGAATTAGATTGGAAGATGGTTGCGACGACGGAGAAGTGGATGATGTCGCATTTGGAGGCTCCGCGTTAAATATTGGCTCGTTCTCCATGTCAATGTCTACATTAACATCCAATGAGGCATCGCCATTTACCACCGAGTCGAGGGAGTCACCATTTTCGCTTTCAGTGCGTTTACGTCCCGGTTCAATGGTACTAACTACTAAACGGAAAAATAGAAAGCAAGTGGAACATGGGTTTAGTTTTTTATGAATTAAAAGTTGGCAAGTGATTACATATTAAATAGAATTTTAAGATACTTCATACAGGATGCATTGATTGGTTTGAAAGGCGTATAGGTTTTTGTTTATTGTGGACAGTCAGAAGAGACCAGGGGAATTTCGACCGAGTCAGAAGATCGAAACGCGCAAACTGTTTCAACACAGCGGATCGTACTGGAGACTGACGAGAGTTACAGAATGACGCAAACCCCTGTGGCAAAGTAATAAGGAAAGCAAAACGATAAAGCTTTAGGAAGTTCTCTGAGACAATACTTCTGATGAGTGCATAAAGCAAGGCAGGAATAGTAATATCCTAAGATAACAGAGGGCACGACTTATTTTCGAAACAAATTTGACTGGCAGTCATCCGAGCCCGGACAATACGAACAGGAGCAATATTTACACGAAGTCGCCAAGAGCGCTGCGAAATGTTTAGGCTACCTCCAACAGCAAGAAATATTTTACCCCTTTCAATCTGGCTGCATACAAAACGTTCATTTGTGGCTGCAATTAATGTACAAAACGTTCATTTGTGGCTGTTGTAGCCGAGAGTGTGAGACGCAATTCACGCAATCAACTCGCCATCGATCTAACTAACATTTCACGCACTAGCCTGAGGAGAATTCTTCGCTTACAAGGTCCAATTGACTCACCAATAATGAAGGCGCACGACCATCCGCTTCTTTATTGCTTCGCAGTTTGCACCTTAGAGCAGTTTGAATTGGACAACGATTTTGGCAGAAAAAGCATATTTTCTGAAGAGGCGCATTTTCATCGCGGTGGCTACGTTAACAAACAAAATTGCCGCATCTTGTCGCTCAAGGATCAACTCACAGTGGTGGATTTGGACGACCTCTGGTTCATGCAGAATGGTGCGCCATGCCACACAGCCCATGCCACAATCGATCTTTTGCGCACCAAATTCCCAAATCGTATTATTTGCCGTTTTGGCGATGTCAATTGGCCGCCTCGGAGCTGCGATTACACCCCTTTGGACTTTTTTTTTTGTGGGGAACCGTGAAGGACCGATGTTTATGCCAACAATCCGGAAACGATTCAAGCACTTAAGGCCAATATCATCCAAGCAATTCGTTGTTGAACTTGAACTTGAACGACGTTGTGTTTATATAAAGAAACTTGTATTTGGGCTACCCTTTACAACTCTTATAATCTAGTTCTAGTATTGGGTAGGATCGAAAATCATGCGCTAAAATAAATAAACGAAATTGCCAGATGGATTCCGACCCCCTACCTATTTCAACCTCCTACGTCAATTGGTTTTTCAGATCGATCGCGTTTACCTTTGGTTACGCCACGGAACCTTAAAAAAAACTTCGGAAAGAGGACTGAAAAATAGCGGCAGACATATTTTAAGGGGATCGATTATAGTAGGAAATTGGTTCGGAAGTCACCAGAGGTGGATGGGATTACACCACTACTATTACAAAAAGGGAAAGTAAGTAACTTTCACGTCTGGCAGAAATATGTACTAATAAAAAGCAGTTTGACACTGGGCTATGTGGAGAAACCAGTGGAGATGAACGATGGTGGTGTTTTTTAAAATGGGGAGGCAGGACCCAAGTCTACCAGAGTCCTATAAATCGGATTAGCCAATCATCACTCTTCTTCTTAAAAACAAAATATTTAAGAGACTATGTACTTAATAAATGTAATGGGTCTTTCATTAGCAAAGGCTTCGTCAGAAGCCTCATGTGCTTCATGAAACAGCACTGCATCCGGAAAAAGTGTTTTTTTTTCGGCGATGAAAATTACCGTCACGTTACGGTAAATGGTATTCGCTACAGAGACATGTTGGAATGTTATTTCTTTGAGGAATTGCATGAATTGGACATCAGTGATATGTGGTTCCAACAAGACGGTGCCACAAGCCACACATCGGGTGCAATAATCGAGTTATTGAAGTTTCAGTTCGGTGAACGTGTTATCTCGAGAAACGGACCCGCTTATTGGCCTCTTGGTTTTTATGTATGGGGCTACATTAAATCATTGGTCTATGTCAACATATCCTCCTCACCATCGTCAGCATTACAGAGCTAATTGAGATTATCCTCTAGAAGCGAAAGGTATTGTGCTGAGCCAGAGGTTGTCCACAAGAAGTAGTTCTATCTCCCTTAATGTGCAACCTTGTAGTGGATGAGCTACCTGAGAAATTTGACAAAAATTGGTATCAACTGTCAAATATATGCCGTAAGCGGTATATTATACAGAGTTAACTCCAAATAACTTGGGATTGCTGGTTGATAGCTGATAAGTCTAAATCCAACAAAAACTATAATATTATGTAGTACCATTTACGAGGCCGAGGTCTAAACGCCGATAAGACAGTGGAGTACAATACTGACATCAGTCATAGAAATTAAAGCTTTCTGGTCGTTTCTAAATACTAAAAGGAAATCTTTAGGAATACCTTCTTGTATGACACTAAACGGAATTTATAGTAGTAATGTAAATGAAATTTGTAACATGTTTGCGAAATTTTTCCAGTCGAATTTTGTTAGTGAGCAAATTAATTGCAGTTTCTCGGGTCGAACTGAGAATATAACTGACCTAGGTTTTATTTCCTTGACAAATGATGAAATCCTCTCTGAATTGTCATTACTAGATTCGAGTGTTAGCGTAGCACCCGATAACTTTCCACCACTGTTATTTAAAAATTGCAAATATAACCTAGTTGATCCACTAAGGATTATATTTAATTTATCATTTGGCGAGTTTCTAGACTTTTGGAAATATTCACTCATAACTCCAATTTTCAAATCGGGTTCAAAGAGATGTGTCGAGAATTATAGACCTATAGCTAAGCTGCAACTGTTTCCCAAAGTATTCGAGGCAGCTGTTAAAAAAAGGTTGTACTCAGCTGTTCGCAACTATATTTCTGAATTTCAGCACGGGTTTGTAAGTGGTAGATCAACCGCTACAAACTTGGTTATTTTTACCAATTACTGTCTTGAGAATATTGAAAAACGCCTTCAAGTAGATTGCGTGTATACTGATTTTTCAAAAGCCTTTGATCGTGTTCAGCACAATGTTCTTTTAAATAAACTTAAACTTTTTGGAATTCATTCTAGTATTGTAAAATGGATTGGCAATTATTTGACCAATCGCAAAACAATTTGTTAAAATAGGAACCGCATTTTCGAATGAAATTCGAAATTTTTCGGGTGTTCCCCGGTATGTAGAGCTAATCAAATGCTAGGTTTCATTTTTCGAAACTCGAAAGATTTTAATGATCCATATACACTTAAAACTCTCTATAATACCTTGATTCGTTCGATATTAGAATACTGCTGTGTAGTTTGGAATCCTTTTTACCGCAATGCTGAATCTCGCATAGAGAAAATTCAAATAACGTTTACTAGGTATGCTCTACGAAAATTCGACTGGAATAATAATCTTCCAACCTACGATGATAGATGTTCCTTAATAAATTTGAAACCTCTTTCTAAAAGAAGGATATATTATTCCGCAATGTTTGCTAATGACGTCTTAACTGGCCACATTGATTGTTCATTTTTGCTGTCATCATTTAATGTATATGCTCCTTCTCGTGTTCTTCGTCCTAGGGAACATTTTTTCTGTATGCCACATAGACATAGAACATATTATGGTCAGAATGATCCTATCACTATGGCATGCGTAAATTACAATAAATACAAAAACCTTATTGATTTAAATATGAGTAGGGAACATTGTAGTTTTAAGTAAATTATAATTTATAAATTATTATTTCTTGTATAAGTTATTGCAAAGTAATCTAAAATAAGTTGAGCTTGTAAGATGAAATAAATAAATACATATCTGGGATTAAGCCTAGACAGCAAATTCATCTAAAAGATGACACACATAAGATTTAAGCAAGAAAGCAATGCGACTAATGATTTGTCGGAGACTAGCGGACAAAGCCCAAGCAACGTCACTTTGTACTTTGCTATTGTGTGACGAATGACCACATATGGAGCGATAGCATGGACAAAAAGAACCAATCTGGCCATCACGAGGAAAATAATAATGTGCAAAGACTGGCAAACTACCGGCTACCGGGGCAACGAAAACTTGCCCAACTGCAGGAAACTAGAAGTGCTACTGGAATCGACACCTTTGTACCTTTTGGTTAAGAAATGTTCAAGTAAAACAAATCTAAGAATGGTCAAGTAATGAATAAGAAGATAAAAGCAATTTGACGCTCTACTCAAAAAACAACAGCTGGGCTTTCCTTACTTACTTACTTATAATTATCATAAATTATCAGATTTATTTTTTTTAAAACCCTTTTTTACCCAGCTCAGTACCAAGATAAATGTTAGCAATGAATTAACAGTCCTCAAACTGAGCAATCATACAAAAAAGGGCTAAACAAGTATACCTATGGGTATATACCTATGGGTTGCAAAAGCACCAGCATCTATCAGGATGAAATCTGTCATAGAAAACAATGTGCCCAAATCAACATCGACAGAAACAAAGCCAACTGTGATATAGCTCTGATAGTCAAGCTGCTATAACTTGTGTATGTATGAATGAGCTAGGACATGAGCAGAACATCTAATGTGACATTCAATTAAAAAATATATCACTCAGAATGTTGCCAAATAACCGACCGAACGTAGGGTGCAAAAATGAATAAAACATGTTTTAAATACAAAAAAAAAAACACAAGATCATTGGAGAGGAAATAAAAACAAGGTAAACTAAAAATATTTGCAACGTGTTTGAAAACAAAAATTCATATTAATAAGTTTATTCAACTGTGGAGTGTGAACACAGGTCAACAAAATGCACCCTCACGCTTGCGCAATCGCAACAAGATAGTCACCAAGATCGGTCCGCAAGGGCAAGTTTTGTGTCGGAGTTGCTTTTCTTTTCAATGGAACTAGTAACTATTGCAAAGAATTAGCAATAGCGTTAGTAAACTATAAAAGAAATGGATAGCGGCTGATGTAACAAGCGCAACAATGCACTGGCTACGGAACGTATCCATCCATCAACGCATACTTGGGCACAGTAGAAACTTTCTTCAACGACCGAAACCTTAAACTATCATCAGAAAAATCCACCGCAACATTATTCACATCATGGACAAAAGAAGTAAGACTCGAACTGGACATATCTATAGCCGGAAGACGCATACCCACCATTGCGCACCCTAAACTCCTAGGAGTCACATTTGATAATATGTACAGTTTCTCAACACACGTCAATAACATCAGAAATCGCCTAAGATCCAGAAATAACGTCATCAAATCACTTGCCGGAAGTTCCTGGGGGAAAGACAAAGAAACGCTCCTCGCCACATACAAAGCGATTGGACGATCTGTCCTCAACTACGCGGCACCCATCTGGACCCCACAATTAAGCGACACCAACTGGATGCACCTTCAAACATGTCACAACACAGCCATGCGAACTATAACAGGATGCCACCTCATGGCCAACGAAGATCATCTTCACACAGAAACAATGATGCTCCCGATAAAAAAACACAACACCATGTTATCACAACAATTTCTACTGGCCTGCCACTTACCGGAACACCCCAACCACACCCTCATCTCGAATCCTAAACCACCTCGCAATATTCGAAGATGCATCACAAACCTCCTAGAAGAAATAGACCACCTCGTACAACAACCCAACATCAATATTGAACAATACACAACAGGGTTAAAACACATCCACCAGACCTCGGTAACCAACACGATCGCTAACTACAAAGCTAACATTGTGCTCGGCGGCAGACCACCGAAGAAAAATCACTCCCACGTTCAACCAGAACAACACTAGCCCAACTCCGCTCGGGCTGGTGTCACAAACTAAACAGCTACATGTCCCGCCTAGACCCCAACATACAGAACAGCTGCCCAGACTGCAACGATGGTCCACACGACGTAACACACCTTTTTAACTGCCCGGCGAAACCAACTACATTAACCCCAATAATGCTATGGACCCACCCAACTGAAGTGGCACAATTCCTAGGACTTGAAACCGAGATGAATTGACGAATGACGAATGAAGCTGCTACTACAACAACAACAACAACAACTGGCTACGGAACCACAGGATCCAAGAAAAGGGTGTGCAGGACAACCATTTACACAATCGCTAATCAAGTGTCAGGTGGTTGAACAATCAATCAACACCCCATGTCCCGATGACGGTAGATGGTTTTTTTTACCTTTATTTCAGATCAGGTTGCAAAGATGGAGACTGCAGTTCATTACGATTTTTAAGCGAGTATTTGTCTAATCAGAATGACACAAGATCCCGAATATACAACACAATATATAGTAAAGATGAGAGATCACATTACAGAACATAGTTTTCGTTATTCGTTTGACTGTGGTTATATATAATTTAAGAAAATGTGAAAGGCGAACGAAGTAGGTGCACAATTTTCGTATGACAATAGCCACAATGTCAAAAACTATTATTCTTCATTTAAGAAGCGCTTTATGAATTCTATGAATTCAATTTTAAATTGATCAGCCACTGAACTAACTCAATAGTTTATTTGTGCCATGATAGAGAACCGGTAGAGATATGATAGGTTAGGTGGTGGTGAAAAGGGGACACACTTAGACCATAATTAATTGGTCCAAAATTCTATTGCTATTTACGAGTTTGGGTGTCCTACCTCGTTGAGAGGTTCTAAGGAGGGAGACTGGTGCGTGGCAGAAGTGGATGATTGAACCAGTCTGCTTTGCTGCTTGACCAAAAGTCGGTGGATGTGCTGTCCATATGACACGAGACTGGCGCTGAGCAGAAAAGCTTGATTGAAGCAGTCCGTCCTACTGTTTGGTACGGAGATATGATACTTTCTATTATTTTGCTATTATTATCTGGGCCGATGTTAAATCCAAAGAGGATATTGCCAGCAAAATTTAAATATTGAATTGAATGCGTTGTTAAATGGGTCAATAAATTAAAAAGATATCATGTCACGAAATACTGTACTTATTTAGAATTCGCAATCCCAATCGTAGAATACAGTTACCAAAGAATGGTATAGGATACAAAAGGCACAACTGTCCAACAATGGAAGTGGCAGAGGATTAGGGTATACATCGGAAAAGGTGACAATTCTAACCCTAAAATAGAAGAAGAGTGGGACGGCTTAGTATCACGCAGAACAGTTGAGGGATGGCAATTGGGAAGAGTTGGAGTGTTGTGGTACATGACTAAAAATACACATGCGCAGACCCGAAAGAGCCGAACATGCTAGTTGGATTGCACCGCAATATTGAAAAATATTGCAAAAGAGGTTTTAGAAAGACGTAGGTAAGCATTCTACCCTAGACTATAGTTTGTACAGGGAAACCTTGTCATGAATAACTCGGCTAAGATGGCTAGAACATAAACATAATAGAAGAGTGAATGGACATCGGGCCCGAATAATCTTCGACTCTACTTCAAAGCGACAAAGCGGTAATGAATGCCCTAAGTAATTTGGAAGTATTCATCACCAAACATGGCGTGAGCAATCGGATGAAACTCGATATAGATTATTCCCGCTGCTGGAGGGAAATGTTAGTTTAGTTTCTTTTTCTTCATATTTGAGGAGAATAAATTATTATTAGTGATGTCAATAATGTGAATGTTCTTGTTATTGGACAGTTTCTGGGATTGGTTATATAATTAATATTAATATACATATTTATAAGTTGATGCAATATTTTGAAAAATTTGATCACATAATTTGAGAGTCACCGAATTATTGATTGGGAAAAGGACAGGCTTTAATTCAGCAGGCGACTAATTTATTTACTACTTTCGTTATTAAAATTGCGTAGACACTATTGATATGTTCATTCGCAGATATTTAGCAAATCTCGGCTGGGTTAAACAAACAGAGTGACTGACCACTGACCTTTCTGATATCAGCAAGAGGTATACGACAGAAAGTAACCTTTTCCTAACCTTTGCTAAATCCAATTGTCTATCGGTTTTCGAACCCATTAAGGAAAGGTAAAACAAATCAAATTACATGCATATAGTGGAGTTTTTAAACTCAAAGCAGCAGTTTCAATCAGGTTAGCTTGTGAAATTGAGTCAGCTAACAACGTACAGGAAAACAATTCGTGAAAAATAATGCGCGATTAAAACGGCAAAAATAGTTAGCACCATGGCGCTTACAAAGGCTACAAAAGTGGTAACGCTTGAACATGGGCACATCGATCGCTTATTGATTCATACGCGCAGCAAAGTGCTGAGTGTCTCAATGGTCCTAAGGGGGATGGAATAGTGTCAATATATAAACACATATCAAGATGAAAGTCACAAGTGAAGAGAATCCATCGTTTGTTTTCCTGCAAATTAGCGAATGGCGAACTGGCAAGACAAATTCTTGAAAGAAAAAGGTGAGTAAGCTTTCCTATATTGTTCGCCATATCTAAACGTTGCCGTGAATATCCAAAGACATGTTAATCACAGAAAATTGTCACTGATAGCATTATCAGGCGGCATGTGTGTCTAATTTCATTGCGAATCCAAAAAATTGTGTAATTTGAATTTCTATCAAAAATACAAGTTTTTGTTCTTCTCGCCCCCGCCTGAATTATTCAGACAAACAACATTTGGCGGTTGATTTGGCATTATATGATTTAATGTCCTTCCTTCAAGTAAAGTAAAAAATAAATTGCCCCAGTGCTATGATTACAAAGAAACATGTGGATTCTGACCGTGTGACTGTGTGCGTAGATTAGGATTAAACCTTTTTGTTTAAATAGGTCAAAGAACTGGAAAGATCTCTCCCAGTTTACGATTCGTGCAAAATTCGAGTATGGAAAACGTGTTGTGCAGTTACCAACCTAATGCCAATTTCGTTGTGGAAAAACCAATCAAAAAGAATGAAAAATTAGGTGATGAAGGAAAAGAAAGAAACGAATAGCAAAAAAAAAAAAAATAGTTTGCATCTGAATTTGGAAGAAATTTTCGTTTCAGCTGTTGTCACGAGCGCGACGACACTCTTTGTCCTCTTTTTCCTTAGCTGGGTACCACCTTTACTCTTCTTCCCTCCATTTTAAATTTTTTTTTTCTCATATTTGTGATGTATAGCAAAAATGTTGGACATTAGAGACACGGAAAGTGTACTTACCCAAAATGTTCTTTTCCAACGCCCGCATGAACTTATCGATGCGACTGTACTGCTTGCGAGGTTCAGTTAAAAGCTCGCACAATCTCTGAATTGTAAATGGAGCTGCATTGAATAGCTCCAAACGCTCCAGAAGAGACGATTTCATACTCTCGTAATTGAAGGGATCCACATTGGGATACTGGGGCAGATCTGAAAAGAAAAAAAAAATTAACACCTTACCAACACGCGCAAATTTTTTTTGCAATGCGAATTTTGGAACATTTTTTTCTTCTCCTGGTTTTCTCTTCTTCAACATTCCTTTTTTTTTTTTTGTCTTTTTCGTGGCCTCACACAACCCCTTTTCTTTTGCTGTGTATCACGCACTCGTCGTTATTTCACGATGAAACAAGTTCTGTGTACCCACCCGTCTCCGCCAACAATAGCCGGCCGGCTGCTGTTGCTAATTTTTAACGAACATGTCTGCGGCAACTCTGGGAATGGGATGGGGGAAACTTACCGTCGACCCGTGGTGATGTGTCGTGGAAATTCTTGATCACATTCAATAGCTTCTCGCGGAACAAGTACTTTAGGCTGGACCACTTGAATACCGTATCACCGGTTTTTGCAACGTAGTTCATATAGTCATCCAACTCCTTTGGAATTTCTTTTTGCTTAAGCCGTGTAAATCTTTCGAGGATTTGCATCACTTCCTCTGCATTTTCCATGTTGAGCATTTGGGATGCGGATTTTACGCAGTTAGTTATAAAATGTCACAGAAAAAACCAACCAAGTCTTTTATTGAGTTTCTAATATCGCCGCTTCGCTTTTTTTCTTCGTTTTTACTGCTTTTTTTGTATTAAATGGAGATGAAAAAAATTGCGAAAAGATCCTGCCGCGGTCCAACCAACTTGCAACAAACTCCAAACGCAACGTAAAACTATGAAAATGGACCGCTGCAGTCGTGCCAAAAGTTGCCTGTAGTCGCCGGTTTTGCTACAGCTGTTTTGCAGAAAGAATTTGTTGGCGCTAGCGTCGCTATGTAGTTAAGTACTTTTATGGTACGTTTGCAGTTGTATTAATATTATATGCCGTTCACATTCTTTGTTTTATGAAGGAAAATTTCGTGATCTTTTTTGTTTTAAAATTTAGTGCATTCTTGGTGGTTTGCATTAAAGGTCACTAATAATAGCCTAGTAATCAATATTTTACAAGGATAATGTAGCAAATTCCATTTTGAAAGAAATATTACTAAAAATCAAATATTATTTGATAAATTAATTTTTTTTACTGCAATTATGTAAATATCGCGCGAATTTAATAATAGTTCACATAAGTATTTGGACGTTGAAATTGGGTATTTTTTGGGCCGATTTTTCAATAGTCAGATAGCCAATCAGATACATGATACAACAAGACAAGATATGGCATTGCGCATGTCGTTCATTCTTGCTGTTCATCGGAATTCATCTGTCAACCAATTATGACGTAGGCTGTGCACATGATACAACAAGACTATTGGCGCGAAAGTACAAATTAGCGATTTTGTTAAATTATTATTGTTATTAATTAAACAAATAATAGTACATGTGTAAAAGGGATATTTGCTCTGTATTTTAGTGCAAATATAATTAATAAAAAACAAAAAGAAACATTAGAAACAGCTCCATACATTTCCTAAGACAAAAAAATGTTTTAAGGCAAAATAAAGATTATCTTTAAACGATGAGACCCAATTAATAGAAAAATAAAGACTTTATAGGCTGCATTTTGAGAAGGATTTGCATTTATGCTTAGTAATGTACTTTCTTTGGTAGGATTTCGAGTCTGCAGATAATGGGTGGTCTCCCAAAGCCATCTGGAGCTATGATGATACCAGTTAACGCAACTATATGAACCACTTAATTTATTTCACTGCAATATCCGTATCAAAAGCACTCTTCAAGAACACGAAAATATAATAAATAATTAACTAAACTACTTGTTTTTTAAACATTTTATTCACATTCGATTCAAAATACAATTTTTTTCATACGACGCGTCGAGCAGAGCAGAAAATAAGTAATTCTGCGATTTAATTGAAAGGAACAACTAAAAAAAAGACACATATACGGACGATAATTGTTTTTCCAAGCGCATTCACAGAATTCCGAAACTATATCTTTTATATTTTCCACTTTATTTAAACATTTAAAGGAACAACGCAACTTGTTCCATATAAAACACACGTAAATGCCAAATGTCAAAATGTACATCGGGCTCTGATGACGTATATGCGCAGAACAAATCGAAAATGAAAACTTCATTGCGCTATCTTGTCTTGTTGTATCATGAATCAGATAGGGGTTAACTGTCAGATAAGACATAAACCCATTTTTCATTAGTCGAATAGCAGCTATTCGAAGAATATAACATCTAACTGTCTCATAAAGTTATCTGAGGCGGATAAAATATAAATCTCTAGTTAAAGTAGGAGAACTGTCAAATTTTAAAATTGTAAAGTTTTTACAAAGTTTTGTTTTGGGAAATATGTATCTACATATTGTACAAATGGATCTATTCGATTGTATCGATGATTTTATTATTGAGGAAGAAGAATTAGGAAACAATTACTTTAACCCAACAAGGAAACAAAGGGTAGTGAGAAAGAGACCTAACCATTATATGCAATGAATGGGAGAATGCAGATTTAGAACTAAGATAAACGTCAAAAATTTGCGAAAAGATCCTGCCGCGGTCCAACCAACTTGCAACAATCACTGACTATCTTGTATGCTTACACACAACAAACTGTCAATCAATCTGTCTCTCTCACACCGACTTAACCGTCGAATAATTATCTAGCTCTTATTTTATGATTGAAAAATTCAAAACTGTTATCTGGCAGATAAAGAGTGAAATAAATTTAATCGTTAGTTAGCTATCAGCCGATTTATCTGACTATTGAAAAATCGGCCCTTAGGCGAATAATTTGATTCGTGTATGTTAGTAGTTCTATGAACAAAATACAAATAAAGTGGCTTACAAAATTTGGACAACCCAATAACCAATCAAACCACTCCGTTTCTCGCATAAAATTTGTAAGCCACTGTCAAATGTCAAAAAAAATTATAGAAGTAGATAAACAATTGAAAACGGCCGAAAATTGTATTTTGTTTTTTAAAACATTATGTGCAATGTACATACTGCATACATTACATATATTTTCAGACCAAGGAGAAACTAGACAAACAAAGAAACCTTCGCCTTAAAATTTTGAAGGAATTAACGTCAAGTTCTTTCAGTAATGCCACACGTCAAGAGAAAAATTACAATTTATCCTGATTTGTTTTATTATGCTGATCTGATCCGGTTCAGATCACGGGCATAATAAAACACGGCTAATATTGGCCGTGTATTTTTGAAACCTCGCCAGCCAGCAATTCATTTGGACAATTGCCAGCAAGCTGAAGCCAGTCGAACTTTTATATCGCCAAGTTGGTACATATGATTTCTCTTTTTGCATGGTCACACGATAATGGGCATGACCTTCATTCCCATGAACGATTTGGCTATACAAAACGTCATTTCAATGAAATAAAATTTGGCAGGTACAGGAATAGTAAACTCTGCATTGTTCCCTTTGCACACAATCTTTACCAATTTAACTATATATTTAACTTTTGTAAACACTTAACAAACACAAAATTTCAATTCTGCAATGTTTTCAATTTGTATTCCGCACTTTCTTACAAGATTTTCACCAATAAAATAGATAAAATCTATACTTTGCCATACAATTTTTTTTTTCCAAGTCGTTCATGGTACCTAATGAAAGTCATGCCCACGACAGTGTGTCCATACGCTTTATGCGTTGTTCTTCTTTGTGCAGGTGTCAGTAAAATTTCGCAGTGACACCAACTGCTTTCTAAGCAAATTAAGAGTTGTAGTCAGGTTGTTCTTGTATTTAACATGTGAAATGGGAATCTACTGACAACTACTGGCTGGCGAAGTTTCAGAAAAACACTCCTATTGTGAACCTAACCTAACCTAGCATAGAGTATAGGTATGTTCATCTTCAGTCGCCTGGCAAGCGGCAATGTCAACAGATTTCTTTGGACAACAGCACCTACAGCGGCAAATTGTTACCCTTGCACCATGAAATATGTATGGGGATGAATGCTGCCCTACTGCAACCCCCTGCATGGGGTCGCATTTCTAATTTCACAATTTTGGAAAAAATCAGCATTCAGTTTTTTTTCTTAAATTTCAAGTTTGAAGTATTTTTTGTTTTTAGAAAATATATAGGAGATGTCTAGCTTTATTATAAGTGATGCCTTGCTTTAATACTTTTTTTTTTTTTTTTTTTCATTTTAATTATAATTTTTAATTTTTTTTCAATTACCCCTCCCGCCTAAACGGAGCATCGAGCATGATACCTCATCCCATAGTAAAGAATGCATATTTTTTTACATAAATCCGTCATTCATTTTACTCGCCTAAGTTATCGTACTTTCCCCAAAAAAAGTCTTGGCGTTATTTGCAGGCCCGAATCCTGGTTTAAGGTTTGTCAAAGATAAAACCCATAGCTAGTTTTCCTTTGTTTAAAGATGTGAAAATGAAGTGATCTATAAAGGAGAAAAAAAAAAACAGAAAACTGCAACGGTTTCAATTTATTTTATCAATGCTATTATAATTATTTTTCAGCTTTATTATAGTTTTATTTTAATTTGTTAAAACCTGTGAGCGTTATATTACAAAATATAAATTTAATTGTTGAGCTTTTCCAAGCTTCATAGTCAAACCATTCTGTCTTTGACTAATTTCAAAAGCGATATCCTTTGTCAATATATTTTGAATCGGTAAACACTTGTTTGTAGTTACTGACTATTTCCGGAACTTCTTCCAATACCCCATTTTTGTCGATTAACATAGCAGTTATGTCATGTCAATTGATGAAGCGAAATATCTGTGAGTGATCCTGGATAAGAAACTTCTTTGAGCAAGGCATGTCAAGTCGAAGTCAAACAAGGCAAGTATCTTTATCTGTAGTGACAGTCAAGCTGCTCTTCAACACTGTTACCCGTTCAAAAGTAGATCGGGAATGCAACTGAACTCCGTCGCAAGGCTGAACTCTTTGACTTTCGTCTGGATCCCAGGCCACACTGGGTATTAGTGGAAATGAGATATTCTATGAGATTGCTAAGCAAGACTCAGAGGATAATTTGTCGGGACCATAACCTGGGGCCAGATTATGTAAGACGAAAACGATCGAACGTTTTCGTTTCGACAATAGCAGTCTCTGTCTATTGCCACAGGTATGATAGAGACAGGTTTAGTAAAAACGAAAGCGTTTTTCGTTTCGTTTTTTACAGAATCCCATCCCAGCATTGAGCCTCCATTGACGACAGGGTTTCTTACGAACACAATTGTGTATGGCAGGGGTCTCCAGGTTCCAGGATGTGAGCAGACTAAACGCATTCTCCCGCAAGTCAGTAAGAAGTCTGCGGAATTCCTGCTGTTTCTTAGCAGAAAAGGCTGTAGACATCTTATTAGCGTTAAGCATCTTAGTGTGCTAGGCTTAAGTGATACCAATGTCTGCGACGATTTTGGAGAGGGCGACAATCAGATCATTTCCTTTGTTACTGTCTTGTTTTTGTCCGGGTCAGGTGGTAGATCGTTGACGATGATTTTGGTGAGTGCTGCTGATACTGTAAAGTTGCTAGTACACGGTATGCAGCACGCCACATATATATGTGGCTCTGACGTAATTTTGACGTCAGCGAATGGTCCCAATGGGTACATGCCGTGTACAAGCTCTCTTTGTGCACTCTCTGTTGACGAGGCACATATACATATATGTAGCGTGCTACATACCGTGTACTAGCACCTTAAGAGTGTAAGCTCCTCATCGCTGAAGTGCATTCTCGGCTTTCTCCGAGAATCGAAGAAATTCCAGTAAAATGGGTAATACTGGATTTACATTCTGGTATAGTACAATGGTGGACTAGTCGTGTCTGGTTTCACCTACAGTTGAGTCTTTCCAACCCTCCATCTTTATTTGCGCTGTAAAACAATTGATATTTATGAAGAAAAACACTGTTGAAACCTGTTTGATTTTTAATACATTTTATTATGTGTTTTTTGGATAAACAAATATGTAATACTTGTACAATGTAAATTTAGTTAGTACAAAGGAGACCATATAATTTAGTGCAACATTTAAATTTTTTGGGAAATAAATGTTCACCTCGCCTTGTTTACTAACAAAAAACGAGTACAAATTCTAACTTTTACATTTTCTCAAAAGATTCTTAAAAATACTAAAAACATGTGTAAATAAGTAAATCAACAAAGTTGTACACAATTGTTACAAATAATTTTTTAAAACGTGTATCAAAAGTAGGTATTTCAATATCCATGTAAACATCAATGCACTTTGTGCGTAATTGATAAATCCAAATTATTTATAATTATTTGTCAATCGTTTTGTTTTTTTCTTGGGTGAGTGTGTATAACTTTTTGTATATACAATTGTGATAATTTTAGTTTTTTTTTTTTTTTTTGATTTTTGATATAATATATCTAGTTTATAATAATTTTGTTCCATTTTTATTATAGATTTATAATTTCTTTTTAACCATAACAACTAATATCTATATTGTATTTGTATATTATTCTAAGAGTGAGTATATTATATTAAATTTTATGTGTTGTAAGGCAATTGGAAAGTGCATACATGGTATCAGACATTGTTGTGTATTGACTTTTAAATTTATGTATACTAGGCCGTATTTGTAATAATGTAGTTATTGTTGTAAGTATAAATTAGTTATAGATTCCCAGAAGTATAATTGGTTAAGTATTATCTTAATATTATTTGATTCCTTTTTTTTTGTGTACAGATTACACTGTGGTAAGTTGTATTAGTTTTCCTTTAAATAACTTGTGTGCGAGCAATGTGTGTTTGTTTTGGATTTTATTTATACAAAAAGGAAAAGTAATTGAAGTAATTCATTATAGGTACAAATTTTAAGGATTTGTGCAGTTTTTTAATTTATTGTGATTTTTTTTTTATACGAAATTGTCAAATGAAAATTAAAAATTTGCATTAACATCATAAAATTGAATAGGTTAGGTAAAATTGCTGTCTACGTCGAAGCTGCCCTATACGTCGAAATCGAAAATATTGGAATATGCCCTTGAATTGTGTATAATGACTGAGCAATATAATAATACGAGAAAAAATCTGGAAAGAAAAACTATAGGCCTGACAATTTTTAATGCTGAAAGAAACTGATTATGCTTAACATTTTTTTAAACTACTATTTCTACACTTTATTAGGCCGCGCTAAATAATTAATTTTCTGAAACTTGAAGTGAAGTTCACCTCAATTACTCAAATCTTAAAATAGAGATTTATCGAATGTCACGGTATAAATTTATTGAAATTCAGTGTTTTATTTCCTCTTGAATATTCTAGCAAATTTCAAGCAAAACAAAATGTCAAAAATTAGTCTATAGGATTAATTATTATCTTTCTCCGAGCAGGATAAATTGTTGACAGCTGAAGATTCGTTTTCCACCACGATAGAAAATTATCGGAAGATACCTAATATTATTTATGTCAGTTAACACACGGCGACGTCCTTAAGATCAAATAATTTATAATTTTTTTAATTATTTATAATGAGTATAAGAGCATGTGATCAAAATTTAACGGTCCTGCGATGTCATATTTCAGTATTAGGCGTATTTTTTGAGAATCTATAGCTAGCTCACTTTTACTTTTACATACAATACCAAAAGTGAGTATAACAGAACCAAAAGTGAGTATAACAGTTTTGCATGTAAAAGTAAAAGTGAGCTAGCTATAGATTCTCAAAAAAATACGATTATTGTCAGACCGCGCATATGTTTCCGGATATGTCTCCTTAGGTATATATTATGATCGAAATGGCAATGATATGATTATGTAACTCCTTACATTAAAATAGGGAGTTCAACTTAAGTCGACGAATTTCGTACGACTGAACTTGTAAATGTGAACGCAGTGGGCCAGTGGTTAGTGTGCTGGACTACTGTGCGAGGGGTCCCAGGTTCGATCCGAGAGTATCGTCCTGAAAAAGCTTTTCAATTTAGCCGTTCGGACTCGGCATAAAATTGTAGGTCCCTTCCATTCGTCCCAAAACTAAAAGCCCACACAAATGAATGGTTGTGAGAAGCTAGGCCTAGGGTGTTCAGGTTCACACGTCTGTTGCGTTAACAATTTATTTTTTTTAAACTATTGTGTATTCGAGTTGTTATACCTACAATATTTAAAAAAATACAACAACTCTATTTCATGTTTATTGCTTGTTGATAAAATGTAATAAACTGTAAACTGGATCAAACAAAGGGGCGTGGCACGTCCCATAAAAAAAACTCTGCAAACGCTATTTTTCAAGACTCATGGGAGCTAAAGTTATAACATTGGTGTGCTGTACATTGCTCTAATAAACAAGAACATATTTAAGCAACACAATTCGGACAAAGAAGGGCGAGTACAGCTACATAGATCTTTATAAATTGTTACTATACCATTTATTTCAACATCCAATATACTATACGCACCACAAAATTGTTGTTTTAATTTTATATACGTATCGAGATTTTTTTTTTCTAGATTTTTGTTTCCGAGATTTTTTTTCGAGATTTTTTTTCGAGATTTTTACATTCGAGATTTTTTTTTCGAGATATCGGGGTAAAGCCATATGTATGTAATTATGGTCTCGCAAACCATGGCCAGAGGGTGGGAGCGCTATGTAATAGGGGAATAAGTGGACTTTCGGTTACTCGACAAAGCCATCGACTTAGGATAGGCACGTGGACATCTCTTCACTCAAATATCGACTAGATATACATAGTTGGTATCTCCTCAACAAAGCAAAGGGGTTCTGGAACTGCGGACCTTGCGGATGGGTGGAAACTCTTCATATCGGGAGGAACACTTATTCAATGTCTGTTTAGGCGGGAGTGGAGATACTCACAAGTCCCAGGCTCGCAGGCAGAGTATTGGAGTGGATACGATTAGGAGGGAGAGTTGCGATCTTAAAGCTTAACATTGAAAGATCAACTCTAGCTCTAGTGCAGGTGTATGCACAGAATCTGGAGACGGGATACGCAGCTTTCTTAGATGAAGTTGATGCAGCCCTTGAAATGGTTGCAAGTTTTGAATTCTTATATCTGATGGGTGACTTAGATGCTCATGTGGATTTAATGACATGCGGCAGCGTGATTGGGAAATACGGTGACCCCGATCATAACTCGAACGGAAAGAAGTTGCTGGACTTTTGCTCTTCAAATGGAATGTCCATTATGAACTTTCATAATCTTTCCACACAAAGTTATCCATAAAAATACACATGGAACCGTCGAAGTCTTCAGCAGAAATCGCTGATAGATTTCTTTGTGGTACCGTGTCGTGTATTAAAAATATGGTTTGTGATGTTCGTGTGCTATCAACTGATCACAGGTGTTGTGCAAATTGCAACCTATCCTGCCAAAGCGTAAAACAAAGATCTTTACGCCTATGCGGTAGGAGGGGCTACAGAACGATGAGATACGGGGGGAATTTGCAGGGCAGGTATTTGAAAGGTTTGTTAAAAATTCCAAATATTCCATTGAATGTAAAGGAAAAATGGCAGTTGTTTTGAACAGCAGTCATTGCCTCTGCATTGCAGGACTTGTTTGCGGAGTGAAGCGGCTCGTTGTGGCTGCTAGTGCGGTGAGAAAAGAACTACGTGGTTTAAAACGCCCGGAGTTCAAGTTTCAAGAAGTGATAACGATAAGAGGGAAGAAGCAGGTTATATGAAGGTGTGGATTCACTTGGGGGACTCACCTTCTCAAAACCGGTATATTGAAGTGCAAAGAACTTGCAAATTGGCTGTTAAAGCAGCCAAAGGACAATCTTGGAACGAGTTCGGCGAGAAATTAGACCGTGATCACAGATATGCAAGCAAGGTGTTCTGGCAGACTATCCACCGTCTCGGGCATTCACCGAGGAAGAAAGTGGAGTATTATTGAAGGAGTTAAATCCAAAGATGGTACAATTGTTTCCAATGAGGAGGACATCTTGAGCAGATGGAGCGAACACTTTTCTGAATTGCTCAATGCAATCCAGGGAATTGAGGATGACAGATCCATCGCCTTGAGCAGGAGGTAAAACGGTAGAGATATAGTCACTTTTGCGATCAAATCGCTAATAGCTGGCAAATCTGCCAGAGTGGATGAAATCCGGCCAGAAAAGCTCAAGACCTTAGGTGAAGGTGGCTCTCTCGTGTTATTAAAGTGACCTGGAATTGCGGCCAAACTCCCAGTGATTGGCAGATTGGGGTGATTGTGACCCTTTTCAAGAAAGTGGATAGAAGGGATTGCTCCAATTACTGGGGTATATCATTTTTAAGTCTCCCCGGAAAAGTCTTTGCCCAGGTGCTGGATCGAGTACGATTAGGAGATGAGCAGTGCGGTTTTCGTCCGGGCAAAAGCACAACCGGCTAGTTATTCACTCTAAGAATGGTACTTGACAAGGCTTGGGGCTTCATAAATTTGGAGAAAGCATACGACCGAGTTCCACGAGGTAAATTCTGGAGTGTATTACAGGATTATGGGATTGACAAATCTGTCAATGTACTCTGCATGTTAGAAGAGTCCCATTGAAAAATAGGTTGAGAGTTTAATGGCCAGTTGCACAGTCAGAGTTTAAACTGAAGTTTAACTAAACCTGACCGAGAGTTTAAACTTTTGGTTTAACTCGTTCAGTTTCACAGTTCAAAATAATCTGCCAGTTAGCTAAACGCAGTTGTGGAAGCGCAGAACAATTTCGCTTAAGGGGATATTTTTCTACCAGCGCACTTTTGATCAAATAAATAGTTATTGCTTTTCTCAACTTTATCTATTTTACCATTGGTAAATAAAAGAAAATGTGTGCAATATTATTACATTATGTATTTCGGTATTAACAAAGTGATTTGATTTACTGTTGACACACGTTTGAACTGTGATCTACATTTTAATTTTTTTTTTCAATAATAATAATATGTAGTTGTTGAAATGTAGTGGGCATTCGGACGGATGCGATCACAGGTACTGCTTCTTTCCACTCGCTGGGTTTTTACCACATCCGATCACCCGCCGCCAGTAATGATAATGAATTTTGAAAGGATTTTATGGGCCTCTAATTAGGGTCACTGTCTGGTAATAGGTACGCGCAAAGTTTTTTGCTGGTGTTTCTGCGAAAATCTGCGCTATCTTGTTCCGGTTATACTTTGTTACGAAAATAGGACGCCAGAGTAGAAAACAATAATAGAATAACGAATGAAGAATGATTTCTTTTTAGATGCATTTTAATTTTTTTGTGACAATGCTCGGTTTCATCCAAATCATAAGTCCCGATGACTGGATGACGTGCATTCGGTATCGCGTTGCGATGAGACAGATGGAACCAAGCACATCGAAATGTGTTAGTTGGTGTCCGAGTCATGTGGGGATTTGTAAAACGGATCCACACATGTCCGGGCACTGGCAAATACATAGATTAGCTTTTATACAGTTTGGTGAGACTCGGGGATATCGGTAAAGATGTCCTCTGGAAGATCCATCGAACAAAATTCACGTTTAGTAGTTTCACAGTCCTTTTTTAAATAAATAAATAAATAGGTCCTTTTTTAAATAAAAATGTAATCTAGATCTGTATACAAAAATGGTATGAACTACGAAACCTTTTAACTGAACAAAATCAAATTTACAGGCATTGTCCCGAGAAGTGTGTTCAAAATCGGACAAAAAAAATGGATTGTATAAAGCATAGAGTAGGTGGTGTCTTGTTTCAGCCAAAACAAAATGTGAAAGATTTGAATATGTATAGAAGATATATTTTGTTCGCCAAGAATCTAAACAAATCACTAGTAGCATTACAAAAAAATAATCATCGTTTCCACACACTAAAATAATTAATTTGTATTGAAAAAACCTCAATACAATTTACGCTTGTCTACATTATGTTTGGGCTAAAATCTACCTGATGTACACTTGAAAAAAGGGTTTTTCCTTGAAAAGTATATTGGTAGGAAATATATTGAAATATTCTGATGATATTTTTTAACAGTTACCGGAGTAATGCTGAAACTAATCATAACTCTGGTTTTCACTCATATAAATTCAAGAAGTGTAGCACCCAGACAATTTATCTATTTCATTCTCTCTCTCTCATATTTCTGTATGAAATAGCAGCTGTCAAAATAAACCTCAAAATGTGAAAGGAAAGTTTAAACGGCAGAATGCAGGCGTTTAACTTAAACCGAGAGTTGAACTCCACTTTGGGTTTAAACGAACACTTTGAAACCGAAAATTTGTTGAACGAAGGTTTAAACCAAAACGAGAGTTTAAACTCTGACTGTGCAACTGGGCATAAGTATCTCGGGGTCTTTTGACATAGGTAACGTAGTTTTAAAACGGGTTAAAATCGGTTGTTGTTTGTGTGAATATAAAATAAGTTTTTAAGTGTATATAAAAGACATGGGTTTAAATTGCCGAGTTTAAAAAGTGCAGATCAGAAATTGTGTTTCTCCTTTACAACAACAGAGGGATGTGGATTAAATGTTAAAAAGTTCCGAATTGTTCAAATGTATTAAGTAGACACAATTTAGCCAATTTATGAAAAGGGACATTAAACAATAAAAAACATATTTCAAAAGACGAATTTCCTAAAAGTGTTCTTAATGTTTAAGTGCGGGAATATTCAAAAAGAAGTGCTAGATATGTTTAAATAAATAATTGTGAATGCCTTGGTATATCTACTTAATATCCTTTCTCATAATTTCATTTTTGAATATTCATGAATTAAACACACTGTAAATATTCGACATATTAAGCGTCCTGTCAAGCAGCAGCATTAAACGAAAGGAATAAATTAAAGAAGAATGTAGATTTATACAGCAAAAATATTATTCCTGTGTACGTTTCCGCTAATTATTCGATCCTCCTTTTTGGCACTTGACATTTATATTCGAGAGAGATATTTTCAAAATGAATAGGTATACAGGAGCAACTGTTCAACTTAAGTAAAGCGCCAAAGAAAGCAGTGCACAATAAAAAAAGTATTCATATTCACTCAAAATATACCTACAAACAAAATCACTATATGAGAAATGAAATCGTTGAAGCAACTTCAGAATGAGAAGTGTCCTTTCAGTTCTGTGAGGCCCTCAACTCGATGCGTTTCTTGAGCATTTTAAACGTTTGGTGCATGGAACGCATTTGGAAGCGAATAGACGTAGTTACGTCCTTCTGCAATTGCTGCACTTCCTGAATGTCCTTGCGTAGGTTTTGATATTCGTTTTTTACCTCGGTCATTGATTCGAGGAGTTCCATTACACATACATCGTCTATGTCTTCGGCACTTGTGCTATCCAAGCTTCTTTCGACTTCGCTCAGCTTCGTTGCTACTGTATAGAGTTGGGTGCCAGCATTTGCAACCTTTTTATTTACAAATATTTTTTTTTTAACTGTGAATTTGCTTAATGAATATAGGTGCTCGCCCTTACCGATTTCTCGAGCTGCGTTAATTCCTGAGTGGTCATTGTGTGCTGCATGATTTCTTATCACAAAATAATTATGCTCCCCAATTTTACACATGGATGCGTTCCATATCCTTGTGCTTTATATCGTCACAATAAGTTATAATTATAAATATAAAACAAGCCGAGTATAAAAATCTAACTTGCACTGATAAAAATATTAATAAACACCAAATGAGTCGATTTTTTTTATCGTAGAAGGACTAAAATGAACACAAACAACGTCCGTCGAGGGTATAAATACATCTACTACATACACTGATTATGTCAAGATATTCCTAGGGAGGATGAATCGATAATACATATAAAGATTTTATTTTTTTTTTTCACTCTGGAATAGAATATTATATCCTTCCTGTAGTCTGTGTATAGGATGTAGCCGTGCCTGGTGAGTAGATACCGCAAGCAGGAGCGAAAGGGCACCCACTAGTCCTATCGACATATATTTCCGTTTGCGCGCTGTACATGTGCGAAAGAAAGGAAGATACAGAAAGCGGAGAAACGAATGAGGAACAGGGTTAAGGATGCAAAGGGCAATATCAGCTGTTCCGGCGCGGTGGGTGGGTCCATTTATTTATCAGCTGGAGCACGTTGCTATAGTACAGTAGGTATACGACGTTAGAGATTATTATCGACACCGTGCTCCTTCACCATCACCTTCAACGTCAACCACCATGACTTTTCAGGAGCGGCTGATGTGGTACTTGTATTTCCGTCTCTTCGGCTTGGCATTTCACTCCACAGAGTGTCTATAGGTCAGTGTTACTGCGCAGTGATATTCTTTCTATATTTTCGGTACAGAGATTCCGGGTTTGTTTGTGCTTAAACTACGAGATGAGTATATGGATGTGACTTATTCATAAAACTCTGCCTAAGGGATGGGAAATGAGATGTTCTGACATTTCCCTTTATTTCCCGAATGAGGAAGTTTCTTTGTGGTGTATTCTCTATATTAATTTTTTGTTTGTTTTGATTTTCGTTCATCGTCCTCTTGGTTTTGTGTACATCCGTATACATCACAGATGGTTAATCATTGCCGTTCTGTGTATTAAAAATAAATATGTAGCCACGTGGGCTATGAAAGACTCTCACGTTTTGCCATTGAATGAAAGTCAATAAGGAAGTCTTCAATGGATTATAAGAATGGCATGGATATCATTTAGGTATATATGTAGTAAATGGAAGTGCAATTTCCTGTAATAGGATTTGGGGATGTGACCTATTTCCTGTAGTGTGGTAGTTTTGAGCCCTATATGTGTCTATCTATACTTTAGCCACAAAAACAGTGTTAAGTGCTTGCGTCATATACTAGTATCTACATAGGTGAGATCACAGACTGAAATCTAAACCGAGGTTATTGACCCGAGGATTGTTCTACCCGGCCCGTTTGAGGGTCTGCCGAATTAGGAAAAAGATTCGTTTTACTACATTTTATAGTCACTCATACAGTCATACTGTAACCATGATTCGAAATAGTAATTTGTTAGCCCCAGGTTAGGTTCGGTCAGGTTAGATTTCTGTCGTAAAAGGACACACTTAAACCATATTTTGAGGTCGATTGTGATAACATAAGAGAGGAAAGTCTAATGCTACCTGAAAATTTATTAAAATTAAAAGAGATAAATATCTCTGTTCTGATGATGGCGACTGCAGCAGTAAACTCAATTGGTTAAAATTTTATGAAACTTGCACCTTTTGGTGGCAGTTTGTCATCGGGAAAAGACGAAGGGTGACCGAAATAGTCTAACCCGCCGAGGATACCAGCTCTGACAGTTCGCTTGTAAGGAGGCTGACTGGTACATATCTGAGACGGATATTTGGAGGAATCTGCTCCATACTGCTTGAAGTCGAAAAGGGTGACGATTTGTCTTCGGAAAAGACGGAAGGTAACAGAAACTGTCTAACCCCGCCTATAGCCTCTGACAGTTAGTCTGAGAGGGAAGAGAGATGAGCAGAAACGGGGATCGATAAACAATCTACCCTACTCTTTTCGTCTACTTACCACTTTAAATCTTACCCAGAAAGACTCTTCTTCTCCAAAGTTCTTCCCTCTGCGTTCAATTTCTAGTGTTAACGCTGGCATCTGTTTGTGTGAGATCTGTTTCATCGAATGGGTCTCTATAGTCTATCCAATGTTGTCCCAAGATCCTTATTCATCTGCCAGCCAAAGCTGGACATTGACACAGTAAATGTGCCGCAAGATCCCTCCAGGCATATTTTGCAAGTATCATCCAGGCCCGTCTTCCTGAAATTATACTCGAAATTACCATGTCCTGTAGTTAATGCCCATTTTATTTTTTTATTCTTAGAACCTGTCGGTCATTTTATTGTAATTTTAGTCTATCTACATTGTTCCACGGTTGACCACCTTCTCAGGTGTTCTGGCGTGATCCATCCATGAATCAGCTGTTCTACCATTCCTGTACCAATTGAAGAGAATGGTTCTGGTCCCAGAAACTTTTCCGTTGACCCATGTTTTGCAAGGGTCTTCGTACCCAAGTCAGTGTTACTTCATTTTTAGGATGTTTCAGTAAAGTCAGTTGGACTTTGTTGGCCCATATAAACAGCGATTAGAAGAACAGGCAGACAAAAATTCTCTTACTACATCTTTCAAAGATGAAACTGTTAATTGCCCTCGTAGACTGCATATGCATAACTACCTACTGTTTTTATGGTTGCTTTGTAAAACTTGTCAAAACTGATAGCTTTCTGGCAGTAGGTATGTACAGCTTATCCTTTTGACAGTAGGTACAATGTAAATGTATTCCAATAGCAGCCTTTCGAAGTCGAGGTTTCTCACAGTATTCCATTAGAGGTGGACTGTTCGAGTCATCCTTACTTCAAGTGTACCTTGGTTGCTAGAAAATAGTGGTCCTGAGTGGTGGTATGTCATAAAGTTCCGCCACTTCAACTCGTCAATATCTTTTGTTAGGTTAGGAGGATTATAGCCAAATAAAATTACTAAACAGAGACAATGAAAAATGGTCACTAATCTGCAAAAGCCTATTAGTACTTTTCTTAATTATAGTAGGTACTTGATAATTAATACTTTCCTTATCCATGTAAAACGTCTAGCTACCTCAAGGAAAGTCAATAGAAACATTTTCGGACGAAGTAGTAGTACAATCAATTCATTATAACTAATATACTATATAGCTTTTTAGGCATAAAAGAAGCTATAGGTATATGCCGTATGCATATAGGAGGATCAGTATACGTAAATGGATTAACTCCATGAGCAGAACTGAATGAGCATTCAGGCACAGCTAGAATACTATTCATTTAACAAATCGGTTAACCAGAGGCACACAGCACACCACAAGAAGCAGCGTTCCCTCATGGGCTACAATTTTACTCATTTGCTCATTTTGAGTACATTTTTTACTAACTGAGTACGATACTAATTTGAAGCGGTCGGATACTACTATTTTATAACATCAACATAATTTATTTTTAATTTTTTCGAAATACATACAAATAATATTTTTGTTTCCTAAACCCGACACTTAACGGGTACTTAATAACTTATAAGGAGCTTTCTACAATTAGTATGAACTGTCAATTTCATAGATCAAAAAGTGTCCAATTATAGCACAAAATCACAAAACGTTTTGTAGGAGAACAAAATTATGGTGACAGATTTGTTTTCTTTATGTCATTATGTACGCATTCGTAATATGTACATTTCTACATAATCTGCTTGCAGTTTTCGTTTTTCTATTTTGTGCCGTCACGACATTTTCTTTCTTCAGCTTTACATTTCAGCAAAACAGGCAGTTCGTATTTCGTTCGCTTCGAGTTCTCCGGATTGTGTTCGCCAGCGAGTTCATTTAAGAATCTCAAGCGATACATTACATTTATATCGTGTGCAATGCTTGGCATGCGTCGGTCGGTGCAAATGTCAATGTAAGAATAGCGAATTGAACAAAAAAGAAAAATCAGAACATTAAGAGCAAGATTAATTATGCGAATTGGGAATCGATGCGATGTGAAAATTATAAGGGGTAAAAAAGAATAATGTTTTTTAAATATGTTTTTAATGAGGCTATATATATAGGTATCAAAGAGCCTCTTACTAGTATTAAGTCGAGAAATACTAGATTTGTCGGCTACCCCTTTATAAACGTCAAATGAGTAAATTGTTTACTATATGTGATCAATAGGGGCCATAAGAAATCAGAGACATAAAGTCAGAGAGCTGCTGCGCTGAAAAAGAGTTTTGAACGTGCTTGATGTATCACAGTTTTGAAACAATAAGAGACAACACTTGCACAACAAACTCTTCACCGTTACATTAATTGACGCCTCGCGCTTGCAGCCACATTAAGTCCTTCCTCTTATTGGCCTAGGGCCAAACAAATGTAAACTCGGCGCTGCCTCTCTGACTGTAAGGTTAAGGTTCAAAAATATATTTTAATTTCCAATTTCTTGAAACTGCTTCAACACATCTCATCTCATATGAGTCCTTGCAAATAGAAGGCGCTGTTAGATTATATAGTCTTTAAACTGTCTGCATTGCCTTTCGCTATGTTTCCTCTGTTATAGGTTACACGATTTTTTCACAAACTTGAACTTGAACTTATTTTACCGGCTTTTTCAGGTTTGAAAAGCTTTTGGTAAGTGTAATCTTCAGAACGAATTACTAAACAAATTCTTATCTCAATTCTGAATCACTTTTCACTACTAAGTATATTTATGCCCAAGCACTTGTCGCTACCTATACATTTTAACCGGTGCGTCTATCTTAAATGATCCGTTAAAAACATTCATTCGCGTTTTTCCACGGTGCAGGCAAAATATAGTAAAACTACCCTTACGGGTCTCTTATAAAGTTTGAACTATTAATGCACCTTCCTGCTGAATTTTTTTTTCTCATTTGGGAAAATGCTACAATAAAAAAAATTAAGATCTTCATCAACACTTTTATGCGAGTATCCAACTGAACCGACTGTAGCAACCGACACTACTCAATTAAATTTTGTTACACCTTCCAAATGGGTTCTTCACCCGAAGGACTAAAACTAACAAACACCATTCACTCCCAGATAGACCGGCGGCATTTTTTTCATAGTTTTTAAAACTCTTCATTAACTTTTCAATTTTAGCCTTTTACATATTTAAGTTTTGTGTATTACTTTTATACTGTCTGTCGATTAACGAAATTTGTCAGTAATTGATTTTAAAATTGGGAATTACAAACTTTTTGACTAATTTGAAAGTTGGTATTGATTTTTTAATTGCAACGTTTAATTAATTACTCTATCGTCTCGAATCCTTTAAATACCATTTGCACATCATTCTCTCCATCAGTGTAAGTGCATTATACCAACATCAGTTGAAATGGTCTCGCAGCAGAGGCTTACGTCGCGAGATGCCACTTCTTATATATACGCTGTTCTTCGGGCCTTGGGCATAGACAACCTTAATCAAACCTGGCTTTACATAATTTATTCGCTGCAGCTGAATATTGCCTCATGTATTCTCCAGCTAATTGCCTTTACAGCAAGCTACGTTATTTCGAGTGCTAACATGGACATGGGGACGTTCCTGACATCGTTGCAGGTAGCTATCAATGTGTACATAGCTGTCATAAAGGTTATCGTGCTGTTCTTTTCAATGGAAAAACTACGCGAAACCGACACCTTACTGGATGCTTTGGATGCAAAAATTCACAGCGATAAGGGACGTGCAAAAAAAGACGAAATGGTCGCATTCTGCAAAGGGTTGGTTATATTCTATATTATCGCATACTCTACATACTCGACTAGTACGTTCCTAGCGGCGCTTATAAATGGCCATCCGCCGTATGCCATCTACATTCCATATTGTCACTGGCAGGACTCAACAGCCAAAATGATAATAGCCAGCTTTGTCGAATATTATCTAATCAATGTATCATGCCTTCAAGCTGTAGGCGCTGATGTCTATGGGATCATTTTCATTTACATAGCTCGGTCGCACCTGCAAATTCTGTGCTTAAGAGTAGAGGAGATAGGATCGGATCCAACTAAATCGGAGAAGGATAACGTAAAAACGCTCATTGACTGCATTGACACCCACAAGATGATTTTGGAGTATATCCATGAATATTTTTAAATTCTCATTATATCTACCAAATGCCTTCATTCTAGATTGATTGCAATGGTTCGACCGATAATATCGAAAACGGTTTTCCTTCAGTTCATAGTCACAGCAGCTGTAATGGGTACAACGTTGACCAACATCATGATGTATTCCAATCTTTACTCGGCCATTGGATCGACATGCTTTCTGTTGGCAGTTTCGCTGCAAACTCTTCCAATGTGTTACATAATGAACGTACTGATGGATGAGATCAATAGTCTGCCGACATCGATATTTCACAGCGAGTGGTTTGGCCAGAACAAAGAACTTCGCCGGATGATGATTTTCTATATGCAGAATTCGCAGCAGTTTAGGAACATCATCGCCGGAAATATTATGCCGATTCAAGTGTCAACGTTCTTATCGGTTGGTTTGCTATGCGATTTGGGTTTTTAAGGACTTGGGAAAGTTTTAAAGTTCCAGTCAATCACTATTTTCTTTTGCAGATCGCGAAATTTGCATTTTCGATATACACGCTGTTGCACAACATGGAACTCAGGAGGTCTGCACACTCTGCATTGGAAGTGGATAAAGTTATCTAATATGTAACGCAAAATTTATTCCTCTGTTGAAATTAATAAATGCACTCTTATCAACTAAAATAATTGCTGCATTCCTTCAAATACATATCCTGCAGTTCACTGGATTGGTTGGTTGGTTGTTTGAAAGTGGCTATCAGCTGAAAACGCCAACACACTTAGACCAGTATAGGTCCATTGTGATGCCACGATGCAGGATCTGAGATCTCCCTACTAGTTGAACCATTTTGAGCTCTTTATAAAGCGTAAGAGGCTTCTGATGTCTATGCTTGTCAGATCGCCCAAGTCGTTGTAATAGAAGGCTCCTAAGTGAAGCTTCCTTCTGCGGGAGAGAGCTGGGCAGGAACAAAGAAGGTGAGGGATAGTTTCCTCCTCTTCCTCGTCCATGCAGCTTCTACAAAAGTCGTTTGCGTAGAGGCCCAGCCTTGCGGCATGTTTGCCAATCAAGCAGTGTCCAGTAATGACACCTATTGTGGTGCCGATATGCAATCTTTTGAGAGAGATCCATTTCTTAGAGCGTTTCAGATCCAGCTTAGGCCAAATTTGTTTTGTCGCTAGACAAGTGGTTAACCTCGTCCACCTAAGATTTGTACTCTCGATAGCATTCAGCTTCAATTGTTGTTTGCGAGTAGCGATTGGTATCCCTAGGGTGCCTTTATCCGGCAGAATGGGTTGAGTTGTTCCTATTCTAGCGAGTTCATCGGCCTTGCAATTCCCTGGAATGTCTCTATGCCCCGGCACCCAAATTAGGTGAATGTTGAACTGTTCGGCCATCTCCGTAAGAGACGATCGGCAGTCGAGGGCTACTAGAGAAGTTATAGAGATCGAATCCAAGGATTTGATGGCTGCTTGGCTGTCCGAAAATATGTAGATATCCTTAACGGATATGACGTTTTTCTTGAGCCAGGATAAGACTTCTTTAATCGCCATAATTTCCGCCTGGAACACGCTACAGTAATTTGGTAGACGGAAGGAGAGCTTAAGACTAAGACGTTCCGAGAAAACACCCCCACCAACTCCATCATTGGTTTTTGAGCCGTCAGTATAGAAGTGAACTGATTCATCTTCCGGGAAGGCATCTCCATTCCAGGTTGCTCTGGATGGGATTGTGATGGGATTCTTGTCAAAGTTTAGAGATGGGGTGGTGTAGTCAGTGTTTTCACTGGATTAGAAGCGGACAATTTTTAGATGGAAATAAGAGTGCTCACTGCTCAGTGTTCTCTATATCTAAGAAAACACACACCTGAAGTCAATGGTACTTATTTTTGTGACCTTTTCGCCGAATGAGGCAGAAAGATAAGCATACGACGGGTTGGTGATGATATCTCCTTTTCCATAATCCCTTTCCAAAATCAAAATCCCCTATTCCATAATCCCCTGTGCTGGAATCCCTTACTCCAAAAGACCCTGAGAGAAAATCCCCATCACGGGACAAAATCTCCAATTTTTAAATTTGGTGTTATTAATTCTGTCGCGCGATAGAGTGACATGCGTATGGGGGGCATGCCGCCCCCCTGCAACCCCCCTGCTTGGGTTTACTGTCAGACTTGCGGTATATGTGCGAAATTGGATATGCTTAGTTTGCTTAATTTTACTGCCAAAACTACGCGCCTAAAAAACGGATAGATTCTAAACTGTGGAACATGGGATTTTAACGAGGGATTTAATAAGTATGTATATAAATGGGAGATTTTGGCATAGGGGATTTCGTCCCGGATGATTTTGGAAAAAGAAGTAAAAAAATGGGAGATTATGTCCAATAAGGGATTTTGAAAAGGAGATAACGTAGGGATCCCTTTGAGAACTCACCACATTAGCGCCAAAAATCTGCCACCTGATCCGAGCAAAGGCAGGACAATAACAAAGGAAATGATCGGAAGTATCGTCGCCCTCTCCATAAGCGTCGCAGACAGTAGTATCACTTAAGCCTAGCACAATAAGATGCTTAGCAATAGCGAAGAATAATAAGAACGCCAATAAGTGTTCTGCAGTCATTTCTACTGAAAGACAGCAGGAATGCCGCAGACTTCGTACTGACTTTCGGGAGCATGCGTTCAGTCTGTCCACTTCCTGTAGAGCCATAAACAATTGTGTTCGTTTGAAGCCCTGTCCGAGTACGCAGGAAGACCCAGCACAGGTTCTGGTCTCGAGAAATTATCCTCTGAGCCTTGCTTAGCAATCTAATCGGATATCTTATTTCCAGCAATCCTAGTCCCAGTGTGACCTGATGGGACCCAGCTAAGAGTTAAAAAGTTCAGCCTTGCGACCGAGTTCAAAGAGATCTTGCATTCCCGGTTTTTTTTGGAACAGGTAAACGGGTTTAGCAAGGCCTTAAGCGAAGCTTGGCTGTCGCTACAG
The DNA here is from genome assembly GCA_955612985.1 of Cheilosia scutellata. Lineage (NCBI taxonomy): Eukaryota > Metazoa > Arthropoda > Insecta > Diptera > Syrphidae > Cheilosia > Cheilosia scutellata. The sequence goes on along the minus strand of OY015313.1, from coordinate 56,352,542 downwards.
ATGCAGATACTCCGACCCCGCCACATATTCCTAACAGTATATTCGACAGCAATCAGTATAGCATAGATCTCCGCTTGAAAGACGGAGGCATGCTTGCCTAACGAGTAGTGAAGACTAATGTTGTCGATTTCCAAGAAGAGACCAGCACCGGACCGTTAAATAGTTTTGGAGCCATCTGCGAAAATACGACTACATCCCAAACCACGCTCAGACTCTGGCTGAAGCCAGTCCTGTACGCAAGGAAAGTCGACTCTAAATTTTCACAACAGCCGAAGTTCCGGTGTAATTGTATCAGACGGCATATCCATAGAACTAGGGTCGTGTGATAAGTGTCGCGCAAGGTCATCGAAACTCCAGTCTGGATTATACCAAAAACCTCCCCGCCTGGGACGGTAGATTGCTTTGATAGTAACACTCGTGATAAAGATATCAAGGGGAGGTAGATCAAGCAGAGCATCTAGAGCAGAGCCCCGGCGTAGGTACTAGGGAAAGCACCCGTGCAGCCAAGACAAACCGTTCTTTGGAGTTTTGTGCAGAAGGCATTCACATGTTTTCGCGAAAGCCCTCTCCTCCACCAAACAACCGACGCCGACGGATAGGCTAAAAAAGGCCTTATCATAGCCGTATGAAGTATAAATCAAAAGGGGGTTGGGGTTGAAATACTGTATGGTCAAAATTCTGTTTTCAAAATACTGTATTTTAAAATACTGTATTTCAAAATTCTGTATGAGCAAAATTCTGTATGAACAAAACTCTGTATTTCAAAATTCTGTATATCAAAATTCATACAGATTAAATACAGAATTCTTGTATAATTAAATTTTTTGTATAATTTACTGTCTCCCTGAATGTCAAGATAGATTTATGACAACAAATTGCGAATACCTTTAGAATTTTGCTACGACAATCAAAGCTTTACCTTTAGCGATTGCCTTAAAGAATTTTTATTTGCATCAATTTAGAATTTGTGATTATATTTTTTATGCAGTAATTCATATTATTTGTTTGAAGTATTAAGTTTGCTCTTAGACAAGGCGCGCACCGAAGTGGTGAGGTAGTGACGTAGCGGTGGCATAGGAGTGGTGTGGCGATGGAAGGGCGGCAAAGTGGTATGAAAGGGACTTAAGTGGCAAACAACGTATAGTGCCACGAATTCATCAGTTCTTAAAATGTCGTACCTGTTAATTCTTGGTCGTTTTGCATGTTTTTAGTTTCCGGGTAAGCAAAAATACGCAGTTGTAATGTAAAAATCCACGTCGTCACCAGCCCCTAGAATATGATATGACTAGTTTAAACTAAACCACTTCCATGCCGTCGCCATCGCCACACTACTCCTATGCATGCCACCTGCCACCGCCACGCCACTGCCACTGTCTTCTGGCTCATGTTTTTGTTAAATAATATAGGCACCTGAATTTCAGTTTATTTTACATATTTTGTTCTTAATAAATTTTGAAAATTGTATCAAAGCTTGCTTTTTGTTATGCAAACGCTTTTTCAAAGTATAGAATTGGAGCATAAACAGTATTTCGGAAAACAGAATTTTGCATTTACAGCATTTTGGAAATACAGCATTTTGGATATACAGCATTTTGGTAATACAGCATTTTGGATATACAGCATTTTGGATATACAGCATTTTGAAATACAGAATTCTGAAATACAGAATTTTGTTCATACAGTATTTTCAAAAAATAAATATACAGAATTTTGTCGATACAGAATTTTGAAATGAAGAATTATGACCCGCTCCCATCCAAAGGACCTTTTTGGGAGATAGGCCCCACGTCTTACCGAAAGCACCCTTGCACTACCAGCAAACTGAGAGGGCTTTGGATGTCTTTGACTTGACATGTTTTGCCCAAAGAAGTTTCTTATCCAGGATCACTCCCAGATATTTCGCATTTCGCAATGCTAAATAGCCTTTTAGCATTGGCTGAGTCAGATCGGTTAAAATCCCCCGTCTCGTGAAGAGAACGACTGACTTATGATTTTTTGAATGGGATGATCTCAGAAAATTTTTCTATGAAAAGGAGGAAAAAGTTAATAGTGAAACTTTTTGCATCAAAACATTTTTTTTTAGACCAAGGAAAAAAGTCAAAAAAGTCTACTTTTACAAAAGTTCTAATTTTTCAATGGGTACTTAATGGGTTAAGGAAAGTTTTGTATTATTCAAACGGAATTTAAACGACCTTTCCATTGAACCCAAAATTTACATGAAGTAAGTTCTAGTTCATATTATAAAAAAATTTCTAAGTAGCATCGGTGTTCACTCACTTTTGACACTCACTGTACATACTTTATGTGGTGTCCGGTGACTCCTTCTTGGAGTTTCAAGGCAAAGTGAATGTACCTTCCTGTGAAGGGTAAAAAAATGGCTCTATGTCATTTGGATTTATTTTATTGTTCAATTTTAAGTTTATACTATTCAATCATTACGTTTGTTATTTAAGTTTGCAAATCTCTTCTTTCTTTCAGTCAATAGAGCAAGCTGGATCTTATACTTTATGATATTATACGTGAATATGTCTTATGCTTTTCATGCCAGACAGAAAACCATTATTCCTTTGTATAGATTTCCACTTATTTAAATTTGAAGAAATGCGGTACGATGATGCAGCTGGAATACGAGCAGGTAGTAGATTTGTATCCTTTCACCTGAATAACGATTTTCAAATATGACCTGAGTTTAAAATTCATCTGCTGTAAGACAATTAGGATAATCCATAGACTCTACCCTCAGCAACCAAGTCGGATTTGCAAAATAGAGATCAGAATACCTGCGAGCAGGTGGCTTAACAAAAATACAATCTGTACATGTACAATGTACCTACATATATGTATATTTATTTTTAGTAAATAATGTTATATTTATTGAAAATTTGTTATTTTTTCATTATTTAACCCAAATTAAAAACAAAAATGAAATAGATATTATTTTGGGTTTGCAAAGATCTTTACTTTTTTTTGGACACGCTAAGGGCACGCTCCTCTGAAAAAAGTGGCACGCTTTTGTTTTTTTCGGCAGCAACGCTGTTGCACTTATAATGTTGGTGGAAATTTTGCTCACTCTCACTGCTAGGTATATAAATATCGTTGCGGTGCCGTGACATGATAAGGCAAAATTCTAACATTTGGCTCTATGTCACTTTTCCAAAGCGACATAAGGCCAAGTTATTTTGAGACGTAAGAAAAAAGGTGTTTTTTATTTCTCAATAACAAAAACTTGTTTTTAGCGTTTAAATTAATAATCGACCACTGATGGTAGATAATTATTATGTATTAAAAATCCCGCTCGATTTTTCTAATGATCAAGAACTGAAGTTAAATTATATATTATGAGGAGCACAATTGAAAAGAGATCGTTTCGATTCAAAAGATTTTATTAGAATGAAAAATAATTTTAAAATATTTAGGAACAAGAAAACACAAAGCTATATATAAAATGAAAAGTCATGTCTTGATTGTAGAGTAGATATCTAACAAGTAGATATTCCAACACCCCCACTGAATCAAGCATATTTCTTGAACTTGAGCCCCATACCAGATGAACAGAACAAATGTTTATCTTGAAATAAGGCCTTGGTCAAACTATCAGCAAGCATTTCTTTAGTACCAATATTTTCGAATTTGACTAATCCAGCTTCCTTCTTCTCGCGGATGAAGTGGTGACGGATGTCAATAGGTATGCTTCGATCTCGGATGATAGCTGTTGGTTGAGGCCAAATGAGCTGCACTCTTGTTGTCGCAGAAAATGGTTGTTGGTCCTTCTTCATTATCCATATCCACTTCGGTATCCAGTTCTCGAAGCCAAAGAATCTCCTGCGTCAATGCTGAGAGAGCCATATATTCAGCTTCGGTAGTGGAAAGAGCGATAGTTGGTTGTCTCTTGCTGTTCCAGGATATGGCGCCACCTTGGAGCACTGTTATATCCAGTTACAGATCTTCTTTCATCAGAGTCAGATCCCCAGTCTGCGTCTGAATATCCGATCAGGAATAGGATTTCCAGTCTTCGTATAAGTCAGTTTACACGACTTTGTTCCTTGGAGATATCTGAACACTCGCTTTACAGCATTCCAATGAGCTTTACCAGGGTTATTGTTAAATTTGCTGAGATGGTTCACAGCTTGACTTATGTCGGGCCTTGTACCGTTAGCAGCAAAAATCAAACTCCCTATGGCTGGTTGGTAGGGAATGTTCTTCATTTCATCAATTTCTTCCTTGGTTTTGGGTGACATCTCTTTAGTCAACTTGTGGTTGGGGTCCAAGGGAGTCGAAACCGGATTACATGAATCCATCTTGAATTTCTTTAAAACGTCTTCTATATACTTCTCCTGATCGAGATTAATTTGTCCGTCTGATTTAGTGATCCTGATGCCCAGACATTGCTTCGCCAATCCCAAAAACTTCATTTTGAATTGCGTCATCAACTTCTTCTTGAGAGTCTCTCGAAATTTTGCATCATTACTAAATATAAGAATATCGTCCACATAGATTGCAAGGAAAGTCATCTTCTTGTCATTCCTTTTGTAATAAATGCAAGAATCTACTTTGGAACGAGTAAGGCCTGTGGTTGTCCTGTGTTGTCCTTGAATCCATCGGGCTTTTCGATATATATTTCTTCTCTTAGATCACCTTGTAAAACAGCTGTCACCGCGGAACAAAGCTTCTGTAATAAGCCGATCCTCCTGTCTAGTCCTGAGTACTCGTATAAACTTTGGAGCTTCTTCCACATGTCTTTGGCTGTGAGCAAGTTCTTGATATGAACCCGTACAGTCTTGAAAACGCATAACATTAATTTGCATCTGGCGTTCTTCTGCTTCACTCGGTCGTTGCATTGATCTTCAATACATTCCCACAGGTCGTCCAGCTCGAACCTAGTTTCCACATCCAGGCTCCATGAAGACCAGTTCTCTGCTCCCACCAATTGTTCGACTTTATCGTAGCCACTGCTACTGCTAACAACCAGCTTCGGTTGGGTAACTTCAACTTCATTCGGCATTATGGAATCGCTTAAGTTCTCGTAGTCTAATGCTAAAACCGTTTTAAATCTCTTTCAACAATCTCCATAACCTATGAGGAGCACAATTGAAAAGAGATCGTTTCGATTCAAAAGATTTTATTAGAATGAAAAATAATTTTAAAATATTTAGGAACAAGAAAACACAAAGCTATAAAATGAAAAGTCATGTCTTGATTGTAGAGTAGATATCTAACAAGTAGATATTCCAACATATATTTAGTTATTTACTATATTTTTTGTTAAAAATGAAATTTCGTGCAAATGTCTAGTAAATGGGAAATATCATGTAGGTAGCAACCTATACAAAATTAAGTGAAACGATTGAAAACATCAAGATATTTTATCAAGAATGTAATGTTTTGTAATGGCTATATGATATTTAGAGCCAATAAAAAATGATCCCAAAACAAAAATGAAAAATGCCCCAATTTAAAAATATTGAACCCAAAAAAATTCGCACAATAATGTATTTCGGTTCTTCGATCGATCCTCCCTTTCGAAATATTTTCCTTTCTACGCCTTTGAGTTATTTACATGCACAAAGCATGTAATATGCAAATGAAAGTAGGTATGCACTTCGACTCATCCCTCTCGAACTGCAGAATGTCGGATTTCCCGTTGTTTTACCAATGCGTAAATTGAAAACGACAATCGTGTGATCTGCAAATAAAAATTAAAAAAGATAATCATATAATCAATTTAAGGAATAGGTACCTATATTAACATTTTTTGGCAGAACGAATATCATAAATATCACGAACGCTAATTTGTAATTGTATGAGAGTGCGGCAGTAGGACACAGGACAGTGGCAGTGGGTATAGTGTGTTAGAGTACTGAGCAAGGAGTCCCAAGATAAACGATGAAAAACCAAAAATAGCATCTTAAGTATTTTTCACTGCTAACGTCTGACAAACAGGCTATAATGTCGCCCTCCATTGGGCAAAAATAAGCTTCCGTAATCAAAAAATTCTCTTCTGAAACAGTTCCATTGGCGTAAAAAATACTCTTCTGAGAAGAGATTTTTACCTTTGGATCCACTCAAGAAGCAGCAGTACACTACACAGACACACATAACTCAAATGTCAAAGGATAACGCCTGTTTTCTGAGAACAATTCATCCGTTCGGATACAGCACTGTTTGTCTCAACCATAAAAAACTCACTCAAACGAATAGTTGAGGGACATAGGGTCCCCACATGGACCTGTTGCTCAAAAAAATGTTTTTAAATGGAGAGCTTTTCTCACAAGTGGGTAGAAGGGAGTCGCAAAATAAATCAAAATAATTCAATTTAAGCAATTTCAGAGACAGGATGCTTCCCTGGTTCATAAACACATTTCGGAGAGACGCGTCCCTCATTTGTTGGCAAGGATAGGCATTCAAATCATTTTTAAAAATACTTATTTAGTTCAAAATTAAGGTTATTACATTAGTACACTTTTCGAAAATTGAGAAGATTGTTACTGCACCAAACAAAAACTATAAAATGACAGCAAAGCCAAACTCTCAGCCAAGAAATTGCGTTCACATTTTATTATGATGACACTCTGCAAATTAATATTCGATCACTTTCGAAAAATTGGACTCACCGATAGAAATGTTGACGCTTGAATCGGCATTATATCTCCAGCGACGATGTTGTTGAACTTTTGTGCATTTTGGATGGAAAAAAGAAGCATACGGCGGAATGATTTGTTCTGTTCATACCATGCGCTGTGAAACATTGAAGTTGGAAGATTGTTAATCTCCCCCATTAGGACGTTCATTGTGTAGCACAGAGGAAGAGTTTCTACGGTCACTGCCAAAAGAAAGAAAAATGATCCAATCGCAGAGGCAAAATTAGCCACCATAAGAATGTTAATCAGCGTTATTGCCATAACAACTGCCTGGACTATTAGCTGAGCGAATACGGTTTTAGAAATAATAGGTCGAACCTGCTCGACCAACCTACAACGAAATGGGTAATAAGCATACAGTTAAAAGTATATTTCAATAGATATACTCCAATATTTTCCTATGTGTATCGATGCAGTCAATCAGGCTTTTAATATTGTCCTCTTCTGACTTTGATGGATCCTTTCCCAAGGCTTCAGCCCTTAAACACAAGATTTTCATGTGATATCGAGCCATCTGGATAAATACAACCGCATAGGCATCAATGCCGACATCCTGCAAGCATGAAATATTAATTAGGGCGTATTCTATGAAACTGGCTATCATCCGTTTGGTCCAAGAATCTTCCCAATGGCAGTATGGAATATAGATTGCATAAGGTGGATGTCCATTATATAGTGCCGCTAGGAACGTGGTGGTCGAGTAGCCAAAGTACGAGCACATGTAAATTAAAACTAAACGGTTACAGAATTTGATCATGTATGCTGCCAATGCCCGTTCTTCCTCGGTGTGAATTTTCGCATCTAAATCCTTTAGAATGGGATCCGTTCCTCGAAGTCTCGGCATATATAGAAAAACCAAGATAATTTTAATTGCCACTGAATACACATTAATAGCCACTTGTAACGATGTTAGAAATGTACTCAAGGACATAGAGCTGCTTGAAATCTTGTAGCTTATAGTAAAGGCGAATAGCTGGAGAAAAAGTGACACAAAGTTCAGCAGAAAAGAATATATTACGTAACCCCATGTCCGGTTGAGGTTGTCTATTCCCAAGACATAAATCACAGAGTAGATGTATTTTGTAGAATCTCGAGTCGAGATTGGGGATACCATTTTAACCGGAGTATAACCCGAAACTGTTGCAGCAAATTGTGTGCCAGTGGTATTTAAGCTTATTTGGAAACATTGAGTTTGCTGTTTTTATGTGGTTTTTTAATAATTGAATTCGACTTTCAAATTTAATATTGATTAGTCAAAAAGTTTTATTTAGGTCTTGCACAATAATCGACTTAGGTAAGTTACAAAGTTGCGGAAACACTTTATTATTTAAAACTTCCGAGTTAATTTGAAGGCGACCTGAAAATATTTAACTAACTGCCCAGAAGGGTCGAAAAAAATTACAAAAAACATACTGCAATGTTCCCACTGAATATATTTTTTCTTTTAGTTGAAATTAAAACAAATTACCAAATTTGTTTAGAAAGTTTTTATAATTTAACCAGCACGATTTCCCTGTCACTGTCTCAGGTACCATGAATGCATCCATTTGATTTTTCAAAGACTTTAAGTAAAATATTAGAAGAAAGTAATTTTTTTCAAAAACTATTGTTAGAAATTTGGTCGGAAGAAAGTACCTACTATGCCCAATGAATGCAATCTCAGCATCGTTTATTCCATCCACCAAGAAGAGAGATATATACTCACTCTTAACTGCGGCAATTACAGAGGAAAAACCTAATGAATGTTGTGTGCAATTTCCTGTCGGTTAATAAGGCCTAAAACCTTTCACTAATAACCTGATCGGCCTATATTAGTGCGGTTAGGCCATCAGGAAAGTCAACCATCGACCAAATCTTCACACTTCGGTAGTTCTTAGTAAAAAAAAGCAAGCATTCCAGATCGATACAAACCAACTCTTTATGGACTTCAAGGTCGCCTATTATAGCGTATGTTGGAGCGAATTAGGCCCTACGAACTAAGGCCCATATGAAACTACATAACTCCAAAATGAACTAAGACCCAACAAATGTGCAAATGGGATTTAGTTCATAAGTTTGGGAGATAATTCATTTATTTAGTTTTAGACAGTTTATTATGAACAAATTCCGAACGAAGTAAAGATTAGAATGTATGAAGAGTTATGTATGTACCTGGTTAAAGTTATGTACATATGTGCAACCCCTTGCTTGGGGTAACTGTTGGATTTGGAGTAGGGGCGAGGTTGGATATTATGTAAAATGTCTTTAAAGCTATATATGGAGGGCAGCATCATATAAAATGCTCGAACCTATTTTATATTAATTAGATACCTATCTATACAGGGTGTCCCAGTTAAGAGGTATAATCCTCTAAGGGAAGATTCCTGAAGTTCCGCTATTCTCACTATATTTCCCGTTATAGCTCATCAAAGTAGGTGACCTCTAATTTAAAATGCTATAACTTCTAAACTATTATAGCTACAAAAATGGTCTTGTATACGTTTTGGAAAACAATTTAGTATCGCATACAAGTCTTAAAATCACTCTGGGTACATATGTGTGCAGCTACAAAAAAGTTATGGCTTCTTAAACTCAAAATTATGAAAATATGTTGTTTCATTTTTTACTTAAAATGCTTTCTTCTCAAAATTTTTACTTAATAGTTTTTATTTTATTATTTTTAATTTTATTTTTATTGCGTGATCCAACTTTCACAGAATAACCACCTTCTTCTTTCTTCTTCTTCTTCTATCTTCTTAGATAATAATGTTCTTTCGTAAAATGGGAAAAAGGAGAAAAATCGATTTTCTGGAATTTTCTTTCTGCGTAAACCTGAAATACAGCAATACGAACAAAACAAAAAAAAAAAAAAAGAATCATGAAAATCGGCTCAGCGGTTATCGAGTTATAACGTCATCGAGTTTCACCCAATAGAAGATGTTTTTTGAATGGGCGGTGCCACGCCCTTTTGTCCAATTTCTCACCTTTTAAACCTTCTCTGGACTTCCACAAATAATTCAAGACCAAAATTAGCCAAATCGGTCCAGCCGTTCTCGAGTTTTAGTGAGACTACCGAACTGCAATTCATTTTTATATAAAGAAGATTATTATTTTTTAATATTTTTGTCAACATGTCAAATATCATTTATGACATTTCCATACAAGTTATAGCTATAGTCAACCAGCTCTAAACATACCGCCCTAAGCCTGTTGCCCGAAAAACCACTTCGATTATTAAGCCGCTTTCAATAATGGCTTGTTTATATCAGTTTCCATAATATTCGCTTACAAGTAGGCAGTTAGTGGTCAATTGGGGTTCAATCAGGCACGCTGGAATGCCAATTGATTTTGTTTTAAAAATATATGAATACCCTTACCCACTTAAGTGGAAAAAAATAAAAATCTATTCTATTCTGCAAGTAGACTTTAACGAATGCTTTTCATTAAACTTTGTTTGTTTGAAACGGTTGGTCTAGATTGTTTAATTTCGTGGTTTCGTTGGTCATTGTATTAAAAATCAAGTGATATATATTTGAACTTTTGCGAACGATATAATTTCCTTTTCCATGCGTTCAGTAACCTAACACCGACGTAAAAACGAAATAAAATATTTTTTGTTTATGACAAATGACAATGGGAATACGGGTGAATATCATTTATGAAATGATACGATACTATTTTCATTCATAAAATGACAATTAAAAACTTCATCTCTCAATTTAAAAAATCTATCATTTAACACTATTTCATAATGGTTTTGGTTTTGCATTTGATTTCCTACCATCGAACTACAAAGTATTCTTTAGAAAGATACTCAAGAACCCCCATATATCGTAATAAACGTAGGCACCATTCTGTTAAAAAAAAAACATGTAAATTTTTATTCGAATGGCAACAACGTAGTGAAAGAAATCCGATATGCCAATTATTGCCAAGTAGCGTGAAGCGAACATTAAGGTTTTTTTGACGTAGACCCTAGTGCGCATTGGGTTAGCATTTTAGCACTAACAATAAAAACCTGGGGCCAGAAACTGAAAACGATCGAACGAAACGACATCGTTTCGACAATAGCAGTCTCTGCTACGTCACGTCAGGGGACGTGATCTGACCCCTGTTTTCAAGGGAAGCTGCACTGGGGCGCCCTCGTTGAGCACTGAGCTGACCCTAGGTATTCAGTCAGGTCAAGAGTTCAGTGCTAGATTTGGCTGTCAATCGTAGCTGTCATTTGGGTGAAATTATATTTTTGTGAATTATTGACTTGTGCTGCACTAGTAAATGTTAAAAGAAATGTGTTCTTCAATCATTAACTAAAAAAATGTAATGTTATTGCTGGTGTTAAATCGGTTTGGTACTACATTTTTTCAGTCACAGGTCTCATGGCATGGGTTACATTTCGTGTTCAACATGAAACTAATATGAGGCGTATTTTTTTGAGAATCTATAGCTAGCTCACTTTTACTTTTACATGCAAAACTGGTACACTCACTTTTGGTTTTGTTATACACACTTCCCAAAAAAATACGCCTATGGTTTTCCATTGGGCAAAAAAATCATTCTTTTTTTTATCTGGATCACTTTTTGCCGATCTCGATATTTTTCGAGATTTTCACATTTTCCCACTAATACCAAGTATACTTTGTATAGCTGTTTTACGTCAATGAGAATTTGTTTTCAAAGCAAAATTACAGAAGCCTCTTGAAAAGCAATTATTCAGACCAAAAACGTAAATAATGGACATGGACTTAATTTTGGAGCAATTGCTTTAATCTTCTTTTTCCTCGTCTTCTGTGAATTTCGGTTTTTCGACGATAGGTCGATAAAGTAGGATTTTTAACACGCAATTACAAAACCATTTTAACATGCAAAACCAAAAGTGAGTATAACAGTTTTTCTTATAAAATTAAAAATGAGCTAGCTATAGATTCTCAAAAAAATACGCCTTCTAAATCATCAAGGGCAATCCGAATCCCCATACGGGTATAGGAGAGATTTATGGACTTGATGTAACCATCTCATCCTTGGTCTAGCTAGAGGACGCCTGCCTGATGGTAAGGATTCCATAGCACGTCGTGGGATCCTGATTGGGGACATGCGTTTAACATGACCAAACCACCTTAGCATGGACCGCTCCATCCGGAGAAGTAGCTGCTCGACATTGAGCTCCTCATGTATTCTGGTATTTCTAATGCGATCCCTACGGGTCACACCAGCAATACAGCGGAGGAATCTCATTTTGGCAGCTTGTATTCCCGATCTTATTCTTTCGGTCATAACCCAAACCTCATGACCATAGGTAAGAGTTGTAACAAACACCGAATTAAAGACTGACAACTGAGCTTTGACACCAAGTTCAGTCCTCCTAATAACAAAATGACAAAGCTGTCTCAAAATTGACCCAGACTGACCAATCCTATAGGAAACTCAGCATTATGGTCCTTCCATCACTCGTGAATAAGATCCCGAGATACTTAAACTTCTCCACCTGTTTCAATGGAACTGCACGCGCACTTATTCATTCAAATTCAAATCAATCTGATGTGCCCAATCATCAGTGAACCATTTTGAAAACAACGACAAATACCGAGAATCGAATATTATGTTTCCCAACAAAAAATACTTATCAACATGTGTCTTGGGGAAAATGTCATATCGAACAGCTGATGGCTCAGTAAACTGGTATACTGCTGTCAGTTGACAACAACAAACCAACTGTAGTGTTTTGGACACATTTTTTTTTATTAAAATAATAACAAAGATAGTAGGTAAAAGCTTAACCAATTAGTTTATATTTTAATCAGTTTGATGGAAAATTTCACATGTAGCTCCAAGTAAAAGTTCATCTCTGTGTAAGTTTGGAAGAACCCTCGTGAGTGTGCGCATTTTGTAATTTACGAAAATGTAAATAATATTTCTCCCTTTCCAGAGCTCAAATGTCTACACTTCTCAACAGTGCACAAATATTAAGAATCGGGTTGACCTCCAGTTACAAACGAGCACTAAACAATCAACGCTGTCTTTCTAATATTTCTAAGCATTTCTCACCTGCCAGCGACGAGAAAACTAAGCAAAAGCATAGCTCTGGTATTATTTCAAGTGGCTTCCATAAGTACGATCTTGCATAATGCTATTAATTAATTCAAATGCGTATTAACTACTTTTAATCTTTAGTTATAAATATACTATGGAAGTTCCCGGAGGTTTGTTTAGAGGAATAGTCGATAGATTCAGTGGTATCACAGTCGATTCGAGTGAAGAATTTGATGAAAAAGTCGATTTTGCTGAAAAACTTCAAAGTAAGTTTTCAATCTCATTGACAAGGCCGAACGGAACGGTTCTGATTACAATAAATGCAGCTTGATTTCATAATATGTATACCATTCGATATTGTTAATAGAATCTCTTGATTATTGGATTGAAACTGGACGGCGATGCATATGGTTCAAAGTACGCAAAGAACACTCGCAATCGATTCCAGAATTAACAAAGGTAAACATTAGTTAATAAGAACTTTTTGTTTATAACTATTGTTGTTCTTTTATAACATTGCATGATTTATTATTAATGGTTTAAGTTGGTACATCAGCAGATAATTAAAGTTGTGTCTAATTGCGATGTTACGATTGCATACATTGCTTCATAATATGAATCTCTTTCCAATTTGATACAACATCAATAACGTAAATACAATAATTAGCTTTCTCGATTTTTTTCTTGAAGTGTGTCCATTATGTAGGTATTACGAAGATCAATAATGCACCGATCACAGACTTAAGGTAGTTGCCGTCCAAGAACGAATGCCGCATAATCATAATCATAACCAAAGCTGATTCAAATTAGAGTACACTAGACATAGTAGAAGTACTAGAGGTATTTAAGGATAAGAGTTATAAAGAACGTAGAAAATGATTTCCTTTAAGGCAACGAAGACATCCCAATGCAGTATTTTATAACTAGAAAACACACACTGACTTGTAGCTTTCTCGGCATAATATAAAGGACGTTATTAGAGATGACCTCATCTTAAACCTTGCCTTAACAAAATGTTTTCCTGGAACAGTGCCGAATCTCATCTCGTCTCTGGCGGGTGGCAAGTTCCAAAAGTTTCTCCCTTATTTTGTTTGTATGTGTGTTCTTTTTCCAACTGGTAGCAATGCTTTCGAATGTCGGAAGAATTTCATTTTGTTGTAAAACGGCATTGCAAAATCATTTAGATTCTATTAGTAAAATCAAGAGTTCTAGCATGTGCTTTCTTTTCTGTTTCAGAGAGGATTCGATTTTCATCACGCTAAAAATGGTTATGTGATGCTGTACAGATGGCTACCAACAACAGAACCAGCCAATATTCCAGTTTACGCACACACTTTAGTTGGAGTTGGTGGTTTAGTTGTAAATGATAAAAACGAAATACTTGCAGTCAGTGATCGGTATGCCCTGATACCCAACAGTTGGAAACTTCCTGGTGGTTACGTTGAGCCAAGTAAGCGTTATTTCATTTAATCGTAGACGCGCGGCTGTTTTTGATCCCAACTAAAAGTTACAATCAAAAAATGTTATTTATTTTATTTTAGAGGAAGACTTAATAGAAGCAGCAATACGTGAAGTGCGGGAGGAAACCGGCGTCGAAACTTCATTTGATACAGTCATAGGTTTTCGTCAGTCGCATGGCGGCGGTTTTGGGTGTTCCGATTTGTACTTTGTAATTGCTCTTAAACCAAGTACCACTCACTTGACAGCTTGCCCGCGGGAAATAAGCAAAGTCGAATGGATGCCTGTGACCGAATACTTAGAGCATCCGAATGTGCACGAGACAAACCGCCAATTTGTTAGAACGTACCTACATTACAAGGAAGCGGGAATTAAATTCAACTGCTTATCGGCCACACATCAAATACTAAATCGTAAATATTGCCTGTATACAGTAGAAAAGCCAGACAACGCAAACGGAATTGAGCATTAGCAAAATTTTAAAATTGTGGTTTTATATTTACAATAAATAAAATTATATATATTTTTGACAAATAAAACTATTGTTTTCTTTATGTATTAACCTAAAACTATAACATTAAATTAGTTAAAGTCACACTTATGATTTAGATGTTTATCATCGATCCACAAGCAGACCTGCAAGAAAACATACGAATCCAGGAGGATAAAACCAAGGGATGTTCTTAAGGGGTTACAAGCTTGAGCCCTTTATACGCGGGAAAGAACAACACGGATCACGAGTGAAGTTTCAATTTAATTAAACTTTTCTGAATGTAAGCAGTGAGTTCAGAACGAGCTTTTCTTTCCCTTTACTCGTGGGTCCAAAACATGAATCAAAACGTAAGCAAATAATAATACAGAGACGGTCTTGCAAGAATCGGGCGGCCAAAACCACAAAAAGCGGATTCAAAAACAGCAAAATACCATGACTAAGGCGGAAGAGAAAAGCCTCTTACTCCGAAATCCTTCGAACAAAACTGCGGCTTTGCTGCCAGCTCTATCTTCCTCGCGACAGTATAAAGGCTGGGGTTCTTGCATGTTGAAATAGTGAATGACTACACCTGTAAAAACCTCCTGTAAAAAACCAGCGTAATAATCCTAAAAGTCTTATTATGTGTTTCAACAAGCATGATGCTCCAGCCTAAATGGTAAAAAAGCGGAAGCCTTTTTTAAAGCTAAACAATTTAGTAAATAAATCGACGACTGGGATCAATAGGAACAAACCTGGTGCGATAACCCCTGAAGGAGTTAGCGACATAATACGACAGCGTATGGTGCCTTTTCTGACGTCAGTCTTAATCCCTCGTTCCGTTTCCGCCTTAAAGAGCTTTTGAGTTGATTTTTAATGTAATTTTGCAGATAAATTTTGACAAATTTTGCCTTTTCGATGTATTTCGTTGCCCAAAAATACCTTACTTCACCCAGATTGATAATCTCAAATTCTTTTTGAATTTCGTTATAGATTTTATCGATCTCACCTGAGTGCATCCACGCTACCCACCAGCAAATCATCAACGTGTAGAAACTGCCAAAAACAAAAACATTCTTAGAGTTGTTACTTTTGTGACGGGAGCAAATACTTCGTCATAGTCATCTAAAGCTAAAGGTGCCTTGTCCACTACGTAATCATTTAGATGGATTGGTGGTACTCCGCTAGTAGTTCGCTCAGAATGCCTCGTTGTAGTTAACTCCTCATGTAATTCATCATCAAATCCATGAAATCATCGTCCTCACTTAAACGATCATCATCAACGGAAACGGAAACATTAAAACGTTCCGTTGGAAACACTTCCCTTTCAGGGAAAAGACGGATTTGAATTTCATCAGGCTCTATATCCATATCAGAGTCTGGAATTTTGGCACCAGCTTTCCGTATTTCATTTTCTAGAAAACGAACATCTCGACTGACTACAATTTTCATAGTCGATCGATTCCAAAAGCGATATCCTTTATGTTGATCGGACTATCCATATCCAACAAATGTTAGCTTTTGAGCTTTGCAGTTTAGTTTATCGCGTTTAACATCACGTGTATGGAGGTGGACATAAGCTTCAGATGGTTTCCTCTTATACCAAAGTTCAAACGGACCAAAGTTATCCACTGACTTTGACGGTTTTGATTGTACGTTGCGGTTGACGTAAGAACAGCTTCACCCCAATATTTGTTTCTCCAATCCAGCGTCTTTTAGCATGCATTTTGTCATTTCGATGAGAGATCTATTTATGCGTTCTGTAACTGCAATGCCATCTAAACGGCTGGCTGACCATGACGCTGTTTTGCTCTCCAAACATTTCAAAATGACTCAACAAATTGATTTTAGTCGGATGTTACTCCATAAAATGTTTTATTATTTTTACATAGTACTGCATTTTTTGTCATTGCACTTAATTAATTATAATTTACAACTTTAAACAAAATCTATACATAATTAGAAATGATAACTTCGGCTTTGATCAATGTTATCCGTTTTGTATACCGGATACGTTGGTTGGGGTTGGTTTGACGCATCTGGATGATACTCATTAGTGCGGGTGTTGGAAGAATCCAAGTTATCTGTGTACTGCCGCCTGAAACGATAACTGCGTCCTTCATCGATACTGTCCGTACGGTAGACGGGATACGATGGTTGAGGCTGATTCGTTGAATCCGGGTGATATTCGTTGGTGCGAGTGTTTGAGGTGTCCAGGTTGTCGGGTGACTGCCGCCTAAAGCGGTATTGCCTTTGCTGATTGTTGTTCTTCGGATGGTAAACAGGATTAATCACTCGTGCACGATCACGGTCTGGCCGGTATTCAAGAGTTTTGGTTCTTCCTGAATCCCTTCCGGGCCTATATTCTAAAGTTCGCTGGGATAGAGCACTGCCAACGGCAAGCGATAGAAAGCAGACAACCAAAAGTTTTGAAACCATCTTTGATGCTGTGCTTATCTGTTAATGTATTCAACTGATACTGCCTAGAGGAATCACTTTTGCTTTTATAATAAAAGTCGAAAATATTCCGCACCGGCTGAAAAATCACAATTTTTTTAGAGTAGATATTCGAATTGATAATGATAATGAGCGGGGAAGCACAAATTCCGGTGAAATTTCAGAGATTTATTTCTTCTGATGTCGATTGGAAATACATATTGTATTCACCTGACGTAATAATTGTAGGTACGTGATTTTTTTTCAGTGGTTTGTTATCATCGGAAGGTGTGCTAAAAGAAGGTCATTATCATCATCCCATCCAAAAAAATTGTTTAATCAAATTAGTCTCAAATAAATTCTATTCAATCACCTACCGTTAAATAGAAGATACTTTTTGAGAGAATAGAAATCCAAGTTAATTATTAAAAAAAAAAAAATACTCAAAAAAAAATGCAAAAGTAGGTAATTCCTATTATTATGCCACATATTGTGTGGGACAATTTTATGTGAATTGAGTAGCAAAAAAAAAGCATAAACGAGATAAAGAAGAAAACAAAATTTAATTTATGTATGAAGTATGACTACTAATAGATAATTGTCTACAAAGAAACTGAAACCGCTAAAGTAAGATTATAGGTGTTTGGTCCGTGACCTGCTGTACTTCCCCAGTTTATCAGCTCAGCACATAATGTATTTTCTGTTTAAGGCTTGGTTAAGGTGCTTTTTTACAATTAAAGCGGAAAAGTAAATCATATTTTTCCATAAATCAAATTTTCGACAAAGTGTAATAAAAAATATTTTACTGCCTATAAGAGAAATTCATGACCTTGTCATTTTATAAAAATCGATCGTATATTTCGAGTTAGTAGCAAACTTTATTGACTTGCCTTAGATCTGAAGTTTAAGTCATCAACCTCGTCTAAAATTTGTTTTTATTGTACATACCTACATGTGTATTTGTGTGATTAGACACTCAGATGCGTGTAGGTGTTACTTTCATCCGATTAAAATGTTAAGTTGTAGTTTGTAGGGTTCCATAAATATATCTCCCAGGTAGCAATTTGCAAAGTTTGCTAGTTCTGTAGCCAAAAAATCTTTTTAAGTGCGAAGTCTTCATGGTTGTGGGGAAAGTACGATAACTTAAGCGCCAAAAATTGACAACGGTTTTTTGTAGAGGGGTTAAATATAACCATTTTTTACTATAGGAGTGTGGGGGGGGGGGGTTTATCTGGCCCCGTTTAGGAAGGAGGGGTAATTTAAAAACAATGGCCACACTCACAACAGTTATGCTAGACTTTGGAAGCAGGTTATCCCACAGTTATGCCAAAAAATCCCTTTTATCCTTCGCCAAAAATTAAAAAATCTCACATTTATCCCACGAAATAATAAATAAAAAAAAAAACATGTATGTATTTCATTAAATTCAGTATTTTTTATTAGGAACAAGTTACATTAACATTAACTATGCAAGTTAACAAAAATAAACATAGGCATTAAGATTCGTTTGTATATAATACAAAAATAGAAATGTATAGGTACATCTTACACATTTTTAAAACGTTAAAAAAAGGAACATAAAACTGCATTCGGGATTAAAATGAAAATAATACTCAACATAAGAATTATGAATTATGTAGGTATTTGAAAATGACGGCCTCAAGTCTCATTATTCTCGATTTTCCATACTAAAATGACACAGAAATTTGATTTGAGATTAAAGTAAAGCTTTTTGCATACCTTCCAATGTTTACAAAACAAATAAATTTGTTATTTTAAAAATACATACTTATTAATTTAATTATAAATATTTTTGGAATTGTGGAGAGAGAAATGCTCTTGCTTCACAACTATGTAAATTTAAGCAATTAATATCTACCTTTTGATTGAAATGAGGACCTCAACAAACAAATTGAATTTATCATTTATTTTCCCAAGCGATTTCTTTTTTTCCATTTAACATCGGTAACAATAGATAATATTCTTTCAGCCTCCGCGTTCGAGTGGGGAAGAATCAAAGCTATTTTTACTAAATTTCCTAAATTATGAAACAATAATTATGTCATCAAAATTTCTCATCTGACAAACTGAACTTCTTTTTGTCTTCGCTGAGAAGTATAGCGACGTTCTTAAATTCTTCGCAGGTAGGCAGGTAGGCGAGTAACCATTTCAACGATAGCAGTCTTATAAAAACTGAGACAGTTTTTCTTAACCTCCAATTTACCGTCAGCATCTAACTCTGTCAAGGAGTCTTGACAGAGTTGAGATTTTCACCACACATTACGCGTATTTTTTTGGGAATCTATAGCTAGCTCACTTTTACTTAGTTTAGGGAAATAAAAAAAGAAAGTGAACACATTCAGATATTTAGAGTGACTTTTTTTTTTAAACATGAAAATATTTAATTTGATCGTAGGTTGACTACTTTTTTTATTCTTAATGAAACTAAATTATAATCAAAAATTGACCAAAGAGTAAAATCCCTTTTTTTTGTACTATGAGCTAAAAAATCCCTTTGACCCTTTTAGCTTATTTTAAGTGAGAAAATCCCGCAAAAAGGGATAAATCCCCCGATCTGGTATCACTGACTCACAACATTATAGAGATGTAACGGATAGTAATTTAGCCGGATACCGGATACCGGATATTCGGTATGTAAATAAGGCCGAATAGCCGGATATCTGGCCGAAGAAATGCATACTGCGACGCATACATTCATATTTTATCCTCCAAAAAGAACTCAGCCATATAGCATGCTATGAGAATTACTCGTAGAGACAACAAATAGCATTATATAAAAAACTAGCTGAACCCCCGCCGGCTTCGCCAGGTCTTTTATTGCTTTTTACAATTTTAATTTTTTATTTTTTTTTGCCCATCAATTGATCACCGTACTTACCGACATTTAAAAAAAATCAACTCTATTGGTTGAAAATTACGGGCGACAGAGGGAAACATATAGTTTTTCCCACTTTGTTTTATACAGGGTGTCCCAGTTAAGAAGTATAATCCTTTAAGGGGTGATTCCTGGAGCTCTGCCGAACAAAAAATTTTATGGCAGGGGGGGGGGTCTGTTTTCATCGTATTTCCCGTTATAGCCCACCAAAGTAGGTGACCTCTAATTTGGAGGTGTTACGACTAAAATTGCTATAACTTCTAAACTATTATAGCTACAAAAATAGTTTTGTACATTTTAAAAAGACAATTTAGTAGCGCATACAAGTCTTAAGCACTTTGGCTACATCTGGGCAGCTACAAAAAAGTTCTGGCTCCTTAAACTCAAAATTTTGAAAATTTTTGTTACAATTTTTAACTTAAAATGACTTTTTCTCAAAATTTTGACTTTATAAATTTTCATTTTTTTATGAAATTTTTATCCTTGAGAAATTTTCTAAAAATTATGTTAAGCAACTTTTTTACGTACCCCCATCTTCTGCCAAATGTTACAGGCATGAAAAGCTATGCATGCTTTCTTTACCCTTTGTTCGATATTGAGTTTCCAGTTGAGCTTGGGATCCAAGATCACTCCCAGACACCTAGCACTGGAGGATAAGGAGAGCGGTTTGCCGTTTAGGCGAGGAAGAGTAAATCGTTGGTAAATCGTCAGAGCATTTTCCATAATTTCACTAACTACGGAAGGAAACTTTCTGACACCAGTATGTCGTCCGCATATCCGACCACTCCTTGGGGAGCGCCTCTGCTGACGTGTTTGGTTAAGTTGCTAAGCGGAGCAACATTATAAAATAAATTTTCCATTTTCTCAAAAATAGAAATCAATCTGATTTTCAGTGTTTGATTAAGAATTGATTTGGGCTGTAAAAACCACAATCCAGCTAGGATCCAGAAATCGAGTGAAATGAAATCGAAATTGCAAATCGAGTGAATTCGTTTTCAGTGTTCTGCATTCCGACCGATTCGGTAACTCCGAAATTTTTTCGAAATCACTTTTCGTGAAATTGCAAACAGCTAACATCTGTCATTTGGGACATCGTAAAAGTGTTTTTATTTTGGAAAATTGTTTTTTAATAAAATTGTGTTGTTCGTGTGGCTTAAAAGATTAATTTTATTATAAACGGATCTTATAATGAGTGCTGTGCTAGTTGTTGCACAGGATCCCTTGGAAATTGCAGATGCTGTGCAAGTTATAAAAGCTAAAAACGAAAGTTTAATTTTGTCTATTATTAGTCGTTTAATAGAGGTTAATTTCATACTACCGTCTAAATGTGTATTTCTAGTGTTATTGCAAATTGGTGAACCACACCTTTAACAATATTCAATTCCTGCCACTTTGCAGCTAGCCGCAGTTTCGCGTTTTTGCCGCTCCATAAAATGAATAAATATTTCCTCCTGAGCAGCATTTTTATGTTTACCCCTGTTTTAAATATATTTTTTCTGAAATAAGCCTATCAAGTTTGTTTTAAATTGCATTTTTTGCTTACATTTTTGATCGCGTCTTTTCGTTTCCACTATTTCACATCGAATGACCAAGATCGATTTGAAATCACTTGGAAATCGTCAAAATCGATTTGTGGAACACAACAATTTCACTTTTTCTCAATTCCGAAAATTTCTAAACCGAAATCGAATACAGTGAAATGTAGAACACAAAAATTCATTTCCGATCGATTTCGATTTCATTTCGAGTGAAAGTGAAATGTGGAACCTAGCTGTCAAATTATCTAATTTTCCAATATTCAAAAAAATCAGCATTATGTACGTAGGGTAAGGTCGGGATGGTTCGACACGTTAACGAACATTTGGAAATATCTTAAAATCCAAATACAATTTCAAATTTTAAAAATTTACATAAGTTACTATATCATTTTAGCAATATAAAAGCATTAATGATTAATCGATATAAATATTTTTAACAGAGTTGTAAGGTTTTTCCCAAAACCTTACAAAGTGTCAATTCCTCCTACCATGAAGGAGGTTTTGACAGAGGACGTTTTTAAAATAATAAAACAACTTATATATTGCTTTTTTGATCAACAAATAAAATTTTTTTATTTTTAACGCATATTAATCTTTTTTTATTAGTTCAGTTTACTTTTATTTAAGTTTAAAGGCGTAGAATTAAAATAACAAAATAAATTGACCAACAGAAAAAAACTTTTCATAAAAACTTAATTTAAAACACTTGTTTCATCGATGTTATGGTGGGGATGTTTTTTCTTGTAAATATTTGGCATTTTTACATTCTAAAAAGTTGTTTTACCACACAATTTTTATTTTGACTTATAAAGAAGGATTTGACACTCTGTCAATTCCTCCTTCAGCAAAAATGTCAAATCCTCCCTTTTGATTACTTTTGGGACTAATACAAAAAAAAACTTTTGTAATGGTGCTCAAGATAAACTATTGTTTATTAATGATTCTAAAACGAATGAAGGTGCTCTACATTGCACTTTCAATGTCAAAAGCTACATAATTAAAATATTACAGTTAGATTGCTTACCATAAAAGTTAGATGAAATGGGCACAAAAATAAAAAAGACGTCTACTTCGCTTATCTCCTAGACCACAATAATTGTTTATTTATCACTGAAACCAATCGTAACTAACTACGTTTTCTCATCATTTAAAGTGCTGTCAGGGTTTTAGTTTTTCAGAAAAGTGCTGGTGTCAATTCCTCCTGCATGTCAAATTATCCCGACCTTACCCTACATTTTTGTTTTTAATTTTAGGTTTGAACGTATTTTTTTTTTTAATCTCTTAAATTATGTACTTGATTTAAAAATATTATGAAAGAACAGATTCCTGGCTTTCAAAAATGCTATAGTCCTTTATTTCCTTTTTTAACCAGTGCTCAAACGAAATTTTCTGCTGCATTCCGCTCTTTTAGCAATTCAACCGCAATACTCGGCATGCCCAGTAATGCCCATCAGTTTACCCAAGTACCACAAGAAAGTGGAATGCCTTGCCCAACTCTGTCTTTTCTTCAATCACTGAAGTCCGAATAGCAAAAGATAGCCAAGTGCGCATCACTGACCAAAAAGTGCATGCTTCGTAGAAACTTGTAAACATGGGCACAGGTACTTTCCCGTGATATCACCTGCAACAGCAGCTGTGTTTGGGGTTCTGTCAATAAGGGGATTTTTTATTTTCAATTAGGTACTATACGAAAACATTTTACTGCAAATCGTATAAAAGCGCCAATATCTCTACCACTTAGCATCAGTCAGTCCATTTTAGTGATTGTTGCAGCATCAGCAATGTTTTCGAAAATATTGGTACTTTGTTTTGTGGCACTTGCCATAGGTAGTACAATGGCACAGTTTAGAACTCTGGAGTACATACCAAGTAGAGACAGAGCTCCAGTGAGGGATCTTTTATACCGGCCAGACCGTGACCAAGTAAAATATCAACCCGTCATTCGCACAGCACGCCAAACTACAGATAACATAGACAGATCAAACACTCGAACCAATGAATATCACCCTGATTCACCAAACCAACCGCAACCTTCATATCCTGTATACCGGACAGACAAAATAGATGACGAAAGAAGCTATAAATTTTAGAGTTCTTTTTGATTATATGTATACGGCACTAATGTAAATATGCATGCGATATAAAACTGGATCGGCTATATAATTTCAATTGGTCTTTAATAAAAAAGTAAATGTACTTTGTATATTGTATATTTTATTAATTCATAAAAAACGTTGTGTTTAATTTAGAGTTCGCGTGGAGCGGTGTCACAAATGTATCTCTCCGCGAGGTTGTATAACAGGGTCCAGTAGTTACAAGTTGTGTTTTTTGCTACTAGGCTAACAAAAGTCACTCCCCCATAGCAAAAGTTGCAACTACGGGAGGAACATTTTCTGCATGCTACCTATTGTGCAAAAAGCCCATTGCTTGAAAGGAGGGGAAAGGAGTCCTGATGGCAGTTTGGCAGTCAATGAATACATTTTTATACTTTGCCTCGGGATTTGATTTGATTTGACGGCAAGTCTTGCGGATTACAGTAGTTCCACCTTGAACACACTGGCGGTATCCGGAAGTCCACAGCCCATTTTCGAACAGTGTAAAATGTAGATTGTTAAATTTAAAACCAAGGCACCCATTAGTTTTTTTTCGAATCAATCATGTAGGCAGCGCTCCCACTTCAAATTTACGAAAGCGTAGTGCCGAGATGAAGAAAGCGTAGTGTTTCGAGCTAAATCGTAGTGAAATATGAAAAATTATTGCCATCTCCATAATGTTTTAGTTTTAAGCCAAGTACGACTTAACTGGGGGGTCGATTCTCGTTCTATGATACTGTGAAGTGAAAAGAGTTCTCACAAGTTCGCGCTTAATTCGATTCTCGGTCTATGAAAAAATGAAAACAAATGTCAGATTTTTTTTCATTTTATAATTTTTTTTTTATCACAGCCGTTTCATTTGTGAAGAAGTGTGAAAAACATAGACAAGGCTCTATGACTCACAATTGAAACGCAAAATAAGCGCGGACAAAGGGATTCAGAAACCCAAAATATCTACATATTTAATCGAATAGTATCTGGAGAATAGCCCCGATTTGGCCAATGAAAAGTATTCGATCGTGAAAAGCTCGAATATTACAAATTAAATTAAATTATTTATCACTTCACAGTCACAGAACGGAAATCGACCCCTTGAAACCACAATTAATCGCCCTGTTGTGAAAGTGTTATGACAACTTTTCCAAGGGAAAACATTTTAGAAATCAATATTATTACTATTACTGAAGGAATTTTATACAAGAAATATAATGGATACGAAGTCGAACGGAAAATCGTAGTGTTTCCAAATTTTTCGTAGTGACGTAATGATTTTGTCGAACTAAGGCAAAATCGTAGTGAAACATTACGATCGTAGTGAAAGTGGGAACGCTGCATGTAGGGTAGGGGTTACCTAACTGTGCGTCGGCGTCGTGGCGCTATCCTTAGGGCGTCGCAAGTTTTATTTTTTCACTGCTGTATAACCAGTGATGCCATTCTGACCGGATTACGGTCATATCTGACCGGAATCTGTTTACTCTGACCGGAGAAAATTTTGAAATCCGGCCTAACCGTTTTTTGACCGGAACGAAAAATGTTTTTAACCGGAAAACCCTTGTTTGACCGGAAAAATAAAATTTCCCTACTGACTATAAATAAAGATAGATTTCTATAATTTGAATATAACTTTGCCATACATTACGAACATGCTCCCAAGTTCAAACAAATTCTGCTCAAGGAGCAGGATAATAAATTATCTTATAGGCTAATTTGTTGACGTTTTCTTTTGCTAGAATTTTGAAGATGAAATTAAAATATTGAATTTCAATTAATTAAAGTGTGAAATTCAATAAATCTCAGATTGGTGAACTACTCTTTTCAAGTGGCAGAAAATTATTCTAGAATAATTACTTAGCCCAATTGACACACGGCCTTAGTACATGGCCTGGCCATACACGTCCTCCCATGACTTTCATGTTTCATTTCCATTAACGATTTGGCTACACACAAAAACCAGGCGTCATTGCAATGAAATAAAATTTGGCAGGTAAAAGAATAGTGAAATTGAAAACACAATCAATTTCTATGGTTAAGCCGAAGCGGACGCCCGTTTTTGACGTCCTCACTCTATCAACGCAAATAACAAATAAAGATTTGTATCGAAAGCACAATGGTGCGAAAAAGAACGTGCCAGAATTATTTCTGAAAGTAGATTTTCTATGCTATATACCTTTCTCCTTTACTCACTCAAAATCTACCTGTGTCGCTGGACACGACGTTCATTGGAAGGCGTGTATGGCCATGCACTAAAAGTGTATTTCAGAACTTAAAACATGTCATATAAAATGAAAAATTAAAATTTTAAACAAACGAAATAAAAAACAAGTTCACAAACTCAAGATTCACATATTATAAAAACGTTTTCTAAACATAACATAACATAAAAATTTGTAAATTGTATAGGTAGGTATAGGTATTTTCTCTTTTTGACCGGCTTTCAGGTCGAAAATTCTCATTTTAACTTTTGACCGGAATTTTTGACCGGATTTAGAAAATAAAAATCCGGTCATTCGGTCAGATTTGACCGGATTCACTTTTTTTGTAGTGGCAACACTGTGTATAACACTCCGAACAAAGGAAAAGCATTCAGTTTCTCTTTACGAATGCCAAGGGCAAGGTCGAAGCGAAATCCAATAGATACACTGCAGTAAAAGATTAAGCGAGTTTGTGTTTCCCGCATTTCCAGTCAGACTTGCTTCATGGCTGGCACTCGAATATTTGCCTGGCACTTAAAGAAAGAAGTTTTTCAATTGGAACGGGTCGTTGCCAGCCAGAACGTAACTAAGCTGATTGAATAATTACAGAGACGTAAATATTCAAGGTTCTTACATACACCCGTATTTATCAGGAACATAGGATGTGGAGGTCCCATTTTTTGTAAATCTAGAAATTACTTCCGAGTTCTAAATGTCTTCCATATAGCTTTGATTTTTGATGTTGTTGTTGATTTCCCAATTTCCCAATGTCTGAAAATACAAAAAAATCGTTTAAAATCGTTAATGCTTAAAGAGAAGTTGATTCCTCCAAATGGAAGTTGCTTCTTCGGGTGTATACTTCATCATATTGGGAATATTGTTTGATTTAATGGTCAGACAGCTTCGCTATGAGAGCTCTGCACTTTTGGAAAGTAAACGTCGGTTACGATTAGAGCACTTTCTCTGTCTAAGCCACTCCGCGAGGCACTTTTAAAGCGTATGTTTGTGAAACCGCTGAGCTTAACATATCCACCTTGCTGAATCTGTAGTCCAGCCAAACTCTTACCAATTGCAGAGCATCCCGATTTCTCGGCCACCACACTACAGGTGTCAACTACGGTGGATGTGTCGGAGTCGGAAGTGGGTAAATCCTCATCTTATTTTCTGAAACGGTCTTGAAGTTTGGATGGGGTCCACATGACACCGAGAAGTTGTGGTCGTGTGCTCTATATCTATAGCACAAGGGTTGTTCATCGAGAGCCCAGTGGCTGCACGATCTATTTGCTCTTCTGGTTGCCCAACAGCAAGGACAGAGGTTGATGCGATTGCAGAGGCATCAGTCTGTAAGTTTTTATTTATTTATATTGATCCCACGAGTATCCGGGAAAGAAACATCACCCATGCCGGAGCCCGGTACGGCACAGGAAGGCTGGTTTAAAACCGAAGATCGCCTGGTATTCGGAGTCCGCATATTAGCGACTAAGCACTCTCTTAGCCACGCATCCCTCAGCAAATACGCTGTTTCACCTTGGATTCGAGATTTGAAAATGCGGTTTACTCCCCATAGGCAGTTCTTAGTTTGTTGCTCCTCAACAGCCTGTCTGGCATGTGTGACCCTTCAGACGACTACCGCCTCCGACAGCATAGCCCATTGAGTCTTTGCAACATTAAGCCTTCGCACCGGCGCTCATACGATTGCGCACACGTCAAGGTCCCTGCCCCCAGCGAAGGGCGGGTATGTGAACAAACAAAATTGCCAGAAATATATAACGACGATATTTTTTGAAAACCCCTTTAGTGAATCTGTGCTTTTAGAAGGGCAAACATATTTCAACCTCTCTAGGGATTCGCAGTATGAAAATGATTGGGAACTCCTGATGTAGGGAACTATGTATACTTCAAAATAGCTTATGAAATGCAATTTAGCCATCTCAAAAGATTGTAACCGTTTCTGGCAAACAGCCCTACTAAGAAGGTTAGCCTCTCAGATTACCACAACAACTCTTCAGACGATTGCAACATTTTTCTTTTTTGCCAGCACAAGCGAGTCTTCCAAGAATCGTGTTGCAAGTATGTATTAAAATGGAGAAGATGGGTCGAGGTTTAATGAGGACAAAACGCAATACATACAGGGTATCCCAGTTGATCCCTTAATTTCTTGAAGTTCCTCCGAATAAACAATGTTTCGGCAGGTGGGGGGTGGCGTCTATTTACACCATATTTACGTACGATCATCGGAAGTTGTAAAACCCTTTTTTTGTTAGACATAAATGGTCTCGCAACATTGGCTTCAATAAACCGTCACGATAGGCTTTGAAGTCGTTAAAAACTTTATCTATGCTCTATAAAATTACTTCGCGAAATGACGTCAATACAGAGATCAACCGAAGAAGCAATACCTACTTCCAATTGACATTTATTGGGGCTAAAAAGGCACCTAAGAACGGAATCCGGAAGCGCCCTCTTATAGAGCAAGAATATAATCATCCCTGTTCCGCTGTATGGTGAAGAAGCATGGACTTTGTCAAATAGGACGACCCTCTTGGGACGTTTTGGGAGAAGGATTCTTCTGGTTATATTCGATTTTCATTTAAATAAATGACAGTATACTATTATACAACCATTGCATGAGTATACGATAACTTAGGCGCTGAGAATTAAAGCTAGATTCATGGTTTTGAAAAATGCTATAGTATACTTTGTTCAATGTAACGGATATCTGGTTCGTATCCGTTATACGGCCTATCCGGCTCCTTTTCTAATATCCGGCACATTGCCCGATTTTTGGTATCCGGCTTGTGTTACATCTCTATCTCTATCTCTACAGGGTGTCCCAGTTAAGAAGTATAATCCTTTAAGGGGTGATTCCTGGAGCTCTGCCGAACAAAAAATTGTAAGGCATGGGGGGGTCTATTTTCATCGTATTTCCCGTTATAGCCCATCAAAGTAGGTGACCTCTAATTTGGAGGTGTTACGACTAAAAACGCTATAACTTCTAAACTATTATAGGTACAAAAATAGTTTTGTACATTTTGAAAAGACAATTTAGTAGCGCATACAAGTCTTAAGCACTTCGGCTACATCTGGGCAGCTACAAAAAAGTTCTGGCTCCTTAAACTCAAAATTTTGAAAATTTTTGCTACAATTTTTAACTTAAAATGACTTTTTCTCAAAATTTTGACTTTATAAATATTCATTTTTTTATGAAATTTTTATCCATTTTTGTACATTTGTACATTTTGAAAAGACAATTTAGTAGCGCATACAAGTCTTAAGCACTTCGGCTACATCTGGGCAGCTACAAAAAAGTTCTGGCTCCTTAAACTCAAAATTTTGAAAATTTTTGCTACAATTTTTAACTTAAAATGACTTTTTCTCAAAATTTTGACTTTATAAATATTCATTTTTTTTATGAAATTTTTATCCTTGAGAAATTTCCTAAAAATTATGTTAAGCAACTTTTTTACGTACGATCAACAGATCTGTCGAAATTGTATGTCAAATTGACATTTCCGACAGTTTTTCGACAACAATTTTAAATTTTAGTAAAATCCTAAATTCCATGGGGTCCCCCCTTTGATATCGAGATTTTTGACAAAATTTCATGTCGAAAGAAAGAATTAGAATTTTAGCTCAAAACCTTTATTAAAAGTATTTCTGTCGAAATTGTATGTCAAATTGACATTTCCGACAGTTTTTCGACAACAATTTTAAATTTTAGTAAAATCCTAAATTCCATGGGGTCCCCCTTTGATATCGAGATTTTTGACAAAATTTCATGTCGAAAGAAAGAATTAGAATTTTAGCTCAAAACCTTCATTAAAAATATTTCTGTCGAAATTGTATGTCAAATTGACATTTCCGACAGTTTTTCGACAACAATTTTAAATTTTAGTAAAATCCTAAATTCCATGGGGTCCCCCTTTGATATCGAGATTTTTGACAAAATTTCATGTCGTAAGAAAGAATTAGAATTTTAGCTCAAAACCTTTATTAAAAATATTTCTGTCGAAATTGTGTGTCAAATTGACATTTCCGATAGTTTTTCGACAACAATTTTAAATTTTAGTAAAATCCTAAATTCCATGGGGTCCCCCCTTTGATATCGAGATTTTTGACAAAATTTCATGTCGAAAGAAAGAATTAGAATTTTAGCTCAAAACCTTTATTAAAAGTATTTCTGTCGAAATTGTATGTCAAATTGACATTTCCGACAGTTTTTCGACAACAATTTTAAATTTTAGTAAAATCCTAAATTCCATGGTCCCCCCTTTGATATCGAGATTTTTGACAAAATTTCATGTCGAAAGAAAGAATTTGAATTTTAGCTCAAAACCTTCATTAAAAATATTTCTGTCGAAATTGTATGTCAAATTGACATTTCCGACAGTTTTTCGACAACAATTTTAAATTTTAGTAAAATCCTAAATTCCATGGGGTCCCCCTTTGATATCGAGATTTTTGACAAAATTTCATGTCGTAAGAAAGAATTAGAATTTTAGCTCAAAACCTTTATTAAAAATATTTCTGTCGAAATTGTGTGTCAAATTGACATTTCCGACAGTTTTTCGACAACAATTTTAAATTTTAGTAAAATCCTAAATTCCATGGGGTCCAGCTCAAAACCTTTATTAAAAATATTTCTGTCGAAATTGTGTGTCAAATTGACATTTCCGACAGTTTTTCGACAACAATTTTAAATTTTAGTAAAATCCTAAATTCCATGGGGTCCCCCCTTTGATATCGAGATTTTTGACAAAATTTCATGTCGAAAGAAAGAATTAGAATTTTAGCTCAAAACCTTTATTAAAAGTATTTCTGTCGAAATTGTATGTCAAATTGACATTTCCGACAGTTTTTCGACAACAATTTTAAATTTTAGTAAAATCCTAAATTCCATGGGGTCCCCCCTTTGATATCGAGATTTTTGACAAAATTTCATGTCGAAAGAAAGAATTAGAATTTTAGCTCAAAACCTTCATTAAAAATATTTCTGTCGAAATTGTATGTCAAATTGACATTTCCGACAGTTTTTCGACAACAATTTTAAATTTTAGTAAAATCCTAAATTCCATGGGGTCCCCCCTTTGATATCGAGATTTTTGACAAAATTTCATGTCGAAAGAAAGAATTAGAATTTTAGCTCAAAACCTTTATTAAAAGTATTTCTGTCGAAATTGTATGTCAAATTGACATTTCCGACAGTTTTTCGACAACAATTTTAAATTTTAGTAAAATCCTAAATTCCATGGGGTCCCCCCTTTGATATCGAGATTTTTGACAAAATTTCATGTCGAAAGAAAGAATTAGAATTTTAGCTCAAAACCTTCATTAAAAATATTTCTGTCGAAATTGTATGTCAAATTGACATTTCCGACAGTTTTTCGACAACAATTTTAAATTTTAGTAAAATCCTAAATTCCATGGGGTCCCCCTTTGATATCGAGATTTTTGACAAAATTTCATGTCGTAAGAAAGAATTAGAATTTTAGCTCAAAACCTTTATTAAAAATATTTCTGTCGAAATTGTGTGTCAAATTGACATTTCCGACAGTTTTTCGACAACAATTTTAAATTTTAGTAAAATCCTAAATTCCATGGGGTCCCCCTTTGATATCGAGATTTTTGACAAAATTTCATGTCGTAAGAAAGAATTAGAATTTTAGCTCAAAACCTTTATTAAAAATATTTCTGTCGAAATTGTGTGTCAAATTGACATTTCCGATAGTTTTTCGACAACAATTTTAAATTTTAGTAAAATCCTAAATTCCATGGGGTCCCCCCTTTGATATCGAGATTTTTGACAAAATTTCATGTCGAAAGAAAGAATTAGAATTTTAGCTCAAAACCTTTATTAAAAGTATTTCTGTCGAAATTGTATGTCAAATTGACATTTCCGACAGTTTTTCGACAACAATTTTAAATTTTAGTAAAAT
Organism: Cheilosia scutellata; assembly: GCA_955612985.1. NCBI lineage: Eukaryota > Metazoa > Arthropoda > Insecta > Diptera > Syrphidae > Cheilosia > Cheilosia scutellata. Next base: position 56,320,880 of record OY015313.1, on the reverse strand, counting down.
CCTAAATTCCATGGTCCCCCCTTTGATATCGAGATTTTTGACAAAATTTCATGTCGAAAGAAAGAATTTGAATTTTAGCTCAAAACCTTCATTAAAAATATTTCTGTCGAAATTGTATGTCAAATTGACATTTCCGACAGTTTTTCGACAACAATTTTAAATTTTAGTAAAATCCTAAATTCCATGGGGTCCCCCTTTGATATCGAGATTTTTGACAGAATTTCATGTCGAAAGAAAGAATTAGAATTTTAGCTCAAAACCTTCATTAAAAATATTTCTGTCGAAATTGTAAGTCAAATTGACATTTCCGACAGTTTTTCGACAACAATTTTAAATTTTAGTAAAATCCTAAATTCCATGGGGTCCCCCTTTGATATCGAGATTTTTGACAAAATTTCATGTCGTAAGAAAGAATTAGAATTTTAGCTCAAAACCTTTATTAAAAATATTTCTGTCGAAATTGTGTGTCAAATTGACATTTCCGATAGTTTTTCGACAACAATTTTAAATTTTAGTAAAATCCTAAATTCCATGGGGTCCCCCCTTTGATATCGAGATTTTTGACAAAATTTCATGTCGAAAGAAAGAATTAGAATTTTAGCTCAAAACCTTTATTAAAAGTATTTCTGTCGAAATTGTATGTCAAATTGACATTTCCGACAGTTTTTCGACAACAATTTTAAATTTTAGTAAAATCCTAAATTCCATGGTCCCCCCTTTGATATCGAGATTTTTGACAAAATTTCATGTCGAAAGAAAGAATTTGAATTTTAGCTCAAAACCTTCATTAAAAATATTTCTGTCGAAATTGTATGTCAAATTGACATTTCCGACAGTTTTTCGACAACAATTTCAAATTTTAGTAAAATCCTAAATTCCATGGGGTCCCCCTTTGATATCGAGATTTTTGACAAAATTTCATGTCGTAAGAAAGAATTAGAATTTTAGCTCAAAACCTTTATTAAAAATATTTCTGTCGAAATTGTGTGTCAAATTGACATTTCCGACAGTTTTTCGACAACAATTTTAAATTTTAGTAAAATCCTGAATTCCATGGGGTCCAGCTCAAAACCTTTATTAAAAATATTTCTGTCGAAATTGTGTGTCAAATTGACATTTCCGACAGTTTTTCGACAACAATTTTAAATTTTAGTAAAATCCTAAATTCCATGGGGTCCCCCCTTTGATATCGAGATTTTTGACAAAATTTCATGTCGAAAGAAAGAATTAGAATTTTAGCTCAAAACCTTTATTAAAAGTATTTCTGTCGAAATTGTATGTCAAATTGACATTTCCGACAGTTTTTCGACAACAATTTTAAATTTTAGTAAAATCCTAAATTCCATGGGGTCCCCCCTTTGATATCGAGATTTTTGACAAAATTTCATGTCGAAAGAAAGAATTAGAATTTTAGCTCAAAACCTTCATTAAAAATATTTCTGTCGAAATTGTATGTCAAATTGACATTTCCGACAGTTTTTCGACAACAATTTTAAATTTTAGTAAAATCTTAAATTCCATGGGGTCCCCCCTTTGATATCGAGATTTTTGACAAAATTTCATGTCGAAAGAAAGAATTAGAATTTTAGCTCAAAACCTTTATTAAAAGTATTTCTGTCGAAATTGTATGTCAAATTGACATTTCCGACAGTTTTTCGACAACAATTTTAAATTTTAGTAAAATCCTAAATTCCATGGGGTCCCCCCTTTGATATCGAGATTTTTGACAAAATTTCATGTCGAAAGAAAGAATCAGAATTTTAGCTCAAAACCTTTATTAAAAGTATTTCTGTCGAAATTGTATGTCAAATTGACATTTCCGACAGTTTTTCGACAACAATTTTAAATTTTAGTAAAATCCTAAATTCCATGGGGTCCCCCCCTTTGATATCGAGATTTTTGACAAAATTTCATGTCGAAAGAAAGAATCAGAATTTTAGCTCAAAACCTTTATTAAAAGTATTTCTGTCGAAATTGTATGTCAAATTGACATTTCCGACAGTTTTTCGACAACAATTTTAAATTTTAGTAAAATCCTAAATTCCATGGGGTCCCCCCTTTGATATCGAGATTTTTGACAAAATTTCATGTCGAAAGAAAGAATTAGAATTTTAGCTCAAAAGCTCCATTAAAAATATTTCTGTCGAAATTGTGTGTCAAATTGACATTTCCGACAGTTTTTCGACAACAATTTTAAATTTTAGTAAGATCCTAAATTCCATGGGGTCCCTTTGATATCGAGATTTTTGACAAAATTTCATGTCGAAAGAAAGAATTAGAATTTTAGCTCAAAACCTTTATTAAGTATTTCTGTCGAAATTGTATGTCAAATTGACATTTCCGACAGTTTTTCGACAACAATTTTAAATTTTAGTAAAATCCTAAATTCCATGGGGTCCCCCCTTTGATATCGAGATTTTTGACAAAATTTCATGTCGAAAGAAAGAATTAGAATTTTAACTCAAAACCTTCATTAAAAATATTTCTGTCGAAATTGTATGTCAAATTGACATTTCCGACAGTTTTTCGACAACAATTTTAAATTTTAGTAAAATCCGAAATTCCATGGGGTCCCCCCTTTGATATCGAGATTTTTGACAAAATTTCATGTCGAAAGAAAGAATTAGAATTTTAGCTCAAAACCTTTATTAAGTATTTCTGTCGAAATTGTATGTCAAATTGAAATTTCCGACAGTTTTTCGACAACAATATTAAATTTTAGTAAAATCCTAAATTCCATGGGGTCCCCCCCTTTGATATCGAGATTTTTGACAAAATTTCATGTCGAAAGAAAGAATTAGAATTTTAGCTCAAAACCTCCATTAAAAATATTTCTGTCGAAATTGTATGTCAAATTGACATTTCCGACAGTTTTTCGACAACAATTTTAAATTTTAGTAAAATCCTAAATTCCATGGGGTCCCCCCTTTGATATCGAGATTTTTGACAAAATTTCATGTCGTAAGAAAGAATTAGAATTTTAGCTCAAAACCTTCATTAAAAATATTTCTGTCAAAATTGTATGTCAAATTGACATTTCCGACAGTTTTTCGACAACAATTTTAAATTTTAGTAAAATCCTAAATTCCGTGGGGTCCCCCCTTTGATATCGAGATTTTTGACAAAATTTCATGTCGAAAGAAAGAATTAGAATTTTAGCTCAAAACCTTCATTAAAAATATTTCTGTCGAAATTGTATGTCAAATTGACATTTCCGACAGTTTTTCGACAACAATTTTAAATTTTAGTAAAATCCTAAATTCCATGTGGTCCCCCCTTTGATATCGAGATTTTTGACAAAATTTCATGTCGTAAGAAAGAATTAGAATTTTAGCTCAAAACCTTCATTAAAAATATTTCTGTCAAAATAGTATGTCAAATTGACATTTCCGACAGTTTTTCGACAACAATTTTAAATTTTAGTAAAATCCTAAATTCCATGGGGTCCCCCCTTTGATATCGAGATTTTTGACAAAATTTCATGTCGAAAGAAAGAATCAGAATTTTAGCTCAAAACCTTTATTAAAAGTATTTCTGTCGAAATTGTATGTCAAATTGACATTTCCGACAGTTTTTCGACAACAATTTTAAATTTTAGTAAAATCCTAAATTCCATGGGGTTCCCCCTTTGATATCGAGATTTTTGACAAAATTTCATGTCGAAAGAAAGAATTAGAATTTTAGCTCAAAACCTCCATTAAAAATATTTCTGTCGAAATTGTGTGTCAAATTGACATTTCCGACAGTTTTTCGACAACAATTTTAAATTTTAGTAAAATCCTAAATTCCATGGGGTCCCCCCTTTGATATCGAGATTTTTGACAAAATTTCATGTCGAAAGAAAGAATTAGAATTTTAGCTCAAAACCTTCATTAAAAATATTTCTGTCAAAATAGTGTGTCAAATTGACATTTCCGACAGTTTTTTGACAACAATTTTAAATTTTAGTAAAATCCTAAATTCCATGGGGTCCCCCCTTTGATATCGAGATTTTTGACAAAATTTCATGTCGAAAGAAAGAATCAGAATTTTAGCTCAAAACCTTTATTAAAAGTATTTCTGTCGAAATTGTATGTCAAATTGACATTTCCGACAGTTTTTCGACAACAATTTTAAATTTTAGTAAAATCCTAAATTCCATGGGGTCCCCCCTTTGATATCGAGATTTTTGACAAAATTTCATGTCGAAAGAAAGAATTAGAATTTTAGCTCAAAACCTCCATTAAAAATATTTCTGTCGAAATTGTGTGTCAAATTGACATTTCCGACAGTTTTTCGACAACAATTTTAAATTTTAGTAAAATCCTAAATTCCATGGGGTCCCCCCTTTGATATCGAGATTTTTGACAAAATTTCATGTCGAAAGAAAGAATTAGAATTTTAGCTCAAAACCTCCATTAAAAATATTTCTGTCGAAATTGGATGTCAAATTGACATTTCCGACAGTTTTTCGAAAACAATTTTAAATTTTAGTAAAATCCTAAATTCCATGGGGTCCCCCCTTTGATATCGAGATTTTTGACAAAATTTCATGTCGTAAGAAAGAATTAGAATTTTAGCTCAAAACCTTCATTAAAAATATTTCTGTCGAAATTGTATGTCAAATTGACATTTCCGACAGTTTTTCGACAACAATTTTAAATTTTAGTAAAATCCGAAATTCCATGGGGTCCCCCCTTTGATATCGAGATTTTTGACAAAATTTCATGTCGAAAGAAAGAATTAGAATTTTAGCTCAAAACCTTTATTAAGTATTTCTGTCGAAATTGTATGTCAAATTGACATTTCCGACAGTTTTTCGACAACAATTTTAAATTTTAGTAAAATCCTAAATTCCATGGGGTCCCCCCTTTGATATCGAGATTTTTGACAAAATTTCATGTCGAAAGAAAGAATTAGAATTTTAGCTCAAAACCTTTATTAAAAGTATTTCTGTCGAAATTGTATGTCAAATTGACATTTCCGACAGTTTTTCGACAACAATTTTAAATTTTAGTAAAATCCTAAAATCCATGGGGTCCCCCCTTTGATATCGAGATTTTTGACAAAATTTCATGTCGAAAGAAAGAATTAGAATTTTAGCTCAAAACCTCCATTAAAAATATTTCTGTCGAAATTGTGTGTCAAATTGACATTTCCGACAGTTTTTCGACAACAATTTTAAATTTTAGTAAAATCCTAAATTCCATGGGGTCCCTTTGATATCGAGATTTTTGACAAAATTTCATGTCGAAAGAAAGAATTAGAATTTTAGCTCAAAACCTTTATTAAAAGTATTTCTGTCGAAATAGTATGTCAAATTGACATTTCCGACAGTTTTTCGACAACAATTTTAAATTTTAGTAAAATCCTAAATTCCATGGGGTCCCCCCTTTGATATCGAGATTTTTGACAAAATTTCATGTCGAAAGAAAGAATTAGAATTTTAGCTAAAAACCTTTATTAAAAGTATTTCTGTCGAAATTGTATGTCAAATTGACATTTCCGACAGTTTTTCGACAACAATTTTAAATTTTAGTAAAATCCTAAATTCCATGGGGTCCCCCCTTTGATATCGAGATTTTTGACAAAATTTCATGTCGAAAGAAAGAATTAGAATTTTAGCTAAAAACCTTTATTAAAAGTATTTCTGTCGAAATTGTATGTCAAATTGACATTTCCGACAGTTTTTCGACAACAATTTTAAATTTTAGTAAAATCCTAAATTCCCTTTGATATCGAGATTTTTGACAAAATTTCATGTCGAAAGAAAGAATTAGAATTTTAGCTCAAAACCTCCATTAAAAATATTTCTGTCGAAATTGTATGTCAAATTGACATTTCCGACAGTTTTTCGACAACAATTTTAAATTTTAGTAAAATCCGAAATTCCATGGGGTCCCCCCTTTGATATCGAGATTTTTGACAAAATTTCATGTCGAAAGAAAGAATTAGAATTTTAGCTCAAAACCTTTATTAAAAGTATTTCTGTCGAAATTGTATGTCAAATTGACATTTCCGACAGTTTTTCGACAACAATTTTAAATTTTAGTAAAATCCGAAATTCCATGGGGTCCCCTTTTCCGACAGTTTTTCGACAACAATTTTAAATTTTAGTAAAATCCTAAATTCCATGGGGTCCCCCCTTTGATATCGAGATTTTTGACAAAATTTCATGTCGAAAGAAAGAATTAGAATTTTAGCTCAAAACCTCCATTAAAAATATTACTGTCGAAATTGTATGTCAAATTGACATTTCCGACAGTTTTTCGACAACAATTTTAAATTTTAGTAAAATCCTAAATTCCATGGGGTCCCCCCTTTGATATCGAGATTTTTGACAAAATTTCATGTCGAAAGAAAGAATTAGAATTTTAGCTAAAAACCTTTATTAAAAGTATTTCTGTCGAAATTGTATGTCAAATTGACATTTCCGACAGTTTTTCGACAACAATTTTAAATTTTAGTAAAATCCTAAATTCCATGGGGTCCCCCCTTTGATATCGAGATTTTTGACAAAATTTCATGTCGTAAGAAAGAATTAGAATTTTAGCTCAAAACCTTCATTAAAAATATTTCTGTCGAAATAGTATGTCAAATTGACATTTCCGACAGTTTTTCGACAACAATTTTAAATTTTAGTAAAATCCTAAATTCCATGGGGTCCCCCCTTTGATATCGAGATTTTTGACAAAATTTCATGTCGAAAGAAAGAATTAGAATTTTAGCTCAAAACCTTTATTAAAAGTATTTCTGTCGAAATAGTATGTCAAATTGACATTTCCGACAGTTTGTCGACAACAATTTTAAATTTTAGTAAAATCCTAAATTCCCTTTGATATCGAGATTTTTGACAAAATTTCATGTCGAAAGAAAGAATTAGAATTTTAGCTCAAAACCTCCATTAAAAATATTTCTGTCGAAATTGTATGTCAAATTGACATTTCCGACAGTTTTTCGACAACAATTTTAAATTTTAGTAAAATCCGAAATTCCATGGGGTCCCCCCTTTGATATCGAGATTTTTGACAAAATTTCATGTCGAAAGAAAGAATTAGAATTTTAGCTCAAAACCTTTATTAAAAGTATTTCTGTCGAAATTGTATGTCAAATTGACATTTCCGACAGTTTTTCGACAACAATTTTAAATTTTAGTAAAATCCTAAATTCCATGTCCCCCCTTTGATATCGAGATTTTTGACAAAATTTCATGTCGAAAGAAAGAATTAGAATTTTAGCTCAAAACCTCCATTAAAAATATTTCTGTCGAAATTGTGTGTCAAATTGACATTTCCGACGGTTTTTCGACATCAATTTTAAATTTTAGTAAAATCCTAAATTCCATGGGGTCCCCCCTTTGATATCGAGATTTTTGACAAAATTTCATGTCGAAAGAAAGAATTAGAATTTTAGCTCAAAACCTCCATTAAAAATATTTCTGTCGAAATTGTATGTCAAATTGACATTTCCGACAGTTTTTCGACAACAATTTTAAATTTTAGTAAAATCCTAAATTCCATGGGGTCCCCCCTTTGATATCGAGATTTTTGACAAAATTTCATGTCGTAAGAAAGAATTAGAATTTTAGCTCAAAACCTTCATTAAAAATATTTCTGTCGAAATAGTATGTCAAATTGACATTTCCGACAGTTTTTCGAAAACAATTTTAAATTTTAGTAAAATCCTAAATTCCATGGGGTCCCCCCTTTGATATCGAGATTTTTGACAAAATTTCATGTCGAAAGAAAGAATTAGAATTTTAGCTCAAAACCTTTATTAAAAGTATTTCTGTCGAAATAGTATGTCAAATTGACATTTCCGACAGTTTTTCGACAACAATTTTAAATTTTAGTAAAATCCTAAATTCCCTTTGATATCGAGATTTTTGACAAAATTTCATGTCGAAAGAAAGAATTAGAATTTTAGCTCAAAACCTCCATTAAAAATATTTCTGTCGAAATTGTATGTCAAATTGACATTTCCGACAGTTTTTCGACAACAATTTTAAATTTTAGTAAAATCCGAAATTCCATGGGGTCCCCCCTTTGATATCGAGATTTTTGACAAAATTTCATGTCGAAAGAAAGAATTAGAATTTTAGCTCAAAACCTTTATTAAAAGTATTTCTGTCGAAATTGTATGTCAAATTGACATTTCCGACAGTTTTTCGACAACAATTTTAAATTTTAGTAAAATCCTAAATTCCATGGGGTCCCCCCTTTGATATCGAGATTTTTGACAAAATTTCATGTCGAAAGAAAGAATTAGAATTTTAGCTCAAAACCTCCATTAAAAATATTTCTGTCGAAATTGTGTGTCAAATTGACATTTCCGACGGTTTTTCGACAACAATTTTAAATTTTAGTAAAATCCTAAATTCCATGGGGTCCCCTTTTCCGACAGTTTTTCGACAACAATTTTAAATTTTAGTAAAATCCTAAATTCCATGGGGTCCCCCCTTTGATATCGAGATTTTTGACAAAATTTCATGTCGAAAGAAAGAATTAGAATTTTAGCTCAAAACCTCCATTAAAAATATTTCTGTCGAAATTGTATGTCAAATTGACATTTCCGACAGTTTTTCGACAACAATTTTAAATTTTAGTAAAATCCTAAATTCCATGGGGTCCCCCCTTTGATATCGAGATTTTTGACAAAATTTCATGTCGAAAGAAAGAATTAGAATTTTAGCTAAAAACCTTTATTAAAAGTATTTCTGTCGAAATTGTATGTCAAATTGACATTTCCGACAGTTTTTCGACAACAATTTTAAATTTTAGTAAAATCCTAAATTCCATGGGGTCCCCCCTTTGATATCGAGATTTTTGACAAAATTTCATGTCGTAAGAAAGAATTAGAATTTTAGCTCAAAACCTTCATTAAAAATATTTCTGTCGAAATAGTATGTCAAATTGACATTTCCGACAGTTTTTCGACAACAATTTTAAATTTTAGTAAAATCCTAAATTCCATGGGGTCCCCCCTTTGATATCGAGATTTTTGACAAAATTTCATGTCGAAAGAAAGAATTAGAATTTTAGCTCAAAACCTTTATTAAAAGTATTTCTGTCGAAATAGTATGTCAAATTGACATTTCCGACAGTTTTTCGACAACAATTTTAAATTTTAGTAAAATCCTAAATTCCATGGGGTCCCCCCTTTGATATCGAGATTTTTGACAAAATTTCATGTCGAAAGAAAGAATTAGAATTTTAGCTCAAAACCTTTATTAAAAGTATTTCTGTCGAAATAGTATGTCAAATTGACATTTCCGACAGTTTTTCGACAACAATTTTAAATTTTAGTAAAATCCTAAATTCCATGGGGTCCCCCCTTTGATATCGAGATTTTTGACAAAATTTCATGTCGAAAGAAAGAATTAGAATTTTAGCTAAAAACCTTTATTAAAAGTATTTCTGTCGAAATTGTATGTCAAATTGACATTTCCGACAGTTTTTCGACAACAATTTTAAATTTTAGTAAAATCCTAAATTCCATGGGGTCCCCCCTTTGATATCGAGATTTTTGACAAAATTTCATGTCGAAAGAAAGAATTAGAATTTTAGCTAAAAACCTTTATTAAAAGTATTTCTGTCGAAATTGTATGTCAAATTGACATTTCCGATAGTTTTTCGACAACAATTTTAAATTTTAGTAAATTCCTAAATTCCCTTTGATATCGAGATTTTTGACAAAATTTCATGTCGAAAGAAAGAATTAGAATTTTAGCTCAAAACCTCCATTAAAAATATTTCTGTCGAAATTGTATGTCAAATTGACATTTCCGACAGTTTTTCGACAACAATTTTAAATTTTAGTAAAATCCGAAATTCCATGGGGTCCCCCCTTTGATATCGAGATTTTTGACAAAATTTCATGTCGAAAGAAAGAATTAGAATTTTAGCTCAAAACCTTTATTAAAAGTATTTCTGTCGAAATTGTATGTCAAATTGACATTTCCGACAGTTTTTCGACAACAATTTTAAATTTTAGTAAAATCCTAAATTCCATGGGGTCCCCCCTTTGATATCGAGATTTTTGACAAAATTTCATGTCGTAAGAAAGAATTAGAATTTTAGCTCAAAACCTTCATTAAAAATATTTCTGTCGAAATAGTATGTCAAATTGACATTTCCGACAGTTTTTCGACAACAATTTTAAATTTTAGTAAAATCCTAAATTCCATGGGGTCCCCCCTTTGATATCGAGATTTTTGACAAAATTTCATGTCGAAAGAAAGAATTAGAATTTTAGCTCAAAACCTCCATTAAAAATATTTCTGTCGAAATTGTGTGTCAAATTGACATTTCCGACAGTTTTTCGACAACAATTTTAAATTTTAGTAAAATCCTAAATTCCATGGGGTCCCCTTTTCCGACAGTTTTTCGACAACAATTTTAAATTTTAGTAAAATCCTAAATTCCATGGGGTCCCCCCTTTGATATCGAGATTTTTGACAAAATTTCATGTCGAAAGAAAGAATTAGAATTTTAGCTCAAAACCTCCATTAAAAATATTTCTGTCGAAATTGTATGTCAAATTGACATTTCCGACAGTTTTTCGACAACAATTTTAAATTTTAGTAAAATCCGAAATTCCATGGGGTCCCCCCTTTGATATCGAGATTTTTGACAAAATTTCATGTCGAAAGAAAGAATTAGAATTTTAGCTCAAAACCTCCATTAAAAATATTTCTGTCGAAATTGTATGTCAAATTGACATTTCCGACAGTTTTTCGACAACAATTTTAAATTTTAGTAAAATCCGAAATTCCATGGGGTCCCCCCTTTGATATCGAGATTTTTGACAAAATTTCATGTCGAAAGAAAGAATCAGAATTTTAGCTCAAAACCTTTATTAAAAGTATTTCTGTCGAAATTGTATGTCAAATTGACATTTCCGACAGTTTTTCGACAACAATTTTAAATTTTAGTAAAATCCTAAATTCCCTTTGATATCGAGATTTTTGACAAAATTTCATGTCGAAAGAAAGAATTAGAATTTTAGCTCAAAACCTCCATTAAAAATATTTCTGTCGAAATTGTATGTCAAATTGACATTTCCGACAGTTTTTCGACAACAATTTTAAATTTTAGTAAAATCCGAAATTCCATGGGGTCCCCCCTTTGATATCGAGATTTTTGACAAAATTTCATGTCGAAAGAAAGAATTAGAATTTTAGCTCAAAACCTTTATTAAAAGTATTTCTGTCGAAATTGTATGTCAAATTGACATTTCCGACAGTTTTTCGACAACAATTTTAAATTTTAGTAAAATCCTAAATTCCATGGGGTCCCCCCTTTGATATCGAGATTTTTGACAAAATTTCAAGTCGTAAGAAAGAATTAGAATTTTAGCTCAAAACCTTCATTAAAAATATTTCTGTCGAAATAGTATGTCAAATTGACATTTCCGACAGTTTTTCGACAACAATTTTAAATTTTAGTAAAATCCAAAATTCCATGGGGTCCCTCCTTTGATATCGAGATTTTTGACAAAAGTTCATGTCGAAATTGTATGTCAAATTGACATTTCCGACAGTTTTTCGACAACAATTTTAAATTTTAGTAAAATCCTAAATTCCATGGGGTCCCCCCTTTGATATCGAGATTTTTGACAAAATTTCATGTCGAAAGAAAGAATTAGAATTTTAGCTCAAAACCTTTATTAAAAGTATTTCTGTCGAAATTGTATGTCAAATTGACATTTCCGACAGTTTTTCGACAACAATTTTAAATTTTAGTAAAATCCTAAATTCCATGGGGTCCCCCCTTTGATATCGAGATTTTTGACAAAATTTCATGTCGAAAGAAAGAATTTAGAATTTTAACTCAAAACCTCCATTAAAAATATTTCTGTCGAAATTGTATGGCAAATTGACATTTCCGACAGTTTTTCGACAACAATTTTAAATTTTAGTAAAATCCTAAATTCCATGGGGTCCCCCCTTTGATATCGAGATTTTTGACAAAATTTCATGTCGAAAGAAAGAATTAGAATTTTAGCTCAAAACCTCCATTAAAAATATTTCTGTCGAAATTGTATGTCAAATTGACATTTCCGACAGTTTTTCGACAACAATTTTAAATTTTAGTAAAATCCTAAATTCCATGGGGTCCCCCCTTTGATATCGAGATTTTTGACAAAATTTCATGTCGAAAGAAAGAATTAGAATTTTAGCTCAAAACCTCCATTAAAAATATTTCTGTCGAAATTGTATGTCAAATTGACATTTCCGACAGTTTTTCGACAACAATTTTAAATTTTAGTAAAATCCTAAATTCCATGGGGTCCCCCCTTTGATATCGAGATTTTTGACAAAATTTCATGTCGAAAGAAAGAATTAGAATTTTAGCTCAAAACCTACATTAAAAATATTTCTGTCGAAATTGTGTGTCAAATTGACATTTCCGACAGTTTTTCGACAACAATTTTAAATTTAAGTAAAATCCTAAATTCCATTAGGTCCCTTTGATATCGAGATTTTTGACAAAATTTCATGTCGAAAGAAAGAATTAGAATCTTAGCTCGAAACCTCCATTAAAAATATTTCTGTCGAAATTGTATGTCAAATTGACTTTTTCGACAACAATTTTAAATATTAGTAAAATCCTAAATTCCATGGGGTCCCCCCCCCCCTTTGATGTCGAGATTTTTGACAAAATTTCATGTCGAAAGAAAGAATTAGAATTTTAGCTCAAAACCTTTATTAAAAGTATTTCTGTCGAAATTGTATGTCAAATTGACATTTCCGACAGTTTTTCGACAACAATTTTAAATTTTAGTAAAATCCTAAATTCCATGGGGTCCCCCCTTTGATATCGAGATTTTTGACAAAATTTCATGTCGAAAGAAAGAATTAGAATTTTAGCTCAAAACCTCCATTAAAAATATTTCTGTCGAAATTGTATGTCAAATTGACATTTCCGACAGTTTTTCGACAACAATTTTAAATTTTAGTAAAATCCTAAATTCCATGGGGTCCCCCCTTTGATATCGAGATTTTTGACAAAATTTCATGTCGAAAGAAAGAATTAGAATTTTAGCTCAAAACCTTTATTAAAAGTATTTCTGTCAAAATTGTATGTCAAATTGACATTTCCGACAGTTTTTCGACAACAATTTTAAATTTTAGTAAAATCCTAAATTCCATGGGGTCCCCCCTTTGATATCGAGATTTTTGTCGGAAGAAAGAATTAGAATTTTAGCTCAAAACCTTTATTAAAAGTATTTCTGTCGAAATAGTATGTCAAATTGACATTTCCGACAGTTTTTCGACAACAATTTCAAATTTTAGTAAAATCCTAAATTCCATGGGGTCCCCCCCTTTGATATCGAGATTTTTGACAAAATTTCATGTCGAAAGAAAGAATTAGAATTTTAGCTCAAAACCTTTATTAAAAGTATTTCTGTCGAAATTGTATGTCAAATTGACATTTCCGACAGTTTTTCGACAACATTTTTAAATTTTAGTAAAATCCTAAATTCCATGGGGTCCCCCCTTTGATATCGAGATTTTTGACAAAATTTCATGTCGAAAGAAAGAATTAGAATTTTAGCTCAAAACCTTTATTAAAAGTATTTCTGTCGAAATTGTATGTCAAATTGACATTTCCGACAGTTTTTCGACAACATTTTTAAATTTTAGTAAAATCCTAAATTCCATGGGGTCCCCCCTTTGATATCGAGATTTTTGACAAAATTTCATGTCGAAAGAAAGAATTAGAATTTTAGCTCAAAACCTTTATTAAAAGTATTTCTGTCGAAATTGTATGTCAAATTGACATTTCCGACAGTTTTTCGACAACAATTTTAAATTTTAGTAAAATCCTAAATTCCATGGGGTCCCCCCTTTGATATCGAGATTTTTGACAAAATTGCATGTCGAAAGAAAGAATTAGAATTTTAGCTCAAAACCTCATTTAAAAATATTTCTGTCGAAATTGGATGTCAAATTGACATTTCCGACAGTTTTTCGACAACCCCTTTGATATCGAGATTTTTGACAAAATTTCATGTCGAAAGAAAGAATTCGAATTTTAGCTCAAAACCTTTATTAAAAGTATTTCTGTCGAAATTGTATGTCAAATTGACATTTCCGACAGTTTTTCGACAACAATTTTAAATTTTAGTAAAATCCTAAATTCCATGGGGTCCCCCTTTGATATCGAGATTTTTGACAAAATTTCATGTCGAAAGAAAGAATTAGAATTTTAGCTCGAAACCTTTATTAAAAGTATTTCTGTCGAAATTGTATGTCAAATTGACATTTCCGACAGTTTTTCGACAACAATTTTAAATTTTAGTAAAATCCTAAATTCCATGGGGTCCCCCCTTTGATATCGAGATTTTTGACAAAATTTCAAGTCGTAAGAAAGAATTAGAATTTTAGCTCAAAACCTTCATTAAAAATATTTCTGTCGAAATAGTATGTCAAATTGACATTTCCGACAGTTTTTCGACAACAATTTTAAATTTTAGTAAAATCCAAAATTCCATGGGGTCCCCCCTTTGATATCGAGATTTTTGACAAAAGTTCATGTCGAAATTGTATGTCAAATTGACATTTCCGACAGTTTTTCGACAACAATTTTAAATTTTAGTAAAATCCTAAATTCCATGGGGTCCCCCTTTTGATATCGAGATTTTTGACAAAATTTCATGTCGAAAGAAAGAATTAGAATTTTAGCTCAAAACCTTTATTAAAAGTATTTCTGTCGAAATTGTATGTCAAATTGACATTTCCGACAGTTTTTCGACAACAATTTTAAATTTTAGTAAAATCCTAAATTCCATGGGGTCCCCCCTTTGATATCGAGATTTTTGACAAAATTTCATGTCGAAAGAAAGAATTTAGAATTTTAACTCAAAACCTCCATTAAAAATATTTCTGTCGAAATTGTATGTCAAATTGACATTTCCGACAGTTTTTCGACAACAATTTTAAATTTTAGTAAAATCCTAAATTCCATGGGGTCCCCCCTTTGATATCGAGATTTTTGACAAAATTTCATGTCGAAAGAAAGAATTAGAATTTTAGCTCAAAACCTCCATTAAAAATATTTCTGTCGAAATTGTATGTCAAATTGACATTTCCGACAGTTTTTCGACAACAATTTTAAATTTTAGTAAAATCCTAAATTCCATGGGGTCCCCCCTTTGATATCGAGATTTTTGACAAAATTTCATGTCGAAAGAAAGAATTAGAATTTTAGCTCAAAACCTACATTAAAAATATTTCTGTCGAAATTGTGTGTCAAATTGACATTTCCGACAGTTTTTCGACAACAATTTTAAATTTAAGTAAAATCCTAAATTCCATTAGGTCCCTTTGATATCGAGATTTTTGACAAAATTTCATGTCGAAAGAAAGAATTAGAATCTTAGCTCGAAACCTCCATTAAAAATATTTCTGTCGAAATTGTATGTCAAATTGACTTTTTCGACAACAATTTTAAATATTAGTAAAATCCTAAATTCCATGGGGTCCGTCCCCCCCCCTTTGATATCGAGATTTTTGACAAAATTTCATGTCGAAAGAAAGAATTAGAATTTTAGCTCAAAACCTTTATTAAAAGTATTTCTGTCGAAATTGTATGTCAAATTGACATTTCCGACAGTTTTTCGACAACAATTTTAAATTTTAGTAAAATCCTAAATTCCATGGGGTCCCCCCTTTGATATCGAGATTTTTGACAAAATTTCATGTCGAAAGAAAGAATTAGAATTTTAGCTCAAAACCTCCATTAAAAATATTTCTGTCGAAATTGTATGGCAAATTGACATTTCCGTCAGTTTTTCGACAACAATTTTAAATTTTAGTAAAATCCTAAATTCCATGGGGTCCCCCCTTTGATATCGAGATTTTTGACAAAATTTCATGTCGAAAGAAAGAATTAGAATTTTAGCTCAAAACCTTTATTAAAAGTATTTCTGTCAAAATTGTATGTCAAATTGACATTTCCGACAGTTTTTCGACAACAATTTTAAATTTTAGTAAAATCCTAAATTCCATGGGGTCCCCCCTTTGATATCGAGATTTAATTTCATGTCGAAAGAAAGAAATAGAATTTTAGCTCAAAACCTTTATTAAAAGTATTTCTGTCGAAATAGTATGTCAAATTGACATTTCCGACAGTTTTTCGACAACAATTTTAAATTTTAGTAAAATCCTAAATTCCATGGGGTCCCCCCTTTGATATCGAGATTTTTGACAAAATTTCATGTCGAAAGAAAGAATTAGAATTTTAGCTCAAAACCTTTATTAAAAGTATTTCTGTCAAAATTGTATGTCAAATTGACATTTCCGACAGTTTTTCGACAACAATTTTAAATTTTAGTAAAATCCTAAATTCCATGGGGTCCCCCCTTTGATATCGAGATTTTTGACAAAATTTCATGTCGTAAGAAAGAATTAGAATTTTAGCTCAAAACCTTTATTAAAAGTATTTCTGTCGAAATTGTATGTCAAATTGACATTTCCGACAGTTTTTCGACAACAATTTTAAATTTTAGTAAAATCCTAAATTCCATGGGGTCCCCCCTTTGATATCGAGATATTTGACAAAATTTCATGTCGTAAGAAAGAATTAGAATTTTAGCTCAAAACCTTCATTAAAAGTATTTCTGTCGAAATTGTATGTCAAATTGACATTTCCGACAGTTTTTCGACAACAATTTTAAATTTTAGTAAAATCCAAAATTCCATGGGGTCCCCCCTTTGATATCGAGATATTTGACAAAATTTCATGTCGTAAGAAAGAATTAGAATTTTAGCTCAAAACCTTCATTAAAAATATTTCTGTCGAAATTGTATGTCAAATTGACATTTCCGACAGTTTTTCGACAACAATTTTAAATTTTAGTAAAATCCTAAATTCCATGGGGTCCCCCTTTGATATCGAGATTTTTGACAAAATTTCATGTCGAAAGAAAGAATTAAAATTTTAGCTCAAAACATTCATTAAAAATATTTCTGTCGAAATAGTATGGCAAATTGACATTTCCGACAGTTTTTCGACAACAATTTTAAATTTTAGTAAAATCCTAAATTCCATGGGGTCCCCCCTTTGATATCGAGATTTTTGACAAAATTTCATGTCGAAAGAAAGAATTAGAATTTTAGCTAAAAACCTTTATTAAAAGTATTTCTGTCGAAGTTGTATGTCAAATTGACATTTCCGACAGTTTTTCGACAACAATTTTAAATTTTAGTAAAATCCTAAATTCCATGGGGTCCCCCCTTTGATATCGAGATTTTTGACAAAATTTCATGTCGTAAGAAAGAATTAGAATTTTAGCTCAAAACCTTTATTAAAAGTATTTCTGTCGAAATTGTATGTCAAATTGACATTTCCGACAGTTTTTCGACAACAATTTTAAATTTTAGTAAAATCCTAAATTCCATGGGGTCCCCCCTTTGATATCGAGATATTTGACAAAATTTCATGTCGTAAGAAAGAATTAGAATTTTAGCTCAAAACCTTCATTAAAAGTATTTCTGTCGAAATTGTATGTCAAATTGACATTTCCGACAGTTTTTCGACAACAATTTTAAATTTTAGTAAAATCCAAAATTCCATGGGGTCCCCCCTTTGATATCGAGATATTTGACAAAATTTCATGTCGTAAGAAAGAATTAGAATTTTAGCTCAAAACCTTCATTAAAAATATTTCTGTCGAAATTGTATGTCAAATTGACATTTCCGACAGTTTTTCGACAACAATTTTAAATTTTAGTAAAATCCTAAATTCCATGGGGTCCCCCTTTGATATCGAGATTTTTGACAAAATTTCATGTCGAAAGAAAGAATTAAAATTTTAGCTCAAAACATTCATTAAAAATATTTCTGTCGAAATAGTATGGCAAATTGACATTTCCGACAGTTTTTCGACAACAATTTTAAATTTTAGTAAAATCCTAAATTCCATGGGGTCCCCCCTTTGATATCGAGATTTTTGACAAAATTTCATGTCGAAAGAAAGAATTAGAATTTTAGCTAAAAACCTTTATTAAAAGTATTTCTGTCGAAGTTGTATGTCAAATTGACATTTCCGACAGTTTTTCGACAACAATTTCAAATTTTAGTAAAATCATAAATTCTATGGGGCCCCCCCCTTTGATATCGAGATTTTTGACAAAATTTCATGTCGTAAGAAAGAATTAGAATTTTAGCTCAAAACCTCCATTAAAAATATTTCTGTCGAAATAGTATGTCAAATTGACATTTCCGACAGTTTTTC
This sequence comes from Cheilosia scutellata, assembly GCA_955612985.1. Taxonomy (NCBI): domain Eukaryota; kingdom Metazoa; phylum Arthropoda; class Insecta; order Diptera; family Syrphidae; genus Cheilosia; species Cheilosia scutellata. Next base: position 56,302,658 of record OY015313.1, on the reverse strand, counting down.
GACAACAATTTTAAATTTTAGTAAAATCCTAAATTCCATGGGGTCCCCCCTTTGATATCGAGATTTTTGACAAAATTTCTTGTCGAAAGAAAGAATTAGAATTTTAGCTAAAAACCTTTATTAAAAGTATTTCTGTCGAAATTGTATGTCAAATTGACATTTCCGACAGTTTTTCGACAACAATTTTAAATTTTAGTAAAATCCTAAATTCCATGGGGTCCCCCCTTTGATATCGAGATTTTTGACAAAATTTCATGTCGAAAGAAAGAATTAGAATTTTAGCTCAAAACCTTTATTAAAAGTATTTCTGTCGAAATTGTATGTCAAATTGACATTTCCGACAGTTTTTCGACAACAATTTTAAATTTTAGTAAAATCCTAAATTCCATGGGGTCCCCCCTTTGATATCGAGATTTTTGACAAAATTTCATGTCGAAAGAAAGAATTAGAATTTTAGCTAAAAACCTTTATTAAAAGTATTTCTGTCGAAATTGTATGTCAAATTGACATTTCCGACAGTTTTTCGACAACAATTTTAAATTTTAGTAAAATCCTAAATACCATGGGGTCCCCCCTTTGATATCGAGATTTTTGACAAAATTTCATGTCGAAAGAAAGAATTAGAATTTTAGCTCAAAACCTTTATTAAAAGTATTTCTGTCAAAATTGTATGTCAAATTGACATTTCCGACAGTTTTTCGACAACAATTTTAAATTTTAGTAAAATCCTAAATTCCATGGGGTCCCCCCTTTGATATCGAGATATTTGACAAAATTTCATGTCGTAAGAAAGAATTAGAATTTTAGCTCAAAACCTTCATTAAAAATATTTCTGTCGAAATTGTATGTCAAATTGACATTTCCGACAGTTTTTCGACAACTATTTTAAATTTTAGTAAAATCCTAAATTCCATGGGGTCCCCCCTTTGATATCGAGATATTTGACAAAATTTCATGTCGTAAGAAAGAATTAGAATTTTAGCTAAAAACCTTTATTAAAAGTATTTCTGTCGAAATTGTATGTCAAATTGACATTTCCGACAGTTTTTCGACAACAATTTTAAATTTTAGTAAAATCCTAAATTCCATGGGGTCCCCCCTTTGATATCGAGATTTTTGACAGAATTTCATGTCGAAAGAAAGAAATAGAATTTTAGCTCAAAACCTTTATTAAAAGTATTTCTGTCGAAATAGTATGTCAAATTGACATTTCCGACAGTTTTTTGACAACAATTTTAAATTTTAGTAAAATCCTAAATTCCATGGGGTCCCCCCTTTGATATCGAGATTTTTGACAAAATTTCATGTCGAAAGAAAGAATTAGAATTTTAGCTCAAAACCTTTATTAAAAGTATTTCTGTCAAAATTGTATGTCAAATTGACATTTCCGACAGTTTTTCGACAACAATTTTAAATTTTAGTAAAATCCTAAATTCCATGGGGTCCCCCCTTTGATATCGAGATATTTGACAAAATTTCATGTCGTAAGAAAGAATTAGAATTTTAGCTCAAAACCTTCATTAAAAATATTTCTGTCGAAATTGTATGTCAAATTGACATTTCCGACAGTTTTTCGACAACAATTTTAAATTTTAGTAAAATCCTAAATTCCATGGGGTCCCCCCTTTGATATCGAGATTTTTGACAAAATTTCATGTCGAAAGAAAGAATTAGAATTTTAGCTCAAAACCTTCATTAAAAATATTTCTGTCGAAATAGTATGTCAAATTGACATTTCCGACAGTTTTTCGACAACAATTTTAAATTTTAGTAAAATCCTAAATTCCATGGGGTCCCCCCTTTGATATCGAGATTTTTGACAAAATTTCATGTCGAAAGAAAGAATTAGAATTTTAGCTCAAAACCTTTATTAAAAATATTTCTGTCGAAATAGTATGTCAAATTGACATTTCCGACAGTTTTTCGACAACAATTTTAAATTTTAGTAAAATCCTAAATTCCATGGGGTCCCCCCTTTGATATCGAGATTTTTGACAAAATTTCATGTCGAAAGAAAGAATTAGAATTTTAGCTCAAAACCTCCATTAAAAATATTTCTGTCGAAATTGTATGTCAAATTGACATTTCCGACAGTTTTTCGACAACAATTTTAAATTTTAGTAAAATCCTAAATTCCATGGGGTCCCCCCTTTGATATCGAGATTTTTGACAAAATTTCATGTCGAAAGAAAGAATTAGAATTTTAGCTCAAAACCTTTATTAAAAGTATTTCTGTCGAAATTGTATGTCAAATTGACATTTCCGACAGTTTTTCGACAACAATTTTAAATTTTAGTAAAATCCTAAATTCCATGGGGTCTCCCCTTTGATATCGAGATTTTTGACAAAATTTCATGTCGAAAGAAAGAATTAGAATTTTAGCTCAAAACCTTTATTAAAAGTATTTCTGTCGAAATTGTATGTCAAATTGACATTTCCGACAGTTTTTCGACAACAATTCCTAAATTCCATGGGGTCCCCCCTTTGATATCGAGATTTTTGACAAAATTTCATGTCGTAAGAAAGAATTTGAATTTTAGCTCAAAACCTTTATTAAAAGTATTTCTGTCGAAATTGTATGTCAAATTGACATTTCCGACAGTTTTTCGACAACATTTTTAAATTTTAGTAAAATCCTAAATTCCATGGGGCCCCCCCTTTGATATCGAGATTTTTGACAAAATTTCATGTCGTAAGAAAGAATTAGAATTTTAGCTCAAAACCTTTATTAAAAGTATTTCTGTCGAAATTGTATGTCAAATTGACATTCCGACAGTTTTTCGACAACATTTTTAAATTTTAGTAAAATCCTAAATTCCATGGGGTCCCCCCTTTGATATCGAGACTTTTGACAGAATTTCATGTCGTAAGAAAGAATTAGAATTTTAGCTCAAAACCTTTATTAAAAGTATTTCTGTCGAAATTGTATGTCAAATTGACATTTCCGACAGTTTTTCGACAACATTTTTAAATTTTAGTAAAATCCTAAATTCCATGGGGTCCCCCCTTTGATATCGAGATTTTTGCCAAAATTTCATGTCGAAAGAAAGAATTAGAATTTTAACTTAAAACCTTTATTAAAAGTATTTCTGTCGAAATTGTATGTCAAATTGACATTTCCGACAGTTTTTCGACAACATTTTTAAATTTTAGTAAAATCCTAAATTCCATGGGGTCCCCCCTTTGATATCGAGATTTTTGACAAAATTTCATGTCGAAAGAAAGAATTAGAATTTTAGCTAAAAACCTTTATTAAAAGTTTTTCTGTCGAAATTGTATGTCAAATTGACATTTCCGACAACAATTTCAAATTTTAGTAAAATCATAAATTCTATGGGGTCCCCCCCCTTTGATATCGAGATTTTTGACAAAATTTCATGTCGTAAGAAAGAATTAGAATTTTAGCTCAAAACCTCCATTAAAAATATTTCTGTCGAAATAGTATGTCAAATTGACATTTCCGACAGTTTTTCGACAACATTTTTAAATTTTAGTAAAATCCTAAATTCCATGGGGTCCCCCCTTTGATATCGAGATTTTTGACAAAATTTCATGTCGTTAGAAAGAATTAGAATTTTAACTTAAAACCTTTATTAAAAGTATTTCTGTCGAAATTGTATGTCAAATTGACATTTCCGACAGTTTTTCGACAACAATTTTAAATTTTAGTAAAATCCTAAATTCCATGGGGTCCCCCCTTTGATATCGAGATTTTTGACAAAATTTCATGTCGAAAGAAAGAATTAGAATTTTAGCTAAAAACCTTTATTAAAAGTATTTCTGTCGAAATTGTATGTCAAATTGACATTTCCGACAGTTTTTCGACAACAATTTCAAATTTTAGTAAAATCATAAATTCTATGGGGTCCCCCCCCCTTTGATATCGAGATTTTTGACAAAATTTCATGTCGAAAGAAAGAATTAGAATTTTAGCTAAAAACCTTTATTAAAAGTATTTCTGTCGAAATTGTATGTCAAATTGACATTTCCGACAGTTTTTCGACAACAATTTCAAATTTTAGTAAAATCATAAATTCTATGGGGTCCCCCCCCTTTGATATCGAGATTTTTGACAAAATTTCATGTCGAAAGAAAGAATTAGAATTTTAGCTAAAAACCTTTATTAAAAGTATTTCTGTCGAAATTGTATGTCAAATTGACATTTCCGACAGTTTTTCGACAACAATTTTAAATTTTAGTAAAATCCTAAATTCCATGGGGTCCCCCCTTTGATATCGAGATATTTGACAAAATTTCATGTCGTAAGAAAGAATTAGAATTTTAGCTCAAAACCTTCATTAAAAATATTTCTGTTGAAATAGTATGGCAAATAGACATTTCCGACAGTTTTTCGACAACAATTTTAAATTTTAGTAAAATCCTAAATTCCATGGGGTCCCCCCTTTGATATCGAGATTTTTGACAAAATTTCATGTCGAAAGAAAGAATTAGAATTTTAGCTAAAAACCTTTATTAAAAGTATTTCTGTCGAAATTGTATGTCAAATTGACATTTCCGACAGTTTTTCGACAACAATTTTAAATTTTAGTAAAATCCTAAATTCCATGGGGTCCCCCCTTTGATATCGAGATTTTTGACAAAATTTCATGTCGAAAGAAAGAATTAGAATTTTAGCTCAAAACCTTTATTAACAGTATTTCTGTCGAAATTGTATGTCAAATTGACATTTCCGACAGTTTTTCGACAACAATTTTAAATTTTAGTAAAATCCTAAATTCCATGGGGTCCCCCCTTTGATATCGAGATTTTTGACAAAATTTCATGTCGAAAGAAAGAATTAGAATTTTAGCTCAAAACCTTTATTAAAAGTATTTCTGTCGAAATAGTATGTCAAATTGACATTTCCGACAGTTTTTCGACAACAATTTTAAATTTTAGTAAAATCCTAAATTCCATCCCAAGTAACAATTTAGTTTCCATAAGGCTCAAAGGAAGCTATTTTCTTATTTCCATATCAACTGTTAAAGATCTTATGGAAACCTATTTGGCGCACTTTTGCGAAGCTATTTACTTTCCCTAAGACTTTTCCCCGCAGGCTCTGTGAAAGCTACATAACTGCTCATGACAGGCTGTAAGATGTTATGCTAAGGCCTTATAGAAGTCATTACGGAAATCTTAACGAAATTAGAAAAATCCAAACAAAAAATTATTTGTGTATATTTTTTATTTAGTATTTTTATTGCTTTTATTTGACATTATCCGCCATTTGGATTGTACACGTAATTTATTCAACGTTCTGAAAGTATATAAATTTATTTTAATTGAAAAAAATGCAAACTTACTTGCTTCGTTCAGGAATCGAACTCGCACCCTCCGGAACCCCAGCCCAACACGCAACCAATAGGCCAATATGACTTATACAGCATGTAGTTTAAAAATGTATAAGTTGAACAACATTAACTTTTCAAGCTTCATATATGTAGATAATGTACTTATAGGACTTTACGAAATTAATAGTAACAATAATTTCCTTGTACGGGAAAATCAAGGTCGGCTTGTTTTTTTTGGAATTTGAAAACAAATATTTATTATACTCGTTATGAAAGTAGTATGTGCGCTATAATTATTATATCCCAAACTCTCTGGAAAAAAATCATGCATTATTATCTATCTTAAAAAAAAAAAAAAATCTGTGCTCCACTGAGGCTCGAACACACGCCGAATGTTGGTTAGTTGAAGCACAAACCAGAGATTGTTTTGTGGTTGAAGTCTGAATAATAAAAGCTTCTATAAAGCTTGTTAATCGAAGCCAATTCAAAGATCCTCTATAAGAAAGTCAATAGCTTCCTTAGTATAGTTTATATTTATTATGACAGCTATTAGCTTGCATGCAAGCATCATCACTTCGATTAAATGTTTATAACAAACCTAAGGAAGCGAAAATGTATTTTTTTAATTTGCTGCAATTATCCACCTAGTTTATTACAAGTGAACTTAAAAGAAATAATTTCTTAGCACGTCATTCTATGGAGAGTAAGGTAAAACCAATGTTGACTGTAAAAATGCTAGTATTCCTTTACTCATTCTTAAAAAAATACATGAAAAAAGAATAGACGAAATTCTTAGAAAAATCTAGTTACATAATTAGTATTTTTCATTATCGCCGAAGCTAGTATTTAAATAGATTTTTACATTACTTGCATTGACTTAATTCTTGAACCCACAACCCTAGAGGATATTTGAATTGACATCGAATACCAAGCTTTATAGAAGCTCTTATTTTTCAGATTTCGATTAACTTACTTCGGCAGGCCTTATAGAGGCCTCGTTAAATAAGAATATCGCACCCCTCTGTACAGCTTGTGGAATTGTTTACGAAATGGCTTAAAGAAGCTATTAATGAAAACTTCCGTAAATCAGCCGTATAACAACACTATAGAAGTTATAGCTTGTTAAATTGAAACAATTGGACCTTATACAAGTTAAATTGTTAGTTGGGATGGGGTCCCCCCTTTGATATCGAGATATTTGACAAAATTTCATGTCGTAAGAAAGAATTAGAATTTTAGCTCAAAACCTTCATTAAAAATATTTCTGTCGAAATTGTATGTCAAATTGACATTTCCGACAGTTTTTCGACAACAATTTTAAATTTTAGTAAAATCCTAAATTCCATGGGGTCCCCCCTTTGATATCGAGATTTTTGACAAAATTTCATGTGGAAAAAAAGAATTAGAATTTTAGCTCAAAACCTCCATTAAAAATATTTCTGTCGAAATTGGATGTCAAATTGACATTTCCGACAGTTTTTCGACAACAATTTTAAATTTTAGTAAAATCCTAAATTCCATGGGGTCCCCCCTTTGATATCGAGATTTTTGACAAAATTTCATGTCGTAAGAAAGAATTAGAATTTTAGCTCAAAACCTTCATTAAAAATATTTCTGTCGAAATTGTATGTCAAATTGACATTTCCGACAGTTTTTCGACAACAATTTTAAATTTTAGTAAAATCCTAAATTCCATGGGGTCCCCTCTTTGATATCGAGATTTTTGACAAAATTTCATGTCGAAAGAAAGAATTAGAATTTTAGCTAAAAACCTTTATTAAAAGTATTTCTGTCGAAATTGTATGTCAAATTGACATTTCCGACAGTTTTTCGACAACAATTTTAAATTTTAGTAAAATCCTAAATTCCATGGGGTCCCCCTTTGATATCGAGATTTTTGACAAAATTTCATGTCGAAAGAAAGAATTAGAATTTTAGCTCAAAACCTTTATTAAAAGTATTTCTGTCGAAATTGTATGTCAAATTGACATTTCCGACAGTTTTTCGACAACAATTTTAAATTTTAGTAAAATCCTAAATTCCATGGGGTCCCCCTTTGATATCGAGATTTTTGACAAAATTTCATGTCGTAAGAAAGAATTAGAATTTTAGCTCAAAACCTTTATTAAAAGTATTTCTGTCGAAATTGTATGTCAAATTGACATTTCCGACAGTTTTTCGACAACAATTTTAAATTTTAGTAAAATCCTAAATTCCATGGGGTCCCCCCTTTGATATCGAGATTTTTGACAAAATTTCATGTGGAAAAAAAGAATTAGAATTTTAGCTCAAAACCTCCATTAAAAATATTTCTGTCGAAATTGGATGTCAAATTGACATTTCCGACAGTTTTTCGACAACAATTTTAAATTTTAGTAAAATCCTAAATTCCATGGGGTCCCCCCTTTGATATCGAGATTTTTGACAAAATTTCATGTCGTAAGAAAGAATTAGAATTTTAGCTCAAAACCTTCATTAAAAATATTTCTGTCGAAATTGTATGTCAAATTGACATTTCCGACAGTTTTTCGACAACAATTTTAAATTTTAGTAAAATCCTAAATTCCATGGGGTCCCCCCTTTGATATCGAGATTTTTGACAAAATTTCATGTGGAAAAAAAGAATTAGAATTTTAGCTCAAAACCTCCATTAAAAATATTTCTGTCGAAATTGGATGTCAAATTGACATTTCCGACAGTTTTTCGACAACAATTTTAAATTTTAGTAAAATCCTAAATTCCATGGGGTATATCGAGATTTTTGACAAAATTTCATGTCGTAAGAAAGAATTAGAATTTTAGCTCAAAACCTTTATTAAAAGTATTTCTGTCGAAATTGTATGTCAAATTGACATTTCCGACAGTTTTTCGACAACAATTTTAAATTTTAGTAAAATCCTAAATTCCATGGGGTCCCCCCTTTGATATCGAGATTTTTGACAAAATTTCATGTGGAAAAAAAGAATTAGAATTTTAGCTCAAAACCTCCATTAAAAATATTTCTGTCGAAATTGGATGTCAAATTGACATTTCCGACAGTTTTTCGACAACAATTTTAAATTTTAGTAAAATCCTAAATTCCATGGGGTCCCCCCTTTGATATCGAGATTTTTGACAAAATTTCATGTCGTAAGAAAGAATTAGAATTTTAGCTCAAAACCTTCATTAAAAATATTTCTGTCGAAATTGTATGTCAAATTGACATTTCCGACAGTTTTTCGACAACAATTTTAAATTTTAGTAAAATCCTAAATTCCATGGGGTCCCCCTTTGATATCGAGATTTTTGACAAAATTTCATGTCGAAAGAAAGAATTAGAATTTTAGCTCAAAACCTTTATTAAAAGTATTTCTGTCGAAATTGTATGTCAAATTGACATATCCGACAGTTTTTCGACAACAATTTTAAATTTTAGTAAAATCCTAAATTCCATGGGGTATATCGAGATTTTTGACAAAATTTCATGTCGTAAGAAAAAATTAGAATTTTAGCTCAAAACATTCATTAAAAATATTTCTGTCGAAATAGTATGGCAAATTGACATTTCCGACAGTTTTTCGACAACAATTTTAAATTTTAGTAAAATCCTAAATTCCATGGGGTCCCTCCCCCTTTTGATATCGAGATTTTTGACAAAAATTCATGTCGAAAGAAAGAATTAAAATTTTAGCTCAAAACATTCATTAAAAATATTTCTGTCGAAATAGTATGGCAAATTGACATTTCCGACAGTTTTTCGACAACAATTTTAAATTTTAGTAAAATCCTAAATTCCATGGGGTCCCTCCCCCCTTTGATATCGAGATTTTTGACAAAAATTCATGTCGAAAGAAAGAATTAAAATTTTAGCTCAAAACATTCATTAAAAATATTTCTGTCGAAATAGTATGGCAAATTGACATTTCCGACAGTTTTTCGACAACAATTTTAAATTTTAGTAAAATCCTAAATTCCATGGGGTCCCCCCTTTGATATCGAGATTTTTGACAAAATTTCATGTCGAAAGAAAGAATTAGAATTTTAGCTAAAAACCTTTATTAAAAGTATTTCTGTCGAAATTGTATGTTAAATTGTCATTTCCGACAGTTTTTCGACAACAATTTTAAATTTTAGTAAAATCCTAAATTCCATGGGGTCCCCCCTTTGATATCGAGATTTTTGACAAAATTTCATGTCGAAAGAAAGAATTAGAATTTTAGCTCAAAACCTTTATTAAAAGTATTTCTGTCGAAATTGTATGTCAAATTGACATTTCCGACAGTTTTTCGACAACAATTTTAAATTTTAGTAAAATCCTAAATTCCATTGGGTCCCCCCTTTGATATCGAGATTTTTGACAAAATTTCATGTCGAAAGAAAGAATTAGAATTTTAGCTCAAAACATTCATTAAAAATATTTCTGTCGAAATAGTATGGCAAATTGATATTTCCGACAGTTTTTCGACAACAATTTTAAATTTTAGTAAAATCCTAAATTCCATGGGGTCCCCCCTTTGATATCGAGATTTTTGACAAAATTTCATGTCGAAAGAAAGAATTAGAATTTTAGCTAAAAACCTTTATTAAAAGTATTTCTGTCGAAATTGTATGTCAAATTGACATTTCCGACAGTTTTTCGACAACAATTTTAAATTTTAGTAAAATCCTAAATTCCATGGGGTCCCCCCTTTGATATCGAGATTTTTGACAAAATTTCATGTCGAAAGAAAGAATTAGAATTTTAGCTCAAAACCTTTATTAAAAGTATTTCTGTCGAAATTGTATGTCAAATTGACATTTCCGACAGTTTTTCGACAACAATTTTAAATTTTAGTAAAATCCTAAATTCCATGTGGTCCCCCCTTTGATATCGAGATTTTTGACAAAATTTCATGTCGAAAGAAAGAATTAGAATTTTAGCTCAAAACCTTTATTAAAAGTATTTCTGTCGAAATAGTATGTCAAATTGACATTTCCGACAGTTTTTCGACAACAATTTTAAATTTTAGTAAAATCCTAAATTCCATGGGGTCCCCCTTTGATATCGAGATTTTTGACAAAATTTCATGTCGAAAGAAAGAATTAGAATTTTAGCTCAAAACCTTTATTAAAAGTATTTCTGTCGAAATTGTATGTCAAATTGACATTTCCGACAGTTTTTCAACAACAATTTTAAATTTTAGTAAAATCCTAAATTCCATGGGGTCCCCCCTTTGATATCGAGATTTTTGACAAAATTTCATGTCGAAAGAAAGAATTAGAATTTTAGCTCAAAACCTTCATTAAAAATATTTCTGTCGAAATTGTATGTCAAATTGACATTTCTGACAGTTTTTCGACAACAATTTTAAATTTTAGTAAAATCCTAAATTCCATGGGGTCCCCCCTTTGATATCGAGATTTTTGACAAAATTTCATGTCGAAAGAAAGAATTAGAATTTTAGCTCAAAACCTTTATTAAAAGTATTTCTGTCGAAATTGTATGTCAAATTGACATTTCCGACAGTTTTTCGACAACAATTTTAAATTTTAGTAAAATCCTAAATTCCATGGGGTCCCCCCTTTGATATCGAGATTTTTGACAAAATTTCATGTCGAAAGAAAGAATTAGAATTTTAGCTCAAAACCTTCATTAAAAATATTTCTGTCGAAATTGTATGTCAAATTGACATTTCCGACAGTTTTTCGACAACAATTTTAAATTTTAGTAAAAAACTAAATTCCATGGGGTCCCCCTTTGATATCGAGATTTTTGACAAAATTTCATGTCGTAAGAAAGAATTAGAATTTTAGCTCAAAACCTTCATTAAAAATATTTCTGTCGAAATTGTATGTCAAATTGACATTTCCGACAGTTTTTCGACAACAATTTTAAATTTTAGTAAAATCCTAAATTCCATGGGGTCCCCCCTTTGATATCGAGATTTTTGACAAAATTTCATGTCGAAAGAAAGAATTAGAATTTTAGCTCAAAACCTTCATTAAAAATATTTCTGTCGAAATAGTATGGCAAATTGACATTTCCGACAGTTTTTCGACAACAATTTTAAATTTTAGTAAAATCCTAAATTCCATGGGGTCCCCCCTTTGATATCGAGATTTTTGACAAAATTTCATGTCGAAAGAAAGAATTAGAATTTTAGCTCAAAACCTTCATTAAAAATATTTCTGTCGAAATTGTATGTCAAATTGACATTTCCGACAGTTTTTCGACAACAATTTTAAATTTTAGTAAAATCCTAAATTCCATGGGGTCCCCCCTTTGATATCGAGATTTTTGACAAAATTTCATGTCGAAAGAAAGAATTAGAATTTTAGCTCAAAACCTTTATTAAAAGTATTTCTGTCAAAATTGTATGTCAAATTGACATTTCCGACAGTTTTTCGACAACAATTTTAAATTTTAGTAAAATCCTAAATTCCATGGGGTCCCCCTTTGATATCGAGATATTTGACAAAATTTCATGTCGTAAGAAAGAATTAGAATTTTAGCTCAAAACCTTCATTAAAAATATTTCTGTCGAAATAGTATGGCAAATTGACATTTCCGACAGTTTTTCGACAACAATTTTAAATTTTAGTAAAATCCTAAATTCCATGGGGTCCCCCCTTTGATATCGAGATTTTTGACAAAATTTCATGTCGAAAGAAAGAATTAGAATTTTAGCTCAAAACCTTTATTAAAAGTATTTCTGTCAAAATTGTATGTTAAATTGTCATTTCCGACAGTTTTTCGACAACAATTTTAAATTTTAGTAAAATCCTAAATTCCATGGGGTCCCCCCTTTGATATCGAGATTTTTGACAAAATTTCATGTCGAAAGAAAGAATTAGAATTTTAGCTCAAAACCTTTATTAAAAGTATTTCTGTCGAAATTGTATGTCAAATTGACATTTCCGACAGTTTTTCGACAACAATTTTAAATTTTAGTAAAATCCTAAATTCCATGGGGTCCCCCCTTTGATATCGAGATTTTTGACAAAATTTCATGTCGAAAGAAAGAATTAGAATTTTAGCTCAAAACCTTCATTAAAAGTATTTCTGTCGAAATTGTATGTCAAATTGTCATTTCCGACAGTTTTTCGACAACAATTTTAAATTTTAGTAAAATCCTAAATTCCATGGGGTCCCCCCTTTGATATCGAGATTTTTGACAAAATTTCATGTCGAAAGAAAGAATTAGAATTTTAGCTCAAAACCTTTATTAAAAGTATTTCTGTCGAAATTGTATGTCAAATTGACATTTCCGACAGTTTTTCGACAACAATTTTAAATTTTAGTAAAATCCTAAATTCCATGGGGTCCCTCCTTTGATATCGAGATTTTTGACAAAATTTCATGTCGAAAGAAAGAATTAGAATTTTAGCTCAAAACCTTTATTAAAAGTATTTCTGTCGAAATTGTATGTCAAATTGACATTTCCGACAGTTTTTCGACAACAATTTTAAATTTTAGTAAAATCCTAAATTCCATGGGGTCCCTCCTTTGATATCGAGATTTTTGACAAAATTTCATGTCGAAAGAAAGAATTAGAATTTTAGCTCAAAACCTTTATTAAAAGTATTTCTGTCAAAATTGTATGTCAAATTGACATTTCCGACAGTTTTTCGACAACAATTTTAAATTTTAGTAAAATCCTAAATTCCATGGGGTCCCCCCTTTGATATCGAGATTTTTGACAAAATTTCATGTCGAAAGAAAGAATTAGAATTTTAGCTAAAAACCTTTATTAAAAGTATTTCTGTCGAAATTGTATGTCAAATTGACATTTCCGACAGTTTTTCGACAACAATTTTAAATTTTAGTAAAATCCTAAATTCCATGGGGTCCCCCCTTTGATATCGAGATTTTTGACAAAATTTCATGTCGAAAGAAAGAATTAGAATTTTAGCTCAAAACCTTTATTAAAAGTATTTCTGTCGAAATTGTATGTCAAATTGACATTTCCGACAGTTTTTCGACAACAATTTTAAATTTTAGTAAAATCCTAAATTCCATGGGGTCCCCCCTTTGATATCGAGATTTTTGACAAAATTTCATGTCGAAAGAAAGAATTAGAATTTTAGCTCAAAACCTTTATTAAAAGTATTTCTGTCGAAATAGTATGTCAAATTGACATTTCCGACAGATTTTCGACAACAATTTTAAATTTTAGTAAAATCCTAAATTCCATGGGGTCCCCCTTTGATATCGAGATATTTGACAAAATTTCATGTCGTAAGAAAGAATTAGAATTTTAGCTCAAAACCTTCATTAAAAATATTTCTGTCGAAATAGTATGGCAAATTGACATTTCCGACAGTTTTTCGACAACAATTTTAAATTTTAGTAAAATCCTAAATTCCATGGGGTCCCCCCTTTGATATCGAGATTTTTGACAAAATTTCATGTCGAAAGAAAGAATTAGAATTTTTGCTCAAAACCTTTATTAAAAGTATTTCTGTCAAAATTGTATGTTAAATTGTCATTTCCGACAGTTTTTCGACAACAATTTTAAATTTTAGTAAAATCCTAAATTCCATGGGGTCCCCCTTTGATATCGAGATTTTTGACAAAATTTCATGTCGAAAGAAAGAATTAGAATTTTAGCTCAAAACCTTTATTAAAAGTATTTCTGTCGAAATTGTATGTCAAATTGACATTTCCGACAGTTTTTCGACAACAATTTTAAATTTTAGTAAAATCCTAAATTCCATGGGGTCCCCCCTTTGATATCGAGATTTTTGACAAAATTTCATGTCGAAAGAAAGAATTAGAATTTTAGCTCAAAACCTTCATTAAAAGTATTTCTGTCGAAATTGTATGTCAAATTGTCATTTCCGACAGTTTTTCGACAACAATTTTAAATTTTAGTAAAATCCTAAATTCCATGGGGTCCCCCCTTTGATATCGAGATTTTTGACAAAATTTCATGTCGAAAGAAAGAATTAGAATTTTAGCTCAAAACCTTTATTAAAAGTATTTCTGTCAAAATTGTATGTTAAATTGTCATTTCCGACAGTTTTTCGACAACAATTTTAAATTTTAGTAAAATCCTAAATTCCATGGGGTCCCCCCTTTGATATCGAGATTTTTGACAAAATTTCATGTCGAAAGAAAGAATTAGAATTTTAGCTCAAAACCTTTATTAAAAGTATTTCTGTCGAAATTGTATGTCAAATTGACATTTCCGACAGTTTTTCGACAACAATTTTAAATTTTAGTAAAATCCTAAATTCCATGGGGTCCCCCCTTTGATATCGAGATTTTTGACAAAATTTCATGTCGAAAGAAAGAATTAGAATTTTAGCTCAAAACCTTTATTAAAAGTATTTCTGTCGAAATTGTATGTCAAATTGACATTTCCGACAGTTTTTCGACAACAATTTTAAATTTTAGTAAAATCCTAAATTCCATTCCATATTTTTGACAAAATTTCATGTCGTAAGAAAGAATTAGAATTTTAGCTCAAAACCTTCATTAAAAATATTTCTGTCGAAATTGTATGTCAAATTGACATTTCCGACAGTTTTTCGACAACAATTTTAAATTTTAGTAAAATCCTAAATTCCATGGGGTCCCCCTTTGATATCGAGATTTTTGACAAAATTTCATGTCGAAAGAAAGAATTAGAATTTTAGCTCAAAACCTTTATTAAAAGTATTTCTGTCGAAATTGTATGTCAAATTGACATTTCCGACAGTTTTTCGACAACAATTTTAAATTTTAGTAAAATCCTAAATTCCATGGGGTCCCCCCTTTGATATCGAGATTTTTGACAAAATTTCATGTCGAAAGAAAGAATTAGAATTTTAGCTCAAAACCTTCATTAAAAATATTTCTGTCGAAATTGTATGTCAAATTGACATTTCCGACAGTTTTTCGACAACAATTTTAAATTTTAGTAAAATCCTAAATTCCATGGGGTCCCCCCTTTGATATCGAGATTTTTGACAAAATTTCATGTCGAAGAATTAGAATTTTAGCTCAAAACCTTTATTAAAAGTATTTCTGTCGAAATTGTATGTCAAATTGACATTTCCGACAACAATTTTAAATTTTAGTAAAATCCTAAATTCCATGGGGTCCCCCCTTTGATATCGAGATTTTTGACAAAATTTCATGTCGAAAGAAAGAATTAGAATTTTAGCTCAAAACCTTTATTAAAAGTATTTCTGTCGAAATAGTATGTCAAATTGACATTTCCGACAGTTTTTCGACAACAATTTTAAATTTTAGTAAAATCCTAAATTCCATGGGGTCCCCCCTTTGATATCGAGATTTTTGACAAAATTTCATGTCGTAAGAAAGAATTAGAATTTTAGCTCAAAACCTTCATTAAAAATATTTCTGTCGAAATAGTATGTCAAATTGACATTTCCGACAGTTTTTCGACAACAATTTTAAATTTTAGTAAAATCCTAAATTCCATGGGGCCCCCTTTGATATCGAGATTTTTGACAAAATTTCATGTCGAAAGAAAGAATTAGAATTTTAGCTCAAAACCTTTATTAAAAGTATTTCTGTCGAAATTGTATGTCAAATTGACATTTCCGACAGTTTTTCGACAACAATTTTAAATTTTAGTAAAATCCTAAATTCCATAGGGTCCCTCCCTCCTTTGATATCGAGATTTTTGACAAAATTTCATGTCGAAAGAAAGAATTAGAATTTTAGCTCAAAACCTTTATTAAAAGTATTTCTGTCGAAATTGTATGTCAAATTGACATTTCCGACAGTTTTTCGACAACAATCTTAAATTTTAGTAAAATCCTAAAATCCATGGGGTCCCCCCTTTGATATCGAGATTTTTGACAAAATTTCATGTCGAAAGAAAGAATTAGAATTTTAGCTCAAAACCTCCATTAAAAATATTTCTGTCGAAATTGTGTGTCAAATTGACATTTCCGACAGTTTTTCGACAACAATTTTAAATTTTAGTAAAATCCTAAATTCCATGGGGTCCCCTTGATATCGAGATTTTTGACAAAATTTCATGTCGAAAGAAAGAATTAGAATTTTAGCTAAAAACCTTTATTAAAAGTATTTCTGTCGAAATTGTATGTCAAATTGACATTTCCGACAGTTTTTCGACAACAATTTTAAATTTTAGTAAAATCCTAAATTCCATGGGGTCCCCCCTTTGATATCGAGATTTTTGACAAAATTTCATGTCGAAAGAAAGAATTAGAATTTTAGCTAAAAACCTTTATTAAAAGTATTTCTGTCGAAATTGTATGTCAAATTGACATTTCCGACAGTTTTTCGACAACAATTTTAAATTTTAGTAAAATCCTAAATTCCATGGGGTCCCCCCTTTGATATCGAGATATTTGACAAAATTTCATGTCGTAAGAAAGAATTAGAATTTTAGCTCAAAACCTTCATTAAAAATATTTCTGTCGAAATAGTATGGCAAATAGACATTTCCGACAGTTTTTCGACAACAATTTTAAATTTTAGTAAAATCCTAAATTCCATGGGGTCCCCCCTTTGATATCGAGATTTTTGACAAAATTTCATGTCGAAAGAAAGAATTAGAATTTTAGCTCAAAACCTTTATTAAAAGTATTTCTGTCGAAATAGTATGTCAAATTGACATTTCCGACAGTTTTTCGACAACAATTTTAAATTTTAGTAAAATCCTAAATTCCATGGGGTCCCCCCTTTGATATCGAGATTTTTGACAAAATTTCATGTCGAAAGAAAGAATTAGAATTTTAGCTCAAAACCTTTATTAAAAGTATTTCTGTCAAAATTGTATGTCAAATTGACATTTCCGACAGTTTTTCGACAACAATTTTAAATTTTAGTAAAATCCTAAATTCCATGGGGTCCCCCCTTTGATATCGAGATATTTGACAAAATTTCATGTCGTAAGAAAGAATTAGAATTTTAGCTCAAAACCTTCATTAAAAATATTTCTGTCGAAATTGTATGTCAAATTGACATTTCCGACAGTTTTTCGACAACAATTTTAAATTTTAGTAAAATCCAAAATTCCATGGGGTCCCCCCTTTGATATCGAGATATTTGACAAAATTTCATGTCGTAAGAAAGAATTAGAATTTTAGCTCAAAACCTTCATTAAAAATATTTCTGTCGAAATTGTATGTCAAATTGACATTTCCGACAGTTTTTCGACAACAATTTTAAATTTTAGTAAAATCCTAAATTCCATGGGGTCCCCCTTTGATATCGAGATTTTTGACAAAATTTCATGTCGAAAGAAAGAATTAAAATTTTAGCTCAAAACATTCATTAAAAATATTTCTGTCGAAATAGTATGGCAAATTGACATTTCCGACAGTTTTTCGACAACAATTTTAAATTTTAGTAAAATCCTAAATTCCATGGGGTCCCCCCTTTGATATCGAGATTTTTGACAAAATTTCATGTCGAAAGAAAGAATTAGAATTTTAGCTAAAAACCTTTATTAAAAGTATTTCTGTCGAAGTTGTATGTCAAATTGACATTTCCGACAGTTTTTCGACAACAATTTCAAATTTTAGTAAAATCATAAATTCTATGGGGCCCCCCCCCTTTGATATCGAGATTTTTGACAAAATTTCATGTCGTAAGAAAGAATTAGAATTTTAGCTCAAAACCTCCATTAAAAATATTTCTGTCGAAATAGTATGGCAAATTGACATTTCCGACAGTTTTTCGACAACAATTTTAAATTTTAGTAAAATCCTAAATTCCATGGGGTCCCCCCTTTGATATCGAGATTTTTGACAAAATTTCATGTCGAAAGAAAGAATTAGAATTTTAGCTCAAAACCTTTATTAAAAGTATTTCTGTCGAAATTGTATGTCAAATTGACATTTCCGACAGTTTTTCGACAACAATTTTAAATTTTAGTAAAATCCTAAATTCCATGGGGTCCCCCCTTTGATATCGAGATTTTTGACAAAATTTCATGTCGAAAGAAAGAATTAGAATTTTAGCTAAAAACCTTTATTAAAAGTATTTCTGTCGAAGTTGTATGTCAAATTGACATTTCCGACAGTTTTTCGACAACAATTTTAAATTTTAGTAAAA
Organism: Cheilosia scutellata; assembly: GCA_955612985.1. Lineage (NCBI taxonomy): Eukaryota > Metazoa > Arthropoda > Insecta > Diptera > Syrphidae > Cheilosia > Cheilosia scutellata. The sequence goes on along the minus strand of OY015313.1, from coordinate 56,284,364 downwards.
TCCTAAATTCCATGGGGTCCCCCCTTTGATATCGAGATTTTTGACAAAATTTCATGTCGAAAGAAAGAATTAGAATTTTAGCTAAAAACCTTTATTAAAAGTATTTCTGTCGAAATTGTATGTCAAATTGACATTTCCGACAGTTTTTCGACAACAATTTTAAATTTTAGTAAAATCCTAAATTCCATGGGGTCCCCCCTTTGATATCGAGATTTTTGACAAAATTTCATGTCGAAAGAAAGAATTAGAATTTTAGCTCAAAACCTTTATTAAAAGTATTTCTGTCGAAATTGTATGTCAAATTGACATTTCCGACAGTTTTTCGACAACAATTTTAAATTTTAGTAAAATCCTAAATTCCATGGGGTCCCCCCTTTGATATCGAGATTTTTGACAAAATTTCATGTCGAAAGAAAGAATTAGAATTTTAGCTCAAAACCTTTATTAAAAGTATTTCTGTCAAAATTGTATGTCAAATTGACATTTCCGACAGTTTTTCGACAACAATTTTAAATTTTAGTAAAATCCTAAATTCCATGGGGTCCCCCCTTTGATATCGAGATATTTGACAAAATTTCATGTCGTAAGAAAGAATTAGAATTTTAGCTCAAAACCTTCATTAAAAATATTTCTGTCGAAATTGTATGTCAAATTGACATTTCCGACAGTTTTTCGACAACTATTTTAAATTTTAGTAAAATCCTAAATTCCATGGGGTCCCCCCTTTGATATCGAGATATTTGACAAAATTTCATGTCGTAAGAAAGAATTAGAATTTTAGCTAAAAACCTTTATTAAAAGTATTTCTGTCGAAATTGTATGTCAAATTGACATTTCCGACAGTTTTTCGACAACAATTTTAAATTTTAGTAAAATCCTAAATTCCATGGGGTCCCCCCTTTGATATCGAGATTTTTGACAGAATTTCATGTCGAAAGAAAGAATTAGAATTTTAGCTCAAAACCTTTATTAAAAGTATTTCTGTCGAAATAGTATGTCAAATTGACATTTCCGACAGTTTTTCGACAACAATTTTAAATTTTAGTAAAATCCTAAATTCCATGGGGTCCCCCCTTTGATATCGAGATTTTTGACAAAATTTCATGTCGAAAGAAAGAATTAGAATTTTAGCTCAAAACCTTTATTAAAAGTATTTCTGTCAAAATTGTATGTCAAATTGACATTTCCGACAGTTTTTCGACAACAATTTTAAATTTTAGTAAAATCCTAAATTCCATGGGGTCCCCCCTTTGATATCGCGATTTTTGACAAAATTTCATGTCGAAAGAAAGAATTAGAATTTTAGCTCAAAACCTTTATTAAAAATATTTCTGTCGAAATAGTATGTCAAATTGACATTTCCGACAGTTTTTCGACAACAATTTTAAATTTTAGTAAAATCCTAAATTCCATGGGGTCCCCCCTTTGATATCGAGATATTTGACAAAATTTCATGTCGTAAGAAAGAATTAGAATTTTAGCTCAAAACCTTCATTAAAAATATTTCTGTCGAAATTGTATGTCAAATTGACATTTCCGACAGTTTTTCGACAACAATTTTAAATTTTAGTAAAATCCTAAATTCCATGGGGTCCCCCCTTTGATATCGAGATTTTTGACAAAATTTCATGTCGAAAGAAAGAATTAGAATTTTAGCTCAAAACCTTCATTAAAAATATTTCTGTCGAAATAGTATGTCAAATTGACATTTCCGACAGTTTTTCGACAACAATTTTAAATTTTAGTAAAATCCTAAATTCCATGGGGTCCCCCCTTTGATATCGAGATTTTTGACAAAATTTCATGTCGAAAGAAAGAATTAGAATTTTAGCTCAAAACCTTTATTAAAAATATTTCTGTCGAAATAGTATGTCAAATTGACATTTCCGACAGTTTTTCGACAACAATTTTAAATTTTAGTAAAATCCTAAATTCCATGGGGTCCCCCCTTTGATATCGAGATTTTTGACAAAATTTCATGTCGAAAGAAAGAATTAGAATTTTAGCTCAAAACCTCCATTAAAAATATTTCTGTCGAAATTGTATGTCAAATTGACATTTCCGACAGTTTTTCGACAACAATTTTAAATTTTAGTAAAATCCTAAATTCCATGGGGTCCCCCCTTTGATATCGAGATTTTTGACAAAATTTCATGTCGAAAGAAAGAATTAGAATTTTAGCTCAAAACCTTTATTAAAAGTATTTCTGTCGAAATTGTATGTCAAATTGACATTTCCGACAGTTTTTCGACAACAATTTTAAATTTTAGTAAAATCCTAAATTCCATGGGGTCTCCCCTTTGATATCGAGATTTTTGACAAAATTTCATGTCGAAAGAAAGAATTAGAATTTTAGCTCAAAACCTTTATTAAAAGTATTTCTGTCGAAATTGTATGTCAAATTGACATTTCCGACAGTTTTTCGACAACAATTCCTAAATTCCATGGGGTCCCCCCTTTGATATCGAGATTTTTGACAAAATTTCATGTCGTAAGAAAGAATTTGAATTTTAGCTCAAAACCTTTATTAAAAGTATTTCTGTCGAAATTGTATGTCAAATTGACATTTCCGACAGTTTTTCGACAACATTTTTAAATTTTAGTAAAATCCTAAATTCCATGGGGCCCCCCCCCTTTGATATCGAGATTTTTGACAAAATTTCATGTCGTAAGAAAGAATTAGAATTTTAGCTCAAAACCTTCATTAAAAGTATTTCTGTCGAAATTGTATGTCAAATTGACATTCCGACAGTTTTTCGACAACATTTTTAAATTTTAGTAAAATCCTAAATTCCATGGGGTCCCCCCTTTGATATCGAGACTTTTGACAGAATTTCATGTCGTAAGAAAGAATTAGAATTTTAGCTCAAAACCTTTATTAAAAGTATTTCTGTCGAAATTGTATGTCAAATTGACATTTCCGACAGTTTTTCGACAACATTTTTAAATTTTAGTAAAATCCTAAATTCCATGGGGTCCCCCCTTTGATATCGAGATTTTTGCCAAAATTTCATGTCGAAAGAAAGAATTAGAATTTTAACTTAAAACCTTTATTAAAAGTATTTCTGTCGAAATTGTATGTCAAATTGACATTTCCGACAGTTTTTCGACAACATTTTTAAATTTTAGTAAAATCCTAAATTCCATGGGGTCCCCCCTTTGATATCGAGATTTTTGACAAAATTTCATGTCGAAAGAAAGAATTAGAATTTTAGCTAAAAACCTTTATTAAAAGTATTTCTGTCGAAATTGTATGTCAAATTGACATTTCCGACAACAATTTCAAATTTTAGTAAAATCATAAATTCTATGGGGTCCCCCCCCTTTGATATCGAGATTTTTGACAAAATTTCATGTCGTAAGAAAGAATTAGAATTTTAGCTCAAAACCTCCATTAAAAATATTTCTGTCGAAATAGTATGTCAAATTGACATTTCCGACAGTTTTTCGACAACATTTTTAAATTTTAGTAAAATCCTAAATTCCATGGGGTCCCCCCTTTGATATCGAGATTTTTGACAAAATTTCATGTCGTTAGAAAGAATTAGAATTTTAACTTAAAACCTTTATTAAAAGTATTTCTGTCGAAATTGTATGTCAAATTGACATTTCCGACAGTTTTTCGACAACAATTTTAAATTTTAGTAAAATCCTAAATTCCATGGGGTCCCCCCTTTGATATCGAGATTTTTGACAAAATTTCATGTCGAAAGAAAGAATTAGAATTTTAGCTAAAAACCTTTATTAAAAGTATTTCTGTCGAAATTGTATGTCAAATTGACATTTCCGACAGTTTTTCGACAACAATTTCAAATTTTAGTAAAATCATAAATTCTATGGGGTCCCCCCCCCTTTGATATCGAGATTTTTGACAAAATTTCATGTCGAAAGAAAGAATTAGAATTTTAGCTAAAAACCTTTATTAAAAGTATTTCTGTCGAAATTGTATGTCAAATTGACATTTCCGACAGTTTTTCGACAACAATTTCAAATTTTAGTAAAATCATAAATTCTATGGGGTCCCCCCCCTTTGATATCGAGATTTTTGACAAAATTTCATGTCGAAAGAAAGAATTAGAATTTTAGCTAAAAACCTTTATTAAAAGTATTTCTGTCGAAATTGTATGTCAAATTGACATTTCCGACAGTTTTTCGACAACAATTTTAAATTTTAGTAAAATCCTAAATTCCATGGGGTCCCCCCTTTGATATCGAGATATTTGACAAAATTTCATGTCGTAAGAAAGAATTAGAATTTTAGCTCAAAACCTTCATTAAAAATATTTCTGTTGAAATAGTATGGCAAATAGACATTTCCGACAGTTTTTCGACAACAATTTTAAATTTTAGTAAAATCCTAAATTCCATGGGGTCCCCCCTTTGATATCGAGATTTTTGACAAAATTTCATGTCGAAAGAAAGAATTAGAATTTTAGCTAAAAACCTTTATTAAAAGTATTTCTGTCGAAATTGTATGTCAAATTGACATTTCCGACAGTTTTTCGACAACAATTTTAAATTTTAGTAAAATCCTAAATTCCATGGGGTCCCCCCTTTGATATCGAGATTTTTGACAAAATTTCATGTCGAAAGAAAGAATTAGAATTTTAGCTCAAAACCTTTATTAACAGTATTTCTGTCGAAATTGTATGTCAAATTGACATTTCCGACAGTTTTTCGACAACAATTTTAAATTTTAGTAAAATCCTAAATTCCATGGGGTCCCCCCTTTGATATCGAGATTTTTGACAAAATTTCATGTCGAAAGAAAGAATTAGAATTTTAGCTCAAAACCTTTATTAACAGTATTTCTGTCGAAATAGTATGTCAAATTGACATTTCCGACAGTTTTTCGACAACAATTTTAAATTTTAGTAAAATCCTAAATTCCATCCCAAGTAACAATTTAGTTTCCATAAGGCTCAAAGGAAGCTATTTTCTTATTTCCATATCAACTGTTAAAGATCTTATGGAAACCTATTTGGCGCACTTTTGCGAAGCTATTTACTTTCCCTAAGACTTTTCCCCGCAGGCTCTGTGAAAGCTACATAACTGCTCATGACAGGCTGTAAGATGTTATGCTAAGGCCTTATAGAAGTCATTACGGAAATCTTAACGAAATTAGAAAAATCCAAACAAAAAATTATTTGTGTATATTTTTTATTTAGTATTTTTATTGCTTTTATTTGACATTATCCGCCATTTGGATTGTACACGTAATTTATTCAACGTTCTGAAAGTATATAAATTTATTTTAATTGAAAAAAATGCAAACTTACTTGCTTCGTTCAGGAATCGAACTCGCACCCTCCGGAACCCCAGCCCAACACGCAACCAATAGGCCAATATGACTTATACAGCATGTAGTTTAAAAATGTATAAGTTGAACAACATTAACTTTTCAAGCTTCATATATGTAGATAATGTACTTATAGGACTTTACGAAATTAATAGTAACAATAATTTCCTTGTACGGGAAAATCAAGGTCGGCTTGTTTTTTTTTTGGAATTTGAAAACAAATATTTATTATACTCGTTATGAAAGTAGTATGTGCGCTATAATTATTATATCCCAAACTCTCTGGAAAAAAATCATGCATTATTATCTATCTTAAAAAAAAAAAAAAAATCTGTGCTCCACTGAGGCTCGAACACACGCCGAATGTTGGTTAGTTGAAGCACAAACCAGAGATTGTTTTGTGGTTGAAGTCTGAATAATAAAAGCTTCTATAAAGCTTGTTAATCGAAGCCAATTCAAAGATCCTCTATAAGAAAGTCAATAGCTTCCTTAGTATAGTTTATATTTATTATGACAGCTATTAGCTTGCATGCAAGCATCATCACTTCGATTAAATGTTTATAACAAACCTAAGGAAGCGAAAATGTATTTTTTTAATTTGCTGCAATTATCCACCTAGTTTATTACAAGTGAACTTAAAAGAAATAATTTCTTAGCACGTCATTCTATGGAGAGTAAGGTAAAACCAATGTTGACTGTAAAAATGCTAGTATTCCTTTACTCATTCTTAAAAAAATACATGAAAAAAGAATAGACGAAATTCTTAGAAAAATCTAGTTACATAATTAGTATTTTTCATTATCGCCGAAGCTAGTATTTAAATAGATTTTTACATTACTTGCATTGACTTAATTCTTGATTCCACAACCCTAGAGGATATTTGAATTGACATCGAATACCAAGCTTTATAGAAGCTCTTATTTTTCAGATTTCGATTAACTTACTTCGGCAGGCCTTATAGAGGCCTCGTTAAATAAGAATATCGCACCCCTCTGTACAGCTTGTGGAATTGTTTACGAAATGGCTTAAAGAAGCTATTAATGAAAACTTCCGTAAATCAGCCGTATAACAACACTATAGAAGTTATAGCTTGTTAAATTGAAACAATTGGACCTTATACAAGTTAAATTGTTAGTTGGGATGGGGTCCCCCCTTTGATATCGAGATATTTGACAAAATTTCATGTCGTAAGAAAGAATTAGAATTTTAGCTCAAAACCTTCATTAAAAATATTTCTGTCGAAATTGTATGTCAAATTGACATTTCCGACAGTTTTTCGACAACAATTTTAAATTTTAGTAAAATCCTAAATTCCATGGGGTCCCCCCTTTGATATCGAGATTTTTGACAAAATTTCATGTCGAAAGAAAGAATTAGAATTTTAGCTAAAAACCTTTATTAAAAGTATTTCTGTCGAAATTGTATGTCAAATTGACATTTCCGATAAATTTTAAATTTTAGTAAAATCCTAAATTCCATGGGGTCCCCCCTTTGATATCGAGATTTTTGACAAAATTTCATGTGGAAAAAAAGAATTAGAATTTTAGCTCAAAACCTCCATTAAAAATATTTCTGTCGAAATTGGATGTCAAATTGACATTTCCGACAGTTTTTCGACAACAATTTTAAATTTTAGTAAAATCCTAAATTCCATGGGGTCCCCCCTTTGATATCGAGATTTTTGACAAAATTTCATGTCGTAAGAAAGAATTAGAATTTTAGCTCAAAACCTTCATTAAAAATATTTCTGTCGAAATTGTATGTCAAATTGACATTTCCGACAGTTTTTCGACAACAATTTTAAATTTTAGTAAAATCCTAAATTCCATGGGGTCCCCTCTTTGATATCGAGATTTTTGACAAAATTTCATGTCGAAAGAAAGAATTAGAATTTTAGCTAAAAACCTTTATTAAAAGTATTTCTGTCGAAATTGTATGTCAAATTGACATTTCCGACAGTTTTTCGACAACAATTTTAAATTTTAGTAAAATCCTAAATTCCATGGGGTCCCCCTTTGATATCGAGATTTTTGACAAAATTTCATGTCGAAAGAAAGAATTAGAATTTTAGCTCAAAACCTTTATTAAAAGTATTTCTGTCGAAATTGTATGTCAAATTGACATTTCCGACAGTTTTTCGACAACAATTTTAAATTTTAGTAAAATCCTAAATTCCATGGGGTCCCCCCTTTGATATCGAGATTTTTGACAAAATTTCATGTCGAAAGAAAGAATTAGAATTTTAGCTAAAAACCTTTATTAAAAGTATTTCTGTCGAAATTGTATGTCAAATTGACATTTCCGACAGTTTTTCGACAACAATTTTAAATTTTAGTAAAATCCTAAATTCCATGGGGTATATCGAGATTTTTGACAAAATTTCATGTCGTAAGAAAGAATTAGAATTTTAGCTCAAAACCTTTATTAAAAGTATTTCTGTCGAAATTGTATGTCAAATTGACATTTCCGACAGTTTTTCGACAACAATTTTAAATTTTAGTAAAATCCTAAATTCCATGGGGTCCCCCCTTTGATATCGAGATTTTTGACAAAATTTCATGTGGAAAAAAAGAATTAGAATTTTAGCTCAAAACCTCCATTAAAAATATTTCTGTCGAAATTGGATGTCAAATTGACATTTCCGACAGTTTTTCGACAACAATTTTAAATTTTAGTAAAATCCTAAATTCCATGGGGTCCCCCCTTTGATATCGAGATTTTTGACAAAATTTCATGTCGTAAGAAAGAATTAGAATTTTAGCTCAAAACCTTCATTAAAAATATTTCTGTCGAAATTGTATGTCAAATTGACATTTCCGACAGTTTTTCGACAACAATTTTAAATTTTAGTAAAATCCTAAATTCCATGGGGTATATCGAGATTTTTGACAAAATTTCATGTCGTAAGAAAGAATTAGAATTTTAGCTCAAAACCTTTATTAAAAGTATTTCTGTCGAAATTGTATGTCAAATTGACATTTCCGACAGTTTTTCGACAACAATTTTAAATTTTAGTAAAATCCTAAATTCCATGGGGTCCCCCCTTTGATATCGAGATTTTTGACAAAATTTCATGTGGAAAAAAAGAATTAGAATTTTAGCTCAAAACCTCCATTAAAAATATTTCTGTCGAAATTGGATGTCAAATTGACATTTCCGACAGTTTTTCGACAACAATTTTAAATTTTAGTAAAATCCTAAATTCCATGGGGTCCCCCCTTTGATATCGAGATTTTTGACAAAATTTCATGTGGAAAAAAAGAATTAGAATTTTAGCTCAAAACCTCCATTAAAAATATTTCTGTCGAAATTGGATGTCAAATTGACATTTCCGACAGTTTTTCGACAACAATTTTAAATTTTAGTAAAATCCTAAATTCCATGGGGTCCCCCTTTGATATCGAGATTTTTGACAAAATTTCATGTCGAAAGAAAGAATTAGAATTTTAGCTCAAAACCTTTATTAAAAGTATTTCTGTCGAAATTGTATGTCAAATTGACATTTCCGACAGTTTTTCGACAACAATTTTAAATTTTAGTAAAATCCTAAATTCCATGGGGTATATCGAGATTTTTGACAAAATTTCATGTCGTAAGAAAGAATTAGAATTTTAGCTCAAAACCTTTATTAAAAGTATTTCTGTCGAAATTGTATGTCAAATTGACATTTCCGACAGTTTTTCGACAACATTTTTAAATTTTAGTAAAATCCTAAATTCCATGGGGTCCCCCCTTTGATATCGAGATTTTTGACAAAATTTCATGTCGTAAGAAAGAATTAGAATTTTAGCTCAAAACCTTTATTAAAAGTATTTCTGTCGAAATTGTATGTCAAATTGACATTCCGACAGTTTTTCGACAACATTTTTAAATTTTAGTAAAATCCTAAATTCCATGGGGTCCCCCCTTTGATATCGAGATTTTTGACAAAATTTCATGTCGTAAGAAAGAATTAGAATTTTAGCTCAAAACCTTTATTAAAAGTATTTCTGTCGAAATTGTATGTCAAATTGATATTTCCGACAGTTTTTCGACAACAATTTTAAATTTTAGTAAAATCCTAAATTCCATCCCAAGTAACAATTTAGTTTCCATAAGGCTCAAAGGAAGCTATTTTCTTATTTCCATATCAACTGTAAAAGATCTTATGGAAACCTATTTGGCGCACTTTTGCGAAGCTATTTACTTTCCCTAAGACTTTTCCCCGCAGGCTCTGTGAAAGCTACATAACTGCTCATGACAGGCTGTAAGATGTTATGCTAAGGCCTTATAGAAGTCATTACGGAAATCTTAACGAAATTAGAAAAATCCAAACAAAAAATTATTTGTGTATATTTTTTATTTAGTATTTTTATTGCTTTTATTTGACATTATCCGCCATTTGGATTGTACACGTAATTTATTCAACGTTCTGAAAGTATATAAATTTATTTTAATTGAAAAAAATGCAAACTTACTTGCTTCGTTCAGGAATCGAACTCGCACCCTCCGGAACCCCAGCCCAACACGCAACCAGTAGGCCAATATGACTTATACAGCATGTAGTTTAAAAATGTATAAGTTGAACAACATTAACTTTTCAAGCTTCATATATGTAGATAATGTACTTATAGGACTTTACGAAATTAATAGTAACAATAATTTCCTTGTACGGGAAAATCAAGGTCGGCTTGTTTTTTTTTGGAATTTGAAAACAAATATTTATTATACTCGTTATGAAAGTAGTATGTGCGCTATAATTATTATATCCCAAACTCTCTGGAAAAAAATCATGCATTATTATCTATCTTAAAAAAAAAAAAAAAAATCTGTGCTCCACTGAGGCTCGAACACACGCCGAATGTTGGTTAGTTGAAGCACAAACCAGAGATTGTTTTGTGGTTGAAGTCTGAATAATAAAAGCTTCTATAAAGCTTGTTAATCGAAGCCAATTCAAAGATCCTCTATAAGAAAGTCAATAGCTTCCTTAGTATAGTTTATATTTATTATGACAGCTATTAGCTTGCATGCAAGCATCATCACTTCGATTAAATGTTTATAACAAACCTAAGGAAGCGAAAATGTATTTTTTTAATTTGCTGCAATTATCCACCTAGTTTATTACAAGTGAACTTAAAAGAAATAATTTCTTAGCACGTCATTCTATGGAGAGTAAGGTAAAACCAATGTTGACTGTAAAAATGCTAGTATTCCTTTACTCATTCTTAAAAAAATACATGAAAAAAGAATAGACGAAATTCTTAGAAAAATCTAGTTACATAATTAGTATTTTTCATTATCGCCGAAGCTAGTATTTAAATAGATTTTTACATTACTTGCATTGACTTAATTCTTGATTCCACAGCCCTAGAGGATATTTGAATTGACATCGAATACCAAGCTTTATAGAAGCTCTTATTTTTCAGATTTCGATTAACTTACTTCGGCAGGCCTTATAGAGGCCTCGTTAAATAAGAATATCGCACCCCTCTGTACAGCTTGTGGAATTGTTTACGAAATGGCTTAAAGAAGCTATTAATGAAAACTTCCGTAAATCAGCCGTATAACAACACTATAGAAGTTATAGCTTGTTAAATTGAAACAATTGGACCTTATACAAGTTAAATTGTTAGTTGGGATGGGGTCCCCCCTTTGATATCGAGATATTTGACAAAATTTCATGTCGTAAGAAAGAATTAGAATTTTAGCTCAAAACCTTCATTAAAAATATTTCTGTCGAAATTGTATGTCAAATTGACATTTCCGACAGTTTTTCGACAACAATTTTAAATTTTAGTAAAATCCTAAATTCCATGGGGTCCCCCCTTTGATATCGAGATTTTTGACAAAATTTCATGTCGAAAGAAAGAATTAGAATTTTAGCTAAAAACCTTTATTAAAAGTATTTCTGTCGAAATTGTATGTCAAATTGACATTTCCGAAAAATTTTAAATTTTAGTAAAATCCTAAATTCCATGGGGTCCCCCCTTTGATATCGAGATTTTTGACAAAATTTCATGTGGAAAAAAAGAATTAGAATTTTAGCTCAAAACCTCCATTAAAAATATTTCTGTCGAAATTGGATGTCAAATTGACATTTCCGACAGTTTTTCGACAACAATTTTAAATTTTAGTAAAATCCTAAATTCCATGGGGTCCCCCCTTTGATATCGAGATTTTTGACAAAATTTCATGTCGTAAGAAAGAATTAGAATTTTAGCTCAAAACCTTCATTAAAAATATTTCTGTCGAAATTGTATGTCAAATTGACATTTCCGACAGTTTTTCGACAACAATTTTAAATTTTAGTAAAATCCTAAATTCCATGGGGTCCCCTCTTTGATATCGAGATTTTTGACAAAATTTCATGTCGAAAGAAAGAATTAGAATTTTAGCTAAAAACCTTTATTAAAAGTATTTCTGTCGAAATTGTATGTCAAATTGACATTTCCGACAGTTTTTCGACAACAATTTTAAATTTTAGTAAAATCCTAAATTCCATGGGGTCCCCCTTTGATATCGAGATTTTTGACAAAATTTCATGTCGAAAGAAAGAATTAGAATTTTAGCTCAAAACCTTTATTAAAAGTATTTCTGTCGAAATTGTATGTCAAATTGACATTTCCGACAGTTTTTCGACAACAATTTTAAATTTTAGTAAAATCCTAAATTCCATGGGGTCCCCCCTTTGATATCGAGATTTTTGACAAAATTTCATGTCGAAAGAAAGAATTAGAATTTTAGCTAAAAACCTTTATTAAAAGTATTTCTGTCGAAATTGTATGTCAAATTGACATTTCCGACAGTTTTTCGACAACAATTTTAAATTTTAGTAAAATCCTAAATTCCATGGGGTATATCGAGATTTTTGACAAAATTTCATGTCGTAAGAAAGAATTAGAATTTTAGCTCAAAACCTTTATTAAAAGTATTTCTGTCGAAATTGTATGTCAAATTGACATTTCCGACAGTTTTTCGACAACAATTTTAAATTTTAGTAAAATCCTAAATTCCATGGGGTCCCCCCTTTGATATCGAGATTTTTGACAAAATTTCATGTCGTAAGAAAGAGTTAGAATTTTAGCTCAAAACCTTTATTAAAAGTATTTCTGTCGAAATTGTATGTCAAATTGACATTCCGACAGTTTTTCGACAACATTTTTAAATTTTAGTAAAATCCTAAATTCCATGGGGTCCCCCCTTTGATATCGAGATTTTTGACAAAATTTCATGTCGTAAGAAAGAATTAGAATTTTAGCTCAAAACCTTTATTAAAAGTATTTCTGTCGAAATTGTATGTCAAATTGACATTCCGACAGTTTTTCGACAACATTTTTAAATTTTAGTAAAATCCTAAATTCCATGGGGTCCCCCCTTTGATATCGAGATTTTTGACAAAATTTCATGTCGAAAGAAAGAATTAGAATTTTAGCTAAAAACCTTTATTAAAAGTATTTCTGTCGAAATTGTATGTCAAATTGACATTTCCGACAGTTTTTCGACAACAATTTTAAATTTTAGTAAAATCCTAAATTCCATGGGGTCCCCCTTTGATATCGAGATTTTTGACAAAATTTCATGTCGAAAGAAAGAATTAGAATTTTAGCTCAAAACCTTTATTAAAAGTATTTCTGTCGAAATTGTATGTCAAATTGACATTTCCGACAGTTTTTCGACAACAATTTTAAATTTTAGTAAAATCCTAAATTCCATGGGGTCCCCCCTTTGATATCGAGATTTTTGACAAAATTTCATGTCGAAAGAAAGAATTAGAATTTTAGCTCAAAACCTTTATTAAAAGTATTTCTGTCGAAATTGTATGTCAAATTGACATTTCCGACAGTTTTTCGACAACAATTTTAAATTTTAGTAAAATCCTAAATTCCATGGGGTCCCTTGATAACGAGATATTTGACAAAATTTCATGTCGTAAGAAAGAATTAGAATTTTAGCTCAAAACCTTCATTAAAAATATTTCTGTCGAAATAGTATGGCAAATTGACATTTCCGACAGTTTTTCGACAACAATTTTAAATTTTAGTAAAATCCTAAATTCCATGGGGTCCCCCCTTTGATATCGAGATTTTTGACAAAATTTCATGTCGAAAGAAAGAATTAGAATTTTAGCTCAAAACCTTTATTAAAAGTATTTCTGTCAAAATTGTATGTCAAATTGACATTTCCGACAGTTTTTCGACAACAATTTTAAATTTTAGTAAAATCCTAAATTCCATGGGGTCCCTTGATAACGAGATATTTGACAAAATTTCATGTCGTAAGAAAGAATTAGAATTTTAGCTCAAAACCTTCATTAAAAATATTTCTGTCGAAATAGTATGGCAAATTGACATTTCCGACAGTTTTTCGACAACAATTTTAAATTTGAGTAAAATCCTAAATTCCATGGGGTCCCCCCTTTGATATCGAGATTTTTTACAAAATTTCATGTCGAAAGAAAGAATTAGAATTTTAGCTCAAAACCTTTATTAAAAGTATTTCTGTCAAAATTGTATGTCAAATTGACATTTCCGATAGTTTTTCGACAACAATTTTAAATTTTAGTAAAATCCTAAATTCCATGGGGTCCCCCCTTTGATATCGAGATATTTGACAAAATTTCATGTCGTAAGAAAGAATTAGAATTTTAGCTCAAAACCTTCATTAAAAATATTTCTGTCGAAATAGTATGGCAAATTAACATTTCCGACAGTTTTTCGACAACAATTTTAAATTTTAGTAAAATCCTAAATTCCATGGGGTCCCCCCTTTGATATCGAGATTTTTGACAAAATTTCATGTCGAAAGAAAGAATTAGAATTTTA